>OX387343.1:37301809-38501809 GCA_947563465.1 Archips xylosteana
CGGCCCGCGCTACGCGACGGTGATCGATAGAGCGACATCGCCTACATTCACTAAACATTTTTAGTAAATAAGCAAATGAGATATCTTAAGTTGACATGTAGAAAATATTTAAGAGATTTTGATATTTTATTTAAGTGTACATGTATGTTATTTAAGATATTTTCATAATTTGTGATTGTTATCGCCTTGAAGGCTTCCTTTTCCCCTCCCGGAACATGTACGGAACAGTACCGCACATTCCACACAGCGGGTGCAGCGTCATCAATTTACGTCGACTTACCTATCTAGGTCAATGAACGACAGTTCACTAATATCAGCCTTTATGTGTACTCGGTTATTACGTTAAAATAAAGTATTTAATTCTCTTAACATCAGAACTATCAATAAAAGTTGTACAAACCGTACACCCTGAAACCGCCCAAACCACATCGATTTGTTTATCATTGAAAATGCAAATATTTTGAGAACTAGCGAGTAGTGAGGAACACAAAATAAAAGTATTCTTTTCATAAAAAGTTTATTTACATAACATACATATTAACTGACAAGAGTAGCTATAGTAATAAAAAATAAACTCAGTAGCAGAGTCGATAGGGAGTGAAGACGAGGGCACGGGGCGGCGCAGCGCCGCTTGACGCACAGTGGATTTTAGCAAATCACGGCTAACTGAGCCACTATAATATAATTATAACTAAAGAATAAAATATCTAATAAAATAAAAGTTACAATTTATAAAGAAATGTACCAAGTGCAATCATGAAAGTTTTATTTCTTCAAAGAAAAGGTGTATAAATCATTTCCGAAATTCATTAGGTATGAAGATATATACACATAACCAAATGAACAACGGGAAAAGAAAAAATCCAATATTTTTTACATTTTAGAAATTACATTTTAATAATTAATTATGTCTATCAATGAAAACAAAGTGATATACATATTAAATATTAAAAAAAAACATTCAACATGTTGAACTCATGACATAGTCCAAATTACTAGGATTTGGAGACAACCTTTTAACATAATTTTAGGAGTCTCAATTATTTAAAATTGATTATTGCTCTTAATTTTAAGACCTTGTGGCCTTTATTTAGATGGTTCTTATGTTGATTCTGTTAAATATTTGTGGTCTCCCCGTAATATGTGTTCCATATAAAATATTTTATTCCGCTCTAACACTACTTTTATAGAAAAAAATACATATTGTATTGCTTCTGAGTTTGATTCTTACGTTTCATTATATTTGCAGTTATATAAAACATCAATTACAAGGGAGAATTAGTACCTAAGTAGCAACATAAACAACTTTACGATTGCTTTGCGATTTCAGGTATATATATAAAATATGATAGTGATTCTTTAGTACGACATTCAACACAAAATATATAAACGTTTTGCTGGCATACATCGCCATAATTTGTAAATCAATGTAGTGTCCTATATTTATTTTCAGACAACCGTGGAAATAGGGTCCGTATCGAGAATCGATTCTCGAATATCAACATAAGTCGAAAGTAATTACGATAATGTTGCAAATAATTTAAATATTAATCATACCAACTCGCAATAATATTTTAAAGAAGATATTTTTAGAACCATTTTAAATAACTATCGTTTTAAAAAATATTATACAACTTTTCTAGCAATAGGCTAGACGACTAAAAAAACTGTTTAGTCCGTCAGTTTGATTACATATTAAAAAATATTGTACACGTCTTTATACTTTTGTTTGACAAACAAAAAATTACGAGGATACAGTGTTTAGAACAATTTTTACCTAGGAGTGACGTCACAAGCCCCTACTCCGGAAATTTATGTTCTATGCCTTTGTCGATTTTTAATAATTTGATAAACCAAAAAATACGTGTCCCATATTTTTCCATAATCTAACTGACGGACTAAATAGAATGACATATTTTTAACCCAGTCGTCATCCCTATTTAAGTTGTTAATATGCATTACATAATAATAATAATCTATTATTCTATGAATTCTGGGTATTTTGATTCTAGTATATAAAAATATAGAAGACGTTGTAAGCGGGTGTATCGCGGATCGGTCGCGCCGCGGGGGGCGCGTGCGCGGCGGGCGCGGGCGGCGCGCGCGCATTCCCGCGTCAGTCCTCGCTGCAAGAGTCCTCGTTATCCGCCTCCTTGATGTTCGTGAAGAACGAGGTCAGCGCCTTCATCATCACCGCTGCAACACACAACATTATCACCATACGCCGCATTCGAGGTGGTACCTTTTGGGCACACAGTTGGTAAGGTTTACAAATTAAATATTGTAAACCTTACCAGCTATACAACAAACGTGATTTTTTTGCTTTTTTTATAGATAATGGTACGGAACCCTTCGTGCGCGAGTCCGACTCGTACTTGGCCGGTTTTCGTAACACCGTTCCATTTACTGCCCAAACTACCCTATTGTGACGTCATTGCGACAAATATCCGGGGTCTAGATATTACAAACTAGGAACTTTCTAAGTGTTCTTTTTTTTATTGTGTGGCTGTTATTTTTTATTTAAAATTTAATTTAAATGTATTAATTTATTAATTAAATTCAATCAACTCAATTTATCCAATTAAGTATTAATTAATTTAATTTTCAATACATTTGCTCGAATAATTCACTTTCAAAGGATGTATACATGGCTCGTAACTTAATTTTACCGCACTACAGATACGATTTTTTTACAGTTTATTTTAATTCACCATTTTAAAAGTTTACAAGCAAAGAGTTTTAAATGACAAAAATAAAAAATATTGATTTATACGTAGAAAAATGTATAAATATACAAAACTAAGAAATGAATTTGCAAAATTGATTTTAATTATTATAAATTGTAATTTAATTACCTCAGATTTTAATAATTTCCACCTTTTATTTATTCGTAAAAATCGCAGTGGCTGAACGCGTCGAAGCTTTGCCTGATAACATTAGTTAACCTAATTAAAAACAAAACTTACGTATGCGCATTACGGACGCGCCATTTTTGGAAAACTTTGCGTTGTTTTGTGTTGTTGATTATAGTATATGTATCGACAATAACATGGAATTAACTCCACCCGATATTTTAAGTAAGTAAGGTACGTTAGTAGTATTATATATTCTGTGGTAGCAAATCGCGCAAAATAGCTTTTTTTATTTTTCAATTTTGTGTTATTTAATTGCCTATTTTCTCACAAATGTATTGAATAACGTCATATGATACACGGTTGGCAAGGTTTTACAAACTCGTGACGATGAAAACCCTCGCCTTGCGGCTCGGGTTTATAACTCGTCAACTCATTTGTAAAACCTTACTTACCAACCTCGTATCACAAATAACTATTGATTTAATTTAGTTGACTTAATTTAATAATGAATCTGACTGACAATTAACTCCGTATATAATCTTGATTTATTGTAAAACTAATAATAACTCTTTGGACTACGTATGTAACAAAATAAATTATAATCATTTAACTATATTCTTTTCACTGCAGCATGGTGCGGGTGGCAGGTGTCAAAACCACAGACTAGAGAAGTGAAAACATTAAAACTCGAATCGATAAAACTATAAATTTATAACTTCAAATTAGGTGTAATTAATAATATTATAAATTTACGATTACGATTATTTCATGAAATCACATATAGTAAAGTAAATACTGGAATTGACAACCTTTCATTTTTTTAACACATGAAAATTACTACAGGAATCGAAAGAGTTTCGCCTCCTGAACACGGAAAAATATTTATTATAATTTATTTCTCCATATTTAAAAAATTCAACAAATTTACAAAACATATAATTATGTACTTACAAATATTGCCACAGAATAGATATGTTTCCTTTACCCTGTTCACTAGAAAAGAGCTGTCATAATTTTAAATTTGATAACAACCTTAACGTCAAATTTACGTAATCACTTTTTTTTAATAGAGACTAAAAAGTAATGGATCTATTCTATCGTTACGCTCTTTTAGAATAAGCACATCTTTAAAAAATTGTAATAAATTAATTAATAATCCTAGTGAAAATTTAAAACTATCAGCGTCTTTCTCTTTCCAAACAGTATACAGAGAACCAATCAAATTATAGTCTTAGAATTATGAAATGTTGTCAATTCTATTATAAAGCAAAAAAAAACCAGTCTAGTCAAGGGTTCCGTAAAAATTTTTAAGTATGTCAAAAATTAGACCGATATATAGACTTGATTATAACCGGCAAGAGACGGGTGTTCAATGATGTTTCTGTGATAGATAGGATCAAAACCGGCAGTGATCACTTAATGGTCAAAGGCACATGGAATTTGAACGTTAAACAAAAGTCAACCTCGTTGTATTATGAAATTTATGAACTATTTGCAAATGAACTTCAACCGTAGGGTGGTAGACCATATTTATGGCAGACTGTACTCAGGTACACCCTTGACGAATATTCGCAAAAGATGCGATAGAGCGGAATAAAGGCTTCGTAGTGTTCGTAAAAGATAGGTCTACATTTGATTATATGTCATTGCTAGCTGGTTGAAATGGCTATGGGCAGGATATAGCACGCAGAACAGGTGGCCGTTGTTCTCGAGTGAAACCACGGAATGGCAAGCGCAGCGTGGGATGTCCACTAAAGAGGTGGAAGCATGATTTGGTAAAAACCACAGGTTCAAGGTGGATGCAAGCAGTTTTCAACCATAATGATTGGGTATCAATAAGGGAGGCCTATGTCCTGCAGTGGACGTCCTATGGCTGAAATGATGATGAAGACCTACTTGTATCTTTTATTTTAAGAGAACCTTATTGAATAAAATAAGTCATTATTATTGAAGCACTGTATCACGTAGGTAAGTCTTACGTATTTTTCGTACATACCAACCTGTTACCACGGCTCAGTATTTTTTATAAACTCGTGTGTATCGATAAACTCGTGGTAGATTGTGTCCCATCATTAAATGTTTTGTTACACGCATATTAAGTTTCTTAATTTAATCGTATTTTAATTTTTTCATCTATAATATAAAAAATGAATCGCTGAATGTGTTGCTAAGCGCATAACTTCCAATCGACTGCACCAAATTGGATAATTCTTTTTTTATTGCGTTTGTTATTGTCAGGAGAAGGTATTTATGAAAGAAATTAAAAAAAAATGCAACGGGGGCGAAGCCGCGGGCATCAGCTTGTTGATAATAAAAATTAATTAGGTTAAATTTCTTTCGTGTACGATAGTTCATTCGATGTTTAAATGTTTAACTCCAGAGATATTCGGACTGGAATTTAAACAATTCGCCATGAATATACAACGCAGCAATTTTGTCTAAATGTAACGAAACGGTGTGTCAAGCGTCACCCGTGCTACAGTGAAAAGAATATAATGATATGACCAAAATATTTTTTATTTTATATGATTGATACAAATCGCCAAAATGAAAAAGTAAGATTTTGCATGCTGACTCAGGCGGATATTGGATTTTTTTTTTTACTTCAACAACAAAAGATAATCTATTCTTTTTTGTAAGAATAGGAGTGAGGTTAGATTTTACGATCTGCACTGCAGATTTCAGTTTCCATATTACATAGTCAAAACCATTAATATACAAACCTTTGCCCTCTAGTTCCTTTTGCGATTCTTCCCAAGCAATGAAACCATCCACGGAGATTATGTACTGTTCATGTAAGCATTGGAAAATTTCTAAAGTTATTCCTGAAACAAAAAAAATAACGTAAATATTATAGAACATATTAAATAATTGAATCTGATGTAAGTAAATTCGGATTACTTTCTAATATTACTTTGTAAAGGCGTTATTTAGGCGGCCTTTAAATCACAGCCGCAAAAAACAACTACTTAATACCTTTCCACTTGTTTTTAGGGTTCCGTACCCAAAGGGTAAAAACGGGACCCTATTACTGAGACTTCGCTGTCCGTCCCGTCTGTCTGTCTGTCACCAGGCTGGATCTCAGGATAGCTAGACAGTTGAAATTTTCACAGATGATGTATTTCAATTGCCGCTATAACAACAAATACTAAAAAACAGAATAAAATAAATATTTAAGGGGGCCGTTTATCCCATACAATAAACGTGATATTTTTTGCCTTTTTTTGGTCGATATTGATAACTGCAACAGGTAGACGCTTGAAATATTCACAGAATATTTAGTAATATATTCACGTTAAAATAAAAAATTAAATTAAAATAAAACAAATGTTTAAGAGGGGCTCCCATAGAACAAACGTGATTATTTTGCCATTTTTGTAGATAATGATACGGAACCCTTAGTGCGCGAGTCCAACTCGCACTTGGCCGGTTTTAGAAGATGTTAGGTCACATTAACTAGTTTTTAGGGTTCCGGAGCCCTTATAGTTTCGTCATGTATGTCTGTCCGTCCATCCGTGCGCGGCTTAACATAGAGACTATTAGTGCTAAAAAGCTGTAATTTTGCATGGATATATATATATACATATAATTACCCCGACAATGTGATAAAATAAAATTTAGAAAAATATTTTATTAGAGTACCTCCCATAGACGTAGTGGGGTTGATTTTTTTTCCTTGTCAAACCTTATAGTGTGGGGTATCGTTGGATAGGTCTTTTAAAATCATTACGGGATTGTGACGACGATTTTTCAATTCAGTAATTTGTTTGCGAGACATTCAACTTAAAGTGCAAATTTTTGTTAAAATCGAGCGTCCCCCTCTCTAAAACCTAAAGTATTGGTTTGAAAATTTTGAAAAAATCATGATGGGTGTAAATATATCAAATTAACAAGGAAAACTACAACGACTTAAGTTGGCTTGAGAATTATGTATTAGTAGTTTAAGAATCCTTCCTCCTTAAATCCTTAGAATTATTTTACTTTAATACAGATATTACGTCGTCACGGCTGCGGAACCCTAATCTGGGCGAGTCCGACAAGCTCTTGGCTAGTTAGGGTTCCGTAGTCAACTAGGAACCCTTATAGTTTCGCCATGTCTGTCTGTCTGTCCGTCCGCGGCTAAGATCAGAGACTGTTAGTACTAGAAAGCTGTAATTTGGCATGAATATATATATCAGTTTCGCCGACAAAGTGGTTAAATAAACAAAACTAAAAAAAATTTTTTTAGGGTACCTCCCATAGACGTAAAGTGGGGGGTGATTTTTTTTCTCGACTAACCCTATAGTGTGGGATATCATTGGATAGGTATTTGAAAATAAATAGGGGTTTGCTAAAACCATTTTTTGATAAAGTGAATATTTTCGTCACTCCGAAAGTTCAAAATAATGTGGCCCCACCCCTCTTAACTTTTGAACCGCAAAAAAATATGAAAAAAATCACGTAAGTTAAACTAAATTTATTTTCTTCAAGCAATTTCTTTTCTTAGAGTACTATAAGATCACGCTAACCGTACCTTCTTTCAAATAAAAAAAATTAAATCGGTTCATATAATAAAGAATAACATCTGAAAAACCATCAACATACATACTAGTTCTAGTAGACTGTAGATTAGATTAGTTACCCAATTCGCCGATAGATGGTGCTACCGCTGACGTTGAAATTCTAGGTACATCGCGCTGTTAACCCTAGCGCGCGGTGGGAGTTGAGACCAAAACAACCCTTAACAACCACACTAATAAAGTATGCAAAGATTTTTTCGTACCTGCTACGGAACCCTATCTTGGGTGTGTCCGACACGCTCTTGACCGGTTTTTTTATAAAACGTGGAGTAAACGACAAGGTACAATTTGGTATTGAAATTTTCGAGCTTTTGGGGTTAACACTTTAATGCAGTTAGGACAAGACTGCATGTGGACGGTGTTTGGAAGGTTCCGGTAAGCGAGCGCAGTAAAACGAACCTTGCGGATGTTCCAGGTTGTGCATGAGCTGCTGTATGCCGAGCAGACAGCTCGCCTCGCGCTGGTCGCGCAGCTCGCCGAAGTCGTTGATGAGCCCGGCGTACTTGCTCATGTGGTCCTGGCTGAAGCGCGGCGCGTCGCGCGCCTCCGAACCGAACAGCGCGTGCTCGCAGATGGCCTGGATCAACGCCCGCATGAACCACTCCTCGTTCGCTGACTTGCCGAGGTTATCCTGAACAAATAGTACATTATTGCAGAAACCGGAAGAAAGCAATTTGTGGATGAATAGAAATCGATGACGGACAATTTTTTATTTATGGTGATCATTAGCCAACGCGCATCAAATTAAATAACTTATGCCAATGGAAGAGTTGAGTCATGGTGGTCCTCGGGGGCCGTCCATAAAGTACGTCACACATTTAAGGGGGGGGGGGGGGTCAAGCTATCTGTGACACTAGAACAAAATAATGGCCGTTTTCATAGTAATAAGTGTGACAAAGGGGGGGGGGGGGGGCGGAGAGGGATCCAAATTGATCGAAATTGGTGTGACGTAATTTATGGATGGCCCCTCACCAGATACTCCAATTCAAATGAGTATAAGTACATATTTAACATAACTTGACCCCGTTATCTAACGCTCAGTTTGGGGGCAAGTGATAATCAGAATCGATAAAAAATGAAGTTCATTTACTCAACTCACTAAAATTATCAAAAGATCCATACTTCGTCCAGATTCCCACTTCGTCCACATTCCCATTTCGTCCACATTCCCATCTCGCCCACATTCCCATTTCGCCTACATTCCCACTTCGTCCTTTTCCTACTTCGCCCACATTTCTCACTTAGTCAACATTCCCATTTCGTCCACATTCCCGTTTCGTCCACATTCCCATTTCGCCCACATTCCCATTTCGCCTACATTCCCACTTCGTCCTTTTCCTACTTCGCCCACATTTCTCACTTAGTCAACATTCCCATTTCGTCCACATTCCCGTTTCGTCCACATTCCCATCTCGTCCACATTTCCGCTTAGTCAACATTCCTTGCCGATTTTAATGCGGTTTTCGCTATTACTTAGCTTAAAATTCTCAGGGAAGATTTTATTTATTTGTGTGATTAAGGTATTCATGTTAAGAAAAATACTTGCTAAGCACGGTCAATACTATTCTGATACACTACCAATTTCGTTACTGTTTTGTTACGAAATGGGAATGTTTAAGTGGGAATGTGGACGAAATGGGAATGTGGCCGAAATGGGAATGTGGACGAATTGGGAATTGATTGTGGACGAAATGGGATTGCTGACGAAGTGGGAATGTGGACGAAATGAACCTAAACGATATTTTTTACAGACAAAGCCTGGATTTTTATTTAATACGTTTGTTAATTTTGCATGAACCAATTTCCCTTTGTGGTGCAGCCTCACTAATGAAAATTTATTTTGAATATCATGTACAATATACAATGACTGTTTCAATGACAAATTGGGAGCTTCTAATTTTGTAATGACTGTTGATAAAATTGTGAAATAAGTGTGTATAAAATTTATTCCGTTTGTTCCGTATCTGTACTATTCAATAGTTGTCGCCCTCCTATCCGATCAAATAGATCCAATGAATGAGTTATCTCAAGAGCATTCACAAAAGAAGAATTTTATTTTATTTTGACAAATAACTATTTATAAGTAAATGTGAATCAACTAATTATGTGAAGCAGCATCACCCCCCAGACCAGAAAACAAAATTAAAATAAAATTTAAAAAAAAAAAATATTTTTGAAATTTTAGCTTGCCCCCAAAATGAGCGTTAGATAACGGGGTCTGGACATAACATATATAGTTTAACAGTTGACTACTTACCTGTACCCATCCTCGTATACATTCGCAGTTTTCGTCAGAATTCATCAACTGTAGCAATTTGCTCTGTGTATCAGCAGGTGATAATATTTTTTTCGTTTCTTCACAAACTTTAGCTCCTTCTAGGAATTCAAATTTGTTATCTTCTAGCCATTTTTCGACCTGTAATTCAAGAATTTATTATTTACTTTGAACCACCGTGAGTGATGTTTAACAGAGTTTTTGAAACTGACCTGGTCCTCGCTCATCCATTCGCTGAGTTTCAGCCCTGATTCCTGCCATTTGCTTTTAACAAATGTAGGCCCCATACTCTCTTTCATATTCATAATTACTGCTTTTAATAAAAGATGACCATGATTTGCTCCAATTATGGCATCACAAAGTCCTAATACTTGCACGAACGTGACATGCTGTAAAAAATAAGAATTTATATTTGTTTTAATACTTTGGGGTATAACATAGAAATGGAGATTGCGAACTGCACAAACTCACATTTATGGGTCTCTTAAACCATATTAACCTCCTATAGTATATACTAGCTGTTGTCCGCGACTCCGTCCGCGAAGATAATTACGAATATTAATTTATTTAATTATAAAATATTAAAGATGAATTCATTTTATTCTGCATGTAAAGAAAGATTTCCTTTAGCTTAGGTGTTTTTTAATTTGTTTTTTTTTAAAAGCGCTGTCGGCAAAGCAGTTGTTCCCTGCTCTGTCAATAAAATAGCAATCCGCACTGTCGGCAAAGCAGTGCTGGAGTGTACGGTAGATAGAGCAGTTACGTTTGAAAGTTAATATGGCGTGACTTCAAAATAATGCGATGTCAGTTGCATTTAATAGTAAATAGAAAGTATAATTAGATATAATTTAACAAAGAATTGGCATATAGAAAATAAACTTCTTTATTCACGGGTAAGTGTTTCAGTTAACAATATATTTTGTGTGTGAACTTAGATCAATTAGGTTAATTTATTTGCCGATTCTAATGAATGAACAATTATCATTCTTACATGCATATATAGTCCAATTAGTTTTAACATAGTCTTTAAGTTAGAATCTGTTAGCTAATTATGCAAGCATTTAAAGCGTCACTTTACAAAAAAATATAAAAAAAAAGAAAAGACAGCGGTATTTTTTTTGCTATATGAATTTTGAACAGATGTCCATTGCTCGTTGAGCATACGTTGTAAAAATGTAATTTTGTACGTCGTTTTTTTCCTCGCATTCAAAGTGAAAAGTAGAGTGTTTAACGCGAGACTAAACTACCATAATGACAACTCGACTTATAGCCTCCCTCGCTATCGCTCGGGTGGCTAAATATCTCGTGTCATTATGGCTTGTTTTAGTCCCTTGTTGAACAATCTACTATTAAGGAATTTCGGAAATTCCCACGGGATAAAGAAAAAACGGGATTTATCGTTTTACTGGTCGTAGAAAGCTGAAATTCGGCATATAGGTTGCTTGGGAAGTGTAGAGGAGCATTGAGAGAGGACTTTCCAAAATTCACACGGGAACGGGAAAAACAGGATTTTTCGTTTTACTGGTTGTAGAAAGCTGAAATTTGGCAAGTGGGTTCCTTGGGGAGTGTAGGGGAGTATTAAGATAAGTTTATACTGTAAGTAGGCCGCAAAGGGCTCTTTAACAGACTTCAAAAAAGGAGGAGGTTATGCATTCCACTTTATGTATTTTTTAATGTAAGTATGTTCAGCGATTTCTCGGTCAATTGTGGACCGATTTTAAAAATTCTTTTTTTATTCGAAAGAATATAATATACTCCTGAGATGGTCCCATTGTCATGCAAGCAAGCAAGCGTGCATGCATGCTTGCTTGCATCTTGCTTGCATGCTTGCTTGCTTGCCTGTATGCTTGCTTGCTTGATATCTTGGTTCTTTAGAATTCTCATGGTACACGCGAGCGAAGCCGCGGGCAAAAGCTAGTTTACTATAATAGGTTACCCAGACACTTTTAACGATACTTGTAACTATAGTAGTACCAATCATTTATTTTCTCGATGGCAGATCTAGTTTGATAGTTTTAGTGTTGTGACCAAATAAGTGATCAGTAGATTTGATAATGATCCAATTTTAGAAATACGAGTAGTACTCCTGGCTTATAATAAACTTGTAATAAATGTTGATGAAAGCTCATCAAGTGACCGTGACGATTCATCAGATTTTGATTAAAATTAATAAATAAAAATTACCTGTCATTATAATTATTTCATTTATTGTCGATTACCTATCTATACTTATATTATAAAGAGGAAAGATTTGTATGTTTGTAATGAATAAAGTAAGAACTACTGGACGGACAAAAATTATTTCACCATTAGAATGCTACATTATTCCAGAGTAACAAAGGCTATTTTTTATCCCGAAAAAAAAACGCGTACAAAGTCTTGGGAACACATCTAGTTCAATATATACAATACCGATACAATATCGATATTTCAACCATATCATAACATCACTATTTGTATTGACATAGAATGTAACTTTATTAAAACGTTTATTATTTATCGTACTTAAAAAAAATTATATGAGAATATGGACTCAATTTGTCTTAGATCAATATTACGTATATATGGGATCAAGGAACAAGATTAGGCAATCGTGGTATTTTTTATACCTGGCATTTAAAAGTTAATTTTTGCGTAACTAAACGCAATTGGCATTGATCACTTTTTTACAATGTGGTCTAATTCCAAAACCATTTCGAGAAATAGGTTTATTAAATCATTTTATAACATTGTAGTAAAAAAATATTAAATGATCGTGTGTATTTTTGCAAAATAATGTTTGACCTTTGTTTGACCTTTCTGTGGGCATTAACTTTGAAATTCTTTGCAACAAGAAAAAAAAAGCCGTCCGTCTAGTTTCTCTATACTATTCTCTGTCACTTCGACGTAGTTATCATCTGTCAGTTTAAGGATACTATTTTGAAAAACATTCTTCGCGTTTTTTATATTTTAATAATGGATATACAGGAAGTGTTTCATTCCTACCTTGTGGAAATGATTCTGTCAATAGCCCAAACAAATTAATTGTTCGCATTAGAGAAGATTTACAAGAGAAGTAGTGCCGCAAAGTTAATTCAAAGTTTACAAGATGTACTTATTGTTGCGAGGATCATTTTAATGTAAGTATGGATTAAATCCGCCAAAGAACTTTCAAGCGAATACTTCTGAACATTTTATTTTATACGTACAAAAATACTATAGCCGTAAATCGTTTTTTTTTACCTATTCTCTTGGAAGAATCGGCAACTTTAGTGTTATTGTTATTGTAATGTAAAGTGACATTGTCCGATGACAACTAACCATCGATTGTGACACATTTTTTTGTCATTATGTCTGTGGTTTATACACAGATTCTGCCGCGGCATGTAATTTACGAGAAGTCGTATCTCAAATTTTCAATAAATTATAAAAAAATATTGGAGTGATGAATTGCTGAAATATTCAAATTAATTTCTTAAAATGCTCTATATTTTCCATAAATAAAATAAAGAGGGGGGGTTAGAAAAAATGAACAATCCCAATTACATTCTACGGTAGCTGTCATCGAGAAAATAAATGATTGGAAATACTAAAGTGTAATTCGATGGAACTTGCTAACTATGTAAACCAAGGACTTAACTTTGTTTTGTCACTGTTTCTTCTTGAATTTTCACACCACCTCATCGAACATCATTGAAACCATACACTATTGAAACGGTCGTATCGTAAAATACAAATACCAATATATATATATATATATACAGTTGTGGCCATATAATTAAGAACGATTATTTATTGAGATGATTTTTTCAAAGTAACAAGTATAACTAATTGCCCGTACTTTTTTTATTTCTCTCGGTATTGCGAAACTTTTCCGTACTACCGGTACATTCATTTATGCAACATAGTTGGTTAAAAAATTAATAGAGAAACTTTATACATTCGATCTGAACCTAGTATTAGTACTTACTGGCTGGTCACGTAATTAAGAACGCTTTTTTAATTAGTTTATTATTTTTTCAAATTTAAATAGAGAACACTGTGTGGCTCTGTGGTTGTAGATTATTATTCGTATAATTTTGGCGCCATTTCGTGCTGTTAAAGTCTTAAAAGTGATTACTTCGTATAAAAACAATGGGGAAAAATAAAAGTTGTGATAAATCTACAAGAGAAGTAATAATAAAACTTCGCGAGAAGAATTGGTCGTATAAAAAGATAGCCGACTATCTGCAATGTTCAAAAACAATGGTTTTCCATGCCGTAAAGCATTTTTCCACGTATCAAACTACTTCAAACGTTCCACGTGGACCTAGACAGAGAAAGTCATCTCGTCGAGATGATCGAAATATCGTTCGTTTGGCAAAACAAAATCCTTTTAAAGGGTCTAATGAGTTGAGAAAAGAATATTTTGGCGAAAACTACCCTTCAGCAATATCTGCACGCACTATTCGAAGGCGTTTGGTAGAAAATAAGTTGAACGGAAGGATAGCAAGGAAGGTGCCTATGTTGAAACGATGTCATAGGCAAGCCCGACTTGCATTTGCAAGAAGGTATGAAAACTGGACAGTCAGACAGTGGAAAAACGTTCTTTTTTCTGACGAGACAAAAATAAATAGGGTATGTTCTGATGGAAAACGATATGTACGACGCCCTCCGAATAAAGCATTCGACCCAAAGTACACAAAAGTGACATTAAAGCATGGCGGGGGAAATGTGAAAATTTGGGGGTGTTTTTCTGGACATGGCGTTGGACCTGTTAGGCTGATAGAAGGAAACATGGATCAATTCCAATACAAAATTATACTGCAAGAAACAATGTTACAATATGCCGAAGACGTGCTTCCGGTTATTTGGACATTCCAGCACGACAATGATCCAAAGCATACTGCACGCACCGTTAAGGAATTCCTCACATCACAATCAGTTTCTGTCTTAGATTGGCCAGCCAACAGCCCAGATCTTAACCCAATAGAGCATCTTTGGTGCGAAGTCAAGAAAAAGGTTTCATATCGACAGTGTGGCAATTTGAGAGAGCTGTACGACGTTTTCTTAGAAGAATGGAACTCTAATTCTCTTGCGAAATGTCAAAAATTGATAGATTCAATGCCTCGCCGGTGTAAAGCCGTAATTAAAAGCCCTGGACATGCTACTAAATATTAATTTTAATTCAAATGTATTAAATTGCTTTTTTTTTCTATACCAACTTCACATTAATATGATTTATTTAATCTAAGTTTCATATAAAACAACTCTCGAGCAGTTTAATAAATCGTTCTTAATTATTTGTCCAGCTTCATTACTATTTGAATTTATTAGTATAGAGAACAAATAAAATTTGTAAAAAAAAATGTTAGCAATTATACACTATTATTCTTAATCCCGTTTGCTCTATTCATGTGGCTATTTTATAACATAACTTGTTACTTCTAAGAAGGAACACAACTAGACATATGACATGATTTAGATAAAAAAAAATCGGAAACTTCAAATCGTTCTTAATTGTATGACCACCACTGTATATATATATATCTGTATCTTGGATATTTCATTAAAAGTTTAAAATGATTTCATCATAAGTTAGGTTATTAGGACCTGATGGAATGAAGTTTTAGTTTCTTTTAAATTCTACAACTGTCTATGATGGGTAGTGTTGTGACTAAAGTTGGTTATTTCACGCTCTGTACCTGCCAACGCGATTGTATACACTACGCGGTAGTTTGACAATTATAAATTACAAAAATACGAGAATTCAGATAAATCATTTTAATTCTCTTTTTCTCAAAACCTACTTGTTTTTTACTTTCGGTATTTTATTATTCGATATGGTTAGACATACATAAGTAAAGGAGTAAGTAAGAGTCTTGCCCATCACTAGTAAATTCATCATTCAGAGACAATTTTCAATATGGCGGTTTGTTTACATAGTTAGCAAGTTCCATTGAATGACAGATTACAGGGATTCTTAATCTCAATCTTCTTTTGCTGCGACTCTCTTTACAAGTCAAAATTATTTTGCAATGCCCTTGTAAAATAAAATATAGGTAACGCCACGAGAGTTGAGGCGAATGATTACACACACAGCTACATGTACTGATTGCAAAAAAGATAGTGAATGAATGAAATGACTGGGTGAATGAAAATGTGAGTTATATGATCTTAAGTCAATCTTGTAATTCTATGTTGAGTCTGTTGAACTTGCTATCGGTACAAATAAATGTCAAAATCCCGCTGTCATTACATGACGTGGTGTTGTGTGCTTGACCTTAACTTTGATGGCGTTACCTATACCTGTGTGTATCCTACATTTCTAAGGCATGCGAAAATATAGACAACTAGCCTTCCGTCCGCAGCTTCGCCCGCGATAAATTAATTTTCCCGTAGGAAAAGGTATTTTCCCGCGGTAAAAAGTAGCCTATGTCACTCAGTGATAATGTAGCTTTCTAACGGCAAAAGAATTTTTGAAATCGGTTTAGTTGTTTCGGAACCTATTCAATGCAAACAAACAATCAAGTCTTTCGTCTTTATAATATTAGTATAGATAAATAACCTTTGTCTCCTAAAATAGTGATCATAAACTTTTTTTTGGTGACTTTCGAAAATTATCAATCGTATCAATGTAAAAACAACTTTATAGTCGTTCTAAACATGACAGCGTCGCTCACCACATCCCATGGGACTCCTCTCTACTCTGCGTGTAGTGAGACGAAACGCAGTAGATACAAAGAAACGTTAGAGAAGTGCATGGAGAGCGATATTTGTCGTTTTCATTCGACGCTAACATAAAAGTTGTATCATTGTCCCAGCGATTTAAGTGAACCATTACGCGGAGCTCCTAAGACAGTGCACGCACAGTTTGGGAACTCTTGGTATAAAATACCTACATACATAAATACCATATATTATAATTCAGTACAAAACGTTTTTTCGGATTTACGAGACACTTACCTTCTTTTCTATTTGTGGGGCTAAAAACCATCCTAAATATTCATACAACATAGGAATATCAATATATAGATCAGGCGCGAATTCGCAAAATTCTTTTATGCCCGCTAAGAAATTTTCTCCAGATATTACATTAGTTGAAACTAAATGAAGTACTGACTTCGTGATTATCGACACTTCTTTTGGAGATCTGAAAAATAATGAACTGTATTACTAACTGTTGACAAGGATACATACATTCATAATCATAAGTATAAGATAATAGTACAAAATTTCGTACTTTTCTACTGCCACTGTTACTATTTCAGTGATCAGAGCCGCGTGATATTGTGGCTCAATGAGAAGTTTGACGTCGGCCGCTAACTCGACATTGTCTGAATTGATGAGGCAGAGGTCGATCATAGACTTGACAGATTTCTTCTTAGAGTCGGGGAGTGGGTCCTGCGGCACGGCGGCGGGCGGCGCGGCCACGTCGGCGGGCGGCGCGGGCGCGGGCGCGGCCGGCGCCGGCGCCGCGCTCGCGCCGCGGCTGCCCGAGTTGGAGCGCGCCACGCCCATCGAGCCGGACTTATTGCCGGTGCCTTGACCACCTGATAAACATATATGTCATTTATAACATCCATGCTTCTTAGACGCTCATTTAACTAATACTACAATACAATAATAAAAACATTTCTACTCACTAAAGTCACCTCTTGAGTTAAATGTGGATCTTTCAATAGAAGCGCCCTTAGAATGGTAACTAGAACTCATGTCTTTATTACCTAGAACACATGAATGTTTTATTTAAGCATAAAATCAGTACCTTCATAGAAAGAAATATCAAACATGGCAAAGACTATACATATACACATATTATCTTACGAACGGTAAGGAATTAGGAAGGAGATTAAGTATTAGAAGCTAGAAGCCGAAGACATTACTTTCTGAGTAGAGCTTCGTAATTCCCGTACCGTCCATATAACGTTAGGGGAGCCCAAGAGAAGAAACATAGAAATACTCGATCGCTTTAGACCATGTATGAAATACAGGGTGCCTTTTTAAAGGGGCTTTAAAAATGCAAGGTTCGATTCTACTCTTATAACTGAGCAACTTTTGTTTTGGAACTTTTTCCAGTAAGTTGAATTTACATAATTTATTGAGCCTCAAAGTTTAATCGTTCAATCAATGTATTAGACAGGGCGGTAATTATCGCTATCTCATGGTACAAGGACCGCATTTTCTTGGTATCTTGGTACGGGGGGCCTTTCAATATTAAATTTTCTATTCCACTTAAAAACTCTTTTTCAAATGTGCCATACAGAGGTTTGTTTCGTTTTCGCCTTTTTTGTACTAAATTAATTTAAAACCTCTTAATTTAACAATCTCTTCATTTACAATTTGATAAAAAAATATTAAATATGTCAATCAAATATTGTTCATGTCAAAGGAATTTTATTCAGTTGATCGATTCAATACGAAATAAAATGCCGAATCTAGTGTTCACTGCAACAGAAGTGACTGATATGGTGTTATTGTACGGCGAAACACAAGGAAACGGAGCCTGACCACTCGATCTTTACCGAGAACGGTTTCCCAATCGTAGATATCCACATCATAATTCTCGTGTAATGCAATGCAATTCAACGGCTAAGAGAGGATCGACTAATTACCGGAAATACACATGTGGAAGCCGTGGGCAATAATACATTGCCATTACCATTTCAAGACAGAGTTTTGGATTATTTTGCTGACTATCCTCGCTCGAATACACGGATCGCAGCTAGAATTTTTGGAGTCCATCATTCGGTAGTTCATAGTTACAAACGGCACCCCTTTAAACCGGCAAAGGTGCACGAGTTATTGCCGCAAGATTTCCCCATACGTGAAGCCTTTTGCGACTGATTTTTACAACAACATCGTCAAAATCCAGATTTTTTAAAAAGTGTCATCTGGGCTGTCGAAAGCTCAGTTTCCCGTGGTGGTGGTGGAATCGCAGAAATGTCCATTATTGGTCCACAAAATTTTGAAAACCGCTGGATTGGAAGATATGGCCCGGATCACCGGATTTGACGCCTCTGGATTTTTTTTATAGGGAGCCATAAAAGATGACGTGTTTGTGACAAAGACTGATACGATAGAACCTATCAAAGAAAAAATCGTCAATAGTTTTCCGAAGATTCGTTTCGTCTGGTTTACGCTATGTTCAAAGATCCATTCTAAGGCCTCCCGCGCATTAGGCGACCAGGTCGCGCGACTGGCCGCGGTAGCTGCGATTCATCTGCGACCACGTAGCGACCACATTTTGTCAGCGAGTTCACATCGTGTTCCAAAATGGACGTCGAAGAATGAATTATTGTTGCGCTGATTTTATTATTACAAAAGTGAAAGAAAAAAAGAAAAAAATAATAATTTTGGATTCACCCATTATTACGGAATAGGCTTACAAAAGGAATATAATCATACATACTTTCCAGACGTATTGCAATATGAAGATAATTTTTTTAACTATAATATTGAGAACGTCTAAAAAAACTGTTTACGAGATTTTGAATATACTAAAACCACATATTACTGGATTCAGCCCATTTCGGGAGTGCATCAAGTTATCAAATATATCAGTCAGCTCCAACCATAATTGCCTTTATAAACTTTTAGTCGAATAATCATCCGACGACTGATTCCATAGAGCTTCTCTATTTTGAATTTCGATAATGAATCAAAACATCATCCTGTATGCACAAAACGCGTGTGGCCGCTGCGACCAGTGCGCGCACACTGATCAAATTGAACGAAATTGGTGGATCTCGTTGGTCGCGGCGGCCACCTGGCCGCGTGTCGAGTCGCGATGTTTCCGCTGGCCGCGCGGCCAATACGTGGTCGCTGGCCGCTGGTCGCCCAGTGCGCGCGCTTCCATATGTCACGGAAGAATTAGTTGGCCGCGCGACCTGGCCGCCTAATGCGCGGGGGCTCTAAGGCGATACGAAACTTGAAGACGGCAAGGAACGCATGTTGAAAATTCAATACGGCACTGAAAGCGAGTGTTAGGGGCTGTTTCACCACTTTTTTAAAAGTTCGGATTAGCTTGATCATAACCTTATTTGTCACATGGAATAAAAATTTCTGTCTCACCAGTCTTGATTAGCGATAAGTGACGGACAAACTATTTCTTAATTTGACCATCAGATCAGGTGGCATTTAGCATTTTTATCCGTCACATATCTTTTTAATTAGGTAGTTTATTTTTTTGTGGTCATAGTTGGAGAGCCCTTCAGCCGGTTTCAGAAATAGTTATTTGTTATACAAGGGGGGAAAGTTGTATTTTACCAGCGAGTGTTCATTTGAAACAAGAGCTATCGAAAGGATTCTATGATTGACCACGAGCGAAGCGAGTGGCTCAAAAATAGAATCCTTTCGATAGTGAGTGTTTCAACACACGAGACGTAAAATAACTTTTCACCCGTGTATAACACAAAACTTTTCACCTCACTACAGCGAGGAAAATAATTAGAAAAACATGCGAATATTTAATTGAAAAGTTTTAACTTAAGTTTTTTTTTTATTATTTCGGATGCGTTTTGTTCGCACATCGACTTACTTGGACTGTCATAACATTTTATCCGTTTTTACAACAAGAATGAAGGTTAATGTTGAATGCTGATATTTATGAATTAAAATAAAGTTGTAAGACTGTATTTAGTGTTTTTTACTCGATGCAATTTATTAATTGTGATTTTAAAAATTCAGCACTTTAACGTTTTACGTTTTGTTAGCTGTCAAATATCACTTAAGCTGCCCTCAAATGTCAAAACTCTTTCTTCACATGTGGATAAAAAGCGATTTTCTCAATAGATGTCAAACAAACAAAAAGGGCTTTCCAAGCTAGTGAGGTGAAAAATAAATCACAGTATTTTTAATTTTTTAAAGAAAGAAGTCATGCTTAATTGCAAACGAGAATTTAAATATCAAGATTTGAATAAAAAATATAGGTACGCTTTTAGTATTTAAAAATAAATCCAATATTTCGTAATATTTTTTAATTACAGACTTTTTTTCAGTGGCACAATCGTTTGTTCTACCTGAACTTGTACATCGCCATTAAAAAAAAAGTTAATCTGTCAAAGGGTTTGGCGCCACTTTTCGATTCGTTTTACGTGATTTTATTTTTCTTTGTTATTGTTAACCAAAGTATCGTAAATAAATACCGTTTTTGGATTAATTATAATGTTACACATTTGTTTATGCAAAAAAATAGATGTGTTTAAAAATTACATAGTTTACGATTTATTTTGCTTTAATAATGATCGACTCTTTGAACGAAAATATGCGAACAGGAACCCGTGGTCGTGAAATGGGACGTTGCTATTCCGACTTTTTGTTAAACCGACGATTAGTTAAGTGGCACTTAGTTTGCACAGGACCGGAGTGGTGAAACTGAAAAAAAAACTGGCCGACAGATTTGTGCAGTACTTAGTTTATTCATTGGTTACGTAACCAGTAGTTTGACAATAAGGTGGTGAAACAGCCCCTTAATGTTTGATTTTAATGTTAGGTTTTTGTTTTGATTACTCGAAATCTATACATATAATAAATCTGTAACAAGTCGGTGTCTGTACATTGAAGATATTTGAGAAAAACTGTCACTAGGGCTATTTACTAGCGCAATAGAACCCCAAACAATGTTTTTTAGAATTATTGTCTGTTTGTCTGTTTGTCTGTGAGTTTGTGCGCGCTAATCTCAGAAACGGCTTAACCTAGAAGGATGCGGTTTTCACTGATATGTTGGTATTTTCTTGGATTAACATTTAGTGTTTGTTTCATTTGAATCGGTTCACAAATAAGAAAGATACGTCTATTTTAAGAATTTATAGAACAGTTTTTAGAAGTAGTGACTTGGGAGTAGGTACGGAGGTGAATGTGAACGCGGGTGTGCGGGGGGGGGGGGGGGGGGGGGGGGGTTCGGTGGGGGGTCGGTGAGGAGGGGTTTGCGGGGGGGGGGTATTTTTTTTTATATCGAGGAACTAAGGAGAGCCATAATTGATGAAAAAGCAAATTGATAAAAAAAATAAGCTGCCCAATTACTAATTCCACGCGGACGGAGTCGCGGGCAAAAGCTATAATTAAATATTTTACTAAAGAAACTTGTTTTTACTGTTATTTTCATTATTGCCGCCTTGATTGTATTTGTGAGGAAAGTAGTTCCTGATTTAATTAATTAAAGGTCGAGTGACGTGATTTTATTCATTTGACATTTGACATCTCTGATAAACTTTATCAATGTGCTGTCAGTTTAGTGTTGTATTGCATACATTGAAAATTGCATTTAAATTAGACTTTTTTTTAAAGTTGCAGAACAAAAGATGCACAGTTTTGGGAGTAGAATCGACGGCAACTTTTTGTAGCGATGCTGTAGCGATGCTGTCGCGCGTTCGCATTGATACAGTCGTGATGCGGTCGCTAGCTGTGTACCCTCGCCCACATAACACGATTCAGTCGCGATGCAAACGCGATACCGTCGCGCTTCTGACGCGATGCAAACGCGATACCGTCGCGCTTCTGTCGCGATGCAAACGCGCGGTTCTCTACTAACGCGCCACCCTCCCTCCGTTCCATCCCCGATGTCGTCCGACACGGTCGCGCGTTTGCACCGATATAGTCGCGATGCTGTAGCGCGTTAGTTGCGCGTTGGCATCGCTTCTATAGCGCGTTACAAATGCGACTAACGCGCGTTAGTAGCGATGCTGTCGCGCGTTTCGTAGCACGCGCGACAGCATCGCTACAAAAAGTCGCCGTGGGCGAGGGCCCTAAAGCCCCTTAAAAAAAGGCACCCTGTATTATGATGGTTGACATTTGAATTTTCATTTTGTTTTTATTTTTAAGGGATAAATACCAGAATAACGGAAAGAATATAATTTGCCATTTTCCATTTTCATTGTTGTGATAAAGCAAAAAAGACCAAAAACATGAACATGTTTCTTAATATGAAGGGGTCCCTTCTTTTCTTTTGGTTCGAGTTTCATTATGGCTTAATTTACTTTTACATTTCTTTTGACCAATACTCCTAGATTTCAAAAACAAGTTTTAAAACCATTATAAAAAAAAGATTTATCGCAATTCTTAAATCCCAGAATTTCTAATTTCTTTTTCTCATAACACTTTGGATTTTTTATTAACGTATATTTACTTGTATTTTAATTGGATTTCGTAATAGATCAAAAATAATTATGTTGTGAACACAATTATTATTACGAATAATTAATAAATGACAAAGTCAAGCAACAAAAATGGCTGAAGAGTTTTACGTTGCGATTGCGCAGTTAATATTTTTATATATATATTAGTAATCAAGTCAAGTATGAAGGTCTGATTTTAGAAATAAAGTTGATAAATTTTGAACTCGTTGGCATAAATGTTGCTTGATATATCAGTGTCACTTCTGTAATTGCTTTGTCATTCATAATATTTCAGTACTGTCAAATCGTTTTTGCTCCCGCGATATCTATGTAAGTTCATGAAACCTAGACACACACCTTTTCAAAAGCTTGAGTCAGATATTTTGAATGGAAGCTACGGCTCAGGCGTGCAATGTCCATTTTGCTAAAATGTATTTTTTCCAAAATGTCTGCTTTTCCATAATGTCAGCTTCTTATAATGTCTGTCTCCAAGAATGACAGTTTTCTTTAATGTTCGCTTTTCAGAAAGTGCTTATTCCCAAAATGTCTCCAATCATGAACATGCAACATTTATTTAAAATATCTTTATCACTTTAAAGCTAAATTAATGTTATCTTGAGTGCCAGTAATTTTATATTATAGATTTTTATCTAAGAGTAAGTATGCAAGCAATTAATTAAGCCTGTTACATTTTGAACATTGATATCTAATACCTTTAAACGAGCAATTCTTGTATATATATAATCAGAAACTCGGAAACGGCTCCAACGATTTCGATGAAATTTGGTACGTGGGGGTTTACGGAGATGAAAAAATGATCTAGCTTGGTCTTATCTCTGGGAAAACGTTCGGTACCGAGTTTCAGCCCGAGCGGAGCTCGGTCGCCCAGGTACTGAAAATAAAGCTGACATTATGGGAAAACCGACAAAATAAGACGCCTATATAAAAAAAAAGTAAACATAATGGAACGACTTCCTGAGATTGTACTCATTTTACATAGGAAACATTTTGAGAAAGCTGACAAAATAGATTATGTACTAATATTGTGAAAACGCGGACGATTTGAGAATAGTAAATATAGGAAAACATATTTTAGGCCTGACCCGCAGCTACATTTGGGTTCACATAACATCTTTAAATATCTGACACACATGAGTAACAACTTTTTTTTAAAGTTTGTATCCTTGCATGTACTGGCGTATCCACGCAAATCGGCAAATTAACATAAAATCTCCGTCAGAAACACGCATATGACGCTCTCAGTACATTCACAACATTTTTTTTTACATTTTTTAATTCCTGTGGACGCTCCTCCCACCGGCAAATGGATAATCATTTAAACTTATTTTCTTTATACCATCTACACCGAAATCAGGTCTCCACAACGTTTGAATAAATCCCCATTTAACTTCTCAGGCTCCCCTACTATCATTGGTGATGTTTTCCATCATAGTTGCGAGGAAACTAATAAATAATAACATAATAAAGAAGAAAATATTCACATAGAATTAGAGATATATTTTTGACATTCAACATGACTACAAAAGTAATCTGAATATAAAAATCGTTAATTACTTACTTCTAATTGAAGTTGGATCAGTCTGAACATTTTCTAGGACGCTGTACATATTCTTTGACAGACTAATCATAGAATTACTACCAGCCTGAGCTGTATTCTTTGTGCCCGAACCATGGGTCCACCCTAATCCGGTCTGTGGAGCCAGTTTTATACTGTTAATCTGAAATGAAAGAATCGTGTATCGAATATTATGAAGAAGTCACAAGATTTTTGTTTACTTACAAACAACAATTATGCGACATTTACCTTTTGATTCTGAGTGACTGCCTTGAATTTGGAGGTATCAACCGAATAATTAGGCCTAGAAGTCTTCCAGTTGTTACTGTTGTCCATGAAAGAGTTATTGTTTTGCCGCCGGCCATCGCCGCGCTTGCCGCGGCCTCCTTCGTCGCGACGGAATCCGCCACCCATAGGATTGGCGTTCATAAGCTAGAAATCAATTATAAAGTTATTTTCATATCAATTTTATTTTCAATCTGTATTATATTTAAGCTTAGATAAGTACTTCAATGTGTCGCTGTTGCTGTTCAGCTTCTTTCTGAATTTGGTCCATCATCTTGGGTTGAGAATCGATGACGCTCTTAGTAAACCATTTCCTTTTCCTCAGTTCGATAACATCTTGAATCATAAACCTGGCACAAAATGGTAAAAGTAAGAAAAATTAATATGTTTATTATAATCGTAATAATACGAATAAGGATGTAATGTACCTAACACGACTGCTAATTTTGTTAGATTTCCGGTCAACAATTTCTTGCATTCTCTTGAAAATACCTTCAATGTGATCTTTGGCCTCATTCTCTACCTGCTCTCCAATAGTGGTGAGCAACTTGCATAAACATTCAAGCTTTTCTTCCTCCAGTTTATCAATCAGGTAAGACATACAGTACATCATGATTTTGGCAGTCAGCATTTTTAATTTATATAGTTCACCTGGAACAATGAAATACCATTATGAGACTTTATAACCATGACAACATAAAAGCAAGAAAAAATCTTCCAACTCGCTCATGTTGCATCTTTGGATACATAAAATCATGCGGGCAATGGCGAATGGGCAAATGTTAGCGTAACTTTGATTTTCGTTTACAAGACTTTTAAGGAGTTAATTAAAATAAAATGAAGACGTGAGTGGATGAAGGGGGTAGTATGTCGCATTTTTTTCATTTTCGGTTTTATGCCATATATGAAGATTCTAAGTCAAAATGCAACACCGAACGCTATCAGTTCTCATGTTTTTAAACTACAACAGCTTTAAACCCAGTGTATGAAGGACCTATGTACAAGAATAAGTTACCATCTTCGTGAATGAACGTGCTAAAGGCACATGACTCTGGAAGTGGTTACCAGTTTGCGAGTGAATGTAACAGAAGAAAGTGTCATGTACGCACTTAGCTCCTTCATCCATGTTATGAGACAAACTTTTATTTTCTCTTATTCTGAAATTTCCGATACCTCAAAAAAAAGAAAACATCAAGGATCAGCTGAAATTTATAAACTCTGAATGCAGGTATTTTTATGAAGAAATTCTACTAAATCAATAAATTTTGTTACCATAAACACTTTCATTTATTTAACTTATTTTCTTTGCAGAACAGCTTGAAGGAGAAAGAAGGGGTTATGTACTTTTTATATAAAAAAAATGTTTTTTAAAAGCATTTATTAAAAAAATCAATAGATCAGGGCTATTTGGTTGTTTTTTAAAAAAGTAACAATATTGAATAGGGATTCAATTTAAAAACAAAATTACAACTTAAAAACCTTTAACTGCGATTTACTCGAAATAATGTTTTTGTGACATATCCCCTTCATCCACTCATGTCTTCAAATATTTGACATAATTGATATAAATTCGCAAAAAATAGCAATAGTACAGACGCATTAGCCAAGTACACGTAGTTAGAGAAGAGGAATTTTGCCTAGCATTGGGACAACAGATGCTTTTCAACATTACATTACCATCATAATAATCGTTTTACGATATACATTCACCAAGACCAAGAGACATTCGCTACAGCAATCTTTTGAACACATGATTTTAACTAACCAAAAATTCACGCCAAATCAATAATCATCCTAAAACATTATAAAGGTTCATCCTTTGTATACATGAAGTAGGCATTTCTCATTAAAAAAACATATGGTGTTTCTGATATGAGTTCTATGATCGGAATCAACAAATAATAAGAATCTATATACCTAGCACTAAATACTTAGAAATTAAAAACCAAACTGATAAACAGTAATTAAATTCATTTTCGTTCAAACTATCTGCCCCTATCATTGCTATGAACACCACTTCTTATTTTAAGACAAGACAAATACATAGTGCTTTGGGGTCATCACATTATCAAGGTTATCAGCAAAGAATTAAACAATTCACCAAAACAGAACTCAACTTACCAATAAATCTGACGTTTCCAACAGATCTCATTCGAACTCTTCTGTTCTCTTCATTCAACATCAAGTGAAGCTCCTTCTTTTTAACCTATAGCACAAACATCACAATCAATATAAATGTCTAAACAATACAAAACCAATATTTTACAGCAATAGTATAATATTATGAAATGATTATGTATATCAGTTGGCATATCTTACAAATGCAATAGGCAAGCTATGCTATTAATTATAAGATATAAGTACTATAGGGCGGGCTGGTCCAAGTGTTAAAATTACTATATTAGTACTCACAGGATCGGTGCACTCTTCAATTTCTTTTTCAAGTTTCATAACTTGTTCATCTACTTTGTCAGTTACGAATTGATTTTGGCATTTACTAATAATAAGTGCTCTAAAATTAACACACTGATCTGGCGTGGTGGCATTATCAGCAGGAACCTAAAAAAAAATTACTTTAAAGTGCAATTTTGTTATTACAAATCAGAAAAATATCTTATATTTATAAAAAAAATACCTTCAACATTGATAGCTTATTACACATGGCAGCATAGGCTTCAGAAAAATTTGGTTCATCTATAGCCTTCTCAAATACTAAATCAATGACTCCTTCAAGGCGTTTCTGATTATTGATCTCGAGATTTTTGACTTTTTCTATTAGAGTATCAAATTTCTGCGGCGTAAGTTTGTTCAGAATACCTCTGAACTGCTTGTACAATTCCTGAGAAATGCAAAGAGTAGCATTAGGAATGAGCTTAAAGTAAACATTATTATGATCATTCTTTTCAATATAGCAAGTTTCACATTACTATTCTACTAATTATATCAATATTTACCGCAGTTTTAGCGTCTTCCTCAGTCAGATTCTCCTTCTTGAACCTAGTTGGTTTCCAAGCGTTTTCAGTCTCAGAAAGCCTAACATCTTCCCGCAGCGAAATAGAAATGACTTGTTTATGCGAGCTGCTTCCACTAGGCGTCAGTGGCTTACCACCGCTCTTACCTAAAATTTTACATGTTCTAGTTTACATGATCCACTTTGCACTACATACAATACATTGCTAATGAACAAATATAATATACAGTGTTTTTTTGTCTTTGAGGGTAGATTTTTCAGGTAAAAAAAAAAGTAGCTGAGAAATTAACTCCCCAGCTCGTAGTGTTTAAATCGAACTTATTGTCGCTTGAAATGAGGGGACGAAGAAATTAAAGATAATCAATGGTTTAATTAAATCAGTAATGCATGGTGCCATTGTAATAGTTTAATAGTTTCTGGTCTGATATTACTAAAGTAATAAAAAGTTATGACCGGCTGTATTGAGATTGTGTGTTAAAGCTCAAGATACTAATTTCGCTATTTTGTGTGCGTGGTTGCAGAGATCAAGAAATGCAATAGTAGGTAGGTATAATTGACATACTATTTGCGCTAATTTGCAAGTTTCACCTCGTCGAAATTGATGTTTTTTTTTTATCTGATATATGACCATGTAGCCTAGTTAGTAACCCTAACTCTGGAACTCGGGGTTCCGCGGTTTCGTACACCGGTAGAGACAATCACTCAGGTTTGGTGTGAAGGATATTATGAATGTCTCTACCAGAGTCATCACTACCTCCTAGCATCCACAGTACAATCTTTGCTTAGTTCGTTTGGGACTAGGTAGGTCAATGAGCGTAAAATTGTGCCATGATATTTATTTGTATTAATCTATTTAAATGTGTTATGTAAGCAGGTACATACCGCTCGCAGAAATATTCCTCACATCTCTTTTAGCATCCCTAAGAGAATTATTTCTTGAACCCATTCCAGCATTTTTCAAGAATGACGGTAAGAGTGAATCATTCATAGGTCTAGAAATAGTAGTGAACGGCATAGGCTCTTGCATAGGCGCAGTCTGAAAAGTAATAACATTATTAGAATTAAATAACGAAATGTGTAATTGATAGGATTAATATGAAGTGAATTTGTAGATACTTACCCTGATCACATTGCAAGTCTCTAGTAGAGGCGCGTTGGGTTTGTTCTTTGAGAGTGGGTCTTCTTTGATTTGTTTGAGCAGCATAATGTCGTAACACTTCTTACCAGACTTGTTAAGAGGGGACCATTGATCTAAAATAAAATATGGATAAATTTCTGACTAAAATGCGGAAATAACGCAACACATGGCATTATACTTAACCTTTTCAACGCACAGTCGAATACAATAGCTCTCACTCATACGGCATGACAACGGAATGTCAAACGCGAAGTAGAACCCTACAGAAATGCATGTAAGTAGATATCGCTCTCCACGCCGTGACTGATATATCAGTCGTTAGCGTTGAACCTGTGGTGCTGATATATGTGACGTTGGCGTCGAAAAGGTTAAACATATTTTAAGTTCAACATGTTCATTGCACTCAAGTATTGCTGCAACTATTTTTTACAAGCTTTTTTTTTAAAACTGAGTGGGTGAAGGTACCTAATAGAAGTAAAAAATTCACCACCCATGATAACTAACACATTTAGATTCTGTCAAATACTGCAATAAAGCTATTTAAAAATATTCAAGGAAAATTAAGAAGCCGATTTGTCACGCTCGCAGTCATTCTACCCTCATTTTATACAGTTCTAAAGAAGGCTGATGGATGATAATGAAAATCGAAATTATTACATACTAAAATGAAATACTAATGAACTTGAGAAAATTGTAATGAACTGAAAATGTTTGGTTCAGTTTTTTTGCAATTTCAGTTTATTTTATTACAGTATGTTTATTTTGACTTTCACACAGATAGAAACGAATTAGATTGCAATCGCGAGCACGTAGGACAATACTTTTGTCCTCAAGTTAGTTTAACAAATTACCATTTTTCTTATAACTGTAAATGCAGTTCTGTTCAAAATAGATGGTTGATATTTTGTCTAAATCTACTACATCAACGTCTGAGAAATCTTTTCAAATGGATTTACAAATTACCATTTTTCTTGTAACTGTTAAAGCAGTTCTGTTAAAAATTGGTTGATACTTTGTCTAGACTAAACGGAACACGCACGGGCACGGAATGCCAAGGACCTGGGTTCGATTCCCAGCATTGGGCTTTTTTCTGGGGTTTTTTCTGTGCATCCATATTTCAGTTTGTATTTAGTATGAAATATATGGTTTTCACGGAATGACCGTAAAAGTAATAAAAAATGAAGATGAAAAATAAAAATACAAAAAGATACTTCATATTAAACTTGTTAGACTAATGTCTTCAAAAATATCTTGTTTAAAAAAAGGGGCAAACGTTTTTCCTAATTTCTCAAGAAAAGAATATACCATTTTCGCCGTAGTTTTATTTGCACAATTGATTAGCACCATTACGGTACTGCTAGATACAGTAAGGTGCAAAAGTGTCCGAATAACAGTAACTAAGTAAAATGCAAAAAATCTATGTCAATAGAGTTGGCTTTAAAATTATTCGTTTAATAATAGTAATGCTTGAAATTTACTAAAAAAGTACTCTATAAATCAATTATTTGTCATTTATAGCTTTTTAGTTATTAACAAACAAAACCAAAACATTTTTGGCTTTTTTTATTCCATTTATTTTCATATTTCCGATGAAAACTTTACAACTGAAAGCCGTGTAAAACAGGGCATTTCAGTCTCTTTAATAATGGGCTGACAGTTATGTAGTCAGATATATTTATATACATAATCATGTGTCACATATAGGTAGGTGCAAAAGTGAATCAAAGTTAATTAGGACGAAAACTTGTGTTCAATTTTGTTTTGTAGCTGACTTTTGTTCAATGGTAACTTTGTAACTTCAGACATAAATGATTAATTACCCCGTCGTCAGTCACTATTATCTCCTATTTACTATAGTTTTATTTTTTGGGGGAAGCTATACGGAAATTTAAATTAATTGAAAATTAACAGTTTTGGATCAAGCATTCTTAATAAACTGTTAATGATAACAAACCGATTTGGGTGCAGTTCTGTAGAAAGTTTGAAGCATTACTATTATTAGGAGAAGCATTTCTAAACCAGTTCCACGGACTAATTTTTTTTCTGTTTTACATATGTACTATTATTGGGACACTTTTGCACCTAACTGTATATATCGTAATGGTGCTAGTCAATGGTGCAAATTAAACTATGGCCCATTTTCATACCTATCAAGACCAGCAGTGAACATGTTAGAAGACTTAAAGACAATTAGTAGAAACCTAAACTGAATTAAGACAGATACAAACCTTCACCATATTTGTACTTGGGGACAAATACTGTAGGAGTTTCAGCCTGCTGCTCAGCCATTCCAGTTTTTCCGGGGGTCTCTTCTTTCTGAGGCGTAGTCTTATCCTCTTCTACAATACTAACTTTATCAGTCTCATCTTTACCATTTTCATATGATTCTGTATCCTTTTCATTACTCGCCATCTTGTTTAAAGGTTTCTTAGCCGAATTTTTAGAATTCTTCACAAGTTTCTGATTTTTATTAATATCTTCCTTAACAGTCTCTGTTTTGCTTAACTCAGTTGAATTCCCATTGGCAGTGTCAGGATCTATTAATTAAGAAAAATTACTTTGTGTAACTACATAATTGAATTGATAAACAACAATGTTCAACCCCAAAAAAATTTAATAGCAAAGACAAATTTTCAGATCTTATCATCATATTATTTATTTATTCGGTTGGGGATGCGAAATAAAGTGCCTTGCACTAACTGCTTCCTATTTATTTATAATTTTAGTGTAAATGATAAAAAACAAACCTTTAGACTTATTGTTTAGATTTACGTCTTTCATCTTAGGATCAGTTTGATTAGTACGAATACAGCTGGCTAAGCTCTGATTTAATTTTGCTTGCGCTTGTATTGCACTAGAGGCTTCCAAACATTCAATACTCTCAGGAACTGTCGGCAACTCTTTAGCAAGTTTTTCAATACTTGCTGATAATAACTGTGTAGCAGTGGGCACATGCGTTGTTAGTGTCTGCTGCACTGCTGGTTCAATCTTACTCTCTACTGCGTCAATATTTTTCAAATGAGGTTGGGAGTCTACTTCAGGTAAAGCTGGTTGCACACTTGGAGCATGCCTCTTTGCTGATTCGGGAGTTTGATTTACTTGACTAGTTGGAAGATTGATATTTTCTATATCAACTGAACTACTAATCACTGAAAAGAAAAGCCACAATTAGTTTGGAAATTAAAATATTTGTCTCATGACAGTCTTGTGTAAAGAAGGGGTGAAAGGTTTTTCTACAATTAAAAAACACAAGAATAACATACTAGTGCAGAAAAAAAAATTAAACCCTCAATATCGATATGATCTCATTTTACACCAACTCATTTGTGATATTTCAAATAACAAATGGTATTATGAATTCTTTGATTTTCAATTTAATGTACTGATTCATTAAATGCTAACCCTCCAAAGTCTATTACATTTTAGGGGCTGTTTCACCACCCATCGATTAATTTTAACTGACAGTTAAATGTGATGCCGTCTCCGTCTATTCAAACAAAACAAACAGAGACGGCATCACATTTAACTGTCAAATAAATTTGATCAATGGATGGTGAAACAGGGGGTTACTGTCATACAGACCACTGGCTAGGTATCATCTGTTGATCTTTGATGATGACACAACAATTAGTAACAAGTTATGTCTGTAATTAACTTCAGCTTCACTATGGCTTTTTACTTTGTTTTAACAGAGCCTAGCAAACAAGATGACCAAATCAAAAATCAAAGATAATGCCATGAAATTAACCCTTTGTATGTCAGAAGCAAAAAAAAACCTGCATTCAAGTCTTGTTTGTTTCAAATAATAGCAATTATACAGATAAAAACACACAGTCACTGGTGGCAGTTGTAATATTCTAACTAAGCTTAAATTTGCCACATGTATATCTGTGTCCGGAATCAGAGGTTAAAGACCTTTTAAATCCACATACATGATAAGGTAGTAACATGACCAACTAGCCAGTTGTCAGAAGAACAGAACTGCTAGGACCATGATGAAGCTACAATAACCAGTCTGTAAATGTTTGCAGTGGTGTTAAATTAAATAACACTGGTTTTTTTCTGCCAGATTCTTGAATATTATTAAAGATAATTACTCAGATAATGTCATGGAGCAACCAATGAAAAGTAAAAGTTGTGTAATTAAATTACCTACTTACTGCACACAATACCTTTGCAAAATAAATACCACATTAAACTTAAACTTTACTAGACCATTTATAAATCTTGAACTACATAGAAGTCTTCTGCAAACAGCCAGGCAGTACGGGCAGTCAAAAATTATGCCTTGGCAAGAGATACTAGGGGTGATACTAGTATTGTCAACCTGGAATGAAGGACAATAAAGCACAACTCGATAATTCATGCTTTTATAGCATACCTATCACATGCATGCATGAATTATCAGGTTGTACTATCACCCCAGACGTCAGCTTGCCATTTTCAAAACAAATTTGCTTGCAGCCGTTGATGTTTATTGCTATGGATTGGTATGGACAGATGTCCAGCCACTGCACACAAACTGGGCCTTTAAGGTGCTCAGCTGGCGTCTGGGCCGATGGTACATTCCAAGATCGACAAATACATGGTCGTACAATAAACGCACCCTGCGACTATATCAGTCGCATTTTAACCCATTTTTGTTTGCAGAACTGTTTTCATTACTTTTATTTGTCCAAGGCGGTGTAAAAATCATTAAAATAACCTTGACAAAGTAGTAACACGATTTCCTACACAAGTACGAAAAAGAAGGTAGATAAAAAATAATAAAAATTTGGCACAGCAAGATCCATTATTATTAATAATCGTGTTATTCTCAACTAGAATCCATAGGCGGGACGCGGTCCGACACTTTAGACACGAAAACTCCCAGCGCCTGCTCTATTTAGTCCAAAATGACAATACATTTTAACGTTAACATAGAATAACACACTTGGGTTTAACCACAGGACAAAATGTGATTTATTGATGTAACTTTCAACGTATGCAAAATATACTGCACAAATATGGAACATATGCCTAATGAAAAGATAAGTATACATCAATAGTTTAAATACGCCTGATGAGGTAACAGCGTTGATACAAAGTTCAATAAAACGGATTGCATCTCATTTCCCAGGACATATCACGAAAAAAAGAATTTCAATCGAGGTCTTTTTTACGGAGCTGGCAATTTAAACGTCTGACTTTTAGCCTGGCCTATCATTTTTTATGAACCAAGTTCGAAATCTATAAATAGAGATGTGAGGTATTTCCACGTGGGAGTTCTTACACTCATAGTACCTGCAGATCAGACTTAAATGTGGCACTGATAGCTCAATTATATCACAGTATCTAAAGTCACCAAAATCCTTAATCAAACGGCACGTAATTCTACGTTTTCATACGTAGCAATATGGTAAAAAAGAAAGTCTATTCAAAAGGTCACTCAAGGATCTACCAAATGTCCGACTTTAACACTAGTTTCACTTTAACCACATCACTTATTAATACGACTTAATTAAAAATTTAAATCTATAAAATGCTAATTTAAGTGAAATTTGGTGTAAAACTCAAGAGTAGCAAAGTTTTAATATAATTTTAACCCAGCCATGCTCAAAGTGACTGTGATGTAAAAGCCGCCATATTGGAACATTCCATGCGGATAGATAGATAGTCGGTCGGTCGACCAAGAACAGCTAGTGTTGTGCGCAAGTACGGAACGAACGGCAAGGCAATCGATATTTTTTTAAGTATGGCAACTTTCACCTTTAGGAGTATTTTCATCAAGATTTTAGATATAATACCCAATGTTTCAAGCAGAAATACTAATAAAAAAACAATTTTTAACTACGTTAATAACGGTTAGCCAAAATAATCTATACGTACGTACGTTAAGTGAATAAATATATAAAATCGTAAAAATGATTCTGTTGAAATAGTGGAAGGTATAGAATCAATTGGGGATGTCTATTTTTTTGCAATGTTCAGTAAATCGAAAACCATTTCGAGATAAACGCTTTTTAACTCGTTTTCTGTAGTTATTTAATTTTAATATTTTGTAATAAATTTAATACATTACAAATAAGCAATGATCTTCATTTGACATTGGTGTAAATTGCGTGACCGGTTCAAGTCGTACATTATTCTGTGTGGTTAGAATTACTCACAATTTACGCGTGGATTAAAATACGGAGTTTGATTTGGACCCGCTGTCTGACATCTAGCACTTTGACAGCGCCAGTAAAGTGATACTAGTTAGTGTACCACTACGCAAAAAATAATTAAAGCTTTATCGTACGCATTTAGATAGATTTAGAAATTTGACAGTGTGGGAGCCCTCAATTATAATCTGACGTCATCAACCAAAATAAAACAATAATTAATTTTGAAAAAAGTAGTGAACTAAATGACAAAATATTGAAATTAGTTTCTTATAATTGACTTTTCTATGCAAAAAAAAAATATAAAAACCACTGGTAATTTTTTTTAGACATTCCCATTTGAATTAGATTCAGTGGAAATTAATAATCCACAAGATATAGCTGAAGCTTTCAACGACTTTTTTGTAAATGTCGCAAATATAATCGCAAAACCAGGGCAGCGTACAAGATATGTCAAATAAGGGCAGTGTTGGCAACAGTTTATTTTTGAAGCTATGTGTGTGATGTGAAGCATGGACTTAATACCTAACCGGACTGAGTACTGCGACATAAAAGTGAGGCCGACAGAGAAATCAAACTAGTGCATTGCATCTCGTTCTAATTAGGGTGACCAAGTACACCTGCGGATAATTATCAAGATTTTTCTTAAAAAAGTATAAATGAGTCAATTCAGAATTAGAAAGAAATAATGTAAGCCTACACTGATCTTATAATTATATTACAATTATTTTATTCATTTTTATTATTGTTTAACTTTTATTAATGTTATACAGAGGATTGATTTGTATTTTTGTATGTTTGTACCAAATGAACTCCAAAACTACTAGACCGAATTCAAAAATTCTTTCACGAATCGAATGCTACATTATTTGTGAGTAATAATACAGGGTAATTTTTTAATCAGTGCACAAATTTTGATACGTAATTCAGTATCGTTGATAGATCTTGATTATCTGTTCAAGATTTTCTTTTAAATTTTGAAATTTGGGTTGTTCATAGTAATTCATCCAATAATTGGTCGAGTTACTATGAAAAACAAAAAAAATATATTCTTTTTATTTTAATTTAATGATTTATTTTTAGTCAATATATAATTAAATATTCTGTGAATATTTCAAGTGTCTACCTGTTGCCGTTATCAATATCGAGCAAAAACAAGCAAAAAAATTCATTTCTGTTGTATCGGAACCCCCTTAAATATTTATTTTATTCCATTTTTTAGTATTTGTTGTTATAGCGGCAACCGAAATACATCATCTGTGAAAATTTCAACTCTCTAGCTATCACGGTTCCCGAGATACAGCCTGGTGACAGACGGACAGACGGAAGGACGGACGGTCAGCGGAGCCTCAGTAATAGGGTTTCCGTTTTTACCCTTTGGGTACGGAATCCTAAAAAGACAGATAATTTCAGCCGTAGATCATATTATATATATAAAAGATGCTTATTTTAATGTATTCTTTAAAGTTTTTTTAAAACAAAATTACGAAAAACCCGAAAAAATTAATTCTGATCCAAATTTTTTTAAGTCCTAAAATCGGGCTCCTTTTCCTATACCCCAGTTTGCCGCACTTATTAAAAACAATCTTGTTAAGGACAGCAGAGGCTCCCTGCGACAGGGTTCCGCCGAGCGCCGCGCACGAGCTTGTCAAGGTATAGTGGCGTTACCTATACCACTATTTCATTATCTTTTTTTCCACTGGCAACAGGTGCGAGTGGGACACACACCACTAGTTTGGGTTTCTCTCCCGGACCCCTGTCTCTAGTTGCCATTATTAAACTGTATGGCTTGGTAATATGGGTCATTTTTGATTGACTAATAAAAGTCAGTACTCAGTCCTCTGGTATTACGTCCATGGAATAGGGTTAGGATTCTCGTGGCATTTTAGGACAAGAAATGCAGTGGAGCCGCCATTATATTCTTTGTATAACTGAACGAATGACTGCATGGTAGGCGTCGACGCAGCGCATAGGTAACGCCACGAGAGTTGAGGCGAATGATTACAGCTACATAAAGTACTTATTGCAAAAAAGGTAGTGAATGAATGAAATGAGTGAGTGAATGAAAATGCGAGTTATATGATATTATTATGAAAGACTTACGCAATACTATGCGTATATAATTATTTTTATCCATATAACCTATTTTTAAAATAAACCAATTTGAAACTGATAAGAAATATTCGCCACAAAGAAATCGGTATTTTATAAATAGCGAAAAATATACTTATCTGATTTAAATATAATAGATCAAAATATTTTATAACAAAATAGGTTGAAGAAATTTTTAGTCAATCTTGTAATTCTATGTCGAGTCTGTTGAACTTGCTAATGGTACGAATAAATGTCAAAATCCCGCTGTCATTACATGATATGTTGTTGTGTCATTGTTGTGTGCGTGACCTCAACTGTGGTGGCGTTATAGGTAACGCCACCAGAGTTGAGGCCACGCACACAACCACATTTCATGTAATGACAGCGGGATTTTGACGTTGTGTTGACGTTTAACGACAACACAACGTCAAAATCCCGCTGTCATTACAAGAGATGTGGTTGTGTGCGTGGCCTCAACTCTGGTGGCGTTACCTTTACTAGGGATTGCAAAATCTGGTGTTTTCTCAAATCCGGATTTTACGGATTTTAACAAGTGCAAATCCGGATTATTCGGATTTTTCGGAATGTAATATAATTTATTAGTAATCTTTTAAAATTTTCATGTAATTACATGTTGTTTGAATAATGGTGTTCCATTTTATTATTTCTAAATTTCCCCTAAGAAAATATAAAACTAAAACTACAAAAATCTTTATAATCCACGTTTAGTCAGTCCAGTACTCCAGTGCCTGGCTGGATATATATCAGGTGGCATAAAATTGTTATTCCTAATGTTTTCTCGTATAATAATTTTACGTCAAATGACGCATGGCATAAACTTTCTTTTGCATATTTTTTTTTGCGCCGAAATTGTTGTTTAAATAAAATAAATAAATAAATATTAGGGGACAATCTTACACAAATCGATCTAGGCCCAAACTAAGCAAAGCTTGTACTATGGGTACTAGACGACGATAAACATACTTATATAGATAAATAAATACTTAAATACATAGAAAACATCCATAACTCAGGAACAAATATTCGTGTTCATCACACAAATAAATGCCCTTACCGGGATTTGAACCCAGGACCTCTTGCTTCGTAGGCAGGGTCACTACCAACTAGGCTAAGCGGTCGTTAAACGACGTGGACGTTTCTTGTATTGTTTGTCCTAAAATTATTGGTCCTAATGTTACTTGTGTGTAACATTCAATTATCGAATGATAAATGTGCCTTTCGAACTGTTCTATCTGTTTTCCAATACACCCGTTCCCAAAACATACGTTCTTGTCACTACCCATATACCTTTTCCTGAATAATCCGTTTCCCGATATACATAAGGGTTTCCAAAATGTGCTTCTCCCTAAAGATACGTTTAACTTGATATCCGTTTCGCAAAAAGACCTGATATCCCGAAATGACTGTTCCCATCCCATCACCAACCTTTTTTAAATAATCCATTTTCCAAAATGTGCTACACCAAAAGGATACTTTTTTCTTGATATCCGTTTTTAAAAATACCCGTTCCTTGCAACATCCGTTCCCTTCCCATCACTATCTTTTCCTGAATACAGATGCTATGAGAATCGGGTGTTTTAACGTACGAATGCTATGATAATCGGTTGTTTTTACATACTGATGCGATGAGAAACGGGTCTTTTGGGCATAAGTAAGGGTCATAACGGGCATATAGGTGTCATGAGAGACGGATCTTTTAGCATACGGATGCTATGAAAACTATGTGTTTTGATAAATTGATGCGATGAGAAACAGGCCTTTTGGTCATTTAAAGAAACTGTTATTTTGGAACTAAGTATTAGTTTTAGCTAATTCTATGTTTCAGTTGTAAATATTTAGGACGTTCACATGTATGCATTCAAAAATTAATAATGTAAGCGAGTAGATAGTATGCTACTCAAGATACGTTTAGGTACGAGAGATCCGTTACTTAAAACATCAACATCCTAAAAGATCCATTTTCTACAATATTCAAATCTTAGAAGATCCTTTTCCTAAGATATCCAAACCCGAGAAAATACGTTTCCCGTAGCATCCAAATTCTATTACACACGTTTCCAGTAATAAACAAATTCTATCGGATCCATTTCATAAGATATCCAAATCCGAGAATATACGTTTCCTATAGCATTTAAATTCTAGTAGAGACACATTTCCATTGATTACCAATTCCCAGAAGATCCGTTTCCTAATATGAATATTATATTACTTATTGTTATTGATTTAAATGAACGGACGTTTTGGGAAGTAATTTTATATGGTAATGGGTGTTTTGGGAAATGACCGTTCTGGGAAAAGGATATTTAGCTAAATTGATGTATTGGAAATTTATTTATATCTATATATATATAAATCAATGCCACTTTTCGTTGTAATTTTATAACTCAAGAACGGGCTCACCTATCCAAACCATATGTTTAGGCTTTATTCGGACTATTTAGTAGATGGTTTATGTGAAGTTTGCACAAAATCGGTAGAGCGGTTCTTCATTTATCACATTTTTTGTAACAAATGAATTCAATAAATGGCGGATCATTTTGTTAATGGGGATTTTGCTGTCAAATTGAAACTTTTTTCAGATGGGGATTGTGCTGTCAAATTGAAACTTTTTTTCAGTGTTGTCAGTAAAAGCATGTTGTTGTGTCATTCATGCGGTCATTTCATTTTGGACGTGCTTCGATTAAAGCAAATTGTCAGCGATAATTATTGCTTTGTGTAATTATAAACGTTCGTTGTCATTGATTTTAGCGACTATTCGATCGGAACAGAAAATTGCATTGGCACTTGCATCTTCGGGAATTGCTGCTACATTATTAGAAGGTGGTCGGACCGCACACTCTGCATTAAAATTGCCATTGAATGTCAGGTGATTGAAACTCCAACTTGCAATATTTCGAGAAATTCTGCTATGGAAAAAGTTCTGCGATTAACGTCAATTATTTTATGGGATGAGTGGACAATGGCGAATAAAAAATCATTAGAAGCATTTAATCGAACAATGCAAGATTTACGTGGTAATCAGCAGCTTTTTGGTGGTGCTTTGATATTACTGTCAGGGGATTTTCGTCAAACATTGCCTGTCATTCCTCGATCAACTCCTGCTGATGAAATAAATGCATGTTTGAAGTCATCAGTTCTTTGGAGATATGTACAAAAATTGACACTGAACATTAATATACGTATTCACCTACAAAATGATCCAGCTGCCCATGAGTTTTCAAAACAATTATTAGAAATTGGTGATGGCAAAATACAAATCGACAATACAATTTTTTTTAATATTTCACTTTATACGTAGCGAAGCACGTACCGGGCCGCTAGTATAGGTATATAATAGAGAAATCGATCTTTGGGTGTTTTTGGGAAGTAGATGTTATAGAATATGGATGTTTTGGTACATGGGCGTCTTATAGGAAAGAGATGCTTTTAACCCAACGGATGTCTTAGGAAACGCTTCTCTCGTGCCGAATCGATTCTACATTAATGCAACATTCTCGGCCAAAAAAGTTTAGGACAATCAACATTATTTTATGATATGACAAGCACCCCCACTACCTGGTCACTAATTTGTTACTTAAATTCACAGTACACAAGAACTAATGAAAGAAAACGAAACAAAATATTAAGTTTTCTGGTTAAACGTCAACTGTAATTCAAATCCGAAAAAAACGAATTTTTGTGACTAAAATCGGAATTTATAAAAGTAGGCAAAATCCGGATTTATCAGGTTATTTCGAATTTCGAACTATCCGGATTGCAATCCCTAGGCGTTACCTATAACACTGAATCTTATACTTACGCTCACACACACCGCAAGCGGGCCGCGCGCGCAAACCGGCGCCACCCCGCAGTGTGTGTCAGCGTATATGATTCAATGTCATACAGTGAGCTGGGCACGCGTGCACTTTCCGCGCTGCGGTCTGTGGTGGCCTTAATGGTAAAGAGGAAAAACGGATCAAGTACAGTGGTCTGGACTCCCTAACCACCCTGCTACAAGTGATCTGGACTCCCTAAACACCCTAATGTAGACGTTAGGTAGGGAATTGCGTTCAGAATCGGCCACGTGGTATATTTAATTCGTACATTATGATTTTATTACATAATTTGATGTAATGTTAAAAAAAATAAGGCTTTGGTTGAGTGTCGGCTGCGTTAGATTTGACCGAACCGCAGGACGCAGAACATCTCTCGTATGACGAGGTCTATAAAGAGAGGGATGGTTATTTTACCCATGTTATGTGTTTAATATATAAGTTATATTATAACTTATAACATTAATCTCTTCGGGAGCAACAGGAATTAACTTAAAAATCAAAAGGGTTTTTCTTAGATTTAGTTCACGCCCAAAATTTTCAGAATTATTTGTCTAATCAAAAAAAACATGAAAATGGCCTTGAACAGCCATCGCCTTTTTTGCAAGAGAAAATAAATTTATAGCCCGATAAGCGAGTCTTGGGGCATGAGCGCGGATCACTCACTTGCGCGCATATTCGTGCATTATACAAATATGAAAGTATACGAAAGTAGGGATGAAACCCATTCGAACGCGTTATTTAAAGTTCGTAGTTCGTGCGCTTTGATGTAAGTCAAAAGTCGCCAAAGATGGTTTTGAAATGTCTACACAGGGGCGTAGCTACCGCCGTATCTACCGTATCAATTATACAGGGTCCCGGGCCATGGGGTTGGGGGCCCCCGACGTGCGTAAGCAAAAATTAATAAAAACTTCCCAATTTTTTTTTATTTCAGAAACAATAGTCAAAAAAAGCAAAAGTGACAGATAAGACAAATTTTTATACGGGGCCCCTTCAAGGCACGCTACACCACTGTGTCTACAACAATGTTTTGACGGTTCGTATGTTCACGCGAAAGTGAACACCTAGTTTATATTTAAAACAAGCCAATTTTGATTTACGTTGCAGCTGGCCGGATCGGGGGGCACGGTAGTGCCCCCGCCAAGTCGAGCAAAGCAAAGGCACGGCCGTACCATCCTTTTCTCGATTGATTTTAGGGGTTCTAACACATAGTTATTTTGCTTTAGGTACATTGATTGTGCCAGGCAGGCCTTATACCACGAAGTATACACGAAGTTCGTATCGTGCCATACCGCTCACGCTAATCCGGGAGAGAGACAGTACGATACAAACTTCGATCTTCGAATTTCGGAGTAGTCTGCAGGACTCGCTTGTCATAAAAAAGCTATTAAATTGACTTGACGTACGCATTTAGGGATATCAGATGGAAAAAAAAACGACAATAGCCCTTTTTTGTAGACAAATAGATTGTGAACTTTTTCGTCAAAGCAGGGCCCATAACACAAGCTTTGCTAAGCTTACTTTGGGACTAGGTCAATTGGTGTGAATTGTCCCGTGATATTTATTTATTATTTATTATTCTCCTAAATGGCGGGCTTAAGCCTTGGGCAAATGTCAGTTCGATGACAGGGTTACGGTAGATTCTGTAAAAAAACCAACAGGTACCTATAGACAGCAGCAAATGGCAATCGTAACTATTATATTGATGTTAAAACTCTATATTTTTTAGTGGTTTGGATACCAAAAAAAACCATGGATCCATACTAATAAAAACATCTTAATAAAGAGTAGAAATTAAATGAGGGCGCTAATTTCTTCGCAACTGTAAATTTTTGACGTAAAATGCTTAAACACGAGCGGACTGTTCGGGGGTCACTATTGTCAAATGATATTATATTAGAAATCAAAAATTCAAACAAACAACTGTTCATTCACTTTTCTTTTGTTTTATAAAGGTGTTTGTGTATTTAGATCGGTCAGTATGGGGAAGTCTGAAACTATAAGACATACGATGATCTGTTCTTAGGAAACATGTCATCGATTTTAATAACAAGAAAAAGTGCTTATGCACATACATTAGAAAAACCTGTACTCAGCTCGGGAATCAAACCCGGATGTTGTGAGAAATAAAACTAACACCATTTCTATAGGTAACGCCACCAGAGTTGAGGCCACGCACACAACCACATCTCATGTGATGACAGCGGGATTTTGACGTTGTGTTGTCGTTAAACGTCAACACAACGTCAAAATCCCGCTGTCATTACATGAGATGTGGTTGTGTGCGTGGCCTCAACTCTGGTGGCGTTACCGTTATTTAGATATTGATTGTGTAGGTCTTAAGCAGTAAATGTTACAATGAAACAAGATGTCTAATAGTAGATTGTTCAACAAGGGACTAAAACAAGCCATAATGACACGAGATATTTAGCCACCCGAGCGATAGCGAGGGAGGCTATAATTCGAGTTGCCATTATGGTAGTTTAGTCCCGCGTTAAACACTCTACTTTTCACTTTGAATGCGAGGAAAAAAACGACGTACAAAATTACTTTTTTACAACGTATGCTCAATACGAGCAATGGACATCTGTTCAAAATTCAAATAGCAAAAAAAAAATACCGCTGTCATTTCTTTTCTTTTATATTTTTTTGTAAAGTGACGCTTTAAATGCTAGCATAATTAGCCAACAGATTCTAATTTAAAGACTATGTTAAATCTAATTGGACTATGCATGTAAGAATGATAATTGTTCATTCATTAGAATCGGCAAATAAATTAACCTAATTGATCTAAGTTCACACACAAAATTTATTGTTAACTGAAACACTTACCCGTGAATAAAGAAACGACATTTAAGTTTATTTTCTATATGCCAATTCTTTGTTAAATTATATCTAATTATACTTTCTATTTACTATTAAATGCAACTGACATCGCATTATTTTGAAGTCACGCCATATTAACTTTCAAACGTAACTGCTCTATCTACCGTACACTCCAGCACTGCTTTGCCGACAGCGTTTTTAAAAAAAAAACTAATTAAAAAACACCTAAGCTAAAGGAAATCTTTCTTACATGCAAAATAAAATGAATTCATCTTTAATATTTTATAATTAAATAGATTAATATTCGTAATTATTCAATGCGTTTCACGAAACTATTATTTTTAAATATTTTTTTATACAGTTGTCATTTTGAGGTTATTTCCACGCCCTAAAGGCTTCCACAGACCGAAGCGCACGGCGCTACAGTGCGTCCGCGGCGCGCTTCGGTCTGTGGAAAGCTTTAAAATTGTCTATACCCAGTTACTGAAAATGGCGATAATCATCCATTCACAAACACCGTGATTGGCAGTTTAGGGGTTTCCATAGTCAATTAAAAAAATTTTACTTTAATCCCTAGAGATCAAAAAAGAGCTTTAGTCCCGATATGCAGAGACTAAAGTAACATTTTAAGAGCATGAGAAGTGAAAAATTAATTAAATGCATTGTTTTCATCTTTCATTTATTTTAGTGGTGGTTGAAATGACTACTATTTTTAGGGTTCCGTACCCAAAGGGTAAAAACGGGACCCTATTACTGAGACTCCACTGTTCGTCCGTAACATTGAAAACAATGCACAAAATGTAGTACCAATTTATGATACACTAGCTTTTGCCCGCGACTCCGTCCGCGTGGAATTAGTAATTTGGGCAGCTTATTTTTTTTATCCAATTTTTGGTTTTCATCAATTATGACTCTCCTTAGTTCTTCGATATAAAAAAAAACCATGATACCTAGAAAGTTGAAATTTTTGCAGATGATGTATTTCTGTTGCCGCTATAACAACAAATACTAAAAATAAAATAAAGTTAAACATGAAACAAGGGGATCGTCATACTAGAGTTAATATTATTGTAGTTACGGCTGTTTACGGTGTACATTTTGACATGCTTACCTGAAAATTTGTACGGAACCCTCGGTGCGCGAGTCCGACTCGCACTACACCGGTTTTTCAATACAACATTAAACTCGTTTAGGTGCGTAAAATTCTAATAAGATTTGAACCACTGACCGTTGTCCAATTAAACTGATATTTGGTATATTATTGTAAATCCGGTGACAATATTATATTCTAACAGTGAAATTCTGGTGTTTCAAACAGGATCGTCTCCGCAGGAGGGAACTATTCAATGGTTAATAGTATAGACTTAAAAATTTCATTATAGGTACGGTCGAGTTCACCAATATATGCATCGCCAACCTGTCATAAATATCTATACATAGACCTTATGTTACCGTAATAAGGTCTATGTATAGATATTTATGAAATGTTGGCTGTACAGATATTGGTGAACTCGACTGTACATGTATTGAGCTCAAATAATAATACAAGTGCAGTCAACAATTAGTACAGTTATTTTTATTTATAATTAGGGTATTTAGGCTTTAAAAGGGTTTAAGAACACACCTGAGCAGAAATTCAAGGGTGTGTGTGAATTCGCACTTGACCCGCGTAGGAACTACGGCCCAAGCCCTTCCATTCTGAGAGGAGGCCTGTGCCCTGCATTGGGACGTATATAGGCTGGGACAATGATGATGATGATGATGAAAATATCCAAAGAGAAATAAAAATTGTAAAAAAAAAATTAAAAACGTAAAAGCTTTTTGCAGATTGTCCTTTTTGTTAAGAGGATACGATGCGCACCATTTCTCCATACAAACGTATCCCCTGTTTCCTCCCTTGATAATGGTTTTAGAGCCATTTTTTTTACTGTGTAATCTGTATCTCTACCACAGCAATGCCCCTGTTTCGTTTTTTTCCATATTTCAATTAACATAAGAAATACGAGCTTTTTAAAACTGAAAAAATTGCCCAATTTCAACGTCATTTTCAGACACTCATCAGAAAAGAATCCCTCATATAAACAAAAAAAGGAAAACATAGGGGCATAGCTAAATCTGTCCTCTAATTATTTTTGAAAAAAAAATAATTTTATTGGTCCAGTTTTCGAGAAGAAAACAGGGGACTACGAAATGCTGCTTTGGTCAATTTTACGCGCCTATTAACGGTCTGAGCTGCAATTGTCCCGCTCTCGCTGTACTGACACGAAGAGGTTCGGGCGAGACAGCGACATTTCATTAAAATACCTATTTCTCAAAAGTCTCTCAGCCATCGTATCCTCTTAACTTGCGATGCGATGTCATCGGGGCTATTAACATGTCCCAAATGTTCAAGCAATCTGCCACTGAAAATCAAAATTCACTCACTCACATGCCGGGTTTAGCCGTGACAATGAATGTAAAATCAGTCAATTTTTGTCTTAAATAAACAACTTCCAAACTGCGGCTGGACCAATGACCAATTTGCAAAACTCTTTTTTTGTTCTAAAGGATATATCTAATTAGTCGCATTAGCACCAAATCAAGATCTGATGATGAAATCTTGGAGAAATCAAAGCTCAAAGTAACACCAAGTAGCACCAATCAGGCGTCACCAGGACAAATTATTTGAACTAAAACAATTACTTTGCTCACCCGCGACCTTACGATAGTTACGTTTATGCAAGAAATGTGTGTTCATGTGTTTCATACCCGTTTGGAAAGTTTTGTTAAAGTTTTGCACCCAGAGTTCCGATCACTGCTAATAAGGTAGACGCGATTTAGCGACCACATGCATTGAGTTGGAAATTGAACCTTATTGAATTCATTATACGTCATATTTTCCATTGTAATTATTGAAAATACTACTAGATTTGAAAATATACTTTGTCAGGTATGAATTCGATAGTTGCTTTTGATTCTGTGGTAGTATGCTCCAATAAGTGAAGCCTTATTAAGGGTTAAAGCAGCTGCAGATTGGACCTCAGGAAGCCCCCATCCGTTAGGATACCAGGGGGTTACCCCTGTACTATGGTCTGTGGCATATTTTGCAAGAGAAAGCCAACTCTAAATCTCATCGCAATGTCGAGTCCCTGATTCAACCCAAAAGTGTAGCTGCCAAATTAAAATATTTTAAGTACTCACCAGGGCTTGAAGGACCATTGAGCTGTTTAGCAGCAAGAATCGATTCCGTTTCTGGATGGACCTCTCTGTCCTTGTTTTTATCCATTTCCTTTTCTTCCGATTTGACACGCTCCCTGGGTTCTCGTATTCTTTGAGGCTGTGGAGCTAGCATGGAAGTGGGCGCTGCGATGGGCGCGGTTGCCGCGGGGACGGGCGCAGGCGAGGGCCCGGTGGCGGGGGCCGCGAGGGCCACTGGGGCCGTTGGGGCTCCAGACACCGCAAGCGGTGCTGATGCACCCGGCGTATTACTGAAGCCTACAGAACTAACATTTTCTGTCGACTTATTTAGTTCGTCTTCGTGAGGCACAACTGGTTTAGTTTTGTTTTTATGTTGTTGTTTATTTGGTGACATAATCTTATTGGCGTCTACTACTAAAGGCTGAACGATCTGATCACTACTTTTTTGCAGTTGCTTAATGTTCATTGGCAGTTTAGGCACTATTACAGGACTATCAGAGATTGCTGACACGATTGGCGTTTCGTTAGGAATTGCAGCAACCTCCAAACTTAACAATTTCGTATCATTCACATGTAATGAGTCCGGTTTTGTTAGGTTATTCGATAGAGAATTTATCGCATTAAGTTGTGGTTGCAAAGGGCTTGTGGAAGATATAGGCAAATCAACATTCTTATAACTTGATTTGATTGAACTTTCACATGACGCCGTCGGTTGATTCGCCACCTCATTAACCATCCTTGAAAATTCTTCTGCAATGCTGTGTGTGGGTTCCTGATAACAGAATAATGATTAATACTATACATGTTAGTGACGTAAGGCACGCAGTAATTCGATACATTTTCACAAAATCGTCAATAAATTTTCGCATTTATAAAACTTTCTTGGTGCCTTTAATAAAGGCATGAGGGTTTTTATAACAAGCTAGTTGAGCTTCAATCCCACCGTCCACCTCCCGAGACCACCTAGGTGAACCGTTGAAAATTTTTTTTTACTATCGTTCACCCTCAATTATATCGTAGTACCTGGGCGACCGAGCTCTGCTCGGGCAGAAACTCGGTACCAAGCGTTTTCCCAGAGATAAGACCAAGCTAGATCAATTTTTCATCCCCGAAAACCCCCAAATACCAAATTTCATCGAAATCGTTGGAACCGTTTCCGAGATCCTGATTATATACACCGGAGGGGTGGGGGGGGGGGTTTGAGAAGGGGGGAGGGGATGCGGGGGAGGGAGCGCGGGGGTATTAAAGGGGGGATGAAAATTTCATTGATTTTGCCGTAGGATGCACCGTTTTCAAGATATTTGACAAAAACACCGGAGGGGGTGGAGGGGTGAGTCACGTTAAACTATCGTCCGTAAACCGACTTTACAGACAACCGGCTTTTCCTGTTCTGTGCTCCCAATAGGGAACGTGCACATAGACGGTGCTGCCAACTGGTGCCATAAGGGTGCCATCAATTTGAATGTTTTACCTTGATAAGTTTGTTTTACTGTCCGCATAGTGTCTCTTCTGTCGCATTAGTGCTGCCGCCTATAGTTACTGCACGTTCCCTATAATACTTTTTCTAACAAAAAAGTAACTTTTTCTCGCAAAAAAATAACTTTTTCTCACAAAAAAGTAACTTTTTCTCACAAAAGAAGAAACTTGACGTTTTCTCATAAAAAATAAACTTAAAAAAAAACTAAAAATCTTGAAAAAAAACGTGGTATCGAACCGAGGTCGGCTGGATCCGCGACCACCCGATTTCTAATTGTGCCATCATGATCCGCTCGAAGTCGGCGAAATTTAGCTTTATATTCTAATGCAAACAAAAATAGCCGGAAAACACGAGTAAAAGCGATTTTCTGAAAATGAAACATGGCTAGATCAGTTTTTCATCCCCGAAAACCCCCACATACCAAATTTCATCGAAATCGTTGGAGCCGTTTCCGAGATCCTGATTATATATATATATACAAGAATTGCTCGTTTAAAGGTATTAGATAATTTATATTGGTGGCCGTGTCCACCTCTGTAATTTAATACTGGCTGTCATTATAGATATAATCCATATCCATAGATATGGATTTTTTATTTTGTTAATAATTAATAATAATTACTATCTAACGAAACCAAAGCCAGCGAGCGAGCGAAACGTGCGAGCAAGACCTATCGGAGCGGAAGCGACTCGGTATGGTTAGGTTCAAAAGCTAATGCGCATTGGCCTTGGGTGTTAGTTTTATTTTTTTATGACCACCCGGAAAATCTAATTTGTATTACTCTGTCCAAACTTGAAACCTGAAGAGTTCTGATAATAGGTAGGTACGCCGTAAAAAGTATGAAAAGTTTCCATCGTACACCCAGGTGGTCAAAAGTGAACGATAGTAAAAAAAAAATTCAACGGTTCACCTAGGTGGTCTCGGGAGGTGGACGGTGGGAAAGAAGGGGCTAGTTGGCGCTAGTGTCTTCTGGTATATACCAGAAGAATAATGTATATTATATTAATGTATATATATACATTATACATTACCCTAGGGGTAATCTTTGGAATTACTTAACGAATTCTTTTAATTATTTTATCGATCTAGTTTTATTGAGTTGGTAACATCAGGAAATAACATCTTTGATGTTGTAGGTATGAGTCCTGTGTATTAAATTTTATTGTTTCCAAACGAGGATTTGAATGTGTTCACGTGTCATTTTTAGCATTATTGCAGGGACGGTTTTAAGTATAATTAATCTTAATTACTACAAATGGGTTTCAAAGTGAATGAATCGAATTACCAGTCACCCAGTATTTGTCAAATAGAACTTTAAAATCAGTTAGATATAAAGTAGGAAGATCAACCATACTCACTGGCTGCGGTGTTTGCCGCTCACTTGAATCACCACTTACATATTGACTGTCATTACTTGAATATAAATCTGTTAATATATCCTGTTCTGTAAGCAAAAATTACACATATATTACAATACAATCATGCCCAATTAAATTTGACAAAGTTTTTCTACGTAATAATACTACTCACGTGTAACAGGATCAATGATTGCCAGTCTATGACTCCTTTTCGTCTGAGTCGGACGTATACCTGTTCAAACACAATTATTCGGATATTTTAAAATTACGTAATTTGTGACTTTTGGCAACAATTTCTACTAAATAAAATCTACACAAAATGAGAAGTGATTATTATTGAGATACGATTTTTCGGTCACTTTTTTAAAAGTGGAAATGACGTTGAATTTGATTGGTAAAGCAATTTCTTGGTCAACTATACGGATAAAGTTAGCAAGGTGACATCTGAGGAACGGCGTTGTTATTCAAATTAATTACTGGGGTTTAGACAATAATTACTGGTAATTTAGGTGAATGAGTAGACTATTGTCGATACTTAAATTGTAGTTTAAGCTGTTGGTTCTCCATAAATAAATAAAAAATAAATTTGTTGCTGGCAACAGATGCCAAAAAGAGTCTAATAATAATAACTAATCGAACAATTATGAGCACTCAATAAAAAAAATACAGCACTTAACAAGTCCCATTCCCGAAGCAATTTGCAGCGTTCTTTCGACACGTCCCCATAGTAATAATGGCTTTAAAAGGCTTTGGGCTTAAAAATACAGCACTTAACAAGTCCCTGTCCCGAAGCAATGTGCAGCGTTCTTTCGACACGTCCCCATAGTAATAATGGCTTTAAAAGGCTTTGGGCTTAAAAATACAGCACTTAACAAGTCCCTGTCCCGAAGCAATGTGCAGCGTTCTTTCGACACGTCCCCATAGTAATAATGGCTTTAAAAGGCTTTGGGCATAAAAATACAGCACTTAACAAGTCCCTGTCCCGAAGCAATGTGCAGCGTTCTTTCGACACGTCCCCATAGTAATAATGGCTTTAAAAGGCTTTGGGCATAAAAATACAGCACTTAACAAGTCCCTGTCCCGAAGCAATGTGCAGCGTTCTTTCGACACGTCCCCATGGTAATAATGGCTTTAAAAGGCTTTGGGCATAAAAATACAGCACTTAACAAGTCCCTGTCCCGAAGCAATGTGCAGCGTTCTTTCGACACGTCCCCATAGTAATAATGGCTTTAAAAGGCTTTGGGCTTAAAAATACAGCACTTAACAAGTCCCTGTCCCGAAGCAATGTGCAGCGTTCTTTCGACACGTCCCCATAGTAATAATGGCTTTAAGAGGATACGATGCGCACCATTTCTCCATACAAACGTAGTCCCCTGTTTCCTCCCTGGATAATGGCTTTAGAGCCAAATTTTTTTTACTGTGTAATCTGTATCTACCACAGCTATGCCCCTATGTTTCGTTTTTTTCCATATTTCAATTAACATAAGAAATATGAGCTTTCAAAAAGTGAAAAAATTGCCCAATTTCAACGTCATTTTCAGACACTCGTCAGAAAAGAATCCCTCATATAAACAAAAAAAGGAAAACATAGGGGCATAGCTAAATCTATCCTCTAATTATATTTGAAAAAAATAATTTTATTGGTCCAGTTTTCGAGAAGAAAACAGGGGATTACGAAATGTTGTTTTGATCAATTTTACGCTCCTATTAACGGTCTGAGCTGCAGTTGTCCCGCTCTCGCTGTACTGACACGGAGGGGTTCGGGCGAGACAGCGACATTTCATTAAAATACCTATTTCTCAAAAGTCTCTCAGCCATCGTACCCTCTTAAAAGGCTTTGGGCTTAAAAATACAGCACTTAACAAGTCCCTGTCCCGAAGCAATGTGCAGCGTTCTTTCGACACGTCCCCATAGTAATAATGGCTTCAAATTACCATGGACTCATATTACCTAAAATTTCCTCATAATGACTAAAATTCCAAAGTGTCTTAGGAATTATGAGCCCACGGTAATTTGAAAATTAGGATTATTAAGGTACTATTATGAAATTTAGTGGTTTTAAGCCAAAGCTTTAAAAGCTCATAGAGACGTACAGTCAACCAATTTAATTCCTAGGCCACTATATGACCTTGTCGCATTAACTACTAGATAATTACAACGTCAGTGCGGGTCAAAGGATTATCAACTTTCCGATCACAACATGCAATAAACAAAAGTTTTATAAACATTTTCGTTCTATGACATGAGAAAAAGAAGAAATTTTGACAGATGGACAGTGACAATTCAAGTTATTAATGCACAAGCAAACTCCTTCCCATGGAAGTAATAAGTACTACATACAACAGGAATAAACTGTCGCAAAATTGAAGCCGAACGAGAGCTCAGTAACTGTGCCTCTTATCCCTCTCTAACGATGGTTGATTGGTTGGATGGTTTATGTGGGGTTGTCAGTAGCGTTGAAAAAGTCCGGAAAAATACCCGTTTTTTTCGGATATTTATGGAAAAAACCACGAAACTTTCCGCTCTTACTTTTCCGAAAAAAACGATTAAAACCGAAGAAAATTAAATGGAAAAAAACGAATGAAGTTTTCTATATGAATGTTGTTAATTAGAATTGATAATTACATACTTTTTTAAGGTTTTAAATTTTTTTCTTAATGCCAGCGGGTACTTTGACACGTTTAGGTTAATTTCGTCCACATTTCCACTTCATCCACATTCCCATTTCGTCCTTTTCCCACTTCGTAAACATTCCCACTTAGTCAACATTCCCATCTCGTCCACATTCCCGCTTAGTCAACATTCCTAGCCGATTTTAATGCGGTTTTCGCTATCACTTAGCTTAATTCTCGGGGAAGATTTTATTTATTTTTGTGATGAAGGTATTCATGTTAAGAAAAATACTTGCTTGCTAAACCCGAAAAAATCGGAAAAAAAACGAAAACTTCCGAAAAAAAACATCTGATTTTTTCCGGCTTTTTCTACGCTACAGGTGTCCGTATTTCATACAAATAAAAGTAAACCTAATGGCAAAATTTTTGCGTTAATAAGGCTTTAAACATAGCAACAAATAATATTGCTTTAACATGTCGGTAATAAATTATTATTTATATTTAGAAACATTTTAGAAGTGAATGTTTTTACTTCATTACATTACATCAATCGCATACTGTTCTACAAAAAACGAAAGAATTGAAATCAACTTAACTCTGGCAACTCTAAGTCACTGTTAGAACGGGACACAGCGTTCACTGGTTGCCCTCTCACTCGGCTAAACTCGGCTTCATTTTTATTTTGCGCGCAACAAGACTCTTACGACCTTAGCATAAGGTTTTATTTTCTTTATTTTCGGAGACACTTTTTGTCGCAGTACTGAGTCCAGTTTAGGTAGTAGGTCCATGGCTCCTTCCTTATTCATTATCGTTGACACATAATTCCGAAACATCAAGATGTCATCATGACTTAAATCTATACCCCGTTATCTAACGCTCAGTTTGGGGGCAGGGGCAGTTTCGATAATCTGAATCGATAAAAAATTAAGTTCATTTACTCACTCACTAACATAATTATCAAAAGATCCATACTTACCAGAGGTCTGCTATAGTGATTTTTTAAATTATTATGAAATGAAAGAAAAAATAATAATTTCATTTATTTTATTTTTGTATGTTTCATAATAAATTTAAAGGTATTAGATTAACAATATTTTTTCCAAATTATATGAAGTCAAACTTCATCGCCTGCTTGTAAAAATCCATTATAAAAAAGAAAATGATTTTTCGACCTCTATTCTGTATGCAGCTTTTGTTTACAATGCCTTTGTCAATTTGAACTTCCTTATTTTCTAATAACTGATTAATAATTTTTACAGATTTAAAGCCTGGATTTTTATTTAACCTTTTCAACGCCACGCCTCGACAAAATGTAAACCTGCTTTGAATCTTATGTCATTGTGTCAAGATCACTTTGACACTTTACTTTGTGACAGCTATATGTGTCGTTGGCGTTGAAAGGGTTAATATGTTTGTTAATTTTGCATGACAATTTCCCTTTGTGGTGCAGCCTCACTAATGAAATTTTATTTTGAATATCATGTCATGTACAATATTCAATGACTGTTTCAATGATCACTTGGGATCTTCTAATTTTGTAATGACTGTTGATAAAATTGTGAAATATGTGTGTATAAAATTTATTTCGTTCGTTCCGTATCTGTACTATTCAATAATTGTCTCCTTCCTATCCGATCAAATAAATGCAATGAACGAGTTATCTGAAGAGCATTCAAAAAAGAAGAATTTTATTTTGACAAATAACTATTTATAAGTAAATGTCAATCAACTAATTACGTGAAGCAACATCACTATTTTAGCTTGCACCCAAACTGAGCGTTAGATAACGGGGTCTACTTAAATCACACAATCATCATAAACAAATTAATTCATTAAGACATGGTTCTATAGTGGCCTAGGAATCAAATTGGTTGACTGTACTTACTAGTAAAGTCACCCATGAAACACATGTGCCTCATGATGGGACAGGGGAACCTGCTAACTTTCATGGTTGCCGTTGCTGTAATCAACAGTTACTTAGCTCATTGGACAATATCAAGCATAGTATTTGTGATACATTATATTACCAATAGGTAACATCAATGAAGGTTAAACACAACATAATATATTAATTTACTTACCAGACATGGTCGGGTGCATGTGAGCCGGAGTTTGAGGATGCGATAGAGAGGCCGCAGGCGCGGTGGGCGTCGGAGCCGTGCCCTGCGGCCCCATTAGAGTAGTAGGATTGTTTCTGCCCCCGGGGGCATTTGTCTGCAGGTTAGGCGTTTGTAATTGCTGACTGTTGGATGGGTAGTAATCTGAAAGCATTTACAAATGTTTAGTGGACAGTTTCCATGTAGAAAATTTGGTTATTCAGGGTAAAACCATACTTACAAGGCGGAGTATGGTTCGGAGGATTCGTATAACTTATGAAGGGAGTTACGTACTGGTAAAACCTGTATGAAACATAAAAAATATTGAAAATATCATTTGTCATGAAATATCATAATCATATAACAAGCAAACTATAAACGTTAACAAGGCCTCACATAAACGCGAACATTCATATTTAAGATTATCTCACACAAAACATGGATAGGATAATATTTATAGCTATTTAATGCGCTGAAAGCACAATTATTTCTTTTTGAATTTAAGTGATTCTCACATGCGTGCTGCAGTCAAGCTCTAAAATATCTTAAGACTTTTAGTCCCTTGTCACTTTTAATGACTTGAATTGTGTTAAAATATCAATTATTAAATACTGCGACAAATGTAACAGTGTTCAACTACTTTGGAATTCAATAAAATATTTTTAAGTAAAATTCAGATAAAAAGTCAAATTACAAATTGATTGATCAATGATCACTTATATGTATATGTATACTTTATACTATTATTTTGTATTCTTGTGCTTATGTCTTATGACTTGAGGCAGTTGAATTTTTAAGTTATTAGCTAGAGATGAATAATGTACCTCCTGTGAAGACCCGCGGCAAGAACAAAGAAGTATTTTTTTTATAAGCTAAAACAGTATTCCTGAATTTTACGTCATCGTGTTTGACATATTTTTTTAACAATATCATGTAAATCCAAAACAAATTCCATTAACTAAAGTAAAGGTCACATCTCCAAAAAGAAACGAAGATGTTTTGTGTAGATGTGTAAATTAACATAATAACACGAAGCAAATAGTACATTGTGCATCTAGGGCCGTAAGTAGAGGATTACTAATGATAGTCTATTAGAAGCCCGACGCCGAAGGCGGAGGGCTTTTAATGACTCGAGTTTGTAATCCCCTTACTGCCCGTGATACACACAATGATTTTCATCACATTGCGAGAAAAAAAATCCAAAAATAAAATTAATTTGTCTCTAAACACTTAAATTGAATAAAATAATGGCTACCCGCCAATACAGATTGTCACTTTTTTCGAGTCACCTACCATAGATAATGTATACTGTGTTTAGTTTAGAATTCGAAAGGTCATACGGCCAGATTCTGCCAACATGTTTAAAAAAATATTTTTACTAAAATTATTGCAAAACTATTTGATATAAATTCAAAACATAAAAATAACGAATTTTCATGAAGCGTAGATAAGTTTTGTGTTGTAAAATTTGGGTTATAGCTAAGTTTTAATTATAATAAATAAAACGTTGGCTGACTTGAAACCTCCTTAGTCTGAAATTACTTGTTTGCAAATTTTAAAACTAAAGTTAGAACTCCCTTGGGTAGAAAAACTGTACGTAAATCTATAACTCCCTTAAGAATAATTTAGGCCATTGTCATTTAGTATACAAGCATGGAATAACACCATTGACGAGCAAGTGTGATGAAAAAAATATTATCTTTTGACGCGTCGAGCACCCGGACGTTTACCTTGGTTAATTACTTAGTTTGAGTTGAACTTTAATGTTTAGGTGGAGTTCATAGTTCGTTTTCGTTATGCCATGCTATGAAAACTCTGGAGTTGGTGGAACTCACAGTGGAAACGACCCTAGTTCTTATTTTTCAGAGCATGGTAAACTGACATCATTCGTATCTAGGTACAGTCAACCAATTTGATTCCTAGGTCAATATAGAACCATGTCATAATGAACCAATTTGTTAATCTTCTACGACAGTGATTATTGCATGACTATGCCATGGCGACATGACGAAATCTCTATTTAGCGAACATGTGTCAACAATAATAAATAGGAGAGGAGTTTGCTTATGTATTAATAACTTGAATTGTCACTGGCCTTCTGTCAAAACTTATTTTTCTTCTCATGTCATGGAGCGAAAACGTTATATAAACTCTTTACGTTCATTGCATGTTGTGATCGGATAGTTGATAATCCTTTGACATGCAATGATGACTATGTACGAATGATGATTATGTAATAGTTAGTGCGACAAGATTCTATAGTGGCCTAGGAATCAAATTGGTTGACTGTACTATGAAATCCATTTTCCACATGGACTGTTTTTTTTTTAATGACAAAGCGACATTATCCTCATCATCATAGTCTTAACGATCATGAGTTAATGGCATTGCTATCTTTGTTTATATACCTACGAGGGCGGGATGATAAGTAACTAGCCTAATAAGAAAATACTTAAGTTTCAGTGATAAAATTGAATTTATTGGTCTCTGTGTAGCTCTAAACACTTATTTCATCTTTGGTCTAAAGGTGTAATGCCTTCCTAAAAATGAGTTATCTCGAGGCCTGCTAAATACTCTTCTACAGCGGCTATAACTTCGTCATTTGTGGCAAAGGCCATTAGACCGGGGGATAGTGACACAAAATATTAGGTCATTCATTTGTAATTTGTACCAGTATGGCGGTTCTTCAGGGGTCTAATTACCTAATGACAAAAAGGAAAATGATGGTCATAGCGCTTGTACGCCGGCCCAATCGCGTGGCGTTAATCGAACATGTCGGATAAATAACGAGTGTCGAACGATTTGTTCCACAAAAGTTCTTGTATTTTCCGATAGTCGATAAAAAAGCAGAAGGCGGTAGAGTAATGCCATTTTATGCCATACTTCTCCAGTGTGACTTACAGCCCGCCATACCGACGCGAAAACATTAATTTAAAAACAACAATTCAACCATTTATACCAAGCTAATTTTTGCACAGCTAATCATCGTCGAATCATCGTCGAGCCATTCGCGAAAAATCACCATGCCATACTTTTCTGACGGTTCCAAATGGCCGCCATACCCCCGCCCGCTCGTTAAAACTAATCGATTAAAAACTCTTTAGAGAAACATATTACGTTCATCATGAACACTGGCCACTGATATAAACTAAATATAATAAATTAAATCGATTAGTTTTAACGAGCGGGTATGGAAAATGTATAGTGATGTATTCAATTAAAAAAAACACCTTGTTCTACCACAGATAAAATTAAGTAAATATATTCATTTTGTAGCTTATTAAAGAGGCATGCTTTGGTGCAAAACTGTTTTTTTTTTGTATGACAATATATCCTAAAATTGATGTCATATAATTGCACAATATACGTGACGAAGATCAAAATCAGCTGGCTAGAAAAAAAAATATTAATGAAAGATCATATCAAGTTTGATATGAAGTAGGTATCTTTTTGTATTTTTATTTTTCAACTTCATTTTTTAATACTTTTACGCGTTTAGGTTCATTTCGTCCACATTCCCACTACGTCCACATTCCCATTTCGTCCACATTCCCATTTCCTCCTTTTCCCACTTCGTCCACATTCCCACTTAGTCAACATTCCCATTTCGTCCACTTGCACCACAAAACACGTCTACTCTGCTCCGAAATTTTAGAGTGAATGTGTCACCTTCACAGAAATATATTGAGTAGATGTCACAAGTGGACGTATCTTGCGTGTTTCTAACCCGACATTTTGTCGCGTTTGAAGCCAGTCTGCTTTTGACCGTTGCCGCGATATGACGAAAGGAAAATAGCGATTTGCTTCCGTATTAAGTCGTAAAAATACCACAAATTACAATGGCAGACAAAAAGGAGATATTTCCTTTCACATTTAAATACTTTTCGTGTTAAATTCTCTCTTATTCAATTTAAAATTAATAAATTTATATTTTGCCCTGTTGCGATAGACCTGTACTATGATAGATTCGCTGTCAACATATCGCTACCCCATACACTTCCATTACGGCTTTAACTTGACATGGTATTAAGTTTTGAAACACGCAGTGAGCAATGGAAATTGCAGCGATCTATTCTTTGGGGTTGCCATTACCGTCGTAGTATAAGTAGATTAATAACCAAGGGTGGAAAGTGACCCATTAAACCCGAGAAATTTCTGCCAATAGTTCGAGGGGAAATGGGTAATTTCACCAGAGTTAGGCACTCTACTTTTCATTTCGACTGTGAGGAAAGTAAAATACTACAAAAAATGAGAATAATAATAAATTGAATTTACTTATAGCCAAACGAAGAAGTTTTGACCTTTATTACTTATTTATATTTTTCTTTCACATTTTCACGAATGACTTCCATCTATTTCTTAACCTAACTAAAGAAAGAGATGGAATATTTTCGTGACGTAATAAAGATCAAATTTCTTGTTTCAAGCGGATGTTCGGCGTACAACCTCCAGTGTTGTATATAAGCTCCTTGGTCACGACGTGCATCTAGATGGCCATGCCGAAACGTAAAAAAAAGTGTCATTGACGTAACTGAATATTATCTCATCTTCGACTCCGTGGCTAATCGTAAAAATTAAAAAAAAAATTACTTTCCACCCTAGAGATGAAAACGCAATTTTCCACCCGGCTATCTACCCATGAAAATTTAACTTTCCGAACAGGAGAGATGAAAAGAGAAATTCCTCATTTATCTGTCTAATATAGAGAATAGTGATGTACGTTTCGATTTTTTTGACTCGACCGACAGAAGCATAAGATTATTTATGATTATCAAAAATAAGACTAAAATAAGTTCCGTCTTACAAACAACCTTTTTCAAACTAATAAGGTGTGCATACTTACTCTGGAAAGAAAGAGCGTAGATTTCGCATGCGCTGTAATGGAGCACATAAAGACATATCGCTTCTATCTAATACTGGCAGCTTATTGGCCAATACTGCTAATAAATAAGCCCGTACCGAAAAGTTTTTTTACAAATGTAAATCTAAATAAAATATCTGCCGATGCTCCTATCTGCTAAATTTCTGACACTTTCAGCTGTTAATTGACATAAATATTGTAACAAAAATCTTATAATTGTACAAAATACAAAAAGATAACCTAATCAGGGCCTAATTGCATAACAAATTACAACTAATATTACAAGCGGAACTCTCGCTTCAGTTAAATTAACTAGAAAGGGAGTCCCGCTTGTAATATAAGTTGTACTTTGTAATGCAAAGTGATTAAAAGATAAAAAAATAAGGACTGACATTAAAACAACGTTTTCAAAACGTTTTAAGGTAAGTTGCTTTGGGCCCAATTGCTTTGTTTGCAATTGGGCCCAGGAGAGAAATTATTTTGCGAACTTACATGAAAATCCTGATTCAACATTTGCGAAAAATACTGAAAAAAAAGCCGTGCCACGGTTGAAAATATAGTTTATCAATACATAAAAGAGAACAGAATCGAAGACAAAGCTCGGACTGGACGTCCCAAGGGTCCTTCTAATAAAATTTAATAATAAATCAACCAAAACCACTATGCAAAATTTAATGGCAGGTTTCAAGAAAAAAATCGCAGTTTTAGCCGCGAAACTATTAAACCATCTAATATATAAAATTCTCGTGCCGCGGTGTTTGTTATCAAACTCCTCCGAAACGGCTCGACCGATTCTCATGAAATTTTGTGTGCATATCGGGTAGATCTGAGAAATAGGCATCATCTATTTTTTTCATACCGTTATTCTTCGCAGACGGAGTCGCGGGCAACAGCTAGTAGTTCTATAATATTTTTTTTTGTAAATAGGCCCTATGTAACACACAATCGAATTAAAATAATTTAAAAACATTTTAAATTTCATTAATAATAATAATAATAATAATAAATATCACGGGACAATTCTCACCAATTGACCTAGTCCCAAAGTAAGCTTAGCAAAGCTTGTGTTATGGTTCATTGAATGTTCAAATACAAAACGTGTTATAAATTTTTCGGTACGGGCTTTAGTAGATCGTGGGTAGCAATTAGTGTCCGACCGAAACTGGTTTTTACGATCGAAACCGAAACCGAAACTGAATTTCGGCAACGGTCGCAGTTTCGGCCGAAACCGAAACCGAAACTTCCTTATGAGGATCATATTTTGAGGGAAAAATAAAGAAAACTTTGTTTTAATGTCAGTCCTTATTTTTTTATCTTTTAATCACATAGCTAGCTAAGCAGTCTTCGATGATTTCACGTATTGATAATCAACATAACAACCCTGAATCCGTAATATTATCACCACTAATGCACTATCACCATCATCATCATCAGCCTATAGCAGTCCACTGCTGGATATAGGCCTCTTCCATGGCGCGCCACAACACTCTGTCTTCGGCCCCTCGCATCCATCCGCCGCCAGCGACCCTCTTAAGGTCATCCGTCCACCGTGCCTTGCCTCCGGACGCCCTACACTACGTTTCCCCGTCCGTGGTCTCCATTCGAGGACTCTTCTGCTCCACCGCTCATCAGCCCTGCGACAGACGTGGCAGCCCAACGCCACTTCAGCGAACTAATTCTTTGAGTAATGTCTGTGACTTTCGTCCTTTGTCGGATAATGTGATTGCGGATTTTATCCTTCAAAGAAACCCCTAGCATTGCTCTCTCCATAGCTCGCTGAGCGACCCTGACTTTATGGATTAGCCTCGCAGTCAAGGTCCACGTTTCGGCTCCGTAGGTTAAAACTGGTAGGACGAACAGGTTGAAGTCTTTCGTCTTTAGGCACTGAGGGATGTCAGATGACATGATATGCCGAAGTTTCCCGAAAGTAAACCAACCCAAATGTATTCGCCTTTTTGTTTCTACCAAGTATTGTGTTCTAATGCACTATGCGGTAAGTACCAAGTGCCTAACTAATGTTTATTTAGGTATAGCATTAGCAAGAGAGAGTTAAATTAATCAAAAACTTGATTCATGATTCCGGGAAAAAGTACTACGGATTAGCCCGAAAAATGTCGAGTTAAACTCGTTTTAAGACGTGAGTGATCCGTATATTTTCAATATGAGTGAGTCTCATATTAGTTTCTTGTTTAACTTGATTATTATCGAACTCCTCCAAAACGGCTAGACCGATTTTTATTAATCTTTTTTCTCTATATTTGGTATGTCTGAGAATAGGATGGAGTCGCGGGCAACAGCTAGTATATGTATTAGTTTGTTATATTGAATTATTTTTTGGTGTTAACTACCTATTCTTAATATTCTTATGCTATATCACGTGATGAAACTTACCGAATTCAAAATAAACCACATGAAAACTCACAACAAACAAAACGAACTGCAAACACAATCCGCGTCGCTTTGGAATTTAACGCGCCGAACATGACTGATCCCAGCTCGATGAACTCCCGTTTTAGGCTTATCGCACCTAATTTTCATAATACCTTATTCACTAATACCCCTAATTTTCAAATTACCATGGGCTCATAATACCTAAAAATACCTAAAATTTCAAATTTTAACATGAGACAATTTGAAATTTTAGGTATTTTTAGGTATTATGAGCCCATGGTAATTTGAAATTTAGCGAAATTAATGAATAAGGTATGAAAATTAGGTGCGATAAGCCTAAAACGAACTCCCGAATGCAGTTTCGGTTTTGGTTGTAGTTTCGGCAAGTTTTCCACCGAAACCCGTTTTTTTGCCGAAACTCGACCGAAACCGAAACCGAACTTTCGGTCGGACACTAGTAGCAATAAATAGGCGGCGCGGGCAGCGAAGTACGCGGCGATGGGTGCGAGCGTTTCATCGTCCTATGAATCGATTTGGCGGCACGCTTTGAATCGGTTTGGTGACGCGCTTTCAATCGAATTCGCGCAGCATGTTTTTCCCATCACTAAATTGCTCTTGTGACGTCATAGTGGGTACAAAAAATTTGGCACGCTTGGTTTTCATACAGTTTGACGTGGTCGCGTGGTCTATCTAGATAGATATAATGCCTTTGGTCACCTCGCATCTGCACAGTGTGTGATACCTTTAGACGGATAAGTTTTTATAAGCAGATAAAATCTTACCGCATCTGCGCTGTGTGTGACACAATTAAGACAGTTTTTTAAAAAATTCAGTGTTTAAATAGTAAAGGCTAGTTACTTATCATCCCGCTTACGTATCTTGATTGTAAATGTGTATTATGGCGAGCACTTAACAATTAAGTCTAATTTGAAGCACAGACAGAATTACGTATTTATGCCGATGGAAACAAGTATCTTTGACCATGATACCTATTATGACCGGAATTATTTAAAAATCATAAAATTAGATAATCGCACTATTGTCACAATTAGAACATTGCATATGACTAAAAATATAAACACAAAATTGGGTGCCAAACGGCATCGCTAGGTTATAATGGGTTAAGAGGATTTTATACAAAATCGAAAACAAGTCTTGTTATACAAACGATGAGTTAGCGATATCCACTTCTACTCTGTATGCTAACCGACTATGACCAATTTTAGAAATTTTGTCACTCTAAACTTAACGTAGGATTGTGTTTCTTATTTTTTTAATATTAAATCAATCAAAAAAAGAACCGTACTAATACAGCTTTAGTGTTACTGACCAAAAATTTACAAAGTCGGTCAACACAGGGGTTGGAAACTGTTATCACCTTTTGTATAAAAAGGAGCGAGTTGTTTGTAAGAAACGTAAAATGAAAATACATACTTACAAACGTGTATCTTTTTGTGTGGCATGCTAATGTACGGTCAGCTTCAGAGAAAAGGCACCCAGGTGTTGTAAGCGCCGTCACAAGGCAGTAGCTTTTTTCTGCAGCTGACTGTACATGATAATAGAAAGGGAAACACCACGTAATAACGGTGGTCTTAGCCGTGACTGAGAAAAGTTGTTAATTAAAATCATATTGTTTTATTAATGTTACCCCTGCGAACGCGGTTGTTGGTAGGGCTGCGGTGGCAGGCCCATGTGTGTCGGGAACATCAGTGGATGGTACATGACGGGCGCGGGGGCTGCGGCGGCAGCCGCGGCGCCAGGGATAAACGGCTGTTGCTGCCTGCTGCAAATAAAACCACCAGTTACCTACCAGTCCTACGTAAATATACCCCGTGAGACGTCCCGCGCGCCACAGTGGCGCTTAATTAAAGTTGGCCATAGGTATAGGTAACGCCACCAGAGTTGAGGCCACGCACACAACCACATCTCATGTAATGACAGCGGGATTTTGACGTTGTGTTGTCGTTTGTAATGACAGCGGGATTTTGACGTTGTGTTGACGTTTAACGACAACACAACGTCAAAATCCCGCTGTCATTACATGAGATGTGGTTGTGTGCGTGGCCTCAACTCTGGTGGCGTTACCTATAGGTACTCGTTACGGTTTGCCGGAGAGGTTACCTACGGACGTTACCTGCACAGGTCAACCAGCGTGTATGGGGACGTTCTGGTGTACCAGAGCGGTCTTCAGTTTTATTTGCGATAGCATCATTTGAGAACGATGACGCACTTATAGTTGAGTCAGTCAGTGCTAAAATTTACGACTTTTTGACCTTCATATCTTTATAATGATAACCGTTTGAGCTAGTTCATGAAATTTGGGCTTCTAGATGTCCTTATGGATATAATTAAACACGCGTAGTTTTATGTGTTTACGTTAAAGAGGTTTTGAGTTATAGAAGGGTCAAAAGTGTCACCAAGTGGTTCGTGTAATATTACACTCGGCGCTGGCTAGCCAGTTGCTTGAACTTGGCTTGACACGCTGCCGCGTGTCTAGATGGACTTTGCTTTGTTTATCTTGGACTCATGTTTGCTTTGTGATTTGGATTTTAACTAGACAAATTAACTTTCCATTGTGCATCTTGGACTTGTGTTCTGCCTAGTGATTTTTACTTTACTTTGGTTTAGTTAAGACTAGCCTTCCGTCCGCAGCTTCTCCCGCGATAAATAAATTTTCCCGTAGGAAAAGGTATTTTCCCACGGTAAAAAGTAGCCTATGTTACTCAGTGATAATGTAGCTTTCTAACGGCAAAAGAATTTTTGAAATCGGTCCAGTAGTTTTTGAGCCTATTCAATGCAAACAAACAATCAAATCTTTCCTCTTTATAATTTAGTTTAAGATATGTAGTGCGTTTGTTGCATAAATTATGCCAGAGAATTATACTCCTCGAGAATATGCAAACCTGCATTTCATCTATGGGGAATGACGGGGTAACTCGAGTCCTATCTGGCATAGCAAGTCCATTTAAGAAAATAAGAAACCAATATATCGCGTTAGTCAGGGACAAAACTTGAGTGCGTAATTTCTCTTAGTGATAAACGACTATGTTTAATCGACATATTTTATCATAAAAAAACACATGTTTGTTGCATAACAACCATCGCTTGAATTGAGTTATTGTTGACATTTATTCGTATTAAGTAATTACCAGGGAGCTGTAAGATTCATCAAATATCCACGGGAAAAGATAGGATATTTGCATATTCTTATCAGGTAACTTTATAATGATTACAACATTAGGCAATAGCATTGCACGTGCAAACAAAGCAAGTGAGACGAACCAAAGGTACCTTATCGCGTTATCTTAATGGAGTCCGTATCGGTGACGACAGGTAGCGGTCGTTGCATTGCCGAGAATGGCTACTCGCTACGCTATGAATTATCCAGTTGAATAATTCGCGATTTGGAGAGCTTGCATTCAAATTGTTCCGATATGATGATGACTTGCAATGATACCAGAGCTAATTTAATTTTTACTCGTAAAAGGGTTAAATAATTTATTACGTCTAAATAGTTAGATCAAAAATTATTTTAACTACGTATTAATTAATGATTTATTACATTACTAGCTTTTGCCCGCGACTCCGTCCGCGTGGAATTAGTAATTGGGCAGCTTATTTTTTTTATCCAATTTGCTTTTTCATCAATTATGGCTCTCCTTAGTTCCTCGATATAAAAAAAATTACCCGCACCCCCCCTCCCCGACCCCCAAACGAACAACCCCCCCCCCCGCATTTCACATTCACCACCGTACCTACTCCCAAGTCACTACTTCTAAAAACTGTTCTATAAATTCTTAAAATAGACGTATCTTTCTTATTTGTGAACCGATTCAAATGAAACAAACACTAAATGTTAATCCAAGAAAATAGCAACATATCAGTGAAAACCGCATCCTTCTAGGTTAAGCCGTTTCTGAGATTAGCGCGCACAAACGCACAGACAAACAGATAAACAGACAAACAGACAATAATTCTAAAAAACATTGTTTTGGGTTCTATTGCGCTAGTAAATAGCCCTAGTGACAGTTTTTCTCAAATATCTTCAATGTACAGACACCGACTTGTTACAGATTTATTACATGTATATATGTCAAATTTTAATGTGTATAGTAAGGAATTTGTGCTCTGTAATTCCTAGTATTTATTTTAGCTCGTTTAAATTTTCGGGAAATATTTTTGCCTGGTAACACTAAGAAATCTCAGAATTCCACTAAATTAAAAATCGTAGTTTAGTATAACCTACTTTTCTTTGGGAAAATGCAAAATTCCCGCGGGATAGAAAAAACGGAATTCAACTTTGGGGCTGATTTAAAAAATTCTTTCACTAATACTAATAGTAAGCTACAGTATCCCTGATTGACATAGGCTACTTTTCTACGGGATTATGCAAAATTCCCACGGGATAGAAATAAGTGAATTGAACTAAAGGGCTGGTTTTTTAAACTATTTCACTAACAAATAGCTATACTGTCTCTGATTTTAAAAACAGTTATTTCTATCCCGCGGGAACTTTACTTTGCACTTTCCCGGGATAAAATAAACCTGCTTCAATCAGGCACAGGCCTCCTCCCAGAACTTGGGCAGCAGTTCCCACGTGGGCTCAGTGCGATTTGGGAACTTCACCCACACCATTGAATTTCTTCTCGGGTGTGTGCAGCTTTCCTCACGATGTTTTCCTTCACTGTAAAGCTCATAAACTTCAAACGTAATTTAGCACATGAATTCGGAAAAACTCAGAGGTGCAAGCCCGGCCTCAAACCCTCAAAGGGCGAGTCTATAAGGTTCGAAAGTCTTTAAGACTAGTCTTCTAACAACACTACCTTTATACGTACATACTATCTATAGGGTTTCTACCACTCCTACTGGCTTCAAACAGATTATAGTATAAATCTTCCCAGGTGAATTTTTCGCTTCGAGCTGTTACATTAAATTTGAACCTTAATACTATGACGAAACCTTTTGTTTTGAAAGATAAGGGCTCGAAGCGAAAAATTCACCTGGGAAGATTTATACTATAGTAGAAAGATATTTCCATGCTTTTTGTTTGTAGGTGGTTCAATTTTATGAAACTTTTTTTTCTGTATTCGGTAGTTCTGAGTATAGGTTGTAGGCTACTTTTATACCCCTATTCTTCGCAAACGGAGTCGCGGGCAACAGCTAGTAGTTCTATATCAACGGGAAGTTACCTGCATGTTTTAATTCCCATTGTTAAAAGCACTTCCAAAATGTTGTATTTTTTGAGCGCGTGAACTTAGTAACTTAATTTTTAACAGCTCGAAGGAATTACATTCCGAAGAATTTGTAAGGCATGAATTTCAACTTGATACTTCCATGCGTTGCTGAGAAAAGGGGGTTTTGACAGACAAATGGATTATAAAGCGATCCAGCGATCCTATAAGGTTTCTATTAACTCTTTTCAAGAATCACTACATAGTATAAAACAAAGTCGCTTCCCGCTGTCTGTCTGTCCCTATGTATGCTTAGATCTTTTAAACTACGCAACGGATTTTGATGCGGTTTTTTTAATAGATAGTGATTCAAGAGGAAGGTTTATATGTATAATACATGCATAATTGCACTCATGCGAAGCCGGGGCAGGTCGCTAGTGGAATCCTAAAAATCAGTCCTTGAAGTCGAGTATACTAAAATGGTGCTGAAGTTAAAAAACAGCGGATTTGAAGTTTTCTTGTGAAGTGATTAATTGATCTGCAAAGTGAATGAACTATTTAGAGATGTCAGCGTCCATACAACGATCAGTCGACAGTTTGACTTCAATGTATCCACTCCATACATCACCGCGATCTCATATCTCATGCTTTATTATGTATGAATGTATGTAAAACTCCTTATTATACATAAAAACATAAGATTAACAGTATTATGTATTTATGAAGCACCTTTATTACCAGTTAAAGTCCGAAAGGTATGAATGCTTATAAATGTCTGTGATAATCGCTAGTATACTAGAGCCTGTGCATACCTCGGGTGCGCATTCGGCCTCGTTCCATGCTGACTCGGTCTGAACTGGAAGTTGTGGTACTGCGGTCGACTCTGTGGTGTCTGGCTCTGTTGTGGTACAAAACTATGTCCCGTCTGGAAACATAAATTTAAATTTTAATGATGACCCAGAAGAATGAATCGCCTAAGGATAAACTGAAAATAACCAAAACATATGACCTAACTACAATACCGTCTGTAACTTTGACATACGCCGAGAAGAAGTACAACCTAACGCCGTAAAATAAAAGTCAGAGTTGAATATAAGCCTGTAGGGTAAGTGCCTGTCCACCAGATGAGTTATTTTACTTGACGATGGATGCGTTTGGTATCCACCAATCATCATAGGTCCACATAATATCACTGATGTAAACGGGATCAATTAATCTAGGTATGTTTTTCTAAGGAAAGAGGCCTGCTCTACATGCGGGCTGTGGATGCTGGCTGTGGATGCTTGCTATGGATATTCCTCGAGCGGCTACATAGCTTAGCATTAATAGAAAGGGGGCGTCCATTAATTACGTGAGGTATTCAGGGGGGGAGGGGGTCAAGCCAAATCTCGCTTGGGGGAGAGGAGGGGTCTCAGCAAAAGTTCGGAAAATCTAAACGTCTTTGAATAAATCAACCATTTATACTCAATATAAAAAATATCAAAATCTCACGTGAAATTAGATCAAGGCGAATCTCATGATATCTCACCAGGGGGGAGGGAGGGTAAAAAATCCTCAAAACGGCCCACGCAAGTAATGGACACCTCCAAACGGTCACACAGTTTTGTCCCTCGCAGCATAGCTGCATAGTACATCTCTGGTGGAAAGGCATCGTGTGGGACTGACCATGGTGTTTTTAGTCATGTCTTGTTGAGGTGCCGGCGGCGCCGACTGCTGGGGCGACTGCTGCACGCGGAGGCCGGGCTGCGGCGTCTGCTGCGCGCCGCCCGACGCGCTCGGCATGAAGCCCGCTCCCGTGGCGCCCGAGGGATGGTAGCATTCCGTTCCTGATACACAAACATTTTAATAAACAACTCTCCGGTTAAATGTAAAGATATAGTATCAATGAATCAAATTAACTTACTATGGGGAGTTGGCGCCCGTGGATAACTGATGTGCGCTAAGGAAATGCTTGTATTTTGTTTAATTCATATCCAAAAAAAAATATCAGGTAAGTTATATTTGTGAAGTCAGGTCAATTAAGATTGTTTATAATATAATTGTGTGAAAACTAATTTTTGTACAGAAATATGATCCACCGGCAAGAAATTTCTCGACAAAGAACAGCTGTATAAATCAAATATAAAACACGTTCGCTGTTAGTGATTACACACGCAAACAAATAGAAAAAAAAAAAATAGAATCAGAAATAACGACGGCATGAAATAAAACGATCAACTCAAGGTAAAGTGACACAACATAGATCACTTACTAGCTTGTGTTAAGAGTCTATAATGGTGTGAAGGCAGCATACAGTTGGAGTTGGAATATCGAGAAGATGATTGTTCATGCTTGAGAGAGCTTTGGTTAGTCTGCTGCGGTATGAACTGCAGCGAAACATTATTCAACGGCAAATTGATTTGATTCGCATTGATGTGCTGCGCTACTGCCGACTGGGGCATGTTCAACGATGTTTGTAAACTTTGTGCCACATCAATCGCGCTTTGCTGTGTCTGGCTGCCATGATTTACACATGCATGCGACAAAGAATTTAGAGAACTATTGGTTCCTCTTAGTGCCACCATTTTAATTTCATGATATAAATCTTTGAGGAATTGAACGAGCCAAATGTTAAACCATTCCCAAAACAATGGCGATACGATCATCGGCATAAGGCGATTTTTTATAATTATTTCATTTCTATATAATATAATATCGTTATTCTCTTAACTTAACGTTTCTCTAAGGGCGTTTCATATTTAAGAACTCTTATATAAAATACAAAATGCGATATAATCAGCACCGATAGAATAAACACCATTTATTCTACTTCAGGAGGTTCGATCACAAAATATCTTGAGGTTACGCATGTTGCTAAAATGTTAACACACCGCATTCGCGATTTAAATACTAGTTTATTGCAGCATACAGAAAATCGATAAGGAAACGCGCGCTACATGGCTCTACGCTAGCTCTTAATTTAACACTAAGGCGACACTTCCACGTTTACGCGATCGATCCACTACTCTACCGTAACGTTAATATTGAAAAGTATTTTAAAAAAATTATCCTTTTTATGAACAACACCGATTATCACCAAGGGAAACAACTATGAGGTAATACACCGTAACGTTTTATTTCATTTTGCCGAGCTCAGAAGGGGATGTAAAGGCAGAAAGGGACAAAGGTATGTATTGGTTCACCTCCACAATTTTGGGGCGTCACCCGGCGCTGTACCCCTCCACCCGTAGTCTGCCGTAAACTAAATGTAGTAAGTCTCGCTCTCTGCGATACTTGCTGCACACTGCTCGCTCACTGCTAAGCAGGTTCTATTGTAGTCGATACTGGAGCGGGAATGTATCGTGATCATTCTGAATACCCCTTCAAAGAAAAGGATCAGCGATACCTCTATAGTCAATGAAAATGACGAGGGAGATAGTCTTTTTTCCGCGTTTTTGTCGGGGTTGCAAGCTATGCTTTAGTGTTTACAAGAACAAAAAAACGACGAAATCGATCTACTTAAGCTAAATAAATACAGTTAAAATATGTAACGAAATTGCTACCACATTATTAAGCAGAGTAATGAATGACAATCATCATGCACATAGAATGGGAAAGCATTAGGTCATTTTTTGTCACTTCCTTTTAGGCTAGCGTGTTTATAAAATGCTTTGTTTGTCTATTAGGTACGGCTCGGTCACGACTACGCCCGACCAGTGGCGCAGCGGCACGTTCTCTATTCATTGCTCCAACAGATATGCTCGCCGCACGGTGATTACCTAGCAGTATACGCAATGAACGAAGAAAACGCTCGCCGTCCCGCCATCACGTGTATCAGTCATGACCGGCCACATTGTCGGCCCGAGCCTTACACATCTTCAATCCGGTCATGCGCGCAAAAGTTCTTTCTATCGAGAGAGACTCGTCTTCGGAAAAGCAATTAGTCCGCTCCGGATCCGCAACTCCGGGAAAAGGTAAATTTTAAAATTCGCATTCATGTCCTTCTACCAATCCTTATTGTCGGATAACAGTACATGTATGTAAATAAGATCGACTACGGCATGAATGATTGAACATCACTCAAAAGGTGAACGGAACCCTTGTAGTATTGCTTGTATGTCTGTCTGTTTGTACGTCAATGCCCATTTGCTCCGAATGCGCAGAACCAATTCAGTTGAAAATATTGATAGTACGGTCGCGTGCTTTAATTTAGGACCCATTTCGAAAAAATATCCTTTGAATTAATATACAATATGACAGGACTGTCAACCTTAAGTGGGTCCCAAATTAAAGCTTGCGACTGTACCTACATCATTATGTGACATTAATAAATGATTTTTAAACGTGAGGGCAAGGGCACATAAGAAACTACAGTATAATTAATATACCTTGAGATTTTCCTGACCTTGTCAAACACTAACCACACGACGTTCATGCCGGGAAAATCTCTAGGTATAGTGATTAATGATATATATGCGGAATGATTTCTATTGGAGGGAATTCCTGTTTTTTGCCGTGTGAGTGTTGCTGGTGTAAAAAAACAGTCTTTAGCTGGACGGCTGACATGTCCGTATAAGTATGTACATGACAAAATGCTAAAAGAAACTTTATATTAAACTAGTATACAATTACAGATTGACAATGTAAAACCAGTTTTTTATTTTTTTTTACTTTTGATTCTTACATAAAACACATATTATGCAATAACTAACTAATCACCAGATATAATAAAAAAACAATTTAAAATAGGTATAATTATCACGTAATTATTAACATAAATCATCCCGTTCGCGTAAATCTATATCGATCCCATTCCTTTCACACCAGTGTGCAGTGAAGAGAAGACGACAGATAAAAGGCGAATTAATTTAAGCGCCATCCTGTATGATTTTGAATTATATACATTATGCTGATTCCAAATTAGGTATAATTTCAATATCGCCCAGGGTGGCATTTGAATCAATTTGCTGCCTTTTAAGGGCCTACCGTGTTTTTGGCGCATTTATTGCTTTTATTTAATCTCGTGCTGTATCATTCATTAGTTCATTACACGTAAAGCTATAGTCTTGAAATTCATGTGTAAGATATTTGTGGATTCACTCTAATGACAAGTATGTATCGAAACAAGATTACTCATAGTTCGCTCGATAGAATAAAAATCCAAAGTCGTCTCTAAAAAATAAAATAAATTCGTAGTACGACACTAATACTGCACGGCAGGACATGACTTTTTGACTGTTAATAAAACAAGATGTTTTCTAAGGCGTAGTGTTGCTAAATTTTTAAAATATATATTTATTTTAGTAATAAGATGAAAATACACAAAAACACGCGCAGTCCAACCAACCTATCTTGAGCCATCGTGCCTCCCCCACGCCCGATATCGCCCACCCAAAATCGATAAGCGCGAAAAGCTCGGTAGGCCCTTAACCGTCGAAGAGTTAAAGATGAAAGAACACGTCGAAACCATAGTCGGAATAGGAAACTATAAAGTCGCTTTTTGGTAATGATGATGATGACTAAAACTGTATCAGTTATTTCCATACTACGTGTTTTACAGTGTTTGGCCAAGCAATTTAATTTTTCATGACAGTTCCTGTACGGTCAAGTGCAAAAATATAAATGTGTTAACAAGGTGTAAAAATATCTATACAACTCTATGGCATTAAACATAAGGTTGATGTTTAGGTATATTTTGAGGATATTAATACATATAATAAATCTGTAACAAGTCGGTGTCTGTACATTGAAGATATTTGAGAAAAACTGTCACTAGGGCTATTTATTAGCGCAATAGAACCCAAAACAATGATTTTTAGAATTATTGTCTGTTTGTCTGTGCGTTTGTGCGCGCTAATCTCAGAAACGGCTTAACCTAGAAGGATGCGGTTTTCACTGATATGTTGGTATTTTCTTGGATTAACATTTGTTTCATTTGAATCGGTTGACAAATAAGAAAGATACGGTACTTTCAGTTTTAGATAGCCCATTTATCGAGGAAGGCTATAGGCTATTATATCATCACGCTGGGAGTACGGTGGTGAATGTGAACGCGGGTGTGCGGGGGGGGTTTGGTTGGGGGTGGGGTTGAGAGGGGGTGCGGGGGTTGGGGGAGGGGTTCGGAGGGGGGGGTCGAGGGGGGCGGGGGGCGTATTTTTTTTTATATCGAGGAACTAAGGAGAGCCATAAGTGATGAAAAAGCAAATTGGATAAAAAAAATAAGCTGCCCAAATTACTAATTCCACGCGGACGGAGTCGCGGGCAAAAGCTAGTGTATACATATATATGCTTTCGACTGTACCTACTAGAAAAAAAACATTAAGACTTTCATCGACTTGATAATTTCCGGTTGATCTCAGGTTGTCTAGGTCGCAAAATGACTACATAGCACATGAATAAAAAATGAACAGAATAAAAGCTACCGAACAGAGCTCGAAATTCTTACCTATTAGCATAGAGTTGTCACTCGGTAAAAAAAAGTAATTAAAAATCAAAATATTTTATTCAAACAAGTACTTAAGTATCTAATATCTATATATCTACAAACACTACAACTATGTAGCTAAACGCTAAATGGTCGCGTCGTCGCTGGCGGCACACCTGATCACCTGAACTTTGTCTACTCACTGAGCTAGTTCAAACCGGTTTGTCTCCGAGCGGGCGCCGGTGCACGCCCCCCCCCCCCCCCCGTCCTGTCTGTGACAGGTCACGCACACATATGTTGTACGTGTAGTAGTGTAATGCGTGCGCGGCGTGCGTTGTTTGAAGCGTTTATTCTGTTCGTTTTTTATTCATGTGCTACATAGGTTGGTTGACCACACCGCATAATAACTAGATCGCAAATTGCCCAGATCTTTATTTGACCACATCGCATAATGACTAGGTCATTAAAAAATGCTGCCATCATTTTGAATCACTCAATAATATTTTAATACAAAAATAGGGATGAACTAAAACAATTACTTTGCTCACCCGCGACCTTACAATAGTAATATGGACCTCCGCAAAGTAACGCCTGATTCAATAAATTATTTAAAAATAGGGATGTTAGTTAGGTAACTTCAGTTGCCCGAAGGGCAAAATAGCCAAAAAGAGGCCCAAGGGCGGAGCTCCGTCGAAAAGCAGTTGGACAAACTATAGTTGGACCGTACCAGGTACCAGGACAAAAATAAGCTATCTAGGCATTTTGCGACCTAGTCATTGTGCGATGTGATCAATCAACTTATGTAGTCACTAGCTTTTGCCCGCGACTCTGATGGACGGGATGGACGAATGGACGGATGGACGGGATGGACAGGATAGACGGGATGGACGTGTGGACGGATGGACGGGATGGACAGGATTGACGGGATGGACGGAATGGACGGGATGGACGGGATGGCCGGGATGGATGGGATGGACTGGATGGACGGAATGGACGGGATGGCCGTGATGGACGGAATGGACGGGATGGACTGGATGGACGGATGGACGGGATGGACGGAATGGACGGAATAGACGGGATGGACGGGATGGACGGATGGACGGGACGGACGGAATGGACAGGATGGACGGGATGAACGGATGGACGGAATGGACGGGATGGACGGGATGGACGGATGGACGGATGGACGGAATGGACGGGATGGACGGATGGACGGAATGGATGGGATGGACGGGATGGACGGATGGACGGATGGACGGGATGGACGGATGGACGGGATGGACGGGATGGACGGATGGACGGGATGGACGGGATGGATGATTATGATGATGATGATGATGATTTCCTCGCATTAGTCGTGAAAAGCACAAAACAAACTCGTCCATCTATTGCTTACTTTCCAGCCTCTACAACAATGTACTATTTTTTAAAATACTTTATGAAGATATTTTTTTTCTTAAATCAATGTTTTCCATAATTTAATGAACTAGGTACAAGTTTTCAATTTAATCAAATTCGAATTCAGTCCTAAAATTGTACTTATCGCATTCCTTCATCACAGAATTTAGTCTTAAAATCTATGCCGGCCACAGAAAAGGTCTTAAAATAAGTATACGGTTTATTCAGCAGGCCTATTATCAGATGTATTAATTTGGAATGGTTATTCAGAAATGTAAATTTTTGTCAAAATGGCGGTTCCATCTGGTCTTAAAATTGTGTTCGGCAATATTGGACCGTCTTACTATGGAGTTTTGTAATTGCACAAAGCTGTATAACATGACAGAAGTGAAACGATGCGGTTGCCTCGAAATGTTTAGGTAAAAGTGGCGATTTTTGACTTTACACTTTATATAGTTACGGCGGGTTAGGATTTGTAAGACTTTGGTTTTAGTACATAAAATGGCGAAATCTATAAGAATTTCACACAGACGAACGGTTATTTTTTTGGTAATTTGAATGTTCTACGGGCGACTGAACTATTAGGCTCTTTATTTTTTTGAGCGAAAGTAGAGCAAATACATTTCAAACAATGACTTTTTATTAGTTGCCAGTATCATATTAAGCACAAAAATATTGAAGTTGAATGTGCATTGAAGTAATGTGCAAAGGTATATACATACTTGAAGTCCCAAATATAAAAGTAATTTTATAAAAAAAGTTGGAATGCCATTTAGCAGTTGCTAACCATGATTCTTTAAGTCAATGGTAAAAGTTGTATAAAGCCGGGTTGAGACCTGCATGAAAAAACGTCCAAGTTGGCAGTAAATTGAACGAGATTGAAGTGGCTGATCCAGTGCCGCAATGTAATGCAACTTGCACAGTATTTCTTGCAGGTCTAAACTGGACTTAAGATAAGGCTAACCAGAATTTATTGTCTAACATCATATTTATAACACCATCATCATTATCAATAAAACAATGTGCTATTTGAATAACTGGCTTCTAAATGTGCAGTCAACATTACATGTGTCAGGATATCAAAATCACATAGGTAAATCCTTGCAAAATGGTATTGTAGGGTAATTTATATTCCCTATATGACAGTTAAGCTTAAAATGCAGTATCAATTTGCAGCTAACAAGATGACAGAATCATGTGATAGCTCCTCTATTGTCAACTGTAAAGTCAGATGTCTGTACTGGCTAGAATTAAGAACATCCTGTAAATACCACGGTTGCAACAAATAAGTGATTACGAATTTGATTAGTTAGATATACTCAGATCCCAAAAAGAAGGAGCAGAGAGAAATTGACTGTTTTGGAACATTACATTGAGTTTTCAAATGCATAATTAATAATAATGCTGTGTGACTATGAAATTGATCTGCCTACCTCATAATTTTAGAACAGGGATTCCCAATCTTTTTTATACCTACTGCAACACATTTTACATGACACAATTTTATTCAGCAACTCGTTTTTAAAAGAAAATACCTGCGTGGTGCTCTAAATACAGGCGACCCAAGTGAACAGTTTTTGCAAGGCCCCTAATGAATGAAATTTTATTTATATTATTTTTCAAGATAACATAGATCTCATCATTGTTAGCACACTTACAATCTTAAAAAAAAAATACAGTGCAGTCTCTTTGCATTGATTGGTCTGCTTAGCAAGTATATTTTCAATACTACTGATTACTTTGTTTGTGGACCAATAATGATGCATGGTCCACAGTCTAAGGTCCACTGACTTAATTAATTAGTGGATAATAATATTAAAATTTAAGAATCTCTTAAGTCATTTTAAAAAAAAATTGTACACAATTAAGGGAATGAATTAAAACAAAACTTATTTGATTCCTACATGTAACAAAAGTCATATAGTTTACATGACTAATAGGTAATGGCACGAGAGTTGAGACAAATGATTACACACACAGCTACATAAAGTACTGATTGCAAAAAAGATAGTGAATGAATAAAATGACTGAGTGAATGAAAATGTGAGTTATATGATCTTATGATGAAATACTTACGCAATAGCGTATTATATTTTTTCTTTTTTCATATGACCTATATTTGAAATAAAACAATTTTAACTGATATAAGAAATACTCACAAGAAAAAAAATCGGTATTTTATAAATAGCGAAAACTATAATCTGATTTATATAAAAATAAAATAGATCAAAATATTTTAGTTTCTGTTTTGTTTGAACTAGATGTATTTTCCTAAATTATTCTTAAAGAAAAGGTTGAAGAAATTTTTAGTTAATCTTGTAATTCTATGTTGAGTCTGTTGAACTTGCTATTGGTACGAATAAATGTCAAAATCCAGCTGTCATTACATGACGTGTTGTTGTGTGCGTGATCTAAACTCTGATGGCATTACCTATATCTTTTGTTAGACAAAGGACACAATTGTGGTTCTGTCTTCATTAAGCCCTTAACATATATTTTTTTTAAAACAACCCTTTATTTTTACGAGAAATAGATTTTGACCAATACCATAATTGCTATAACTCAATTTTGTTTACTTATACAGGGTAATTTTTTCAATCAGTGTATAACGAAAAATACTGAAATTTGTTATTTTAACAACACTGTCTCACATATTAAAATTTGTGCACTTATTAAAAAATTACCCTGTATAAGAATTTAATTAAGTTAAGTTTCATCCATAAAACCTTTGGTACCTATCATAACTTTTTTATTTATTATACAATAAACTTTGCAACTTGTGCTGAAACTAGACAGTAGCTATAAATGCTTAATCCTACTAATATTATAAACGCGAAAGTTTGTAAGTATGGATGGATGGATGGATGTTTGTTACTCTTTCACGCTAAAACGGTTTGACAGATTCTGATGAAATTTGGCATACACATAGTTTATAATCCGGATTAACATATAGGATACTTTTTATCCTGGAAAATTGCAAAGTTCCCGCGGGATAGCGATAAACAAATTCTTCGCAGACGGAGTCGCGGGCAGCAGCTTGTAATTAATAAATTAATGATTCAGGTACAAACATAATTATTTATCATACTACTTGTTTATTTATTAGCCACTTGAAGTAATTACCTATCACTACTAGCCAGACCATAATTGCAAGACGTAGTGTTGCAAACCTCAAAAAAATCTTTAGTCCTTTCCCATGAATATTGTTTTTAGATACAACACTGACCAGAACAGGTTGCGAATAAGATATCTTCAATGGGTTGCACCTGGCGGAACCTTGAAGACACAGCACAGGATCATGATTCATGGAAGTCCCTACTGCAAACCCTTTGTCCCTGCTGGGACCACAATCATCATTATCACAAGCCATGTTCCTAACATGCAGGCGCACATGAGTGTGAGAAAACAAATGTATACTGTTCAACTCCAAGCACATAAACAATTGACCTTAGGATGTAAGATGCATCCATTAAGTTGTAAAACCGGTCACTAGGCTAATACTTCCATTTGAAATTACAAAAATAACCCTCAATCTGTTAAAATACATGTACCAATCTAGTGATCAATTACAATCAGTACCTTTGAATTCTCTTGTCAGGAATTTTTGGTATCCAGTATCATGAGAAAAGGGGAAAAAAATTGACTAAAGAGTCTTGATTACCCTATTAAGAAAATGTTTACATACCTACAGATTATGTTGACCCAACTTCTTGCCCACAATAACAGCTTGATAATGTAGATCACTGTGATTGTTTACATATAAACTGACAATTGTTTTTAATTCAACGGAATGATCATTTAATCACATTCATATAATACAGTGATGAATCAATGTTTTCAGGATTCTCATAATTGTAGTAAAAAAATTGCTGTATGGATCTAATGATAATATGAGATGAAGGTATACAAACTGTTGCTAGCTGATGCTTAAAAGTTTAAAGCAACTATATACACATCTCTTTGTAAGAAAATAATCTCAAGTATATTGTCGGAAAAACTTCAGAGAACCAAGAGACCACATTATTTCATTATCACCATAACAGAAATTTTGATATTATTGCCAAATAAATTTGGTTTACAGTAAACAGAGATTCGCAAATGCGGCTCTACCAGATGCTGAAGTGGCATATATATTACGTAAATATAATGAAAAAGCTACAATAACACATAGATTAAAAAAAGGATACGGTCCGGGGCCACGTTGACTCGGCGCCAACGGCACCTGATTCCCGTTGCCACTCATAATCTTGGCAGCATAGGTGTCGGGACACGTACACCACTCAAGGTGGCACGTAAAATCGCCCTAACCGATTGTAGGACACATCCGGCACATAGGTAGATGATTTACCGACGTCAGATTGACAAGTCACACAGTTTAATTTAGTACCTTTAAAGGTAACGTTTCTAACAAAACCATTGTACTACACTTGTTGAAACATAAAAAATATTTTCGGAAGAACTAAATAGCATCACTCGGTTAGGATCCAGTCACTAAACAAACGACTGTACAAAATGGCGGATGTTAACCAATAAACAAACGTGACTGTCACTGATTTAGTTCAAAAATATAATATTATCACTTAATTTTAGCGTTGTTTCTGTTGTACTATTGTCTGAATTATATTAAAAATGTAAAAATATATTTATTTGCTACAAATATGTTAATACATCTTTTTTAAAACGTTAAAACTGTCATTCGATTCACGTCGTGTTCACGTCTACTCTCACGTCACGTTGTCACGCATGCAACAAGAGCAACATCACAATCATCACTCATGCCTGTCATTTGCATTGAAGTGTCTATGGCATACCATAGACTGTTATACAACTCTGGTTTTCCATTTGTCGATGGTTTGGTTTTCACAACAAAACAATGTGATGCTGATGCTGATGAATGAAATGAGATGCAACCAGACAGACAGATGCACTATCATTCAAAATACGTAATCATATATCATACTAGCTGTTACCCGCGACTCCGTCCGCGAAGAATGGGGGGGGGGGGGGGATAAAAAATAGCCTACGACCTATTCTCAGACCTACCGAGTGTAGAGAAAGAAGTTTCATAAGAATCGGTCAAGCCGCTTCGGAGGAGTTCGGTAACAAACACCGTGACACGAGATTTTTATATATTAGATAATGATTGAAGCATTTGTGTACAAATGCACCAAAATACGAAATTGTTTGAATAAAAAGAAGGTATATTTTTTATATTAAGCTCATTGTCACGATAGTCAGTACTATTCAGCAGCTTACACTCAAATTTTTGTTCAGATGTCACGTTGAAGCTCGTTTAAGATGCAACGTAGTGAGTGATTGATTACCAGTTATCGAAGGAGGCTACTGGAATGTTTGCACGCAAGCTATGCCAGTCTAAAAGAATCCGATCACCTAGGGCAACTTCCTTCCTTGGACGGCCACTATGAAAATTCCTACATCGGCCACTTCCCCGAAAGACCAAACAAGGGAAGTGGCCGATGGGTGAAGTGGCCGTTTAAAAAATGTGGCCTTAGGTGACCGGATCCGTCTGAAATTCACTTGCAAACTTAAGATAAAGCAATTAGACAAATTCTTTGCTTGGGACAGAATTGCAAGTGATTTGATAGAATGATATGATAGATGTGCGTGTGTCAAAGAACTTCGCTTTTAGTTTATTTTACAGGTATTCGTGTATTTGTGCAAATTTGAGTATCCGGCTTTAAATATCTTCTTGACAAGTAAAAAATTTTAATCACGTAATCTTACTATAGTTATTATTCTCCAAGGTTATTTTTGTATCCATTTCTAAACTGATATTATTTTTAACCGACTTCAAAAAAAGGAGGAAGTTCTCAATTCGGTTGTAGGTATGATCTTTTTTTTATGTTCTCTTTAGATCTATTTTAATGGTTGGTCTATATTAATCTAAGGTTGGTCTCAAAGGTTGGTTCAATTGGATTGAATGCGTCTTTGTTGGCGTACATGGTCCTTTCGGAACATAAGAAGAATTTGACTACCCGACCTGATCTCCAATTTCCCAATATGTCGCATGTCGCATGTCGGGCGAGTTGGATTAGCCTCATGGTCATAATTTTTGTAAAAAGGGTCGTACCGTGTCCTACTTGCGTTCACAGACAATTTCGCTCTACGCGCTCATGGCGTGGCAACACTGGGATCCGAAACTCCTATCTATTATCTACTTCACTAATATCGGCAGTTTGCAGTGGCAGTGTGACAACATTTCATATTTTTGACTATAATTTGATTCAATCTCTGTATTCTGTTTGGAAAGAGAAAGACGCTGATAGTTTTAAACTTTCACTAGGATTATCAATTAATTTATTATAATTTTTTTAAGATGTGCTTATTCTAAAATGGCGTAAGTAACTCCAAAACAACCACACAAAAAAATGATGGATGATGTAAATATGACGTGAGGTGGGTAGTAATTAAAATTATTACAGCTCTTTTTTCTGGTGAAAAAGGCAACGGAAACATATTGTGGTAGTATTGATAAATTCAGATATATTTTTTTTATTTCTTGTATTTTTTCAAATATGGAGAAATAAATTATAATAAATATTTGTCCGTGTTTAGGAGGCAAAACTCTTTTGATTCCTGTAGTAATTTTCAGGACTCAGGTGTCAAAAAAATGAAATTTCGTCAATTATCGGCCTCAGGTATCTATACCAAGTAAGTACTCAAGTGGTATCGAGGGGAATGGTATCGATACCTAAAAAATATTAGTCCTAAAGTATCGATACTACTCAATATCGAGTAGTTACGGTGTTCATTTAATTGTGGCTTCAACTGCACATGAACCTCGGGTATTTTTCATGGAAAATAATTATAATAAAATGTTTGTTTTTGGGATATGTAAGAAAATAAAAATATTTAATACAAAAACAATATTAAGCTTAAGTGACTTATACGAATTTTGTATTTTTATAAGGTCGATACTCGATACTTGATACCAGTGATTTGTACAAGTATAGTATGTTCCAGTTAAAATGACGAAAAGTACTTAAAACCAACATATCTTCAAGTGGGGTTGTAAAACAATTATGCAGGTGTATCGGTCGGTAGGCCATACTTCGGTCAGTTTTATTACGTCTCTTTGTTATCTTTTCCTTTCATATTCAGCAACAAAAGAAGTTGTAAAATCCCATGTTAAGTGCATTTTTGTCATTTTAACTGGAACGTACTATACTTGTGCGAGTTACTCGGACTATGGTATCGAGTAGTACTCAGCAGTAGCGAAAGGGTACTAACAACCCAATTCCCGGAGGGGTTGACTAAGCTTTCGAAGTTACTAAACGCTTTTCTTCCATTACTGCACTTTAAAGTAGAGGATAACAGGGGTTTTAAGGTTTTTTTGCTCCGGCTTTACTTGCAAAAAAATTCACGCCCCGCTACTGGTACTCAGTAAAGAATATTGCTATCAAAGTATCGATACTTACTCGGTATCGAAAGTATCATTCGAACCCTAGACAGTTGGAACAACGCTATCTGCGGGCTACTCCAACATTCGAAAATCGAAGTTCGTATCGTAGCGTCTTGCTCACTCTCGTATTAAATGCTATTTGCGAGAGCAGGGCGGCACGATACGAAGTTCGAATTATGATCTTCGTAGTATAAGGCTGGCTGGATGCTCCGGGTGCAGTTAAAACACGACTCCGTATTTGTCGACTTTGATTGAACGAACTGATAATTTGAACCCTTTAAATGGTAATTACAAAGTGTTTGAATTAAGTATCAGGTCTCGCATTATTTATTACCGTTCATTCCAAGTCGACAAATACGGAGTCAAGTCATACATTAACCACACCCCTCCTATTCTATTAAGGGTATGCGCGCACGAGCAACTGTCTCCGCGACTATTTTATCAAGTCTGTGTATTTGTATCCTGGTAGTCGCGGCGCTACGTGTGCGCACTTCCATACTAACCCATAGACTTGATAAAATAGTCGTGGAGTCAAAGTTGCTCATGCGCGCATACTCTAAGTCTTACTACAGCGCACTAAATCAAGGGTGGTAAGGGATCGGTTGTCTACAGCCCTCTTTAAGGTCAGGGGGGCTACTCCGAAATTCGAAAATCGAAGTTCGTATCGCATCGTCTTGCTCGCTCTCGTATTAAATACTATTAGCGTGAGAGGAATGGCACGATACGAAGTCCGAATTTTGCACTTCGTAGTATAAGGCCAGGGGGGTTACTACGAAATTCGAAGTTCGAAGTTCGGATCGTGTGGTCCCTCTCACTCTCGTAATAAATACCATTAGCGTGAGCGGAACGGCATGAAACGAAGTTCGAATTTCGCGCTTCGTAGTATAGGGCCAGTTCACACCGAGACGTGACGATGCTTACAAAAGTCAGCTGTTCCACTGTGAGCACTGTGATTTCATAGTGTGCAGCCGTAAAAATGTACAGTCAAGTGTAAAACTATGGGTGCATACAACTTTTTCATAAATATGGCATAGCTCATAATATGTCGTCGAATTAAGATATCGGGTACATAATATTATGAGAGGATTAAATCGATACATATTTTTGCATTTGACAGTACATAGTACCGTCAGTGGCGGCAATGCAACAGACTAGCGTTGCATAGCTATCGATAGTTTGACTATCGATAGTCGACCATGAAAAATAGTCACAATATCGATAGGCCTATCGATAGTAGTAATACTATTGACAGACATCAATATTATCGATACTATCGATAGTATTGCTTTCAATAGTATCGATACTATCGATACTATCGATATCGGTAACTTCGCAACATAAACGCAAATACATTTTTAGGTATAGGTAGGTAAGTACTGCTGGCCAGAAGACGCACCGCAGCGAACACGTCTTTTGTAGCGTTGCCAACAATAGATCGAACTAGCGATAGTATCGGCAATACTATCGTGACCACGAAAAATAGTTACAATATCGATAGTATCAATAGTAATTTCAGACCAATACTATTGATAGACATCAATACTATCGATACTATCGATAGTAGGTATTGCTTTCAGTAGTATCGATATCGATAGTATCGATAGTTCGATCTATTGTTGGCAACGCTACAAAAGACGTGTTCGCTGCGGTGCGTCTTCTAGCCGGCAGTACTTACCTACCTATACCTAAATATGTATTTGCGTTTATGTTGTGAAGTTACCGCCGTTACCGGTCGATTGTTATTATCATAAAATCTACTTAGAAACGGTTTTTATTTTTATTTTGGCCGTTGTAAATTTTGAAGAGTTGTTAATTAATATACTGTTTAGGCGGTACGACGTTCGCCGCGACAGCTAGCAGCTAGCCTTAGTACACAAATTCAGAAAAAATAATAATTGGAAGATATGTACAGCAATCAAAATTCATATAACTACCTAGCACGTTGTCTATTTAGAATCGTCGAACGAAGTATAAGTAAGTTGTATATAGAGAAGGATAAACCCTCCAGTGAATGAACACTTAAGAAATTTTTCTACTTTAAAAAATCATTACTCTGTATTTATTAATAATTGTAATGGTTTTATGCAATTTAATCAATCGTCATTTAATAAACAAGAATTTAATTTCTTCGATTTTTTATTACGTGTATAGTTTTTGAGTTATGGAAGAATTTGTAAAAAAGGACCCAAAACCTAGTCAATAAACGAAAAAGTTAATGAATAAACATAGCAAAACCCAGTGAATGAATATTATTTAGATAGTTTTAATCAACATTAAAAACATTTTCAACATAAAACGAAGTCTTCTTCTTCAGTAATTATTATATAAAAACTTGAGGTAGGTAGGTACAGTTCCTTCAGTATTCCAAGGTTTATACATAGGATTAGTAGGTATCTAGTAAAGTAAATGAACAAAGCCGAATTTCTATAGACCATTTACTAGATTTTTCATTCCTATGAATGAGAACACTAGTGTCCCAAAATACTAGATCAAAGAAACAGAATCGTTTTCTATGCAGAATCTGAAAACACAAGCTTAATACGATAACGTTAAGATTTAAATTTAAGTAAAAAAGTAAATTGACCCGACACCCCAGTAAATGAACAGACTGTTCATTTACTGGTTTTAGAACATTTGATAAGCCAGTAATGGAACACCTAAAAATAACAACTTAATCGTAAAATAAGCCACCAAATACTACATTTATAGAAGATTTAACTCTTAATCTAACCAAATAGCTAAACTTTTTACTGGTAAGTATCAATAATAAGCAGTTCAAATGCTACTCCAAACATGCACATGCACTGTTCTTATCTGGGATCTAATTTTTCCATACAAAACTTCAAAAGCAGAGCAGAGGCAAGTGTTGCCATTGCATAGGAAATCGAGTTGCAAGTAAGAAAAAAAATACGACAAGTGATAGAAGTTACAAGTTTGGTATGAAATATCTTTTTGTATTTATTTTATTCAACTTCAAACGGAACCCTTATAGGATCACTTTGTTGTCCGTCCGTCCGTCCGTCCGTCCGTCTGTCTGTCAAGACCCTTTTTCTCAGGAACGCGTGGAGGTATCATGCTGAAATTTATATCAAATACTCAGGTCTACTGTCCCTTGGAGCTGAGAAAAATCAAACTTCTAAGCCAACGCAATCAAAAGATACAACCGTTTATGATGCAAATTTCCGCATATTTTCGAAACTCGCAAGGGAATAAAACCTACAGGGTACTTCCTGTGGTCTCAGAATCTTGAAATTTGGTACGAAGCAAGGTCTTATAGCGCAGAGAAAGGAAAAATTGCGAAAAGCATAATTTTTTTTGTCTGTCTGTCTATATCAGTAACCAATCTATTTATGCCGCAAATTTTCGACACTCGCAAGGGACTCAAAACCTACAGGGTACTTCCCGTGAACTCAGAATCTTGAAATTTGGTGTGAAGCAAGGTCTTATAACACAGATAAAGGAAAAAATTGCGAAAAACATTTTTTTTTTCTCTATCTGTCTATATCAGTAACTAATCTACAATGATCCCACACTGTGCACATTTTGCTTAGGAGCAGGGGTCTGCTAAGACTAGATGTTCATAGATAAATATAAATTTGTACGGAACCCTCGGTGCGCGAGTCCGACTCGCACTTGGCCGGTTTTTTATTACTTTTACGGTCATCCCGTGAAACCATATTTTTCATACTAAATACAAACTGAAATATAGATGCACAGAAAAAACCGCAGAAAAAAGACCAATGCTGGGAATCGAACCCAGGTCCTCAGCATTCCGTGCTGCGTGCTAAACCCCTACACTTCCACTGGTCTAAAGACCACGGTTAAGCACGCAGCACGGAATGCTGAGGACCTGGATTCGATTCCCAGCATTGGTCTTTTTTCTGGGGTTTTTTCTGTGCATCTATATTTCAGTTTGTATTTAGTATGAAAAAAAAATAGTGATAGGAATGGCTATATTGCTTATTTTAGGCAAAAAACGTGATTTTGTTCATTCACGGGGGGGGGGGGGGTGCATTCACTGGAGGGTTTACCCTAACTACGACATCAAATAATAAAGAACGGATAAAAAACCGGCCAAGTGCGCACGAAGGATTCCGTACCATTATCTATAAAAACGAGCAAAAATATCACATTTGTTGTATGGAATCCCCCTTAAATATTTATTTTATTCTGTTTTTAGTATATTTGTTGTTATAGCGGCAACAGAAATACATCATCTGTGAAAATTTCAACTGCCTATCACGGTTCATGAGATACAGTCTGGTGACAGATGGAAAGAAACAGGTCTTAGAAATAGGGTCCCGTTTTACCCTTTGGGTACGGAACCCTGAAAAAAAAATTAAATAAAATTTTAGAACGAAATTGTTGCCCCAGGGCGTAGAGGCGTAGGCGAAGCGGGCCCTCGATCACGGCCTTGCGATCTGAGAGGCCTCGCGTCTAGAAAATTTTCTCGTTTTTTTGCTCAGTTAAAAATCCGTCAATTAATATGTGTTATGTGTTTGGCGATAGGGCCTCGACGGTTTACTAATGTTTTATTGTTGTTTGTAAACTTTTTATCCCATATTTTTACTAGGGCGAAATGTTATTTCCCAACTCAACGATTCGCACTGATATCATTTCCCAACTAATGATCTGCTAAATTATTGTTATGCAAATTATTACCTGGGATTTTGTTAAGACGTCATTTATGATTTCGTCAAATGTATTGATTGGCATACCGTAATTTAGCAACATATGTATCAACATATTGAATGCCATTATAAAATCTAACCTAGTTTGTCAGAATGCAAGGTTCTAATTGCAGTATGATTTTATTTCATTAAGTGGGTAGGGTGATGCACCATACAGCTAAATTCAGAGGGTATTACTTAAGTTTACATGCTTCGTGGCTCAAAATAGCATTTCATTCTCGAGTAATAGTGAATAATAGCAATAATAATAATAACCGCCATGTGGGATGTTGATTCGACGATCATTGCTCCGATAGTCGTTTCTGCGAACGGTCTGATAGCGAAGAGCCAACCCCTCAAGAGACTCTCGCTAGATGGCTGGATCAACAAGGGTCAGATACTGAAGGCGGTACCCCTGGACACTGCTCGAATAGTCAGGAGGTTCCTCTCTCTGTCGCCCTAACCACCGGTAGCTTAGGCCCGCCTCGCTGCCGGTGGCACCCTAGGTTAGGTTTTTTTTTATAATGATTTTATGTTTTGTGTATAGTTTTATATTTTACTTTTTGTATAATTATTGTAAAAATCTAACCTAAGAAATAAAATATAAATAAAGAGAATAATAATAATAATAGTTGATAGTGAATGTTCTATCGGCCGTTTATTTTGTAAGTGGTCGCAGTTCTAATTTAACCTAACCTACTGCTCTGTTAGCCGTTTATCTTCTAAAGGGTCGCAGTTCTAACCTAACCTAACCTACTGTTTTGTCAGCCGTTTATTTTGTAAGGGGTCGCAGTTCTAACTTAACCTAACCTACTGTCCTGTCAGCCGTTTATCTTCTAAGGAGTCGCAGTTCTAACCTAACCTACTGTTCTGTCAGCCGTTTGTCTTCTAAGGGGTCGCAGTTCTAACCTAACCTAACCTACTGTTCTGTCAGCCTTTTATCTTCTAAGGGGTCGCAGTTCTAACCTAACCTAACCTACTGTTTTGTCAGCCATTTATTTTGTAAGGGGTCGCAGTTCTAACTTAACCTAACCCACTGTTCCGTCAGCCGTTTATGTACTAAGTGGTCGCAGTTCTAACCTAACCTACTGTTCTGTCAGCCGTTTGTCTTCTAAGGGGTCGCAGTTCTAACCTAACCTACTGTTCTGCCAGCCGTTTATCTTTTAAGGGGACGCAGTTCTAACCTAACCTAACCTACAATTATATTATGAAGGAATTAAGAATGTGTTTTATGTTTGTTCCAGACAAGTTTAAGCTCAAGGTTACGTAAAAAATATGCAGCTGATATGACTTTCAATAAACAAGTGAAATGCTTATTAGCGCTCGCTAACATAAAAGTTTGTTGAAGTTAAAACATTGCAATAATAAAGTTGGCTAAATGTTATTTGACAATTTGTTATTTGCCCAAGCGAATTATTTGCTACATAATTATTTCCCACATAAAACTTCGATGAAGTAAAATTTTGCACTATAAAAATGTTGCGAAATAAGAAAATTGCGAAGTAAAGTTAAGCCAATGATGGGTTTGCCAATTAAAACTTCGGCGAAAAGTTGATTGCCAAGTGAAATTTGGCTAAATATATTTCGCCGAACAGGCAGTACACCAGAGCTGCAAAATAGCAACAACAGAACTCTTATATTATGTAAGTAGGTATGTATAGTAGCCCTGTCTATTCGTCCATCTGTCTATCCACGGCATAGCTCAGAGAGAAAAGCTGTAATTTGGCACAGACATATATGTACTTATAATAGTTAATTATAATATATTTATTAACAAACAACAGATAATTAGGTACAATTGAGTTAAATAATAAAAAAACTTATCTAAATATAACCTGTCTATATAAACAATTCGCCTAAGTCCTGTCCCTATATGTACTTACATTATAGCTACACAATAATCATACTGACGAACGAAGTGGTAGAATAAAATAATAAAAAAATGTTCTGTTTTAGGGTACCTACCTCAAAAAGATTATGTTATGTTTGGTTTGCGAAAACCATTATTAGATTAGGAACCCGTATACGAAAATATTATGACATGTTTTATTGATTTGCCTTAGGGTCAAGCAATAATCGTTTTTTTTGGATAGGTAGGTAGGTACGTGAAAAAAATTACTGCAGTAGTTTAAGTAGGCAATTAGAGTAATTACAATTCAACAGGAAAACTGTCACAGGCCACTTTCTTTAAGCAAACATACTAAGTTACTGCTAATAAAAACAAAGTACCTATTGAATATTTGCCGCACATGAGTACAGGAGTACAGGACCCGACTCTGTAAATGGCCCTGGATATCCTGCCTTACTTCCTTGTGAATTAAAATCCGTGGAGCATGATTACCAGGCAGGACCCGCGCTACTTTTTTTCAATGGACATGTCGCCTTTATAGTTAGGTATGTCTTTCAAAGGTTCCTGTTAATGAAATGCATGCAACAGAAAAAGGGCCTTATGCCGTACGAGATACATTTACGTACTCAAGAGCACGCAGATAGGTGCACAAACTTTAGTCAGATAGAGTCGAAAGGGCCAACGCAGTAATTGTATCGGGTGTAAAACGTGTACGAATTACAGCAAGCGCAGTCGGGTATATAAGCTGTTTCGCGTTTGGAGCTGTTGGTGGATGTGGGCGGAGTATCGATCGGCGCGCGAGTGTGCGCGAGCGTGCAGCCGCGGCGGGCACGGTAAACAGAGAGCACGTCAACTCTCGCTGAGGGTGGCAGACCGCGGGATGCAGACGGTGCTCGCGCTGGCCCTGCTGGCGGCCACAGCGGCGTGCGCCCTCGCCCGGCCCCCAGGTACCTAACCGCACGCAAATCCGAAAATGTCACGATTCGAAAACACCCTAACTCATCCTTATCGTCATTGATAACGAGTTTCCCGTGTCAACACCATGTTGCGTTGCGAATTTAATTTGTCAGTGTATACGTGCTTAGCTTATTTTGTTTGTCGTAAATGGTGTACAGTTTTTCCTTCTGGAATAAAATAAGAATGGAAATAGTGGAGTTATCATCAGCTGACACCTGTTACACTTTCTTTCCGTTTAACTGTGTGCTATGTTCACGATACATCAGTATGCATTATGTATAAGTACTTACTACTGCTTCATGATTTTGTGTTTCAACCACATGGCCTCTCAATTTTGTATGGATTAAAGTGGCATGGAATGAACATTTTGGCCAGAGACAGTGAGAATGAGAGAAGCAGGTATGCCTTGGAATGCAATACCTCGTAATTAGTGCACATACCTTTGGCGTACTTGTCATCACATCACTAAAGTCACGTAAACATTTTAGTCATCCAGATGGGAGTCGAGTTGTTACTATGCTACGCTACTAACAGGTGGAAAACTATCCTAGCTTACTAATTAATTCGTCTTTGTGAAAATATACTTTGATATGATAAGGTTTAAGTATATCCTTTAATACTTACCTACTTACTCCGCTGGCTCAGCGACCCGAAGTGAACCTTGGCCTCCGTTATGAGTTGGTGCCATTGCGCTCTGTTTTCTGCGATCTCCTCCCAGTTTTGTGTGTGCAGGGCGCGTAATTCTTCTCTACTTCACCTTTCCAACGGTTTCTAGGCCGGCCAACCGGTCGCCCGACCGCCAGGTCAACCTGTGTACGCTCACTTCACCGCTCTGTCTACTGGCATTCTCTCATTATCCTTTGATGGCGGATATTAATTTCAACAAACCTACCTCAACTTGTTTCTGATTGTGAGTAAATAGTATTGTCTGGCATACAAAAATGCAGGGCATGCACCGCACGCACCGCACCGAAAGAGAAACAAGTTTCAATTCAACAAACAAGGCATTTTTCCCCTTTTTGAGGTACGAGCCCTAAAGAATAGACAATAACGAGTACTTTATGGGAAGATAATATCCACCTTTTGTTGAACTTGGTCTTAAAACAATGACAGGCATAAAGAACTGATCTCAGCTACAAATATGTCAACTAATTTGATTCCTAGGCTACCATAGAACCTTGTCGTCATAGCTGATTTTGCTTGACTATTTCAGTTGAACGCTGGTTAAGTATATTAACCACCTTGTTAGTTTATCAACAGAATTGCTCTATACCGCCCAATTTATTCCGATATCAAATTACAATACGACCATTGAAAATTGCTTTTTGTGGGTGTGATTTGACCAGGTGGGTAAAGCCGCGAATTTTGACCAATTCGATCATTTCGAATTTACTTAGTTACCTAGCTTATTAAAAATTACTGGTGACACCGAGAGGTTTGAAAACAATTTTTCACCTCACTAGCTCGGAAAGCCCTTTTTGTTTGTTTGACATCTATTGAGAAAATCGCTTTTTATCCACATGTGAAGAAAGAGTTTTGACATTTGAAGGCAGCTTACGTGATATTTGACAGCTAACAAAACGTAAAACGTTAAAAGTGCTGAATTTTGAACATCACAATTAATGAATTGCATGGAGTAAAATCAGCATTCAACATTAACCTTCATTCTTGTTGCAAAAACGGATAAAATGTTCTGACAGTCCAAGTAAGTCGATGTGCGAACAAAACGCATCCGAAATAATAAAAAAAAACTTAAGTCAAAACTTTTCAATTAATTATTTTGAGTGAATAAATAAATAATAATTGATAGTACAAACCCTTTTTCTTATTTTCCTCGCTGTAGTGAGGTGAAAAGTTTTGTGTTATACACGGGTGAAAAGTTATTTTACGTCTCGTGTGTTGAAACACTCGCTATCGAAAGGATTCTATTTTTGAACCACTCGCTTCGCTCGTGGTCAATCATAGAATCCTTTCGATAGCTTGTGTTTCAAATGGACACTCGCAGGTAAAATACAACTTTCCCCCCTTGTATAACAAATAACTATTAGTATATTACGGGACATAAACTGTCAAGGTCGCAAATGCAATAATATAATAATATACTTACCTCTTAAAAATATATATAGAAATATATTTATTTAATAATATTTAACTTGTTATGATTTTACGTTTTTTTTAAACAAAATTACCTATATGTCATTACAACCATAGTTCAAGCGGTTGGGCATTTCTATTTTTTCGTTGTACCCAATTAAGAAATTGTTAACACGGAGTTAAAATTAGTCCGTTTGGTTACGCACTTTTTCAAGCCTTTACAATAAAATTAGCGTAACAAATCAGACAAGTTAAACAATGTTTAACAAGAAGTGAAGAATGGTCCGGTTTGTTATGTTTTTTTTTCTTGTAAAGGCTTGAAAAAGTACGTAACCAAACGGACTAATTTTAAATCCGTGTTAACAATTTCTTAATAGGGTACAACGAAAAATAGAAATGCCCGGTTACGGAATTATGATTATGATAATGTAATAATTTATTGTTTTCTCTATTTCTTTTATCACAATATTAATTCCAAGTTTACGTTACGAATACTTATGTGACGTTTTAGAACGCTAAGTTCTAAAACCAATTTTGGTAGAAATGGGTTTTCGCACACCGGCAGGCAACTCATGTTTTAGTATATTAGTATAAATCTTCCCAGGTGAATTTTTCGCTTCGAGACCTTATCTTTCAAAACAAACGGTATCGTCATAGTATTAAGGTTCAAATTTAATGTAATGGCTCGAAGCGAAAAATTCACCGGGAAGATTTATACTATAGGGCAAAACCAGTGAGTATAGTATGTTCCAGTTAAAATGACGAAAATGCAGTTAACGGCACTTTCACACGGGCAACGTTGCTGAATATGAAAGGAAAAGATAACAAAGAGACGTTATAAAACTGACCGAAGTATGGCCTACCGACCGATACACCTGCATAATTGTTTTACAACCCCACTTGAAGATAACAATTAAACAATCTATCTATATAAGTATGTTTATCCGTTGCCTGGTACCCATAACACAAGCTTGCCTAGCTTACTTTGGGACTAGGTCAATTGGTGTGAATTGTCCCGTGATATTTATTTATTTATTTAAGTACTTTTCGTCATTTTAACTGGAACATACTATAACAGAAATCTCGCTGGTCTGTTGATACTGTGGTCTGTTTGACTGCTCAAAGCCGACGCTGCAAAAGTTTTGCCAAAAAAATGCCTATGTGATTTTAAAGGTAAGTAGTGCTTATTTTTAACCGGCTGTTTTTTATACGATAGAGTAGTTTTTTTAAGTACTTAGGTAACATGTAAGTATTATTGTATTTAAAATGTCTTCACTTCACCATGAAAAACGTATTTTTTATAAAACATGTAAGTAGTAAAGGGAAGTGCACACAGAAAAATACTAACGGCAATGATTTTTTTGTATGAAACAACACAATTAGATGGGTATTTTCAATAAGATAAGTAAATTTGCAATACAGTGCGTACAGACAGTAGCAAAATCAAAAGCAAAACATTGGAGGCAGCATAAAAGACAAAGTGCGTTAATTTAAAATTAGTTAAAGAACATAAAAGTCAACTACCTACTCTCTGCAATTACTTGTGCGTATAAATTTATTTAAGTGCCGTAGTTTCGAAGTTAATGATCTCTTCTTCTTCTTCTTCTTGCGCTGCCCTTATTCTACACAAAATACGATTGACACATGTTTTCTTCTTCCAATTTCTTCGGTCTTCCGTCAAACTTAAAGATCAGATAGAAAGATCAGAGAGATCACATTCTTAATTCCATCACCAGTTTATCGTTTATCAGGTTGCTATATTAACTGTGCAATACCTATTGCGTTCAGTTCATGTGCATAGTTGTTACGATTATACACTCATCGGCAAAATAATCTACTCACCCAAATTTTTTTTATTACTGTAAAAAGTGTCGTTTTGTTAACGCTTTTTTAATAGGTAAACAAAAAAATAGGGTAGGCGGATAATTTTGCCGCTGAGTACGTATTGTTACGGAGATGGGTCAACAGGAAACCCCCAAAATTTTTTGTATGAAATTAGTACCAAGTTACAGTCCACCTGTCTCTGGAACATTCTAGAAGGTGTGTGACAAGAATAGCCTATAATATGTGTGAGAGAAACAGACGATCTTGTTCCGGAACATTCTAGAAGGTGTGTGACAAGGATAGCCTATATGTGTGAAAGAGACAGACGATCTTGTTCTGGAACATTCTAGAAGGTGTGTGACAAAGATAGCCTATATGTGTGAAAGAGACAGACGATCTTGTTTCCGGAACATTTTAGGTGTGTGAGAAGGATAGCCTATATGTGTGAAAGAGACAGACGGATGATCCTGTTTCCGGAATATTCTAGACGTAGGTGCCAGAGAGTTCTAGCTGGAATGTTCTCGAACTTTTTGGACCGATTCACTGGACCTATATAAAGGCAGACAAGGTTCCGACAGAGTGAGTTTAGTCCATTGAAATATTACAATTTAAGGGCCTAATAGGTATTGCATTTTTTAGAGGACGCAATTTTACTTTTGGGACATGTGGGGGGGGGGGGTCAATAGAAGCTTAACCCCAACTTTGTAGGTTGCCGCCCTTGCCATCCGGCCGCCATCTTGGTAAAAGGGATGCAAGCACCTTTTTCGCGATATCTCGAACCTATGCGTCCTACAAAAAATTCGTAAAGACATAATTTGTAGCAAACGCTTTGCCTACAATTATGTTCATATAACTTTTGCCCTAAATTTCAAATTAAAGAAGTTATAAGCAAAAAAGTGACAAAATTTCTATAAAAAAATTATTTTTTGCTCTATAACTTTTTTTATACATTTTACAAAAAAAATACCTCAGACCAATCTTGTAGATGGTCTCTTGAGGAAAATTTTTATCTATTTTTTTTTAAATTTCATTGATTTAAAACGCTGTTACAGCGCTCCAAAGTTGACCGGGTTCTTCAATGCTCATGAGAATCCGGTCAAAACGAAATGTTTACCTTAGTTTTATGATCTTTTTTTATTAGGGTTCCATAGTCAACTAGGAACCCTTATAGTTTCGCCATGTCTGTCCGTCTGTCTGTCTGTCTGTCCGTCTGTCTGTCTGTCTGTCCGTCCGCGACTAAGCTCAGAGACTGTTCGTAGTAGAAAGCTGTAATTTGGCATGAATATATATATCAGTCACGCCGACAAAATTTTTTTTAGTGTACCTCCCATAGACATAAAGTGGGGGTGATTTTTTTTTCGCGACCAACCCTATAGTGTGGGGTATCATTGGATAGGTATTTGAAATTAAATAGGGGTTTGCTAGAACCATTTTTTGACAAAGTGAATATTTTCGGAGGTATTCCCTCCGAAAGTTCAAAATAATGTGTCCCCCCCCCCTCTAACTTTTGAACAGCAAATCTAAAAAATATGAAAAAAATCACGTAAGTTAAACTCAATAAAAACTTTCTAGGAAAATTTTCAACTTAATCCGTTGAGCAGTTTTAAAGTTTTTTAAAAATATATTTCTAAATTAATATTGTAATTTAACCGCAATGGCGCAATGGCTTGCACTGGCAAGCATTTTTTTTTCTTTAAGTGCCTATAAGATCACGCCAATAGTATCTTCATTCAAAAAAAAAAAATTGAAATCGGTTCATATAACAAAGAATTACATCTGAAAAACCATCAACATACAATACTAAGCTAGTAGACTGCAGATTAGATTAGGTAGTTACCCAATTCGCCGATAGATGGCGCTGTACCATCGCGCAAATTAACGCCTGATTCAATAAATTATAGAAAACAATTACTTAGGATACAATTGTATGGTTAATTTTCGTAACTTTTAGAAAACTTTCATATACCTAGGTAACTACAATCGGTACCTACTCGTTAAGCTATCCAACTTTTTTCACTCAACCCGAACATCATTTTAACAAACTTCAGTAGGTATGTACCTACCTACTTACCTACCTACCTACCACAAAACACCGTAAAGACAGAAAGAGCTACCTATTTCGATTTTTTTTACAATGAGCTACAGTCGAAGAAACTGAACCGCGTACCAGAACCTTTGGAACCTTTTCTTTGCAAATGTCATGTTGACATTCCATACATCTTGCCAAAGAAATTATTTTGACATTAATTGTGAAAAGGTTCTACTCTGGTACGTAAATTTAGTTTCCCCGACTGTACCTACCTACCTACTTTACTTTTTATGATTTCAATGTCTGTGATATTTAATTTTTAATCCAATCCGCAGACAAAAAAAGTGTCAAATAACATAGCTACTTGAAATGAAGGTTGAGAATAAACGTAATAGAGGTAAAAAAAAATGATTTATAAATGGAATTTTGTTTGTTCGAACAAAGGATTGATTTAAATTAGATCCAACTGTTGCTAAAAGCTTGCACCGGGAAAGAAACTAGGTCAGTCAACAAGCACCGGGTAAACTAAGTAGCTATGTATAAAGCTACACTTTGTCGAATAGGTATACGTAGGTATACGAATGAGCGTTGGCAGTAAAGTTATATTTGCCAAGTCAATAGTACATATCCCTTTAACCATGATTGTTTTTATTGGTGTGGCCAGGCCACGTACAAGGTTAGTTTAGTTCATGTAGTGTGCTAAGTTGGCCATTACACTTGAGGCATTATTGTAAGCGCGAGCCGTAGGCGAGCTCGGTAAGGACGCCGAGTGTGTAATGATCAATGCACACGTGTTGCATACGACGTTTTTCATGTTTTTTACCTCAGAACCCTGTAATTTATACACCGTTAAAAAAAAAGTAGGTATTTAAATAAAGAAAGGTTCCCAGCTTTTGCTACGGTGAGAGAGGCTTAAGGTCATCAATGGGTGGATAGGATAAGGGTGTCATGGCCGAAATTCGACCGTAAGCAAAACAACCGATTCTTTTAATACTTACATCACGACCATTGTTGTAGAGCCTACGCCTGCACGAGTGTTGTCCCTGGACCCCGTGGCGCGGGGTCCGCACCGGCAGAGGGCGCCGATCCCGGAGGCGCGCGAGTACTTGCTGCCGCGCTTCTTGCTCCCCCACTTCTTAGGGTTCGACGAGAGCCCTAGAATGCCGCCGCCTCCGCAGAGGACGGTGCCCGACCATGACTGGCTGAACAAGGTCAGTACTAAAATCATTTTATCCTTCTTCATTAATTGACAAGTCCCGTCCCGATCTAACATCGTCCAAGTGACATCTTAGTGGCGCTCAATCGCTCATGTCTCCTTTTTAATAAGCGATTAAAAAAGCATTTATGAGATGGCGTAGTGGCACGCTATTCCTGATAAGGTGTTCGCAACAACGAAAGTTTATGTACGTGTTAGTGTAGCGCTAGTGCACATTTGGACAGAGTTTCGATCAAGAGACCTAGACTTGGGTACACCTTGGGTAGGTACATTATTTTATTACTTATAGGGTAAGCGTACCAGTGAATGAACAGTACCAGTGAAGGAATAAAACGATTTTTTTTTGAAATAATAAGAATTTGGTACGTTTCTACCACGCCTCGTATTTTTTTTCGACTAGCACCTTTACTTGTCAGGTTCTGGTAAATTTGCTTCGACTCCTAAGCAACAGTTTTGAAATGGCGACGATGTAAAGTGGACGTACGTATGTTGTACATTTTTTCTATGGAGCAGTATTAAGGAAGAAGCTACTATACTTCTGATGTGTTACTGCATTTGTTCCCTCCATCTATCATTCATTGGGTATGGTTTTTTTAAGCTTTAAAGACCTGTTAGTGCAATTCATATAGTTTAATGTAATTTATTTACAAACAATACCTTTTAATCCAGTGTTTTTTTACTGGAACCCAAAATCGCCTAAATCCAGTGAATGAACTATGTCACTTATAGCTAGTTCATTTACTAGTTTCCAAGATCTAGTGAATGAACAATACTCTTATTTTTGTATTTTAATTGTTTTAGAACATGGAATCGACCAAATAAGTATATTGAATGTAGTTGTGTTAACATAACTTCGCTTTTGTATATTTATAGTATCACAAAACATCATATTCAAAGTTGTTCATTCACTGGTGATATTCCATTTTTTCACTTAAATAGTGATATATATTCAAAATGTGCAGTAATACTGTTGAATAATGATGATTTTAGCCAACTAGAGTAGTTGGTTGTGCTATACAAAAAGTAATATTTTAAATAAACTGTGCCCAACTGCCTAAAATTAATTTTCAAAGTCGAAAATTTCCTTAAGTGTTCATTCACTGATACACTTACTCTACTTATTTGATAAAAGTAGGGCGAATACCAAGTATGATAAGTGTCAGACTGTTAAACGCGCAACACGTACCGTTATTACAGTAAATAAGTAGGCATCTGGGGACATGATGGCAGTACCCCCGCCAAGTCGAGCACAAAACAAATTGCCGTACTAAGTAGGTTCCTACCCATTTTTCGAATCATTTAGGCGTATTTTGATTCTTTTGTCTAGCTGTCTAGAAGTCTAGTCATTATGCTGGATATGGTGCATGTGTCATCTAGTTGATATAAGTTTAGACAAGACCAAATAGAATATTGGCTTTATTCAATAATAAAATAGGACATGGTAAATAAACGTAGTTGCTGATAGAATGACATAGCGACAGACAATGTCAAACACCAGAGACAATAAGGTATCTACAAGTCTTCTTATAAAGACGCAAGGAGGCTATTATCACATTCGCCCCCTCTACGAAGAGACGTAGTCCTGCATGAAGGCTGGAGGTCTGCGATCTCTGCTCGAACGCCGAAGTTGACTGATTCCTGCATCCGGATCGATGTTGGCTGGCGGGTCTTGAATGGCAGGGATTTCTTCGGATTGGTTGTTGTCAACTTCATCATCCGAAAGGTCATCGTCAACAGCTCGTGGTGCTGGAGCTAACGATCTATTGGATACTGTTGTCTCTCGCCAATCAGGCAGTCTTATAAAGGAGTATTCTGGGTTACTCTGCAACAATTGGACTTCCTGTACAGCAGGGTCATACTTGGAACTTCTTACGTGCCTTTTCATAAACACCGGTCCAGGTGAATGTAACCAAGTCGGCAAAGACTGTCCGTTTTGCGAACGGCGTGGGTGATTGAACATGCGTTCATGCGGCGTTGTGTTAGTGCTCGTACATAGGAGAGATCTTATAGAGTGCAGCGCCGGTAGCAGTGCCTTTTGCCAGTTTGCTATATCTTCATTGTTTGATTTGAGGTTTAGTTGTATCGTTCGCCATAGTGTGCCGTTAAGACGTTCAACCTGTCCATTTCCCTGGGGATTATAGGGCGTAGTGCGGCTGCATGATGTCCCGAGGGAAGACAAGAATTGTCTAAGTTCATCCGATAAGAAAGATGTACCCCTGTCGGAGTGGATGTACACTGGAGTACCGAAAGTGGAGAACAAGTCTTCGAGACAATTGATTACCGTTCTTGAAGATACATCCTTACACGCATAAGCGAAGGGAAAACGACTAAACTCATCAATTATTGTCAGTATGTATCGGTTCTGGGTGTTAGATGGTATTGGTCCCTTAAAGTCAATGTTCAATCTTTCAAACGCGGCTGTCGTTTTGATAAGATGTCCTTGATGTTTCATGTAACGTGGTTTTATTTCCGCACAAGTTGGGCATGCGGCCGTCATTCGTTTTACATCCTCTACGGAGTACGGTAGGTTCTTCGATCTGACCCAATGAACCATGCGCGTGACCCCTGGATGGCAGAGATTTCGGTGTAGTTCCACTAGTTTAGAGTTAGAAGCGGCAGTATTTATTTGCATGCATACTCGTGAAAGTGCGTCAGCGGCGATGTTATGTTTCCCAGGTCGGTAGACTATATCATATTTGAAACACGAGAGCTCCAACCGCCACCTTTCGATCTTTTCATTCTTTATTTTGTTAGAATGTGTTTGATCGAACATGAATGATACAGATTGCTGGTCTGTAATGAGTAAGAAATGTCTTGCTATCAGGAAGTGTCTCCATTTTCGCAAAGCTTCGACTATGGCGCAGGCCTCTTTCTCAATCGAAGGTTGCCTTTTTTCGGAGTCGTTGAGAGAACGAGAGAAGAATGCGACAGGGCGACCCTTTTGTGATAGGGTCGCTGCGATGGCAAAATCGGAAGCGTCTGTCTCAACTGAAAATACGCAAATTTGATATGACTGACTGATTAAAGATCATCGAAATTGTCCTCTTTGTCGTTTGCTTACATCCATCTCTGAGGCTTGGCTGTTTATGAGATTTCACTACTATTTATAGACATCTCCTCAATCGAGGCTTGGCGCGTATTTTTACCCACGACGGAACGGAGCAGGTATATGCGTTTAGGGTGAGAGATGTTTGTGTGTGCGTTTGTGCCAGACACAAAAATAGAGGAATATCCGTCGGGGGCTGCCTTTCCTATATGAAATTTCAACAAAAATTTAATCATATTCATAAGTGTATTTTATGTCGTCGTTAAACATCTACAATTCTTCAATAATTGTATTCACGTCACTAGAAAAACTTTAGCTGGTTTAATGGCAGCCCCCGACGGATATTCCTCGGTTATGTATTATGGTAAAATTATTACCGCTACATCTAAGTACATCTTCGAGAAACAGACACGTTAGGGAAAAACTGTAAACATCGATATTCATTGTTTAGGTACTTAAGTATATCTGTTACCGATTTCTCGAGATATCAACTCTTTTTTAGAAAGTATTTTTACGTCTATTATAATATTTCGTTACATAATAATTGGGTTAAGTCGGGGGTTTTGAGTTATTTTATTCTTTTTCGATGAGCTTTTTACCGTCGTGGGTTTTTTTATAGTAAGTTTTTATTGGGTTTGGGATCGTTTATATACATCCTCGACCTCACTTTTAAAAATCAGTAGTCTAAAATCTAGGGTCAACAATTGAAGACTTCCCAGTCAACGCAATGGTTAGGTTAATTTTTAATATTGCAGGAAATTGATCGTATCAATCAAATGGAGGATGAGGAGGAACCCATGAGACACTATGATGACGATTTGGCTCGTTGGATTGCTCGCGACCCATACTTGCAGCGTATGTTTGAAAATTCTGTTAACTCCGGCAGCCGCCATAAATTAGTGCCGGAGGTACCCGAAGAAACAAGACCTAGGTTGCATAACGAGGCTCACATGTCTAGAATACCAATTCTAGAAATGCAAAAAATAAACAAACGCCCTGGCGAACCTGTGAAGAACAGTGAAAATGAAAAGATCTTCGCTCTGACGCCCCTGGATGAAGGATACTTCGACCCTGATCTGAATGATAAGAATCACCGTGAGTCCTTATTGTTTAACTCTCCCGATATATATAACTATCCCGTGATTGTTCGTTTTGTAGGTACATATTCTAAGAAAGACATCAGAACTCGTTGTTGCAATGTTGGTTTTGAAATAGGTATTTAATGTAAATCGTTCAATCCTCTAATTACTAAGTACATACATCAACTTTTATTACACGTACTACACCAGGAACGTGTCCTTGTATACGGTCGATCCACAAGAGTTGGCACGAATAGATCGAATGAGCGAATGAAAGTATCTATGTGTTACCTATTTGAATACACTTCACACAAATATGGAAATGTCATGCATCAGTCATTTTCCTATAAAAAACAATTGTTGCTTTCGTTCATTCCATTCGTGCCAACTCTTGTGAATCGACCTGTACTTTGTTGTAGCATAACCTTTCTTCAACACGTTTAGTTGAGGAAGCCCTCGGGTGAAGTCAGGAGCAAAAAAAATCGTTTTTGTGCACAAAATGCCGTTCTCGGCCCAATGTTCACTTCGTAAAGGTACTTCACAGTTTTACCAGCGATCATTCATTCATTACCTATTTCAAGGAAAAAAACTATGTCTCTGAGGAGAAAATCTACTCTGTTATATTATATGATATGACTGTTGCACGTATTTCAGAAATAAATTGCTTGTTTTAGAAGAAGAAGACGAAGAGGAAGTAATGTCTGATAACACGAATGCCGGTGAGGTACCTATAGCGGCTATGGTCATAGAGCCACCTCGCCAAACCCGACAAAATCCTAATCTGAGTCGACAGAAAACACTCGTGACCGAAAATATAGGCAAACTGAGGATGGGGCTGTAAGTTACATAAATTGCCATGATCACCTCTAAAGCCATATGCACCTACTCGAACTTTTTCCAATTTACCGTTAGCTGAATATAAAAAAAATATATAAATGGGATATAAATAAAAAAATGAACATTTAGGGTACCTACCTACATACTCATACATGACAGGAGTGGACCAAATAATCATATCCTTTACATATGCATCTATAAATGGTTGTAACCAATATTTGTATTTGCTTCATCAATCAAAGTTTATAGCTATCATAAAAGATATACCTAATATAACCCAGGGGTGGCCATTTCGGTTGATCGCGGCTGTTGTTTCTGTTGATCGTGGCAAGGCCTAAATGTATAAGTACTCGTACATAGGCGGCATACACGGTAACGCAGAAATAGATTTATAAAAACACTAATTTTCTAATTGGAAGAAAGCACAGTATAGTCAGTAAACAGTAGGTTTCGGGTTTAATAAAGTTGGCTACCCCTGATCTAACCCAAGCTATATCTAAATCTCCCCCATTGCTGTACAGTCGTATCCCTTTATCCAGTAACTAAAAGACACGCGATAACGTAAAGTGTCAGTCATTGGAACTTGCTAACTATGTAAACAAAAGACGTAAAACTTTGTTTTGTCACTGTTTCTTCTTGAATTTTCACACCACCTCATCGAACACCATTGAAACCATACACTATTGAAACGGTCGTTAACGTAAAATACAAAACCATAAAATATACCCGAAGATTTTTAATCGGTGATCAGGAGTTGAAAAATATTAATCCCCAGCCAAAATGGAATTTAATAGATGAGGTCTCAAGCAATACAGTCTCAGTCTAATTTAAAAAAAAATACGTTATTGTTATAACTTCCTCCATCCATTCCTCCATTAGGTAGTTTCGTCAAGTGTCATCACTTTGGCGGGGAATTTGACAGGTCTCACGTCAAAGTTTGTTTAAGAAACTGACTTTTCAAATAGGTTTTACTCATAGACTAAACTATGTGTAGGGTGACAATGATTTAATCAAAAAATATTTTCCAAATTATCATTATTTAACAAAATAAACGTTTTGTTTCATGTAATTGCGACTTAAACGTGATCGCCACCGAATACTGATATAAAATAACTGGTTCCTGATCACCAATTAAAAATCATCGTGTATAACTGTATCTTGGATATTTCATTAAAAGCTTTAAATAGTTTCATACGTTGTTTCTTTTAAATTCTACAATTGTCTATGATGGGTAGTGTTGTGACTAAAGTTGGTTATCTCACGGCTCTATATACCTGCAAACGCGGTTGTATACACTACGCGGCAGTTTGACAATTTTAAATTTCAATAAATACGTGAATTCAGATTAATCGTTTTAATTCCCTTTTTCTTAAAACCTACTTGTTTTTTATTTTCGGTATTTTATTATTCAATATGGTTGGACATAAGTAAAGGAGTAAGTAAGAGTCTTGCCCATCACTAGTAAATTCATCGTTCAGAGACAATTTCAGTATGGCGGTTTGTTTACATAGTTTGCAAGTTCCATTGAATGACAGCTTACCTGCCAACGCGGTTGTATAACATATGTACCTACACTACGAGGCAGTTTGACAATTTTAAATTTCCATAAATACTTACGTGAATTCAGATTAATCGTTTTAATCAAGGCTCGGAACCGGTTTAAAAAATAGCGGTAAATACCGGTTTATTTCGGTTTTACTCCAAACTTTCATAAGAATACGAACGTTTTTAGGAACTTAACTATAACCTAAATAAACCGGTTTATTCTACGAGTGACAGCTGGCCGGCCGGCGGCGGGCGGCGGGGGCGGCGTAAACATAGACATGCAGCAACTTGTATTGTTTTATCCTTAGACTAAGGATATGGTTTTATCATTTAGAAAGACTCGTGCGTATCGTTATCACCTTATCAAGTTATTATCATGCTAGTTATAAATATTTTGACTACAGTGAGGACAATAAATAAATCATCAAAGTGCAACCACCACCACCAACCGGTTTCAACAACTGGTCAAATGTGAATGAAATGGATGGTATAAAATTGTTATTTTCAAATTGATATATTTTATTCGCATGTCGCCATTGAAACCGGGCAGTAACTAACGACAGACCTTATTTAAATCTATCATCACGGATGTAACCAGTTTTTTGGGTTATTCCCACCTGTTACCATGAATTTGTTACCAGTGGTAACAGCTGGGAATATTTTCTCCACTTGTTAACACTAAAGCAATTGGGGGTGACTACTGGGATTTTTTTCCCCCAGTAGTTACCACCAATTACTTTAGTGGTAACAAATAGGAAAAATATTCGCGATAAACTTCATAAATATAGAATAGAACCGTTAGAACCGGTTTTTAATATATACCTAATAAACTGTTCTGAATCTTAACAAAAATATTTTTTGAATTATTATCAGATATGGGAGTTTAGGGAGCAAAATTTAATGACAAGTAGGGAGTTCATTTATCGATAAACTCAACTATCGACACTTTTCCCATATATTAGAGATCGCTCCAAGTTTTTTTTTGTAAAAATAAAATTTTATATAAAGTATAAAAATGAAACAAAATATCTAATAAATCTATTCTATTCTTCTTTATCTTCGTAAAGCCCAAATCAAATTTTGACAATCATATTTTGAAACTTATTGTCAATCAAGAAAAGTTGACATTTGTTTTGACATACGTATTAAATTTAGCATGCCTATTTAGCCTTACGAGGTTGAGTATTGTCAATATTTTATAGTGCAGTATTACTCATTACCCAGCAGCTATCGTTTAAAATACGTTTTGTATAAACTTTTATCATATTTTTCTCCGAAATAGGACTTACAAAATAATACAAACTTACAAACAAAGCTGGAGGCGATTACTAGTATCTAGGAAAAACATCGATAGTTGAGTTTATCGATAAAGGAACTCCCTAACCGTCATTAAATTTTGCTCCCTAAATTCCCATGTCTGATTATTATAAATACACCTATCTATTGGGTCAATTTTCATCTTTATATGTGGAACTGGAATAAAATTAAAAATAGGATTAGTAATTTGTATTCAAAGGAACGTACTTCAATAGTACATTGTTGTAGAGGCTGGAAAGTAAGCATTAGATGGACGAGTTTGTTTGAGGGCCGACGCGTAGCGGAGGCCCTCGAAAGTACGAGTCCATCTATTGCACTTTTGGCCGAGACTAACATTGTGCTTTTCACGACTAATGCGAGGAAATCATCATCATCATCATCATCATAATCATCCATCCCGTCCATCCCGTCCATCCGTCCATCCCGTCCATCCCGTCCATCGGTCTTCTTTCCATCCGTCCATCCCGTCCAACCGTCCATCCCGTCCATCCAGTCCATCCCGTCTATCCCGTCCATTCCGTCCATCCATTCATCCGTCCATCCCGTCCATCCCGTCCATTCCGTCCATCCGTTCATCCCGCCCATCCCGTCCATCCCATCCATCCGTCCATCCCGTCCATCCCGTCCATCCTGTCCATCCCGTCCATTCCGTCCATCCCGTCCATTCCGTCCATTCCGTCCATCCATCCATCCGTCCATCCCGTCCATCCATCCATCCCGTCCATTCCGTCCATCCCGTCCATTCCGTCCATCCGTCCATCCCGTCCATCCTTTCCATCCCGTCCATCCCGTCCATCCGTCCATCCCGTCCATCCAGTCCATCCCGTCCATTCCGTCCATCCGTCCATACGTCCATCCCGTCTATCCCGTCCATCCAGTCCATCCCGTCCATCCCGTCCATCCCGTCTATCCAGTCCGTCCGTCTGTTCATCCGTCCATCCGTCCATCCATCCTTCCGTCCATCCAGTCCGTCCGTCCGTCCGTCCGTCCGTCCGTTCGTCCGTCCATCCATCCATCCATCCATCCATCCATCCATCACATGCAGCAGACGATTACTTTTGATTGGTCCATTCAGCACGCCAGGAATGAAATTCAGAAATTATCTTTCAAAAAGTCGTATCGTATTATGAAATACATATACTGATACGTCCTGTTTTCGATTAGTGTAACATTGTTGTCGTGTTTGCGCGCCATAAATGAGTCAGCTGTTAAATGTACATATATAGGCAGTTTTGAGTACTGGATTTAGGTTATCTATGTTCACATTTTCGAGCAGTGTCGTGAAAAAATATTAAAAAGATATTTGTTGCTTATTACAATGTTTTAAAATATGTTTTTTTGTTTAGATTACGTACAGTATATACTGTCGACATTGAAAAAAATAGTTCCATGCTATCGCATATGTATCGTATCTCTATAAGAACTGAAAATTAAAATGAATGTGATGGTAATGGTAACTAATGAGATTTTTTTCACATCTCTTACCACTAAAGAAAGTGGTGGTAACTACTAAGAAAAAAATCCCAGTGGTTATTGCCAATTACTTTAGTGGTAACAGTTGGGAATTTTTATTCCCATTAGTTACCACTGGTTAAAGATGGGGAAAAAATTCCCACTTGTTTTCACTGGTAACAAATTGGTGGTAACAGGTGGAAATGGAAATAACCCCAGTTTTTGAGCTAATGAATGAATGAATATGTGAAATTTTATATAAGCATCTTATAGACTGACAGATTCCAGAATGTGAAATAAAACGTTTTCCCTTTATTTATTTATTTGTTTTTATTGATAAAACTTTACATAGTTAAAACTTTAAATAATCTTTAGTTCGCCTACTATTTACCTAATTTATTATTTTTTTTACAAAAATTACTCAGACCGTTAATTTTAGTAACACAAATAGTCTTCAGTTAAATTGTTGACGAATTAAAGGCATCATTACGTACAGAATAAAATATAATCACAACGTTAAGTATTTAATTGCAACAAGACATTTATATGTAGTTACTTATCAATTGTAAATTTTTTGCACTCCAGCTACGCTACGAGTTATTACGTCTTTCTCGGAACAGTGCAAAATGTAACAAAACAAAATTGCGCCGGAATAATTCGGTTTGTATTGTTCTAAACCGGTTAATCGGACAAGATCTTTATGGAAATGTTCCCTTAAAAACCGTTTTAAAAATAACGGTTACCAAAATGACAAACTTTTGCGCCAAGTATATGAGAACGGTTTGAAAATTAAACCGGTATCCGAGCCTTGGTTTTAATTCCCTTTTTCTCGAAACTTGCTTGCTTTTTACTTTCGGTATTTATTATTCGATATGGTTTGACATAAGTAAAGGAGTAAGTAGGTAAGAGTCTTGCCCATCACTAGTAAATTCATCATTCAGAGACGATTTCAATATGGCGGTTCGGTTTGTTTACATAGTTAGCAAGTTCCATTGAATGACAGTATAGCTCATGCATGAGACTGAGATAGACTTGCGAAGGTTTAGCTTGGGATAAATCAAGGTGATATGTGTATAGTATATGTCTACTATCTACGAGTATATAGATCGTGGGGCTAACCCGCAATACTGATTAAGATTTTGCAACAACTACTTAAACGTATAAATATACATTTAAGTATCTATTTACTACCTACCATATTATTATCTAATCGGGTACAGTCAATAATAGTTAATAATATAATAATATATGTAAATATATGTAAATATTTTTTAACAAGTTCACACTCCCATGCAAATTTAAAATTCCTGGTAAGTCCAGCAAATTAATTTAATCATTGTATGTACCGTCTTGCTCAGTGTGTAAACAAGATATATAATTGTAGTAATCTGGATACAAGTCTGTTTGATTCTTAGTGCCCCACATGTGGGCACAGATCTGTGAAGCTAAGTCGCTGTGACCCTTATATGGGGCACTGGACTGTGAAAGTGTTAAGTAAGGTCGCGGCTACATATTTTTGAACCTTTTAACGAACATTTGACTGTACCCATAGTACAAGCTTTGCTTTAGATGGGACTAGGTAGGCGAATTGATGTGAAATGGTGCTTAGAGATTTATTTTCATATTTCCCCATTTTTATTATTTTTGAGTGCACAGCTGTAGTAGTTTGATCAAAATAGATACTAAAAAATAGGTGCAGTCAAAGGCATAAATATATGTACGTACGTTACCAAGGCGTCAAAAATATATATAGGTACACCTTTATACCACTTATCTTTAGGTCAGTGTTTACATATATTTGACGTGATGCTGTATAGATATCCTCGACTGTACATATTTTATAGTTATAAGTGTTTTGTGAAAATTACATTCTTAAACTGTTCATTAAAATACGTGTTTCTTAAAAATTTTGATAATAGAACATTAACGACTTTACGAATTTTAATTTTTGTTTAGGTAAATTTATGTAAGTTACTGAACTAGAATTGACGGTAACAAGCATAGACAAAATCGTATAAATAGACGTATGTAGGTATATACTTACATATAGGTGAATATCCACCCCGGTCTCGACGGGAAAGTAAACGTAATCCCAATAATTACTTCAACAAATGTTGACCAGTTTTGGTTGACCAAGCGGTTATTGGGTGGTACAGTCGAGTTCTCCAATATCTGTACAGCCAACCGTTCATAAATATCTATACATAGAGCTTATTACCGTAACATAAGGTTTATGTTTAGATATTTATGAACGATTGGCTGTACAGATATTGGAGAACTCGACTGTACCAAAGACTAAGTAGGTAAATAGGATATCCATGGATAAATATTATGAATTGACTACCTATATAGAGTGTTTGGCAGTAGTCGGGTGTAGGGGTGAATGTTTTTTTATTTTGCCACGCCATTCCTAACTCGGGTGACTAACACAATTTTTTCGTTGATCATAATTCCCTTCTATCCAAAATTAAGTGATGCACTAATCAACAATCTTGCTTGGCTATACGGCGGCAAACAAAAAACTTTATCGTCGTATAGCCGTATATTTACCTACTTTGTTTTTTTTAGCATTAGAAATAATGTAAACAATCTTGACAATCCTTTTTATTGTAAAACGCTTTTAAAAAATAGTAACTAAGTATTATTTAAACCAAAATAGTGTAAATGACCGTATTTCCTCTCAAATTGTTACATATTAGCTTTGTGAATTATTTTTCAAAAGTGTATTTTTACTATTTTTCTTTTTAGTTTTCTTTTCTTTAATGGCACATGTTTAGAAAATCCATAAATCATAGAAGTTTATTAAGTAATTTGTACGCGTAAATAGCTATTACTTTTTTTTTGTAGTCTCGCAAAGTTTAAAATGATCTGATTTTTTTTATCGTCATTTCTAAAGAGGTTTTATTTAATCATCATTCTAGAAGTTCTAGGCAAAACACTAAAAATTAATCTAATACAGGCTATAAATAGGATGTTAAGTAATAACTCTGGCAAACAGTGATTTTTCAAAAAAAAATGGCAGTCTCAAAAACCGTGAAACTACACACATAATTGTAAATGTGGTCAATTATGTTCAGAATAACCTTAACCATCATCCCTTAAAACCCCTACACCCGATTGGTAAAAACCCTGTATTATGTATAATGTGAACAAAACTAAACTATGACTTACCGTTAGGTGTGATTGTGCACAAACGCAGCCTCTTGTAAAAAGAAACGAAAAGTCTGAGTGAGGTCTCTACTCCGTAGGCAGAGCAATCAAACAACACGAAATCTCTACTATTGCTGCTATATTTATTTCTGCCCTAATGCTTAAAACAAGAAGTGTTAAGCTAGGTTACTAAAATTATTTCCGTGTAATGTTTACTATCTACCGTGGCCATACTGCCTTGCTAACACAAAAGGTCGTATCTTCATAGGAAAATCACGACAGTTACGTGCTTTTCTGTTACGAAGGTGGTATAAACTAGCTCATAGGATTCCGGGGTCAACAAGGCCTTCTCTGCCTATTTTTGCATTGAGCTATCTTTTAAACTTGCTTATACTTTGCTTTGACGTGCACAACTGAAGGCCGAGAGGTCTTCCGATCACCCTGTTATTCCTTGGTTCACCCGTAGTTGCTTGATTGTAGTAAGTGCCGATGTAAACACAGTAGACAGTGCAATATTAATTACAGGACTAATAAGGACTACCGATTACCTGTCTCCTTACTGCCTACCAACCTGCGCTGGTTGAAAATAAATGATCCCGTTGAGGATGAGGAGAGGTGATTCTGAAATAAATTTTACCCATCATTTAGTGATTACCCGCTACCCTACACCACGCATGGGACTATTAAGTTTTATCTACGTTAAATCGGTTAAAATTTACTTACGACAAATTTGTTTTCTTTAATTCAACTTGTGTGAATCTAAATGTGGGTGCCTGTAGGTACTGTACCTTGTGTAAGCTCCGTTAGAATGTTACCAACATCTTGCTTGCTAATCCTGCCGCCAATCAGCAGTGGTTGCGCTACTGTGTTCTGGCATGGAGACAGTGGCGTAGCTAGGTAACCAAAGGCCCTGGGGCAAAAAATAAACTAGGCCCCAACCCGTGTTTGTTTACATGATTAGACAAGTGAGGCTGGATGCACTTTAAATTCACTAGACTCGCGCGCTTTTAAATTCACTAGTAGCGTCCTATAGTCACACTGTTGAAGCGCACCGCGTTTCTCATTGTTCCACGTTTATAGTTTGTAAGTCAGAGTCCGAGGGGCCCCCTGAGCTTGGGGGCCCCGGTGCACTGCCCCGGCTTGCCCTACGGTAGCTACGCCACTGCATGGAGAGTGAGACAGTCGTTGAACTTCCTAACTATTATGAGCAGAAGTCGGAATTTTCACGGCAAAACAAAAGACTACCGCAATGTAGCTAGAGTTAGAAATGTGTCTTTATCGATATCGAGTATTATCAGGCACACAAAAAAATCATGCCGATACATTTAGGTACATTATTAAATCATTCGCGAGTTAATTTGAAATTTAATTTCCCATTAATTTGCTCCCTTGAAGTCAAGTGAAAGTTGAACGTTCATTTACTTAGTACACATTAAAGGCTTTATAGTGATAAACGAAACAATTTACTCTCAGGGAATATTGAGAAATGAATGGTTATCTACTCCTAACATTATCACAAACCAAATAAAAATGTTAGTGTTGCTGTGTGAAATGACGCGGGTTTCGAAGAAGAAATTGCATCTGTCTCTATTTATAGACTGGCAAAAAAGAGTAGAAATTAAAAAGTGGCAACACTGTAGTGTCGTCCCTCTTTTCTTGTGTACGAAAATAGAAGGACGACACTACAGTGTTGCCAGTTTTTAATTTCTACTCTTTTTTGCCAGACTATAATTTTACATAAACCTTAGTATATATATTTTTATATATATATTTTTTTATTTGGTGGGTGATTCTTCGAGGTTCGTTATTTTTGTTTTATTCCTCTGTCGTATTTTTTTTATTTATTTGACAGAAAAATTCATGCTCCCATGAAAATAGATTTGTTCAGTAACATAAATATTGTTTTGGCGCTCTATAAAACCATTTTGAAAATAATTAACATTTTAGTTTTGATGTCCAGAGGAATAAAAATAGTAGTAAAAAAATACGTTAAATATTAATAAAAAAATATAAATAGTAATTAGAGTATTATTATACGTAAAAATTAACAATCTAGGTACATAATTATTCTTGAAAACATTTTCTGTGCTTATTATTTATACTCACCGGCAAATCTAAAAATTCTAAAAATTCTCTTGAAATTTAATTTTTTTTACTGTTAAGGCATGTTTTATTTCAAAATAACTAAGTAAACTGTACTTTTATTCAAAAACTACTATGAAAACTGTATTTTTTTTAATTCCAATATCCATTTATCCATAGGAATAAAGGACAGAGGAATAAAAAAGTAAATAAAATACTGATGATTCATAATACGAACATTTTGGAAGGTTGCCGTTAATACTATAGAAAGGTAGTACTAAAAGCGGTGAATCAAGCATAATTAAAAAAAAATAAGGGTTATACAAGCGTCAAAAAACCTGGCAGAGTAATAAAAATGTTACCTGAACCAAGGACAGAGAAATAAAATATTTACCTTCGTATCTCTGGAGCTAATTGCACCAGCTGAAATATCCACTACTAGACATGTTCGAAACGCGAGTAAAAACAACCCACGTGTGAATTTATCACCAGTTTCTTAATTTTTCTTTATGAAACAACTGATTGAAACGCGCTCCAGAGTAATAAAGAATTTACGCCGGACACATCTTATTTCCTCAGCTATAAAGTTAATACTAGAAGTAAAAATTATTCATCAGTTGTTTATTACGTAACAACTAATATTCTTTGAATGTGGTCACTCAACATATTGTTAAAGTTGACTGATTTTGAGATATTATCGTATGTTTTCATGAAAATGGGGAACGGACACGACAGAGTAGTAAAAATCATGGTGTTAATTATTTTTTTGTAAATAATTAGAACCAGTTACACAAAAACTGACATATGTCCCAGTTAAATACAGATATATGCTACCTCTGAAAAAAAATCAAACTTATAAACTGAAGGGTTCATTAAAATTAGCCCCCGGACATCGAAAATCGGGGCCTCGAAGAATTACCCTTGACCGTTTTTTCTTCTCTTACACAACTATCGATATCGATAAAAAATGTTTCTAAAACTAGTTTGATTTGGACAGTTTTGTTTTGCCTCGAAAATTCCAATCTCTGATTATGAGGGTCTTAGCCTCCCGGGCTGGCAACGCATCTGTCATCTGGTGTCTCAGGTGTATGTGGTGGTTCAGATTTACCATCAGGTGACACACTTAGGCACTCGTTTGTCGCCCTATTTCATTAAAAAGGAGATTGAAGACAAATATCGAATATAAGTACCTACTACACAAGTGAGACTTTTCTAGATTTGTGTGTTCTATTCTAAAAATAGACACATTATTAAATAAGTAATAAAAAAATTAAATATTCGTTCGATAGTTTTTTCTAGTTTCCTGAAGTCGTATTCCTTAAAAAATATAGTACTCATTTGTGTTATTGTTGTTCCAATTTCACAATTTGCAATATATGTAAGAGTATGTAAACACTATACAACTTTACACTACGATAAATACACACCTATGTGGCTGAAACTAAATCTCATAAACAAGCCATTAAGAAATAATAATGAAACTACAAGGATACTCGTAATATAGGTATAGTCGACCAAGAAATTCCTTTCCCACCCTAAGGTTCAATGTCAGTTGTACAGCCTAAAACATCAAAGGCTAATTTCACTTACAAGTCAACGTGACAATCACCCTTATTGTTTTTACTTTGACGTAGGAACTGTCATAAAAAATGGTAAAGCACTTACTTGGTCGACTATACCTACCACATGCGTTGAATGAGTGACATTAGTTTGAATCATGTCCATTCTCACCATAAGGCGATTGTTTGATGCCTAAAAGACTTCTCTCTTGAACACGTTCGCTGCGGGTTGTGTGAAAATATCTCGGACTAGACGCGTGTGCCCTGCGGCCTGCGGAGCAACCAAACGTGTATTTTGTGTCTGGCGCGACGCGATGGGCGTTCACCCACACACAAGTCGAATAACAAATTTATTTTTTTAAAGCTTGGACTTGTTGGTAAAACACTATAAAACGGTTTAGGGTTAAAATAACCTCGACTGTTTATTTGAACAAAAAGAAAGTAGCCTCTAAGCCGCACTGGGCGAAACGCGGGACTCAGCCGACGGACGATAGTGCTGCAACCATGATCGATGTAGGTAACTCATCGAAATCGACGAGGTGTTGGCCTATATACACGGTGATTTTTAATCGGTGACCAGGAACCAATTATTCTAGATCATTATTCCGTAGCGACCACGTTTAAGTCGCAGTGACATGAAATTTAATATGTCATGTGTTTATTTTTTTAATAATGTTCATTTGGAAAATCAATTTTTAATTAAAGTCACTGTTACCCTACACGTGGTTTAGTTTATTATATGAGCCTAAAGCCGGCGCCACACATAGCACAAATGTTTAAACACCATATTTGAACAGACGGCAGACGCCCGGGAACGCCTCAAGGTCACAAAATATAGCTGTCTCGGCGCCCAATATTATTTCTTTGCTTTCGGCGTCGAGACTCTAGGTCCTTGGGGTAAGGGTGAACTGGAGCTACACAGGGAGCTCAGCAATAGGTTAAGAGAGGCAACAGGCAACCCTCGCGCCGGCAGCTTTCTCGCGCAAAGAATCGCAATCGCAGTTCAGCGCGGGAATGCTGCCTGCGTGATGGGCACCATGCCAAGAGGCCCACCTCTCTTTTTTAATTAAGTTTAGTTTTAGTTATTTTAATTTAATAGTAGTTTTAGTCTTTACCTTTAAGTATATGTTTTTTTTTTCTTTTATGAATAAATATTCTCATATTTGAACACATATTTACATGTGAAGCACTGCACCGGTATTTGCTTATTTGTTCTATTGAATTTGTATTGCTTCACATGTGATCAAATATGTGTTAAAATATGTGTTAAAACATTTGTGCTATGTGTGGCGCCGGGGTAAAACCTCTTTGACAAATCAATTTCTTGAACATAGTTTGACGTGAGACCTGTCAAATTCCCCGCCATAGCGATGACACTTGATGAAACTACTTGTTTTCAACAATAAATGTAGGATGATGATTAATTTTGTGTTTTATTTTTTCTTGTAAAATATACAATAAATTAAACAATAAGGTTTTTTTTATGTTAGAGAGGCCAGACAAACGAATTAGTGGGTCACCTGATGTTAAATGATCACCACTGTCCATAGACACCCGCAGTGCTTTACGCGATGCCAGTGCGTTGTCAGCCCTAAGGAAAAAGGAGAGGGAATAGGGGAGGGGGAGTGGTATTGGGCCCCCGGCGCTCTCACTGACCGTACGAAACGCAGCAGGGAGTACTGCTGCTTCACGCCGGTGTTCTATGAGACGGTGGTACTACCCCGGACGAGCCGGCCCATTCGTGATGCAGCGGCTAGCTACAACATGGCTCTACCACTACAAAAAAACAATTGTTTTTTTAATTAAACAGAAATTTCATTGCTTGAGCCCTCATCTATTAAATTCCATCTTGGCCAGGGATTAATATTTTTCAACTTCTGGTCACCGATTAGGTAAAAATCACCGTGTATATATGCGTTAGATATTTGAAAGGAATGTACAAAAAAGTATTCAGTTGACATTATTATTTAAAATAGTATTCATTATGCCTTTTATTCACAAAATTTGCATCAACATAATAGCAATTTGAAATACCAAAAGGTCAAAACACCTAAATGAAACGAACATTGCTTAATTTTCGGCGAGCGAGCGAAGCGAGCGAGCAAGACGGTTCGGGGCAAAAGCGACTCGGAATGGTTAGGTTCAAAGGTTAATGCGGGAGCGTAGCGGAGCGAAACTCCATTAGCCTTTGGTGTTAGTTATTTTTTTTATTACCACGTGAAAAATCTAATTTGTTTGATAAAATTTGGTATATGATTTACATTTAGGTACATTTCATAATGTTAAAGACAATAATACCTAATGGAAATAATCATTTTCTTGTTACTAAAAAAAATACCTAACATCTACTCCTAAACCTAACCTATCCACTTCTAAACCTATCTATCTACTTCTAAACCTAACCTATCCAAGTCGCTTCTGCCTTAAAAGGTCTTGCTCACTCGCTTCGCTCGCTTGCTGCCAGCGAGATACCGGTTAGGATATACCTACGAAAGCTTTCGGTATTGAATATAAGTGAAAAAATCATTAGGTATTTAGATTTTAGGGATTTTGAATGTAGGTTATTTCACGTTAGGTTTTTAATTTTAGACATTTTGATACGTAACCATTTTTATCACATACCGTACGGGTGCAGCTAACAATGATCTACCGGCGGATCCAGAATGAATGACATTTTGCTTTGGGTTTGAATATTAAATGGGGTCCTAGTGAAAAAGGGGTTAATTCTGCAGAAGTTGAACAGCTGATTTCGACTTAACCCCCTTTACACATAAAGTCCAAATCAGCTGTTCAACATCTGCAGAATTAACCCCATTTTCACTAGACCCCAATAAGGTTTAAGGTGGAACGGCACGCTCTAGGCGCGAAATTCAAAATTTTTACAGGTTTTAATTTATTGTGGGTAAACGGTGTAACTGTTTAACTTCATATGGTACTTGCGATTTTAAAACAGTGTTCTTTATATTATTGTGTGAAGCTTTTTAAGAATAAAACTGTTAGCTTGATATAAAAGTTGTCAAACATAGAAATTCGGACTTTCAACGTTTTGACAACTTTTATTTCAAGCTAATAGATTTATTCTTAAAAAACTTTACACAATAATATAAATAACACTGTTTTACAAGCGCAGATACCATATGAAGTTAAACAGTTACACCGTTTACCCACAATAAATTAAAAACTGTAAAAATTTTGAATTTCGCGCCTAGAGCGTGCGCTTCCACCTTAAGGTAGGTACATTATTGTCGTTCATCCCGGTCCCGGTCCCGGTCCCGGGTCGACAAACACGGGCCGTAGACTAATCGTACCCTACCGAACAATAGACTCTCAACGATATAGCGTTGTCGTAACCTTTTAATTATGCTACCGGTTTAGAAATTATTACTTTTTTCTAATAAAAGATTCGACCAATAATTGACAAAACATCAAAGTGAGCATTCTGGTGGCCCTGGTTTCGGTATAAACCGAGACTATTGACATTTCCTTCTGTTAAGGTAAATAGTAAAGGTCAATTCCGAAGGCTAACGCGATCGAAGCATTGGCTACTCCCTTTCAATCTCCTATTAAATACTAGGTATTAGCTTGAGCGGGACGGCACGGTACGAAATTCAAAATTTAAACGACGGAGTATTATTAACGCCAGAACGGAAAGTTCAGTCGGAGCGCTTCTTAAGTAGTTAAAAGAATAGCTTATTAAAAGATTTACTCGGGATCGAGCTAAGAGTAATTCTTGTCACTTGGATATCGAAGCTTTTAGTTTTTTTTTTTTTAGTTTAGGGTACCTATCTTAGTAGATTTTTATTTTTAAATATATTTACCTACAGTGCTTAAAATTTAGACGAGTTAAAGGTATTAAAATTAAAGTTTTACACTTAATTCAAAAATTGACAACGAATTTGAATCACAAAGATTTACTTAATTTATTACGGCCATGTCATTTCACTGAACACTGTCATTAACGCTTTTCACGCATCATAGATTTCATCGTAGAAACTTAATTGGATTAACTACCTGAATTAGTGTCTTGCCTAGTTAGTAGTACCTTTCTAAAGTCATAAAAGTAAGACTTGTAAAAGCAGAGATATTGGACCTCTAGCTTGTGACAATATTTTTTTAAGCACGTACTTACGCAGCTTAGAAATGCATAGCAATATAAAATTCGCTGTGGATACATCTACCTGTAGCTTTACAACTTTTCAACGTAAAATTAGCATGGAAAAGCTACAGATATTCAAATGTTCAGTCTACCTTTTGCGGCGAAGACCACCGTCTCCCAAGTCTTAGGTTGTGCATCTACCAGAGCTGTGTGAAGTGCTTGGTAATTTTAGCTAAGCGATGTGCAAGGAAAAATCCGCCTACTTATTATATTTTTTTAGCTGTGCTCAGTTCTCAGAGTTGATTTTTCTTTCGCACACATCTTAGCTGCCTCGTACAACTCTTGTGCACGTGCAGCTTTAAACAGACTAATGGCAACCCCATTTTTCTACGCTTGTTAAGTTTCTGTTAAACAAAGCATATGTTAGTCTTTATGTATCACTTTGACATTTGCCTTTCCAGACTAACAAAACATAAGATTTGCTGCATGTTTATAACTTTTTATGAAGAAGGGGCGAAGATTATAAAGTTTTTTATACTAAAAGTGGTCGTGCTTAGTGTGAAAAGTCGTATATACAATCCATTACGTTCGTATTGTAGTTCTAAGAACCCCATCGCTTAAGGTGGACTGAGCACGAGGTGATTCTCTGCAAGCAAAACCTACATTTCTCACTTGAACTCTCAAATTGTAAATCTTTGTCGAAGAGCGTCTGCTAGCCAGGCAATGTGGGGGTTGATTTTTACGACTGATAAGATAAAAAGTACTTGCATTCAAAATTTACGCTTGTTTTATATTATGTATAAGTAACTAAGTAGCAACGCGGCAATAACCGAATTATTTATGACGACAATTCTTCACAGGAGTAGTCATGTCCTCCTGTCTTGTTGACCATAAATCCTCGTTGCGCTAAGTCTACCAGAAATTGCTTTACCAACCCTTGGTAAACGTTAAATTGATAGTTATGTATGAGTTTTAAGTGAGAATGCTTGTTTTTTCTCTTGAAACTAAAAAATCGACCTCCGCTGCTTATATGGGTGGAATTCAAAAAGGTGGACCATGTCAATCCGTAGTTAAGTTAACCATGCAAAACGGCTGACTGAAAAAAGTCGTGACACGAAAATTACCCAACACCGTGGTATGGTTAATGATATGTCTGCGGTATTTTTTACTATTAACCAGTGTCCAACTTTTTGAACTCCATCCATAATTTACTGTACAAGCTTAGCCTTTTTAGTGTGAACAGATATGTGTACGCCTACCGCCGTGATTTTTTAATAGAGTTGAGCGTTTCAGTAATACCGGCGATGATGATTTGACACCGGACAAGGGTCGGGAGCATATACATGTGCTGGAAACGAGTGATACCGTGGACCCACTGTTCCTGGCCGCCGTGGGTGGGGCCATCGCCGCCGCCTTCAGTCTTAGCGTCTTTGGCTTTACTTTTGCTTGGTACACGTGAGTATTAAAACCATTTTTCACACCACCTGCTCGACAATGGCTTATTAAATATATATAAAATAAATAAATAAATAAATATTAGGGGACAATCTTACACAAATCGATCTAGTCCCAAACTAAGCAAAGCTTGTACTATGGGTACTAGACGACGATAAACATACTTATATAGATAAATAAATACTTAAATACATAGAAAACATCCATAACTCAGGAACAAATATTCGTGCTCATCACACAAATAAATGCCCTTACCGGGATTTGAACCCAGGACCTCTTGCTTCGTAGGCAGGGTCACTACCAACTAGGCTAAGCGGTCGTTAAAACCATCAAACCTTTCTCAAAGTAAATCATTATAGCCCTTAGCTTTCGCCGGGCAGTAATGTGCTTCTCACTTTTCATAAGTAGTTCTTATTGTTATGCGTTTAATAGTACATTACTGCAGAGGCCATGAAGAAAGGGATTGATGGACGAGATTTAGGATAAATAATCATCATCATCATCATCATCATCATCATCATCATCATCATCATCATCATCATCATCATCATCATCATCATCATCATCATCATAATCCATCCATCCATCCATCCATCCATCCATCCATCCATCCATCCATCCATCCATACATCCATCCATCCATACATCCATCCATACATCCATCCATACATCCACCCATACATCCATCCATATATCCATCCATCTATCCATACATCCATACATCCATCCATACATCCATCCATCCATACATCCATCCATTCATACATCCATACATCCATCCATCCATCCATCCATACATCCATCCATACATCTATACATCCATCCATACATTCATCCATCCATCCATCCATACATCCATCCATCCATCCATCACCAGTAGTTTAGGCGGTTTTATAGAAATAAAAGAAGATAGACTTTTTTTTAATGTCGTTGGCTGTATGTAATTTTTCCTTTGTCAGTTTAATGTTAGTAAGCAAATTTAAAAAGTTACAGCAGCGGACAATAATGGTTTTTCATACTTACTTTTATGGCCTAGGCCAAGAAGTAATGTAAGGAGCCATAAACAACAAACTTCATGGCTTCAGTTCGTGACATTAACGCATACATTTCAAAGCATGTTTGGGAAATAGTACATTACTGCAGAGGCCGTGAAGTAAGGGATTGATGGGCGAGATTTGGAGTATACAACTTATATAGTATAAAACGAGTCCAGCAATCCCTCTTCCGGCCGAGGATTGTATAGAGCTTTTCTCAAACATGCATCATCATCATCATCATCATCATCATCATCATCCGTCTGTCCGTCCGTCCGTCCATCCATCCATCCATCCATACATCCATCCATCCATCCATCCATACATTCATCTATCCACCCATACATCCATCCATTCATCCACCCATACATCCATCCATACATCCATCCATACATCAATCCATCCATACATCCATCCATCCATACATCCATCCATCCATCCATCCATCCATCCATACATCCATCCATCCATCCATCCATCCATCCATCCATCCATCCATACATCCATCCATGCATCTATACATCCATCCATACATCCATCCATCCATCCATACATCCATCCATCCATCCATACATCCATCCATACATCCATACATCCATCCATACATCCATCCATCCATACATCCATCCATCCATCCATACATCCATACATCCATACATCCATCCATACATCCATACATCCATCCGTACATCCATACATCCATACATCCATCCATACATCCATACATCCATCCATACATCCGTCCATCCATCCATCCATCCATCCATCCATCCATCCATACATCCATTCATGCATCTATACATCCATCCATACATCCATCCATCCATCCATACATCCATCCATCCATCCATACATCCATCCATCCATACATCCATCCATACATCCATACATCCATCCATACATCCATCCATCCATCCATCCATCCATACATCCATACATCCATCCATACATCCATACATCCATCCGTACATCCATACATCCATACATCCATACATCCATCCATACATCCATACATCCATCCATACATCCGTACATCCGTCCATCCATCACCAGTAGTTTAGGCGGTTTTATAGAAATAAAAGAAGATAGATTTTTTTTTAATGTCGTATTTTGGCTGTATGTAATTTTTCCTTTGTCAGTTTAATGTTAGTAAACAAATTTAAAAAGTTACAGCAGCGGACTTTAATGGTTTTTCATACTTACTTTTATGGCCTAGGCCAAGAAGTAATGTAGGGAGCCATAAACAACAAACTTCATGGCTTCATTTCGTGACATTAACGCATACATTTCAAAGCATGTTTGAGAAATAGTACATTACTGCAGAGGCCGTGAAGTAAGGGATTGATGGACGAGATTTGGGGTATACGGCCGAGTCGTAGACGAGGCCGGATAAAACGAGTCCAGCAATCCCTCTTCCGGTCGAGGATTGTATAGAGCTTTTCTCAAACATGCATCATCATCATCATCATCATCATCATCATCATCCATCCATCCATCCATCCATCCATCCATCCATCAATACATCCATACATCCATCCATCCATCCATCAATACATCCATACATCCATCCATACATCCACCTACATCCATCCATACATCCATCCATACAACCATCCATCCATACATCCATCCATCCATACATCCATCCATACATCCATCCATACATACACCCATACATCCATCCATACATCCATCCATCCATCCATCCATACATCCATCCATCCATACATCCATCCATCCATCCATCCTTACATCCATCCATCCATCCATCCATCCATACATCCATCCATACATCTATACATCCATCCATACATCCATCCATCCATCCATACATCCATCCATCCATCCATCCATACATCCATCCATACATCCATCCATCCATACATCCATCATACATCCATCCATATATCCATACATCCATACATCCATACATCTATCCATACATCCATCCATACATCCATCCATACATTCACCCATACATCCATCCATACATCCATCCATCCATCCATCCATCCATCCATACATCCATCCATACATCCATCCATCCAGGATACATCCATCCATCCATCCTTACATCCATCCATCCATCCATCCATCCATACATCCATCCATACATCTATACATCCATCCATACATCCATCCATCCATCCATACATCCATCCATCCATCCATACATCCATCCATACATCCATACATCCATCCATACATCCATACATCCATCATACATCCATCCATATATCCATACATCCATACATCTATCCATACATCCATACATCCATCCATCCATCACCAGTAGTTTAGGCGGTTTTATGGAAATAAAAGAAGACAGATTTTTTTTTAATGTCGTAAGTTGGCTGTATGTAATTTTTCCTTTGTTAGTTTAATGTTAGTAAGCCAATTTAAAAAGTTACAGCAGCGGACAATAATGGTTTTTCATACTTACTTTTATGGCCTAGGCCAAGAAGTAATGTAGGGAGCCATAAACAACAAACTTCATGGCTTCATTTTGTGACATTAACGCATACATTTAATAGCATGTTTGAGAAAAATCTAATTTCGTCAAAATCGCACGGCGTGCAGCTGCTGCATGCAGGCTGAGGGGGCCCAGGTGAGGCGTGCGCCGCGCCGCGCCTCATTTATTTGCAGCTCCGCGGCCGAACGAAAACAAATTCAAGTACTTAAAACAAAAGCAGCGAGTGCTTCAATACGCTGCAATTTTAAGTATCAAAACGTGTCAAAACTGCAAAAGAAGATAAAAAATTAAGAAAATATCGAGTGACGAAAATGATTTGACTCCGGATTCCATTAAATTAGACGCCTTGAATTAGGGTCACTTGCACAGTTCAGGGGTAAAAAATTAAATCGGTAACCCTGGGTTAAGAATGACAGTTCCATAGATTTTGACACTTGTTAATCCTGGGTTAGCAGTTAACTCGGAGTTAGGCTGCGTTTCCACCAGAGATGTGCGAGGTAGCTAAGCGGTGCGAGGCTGTGTAACGAGGATGTGTAACGGTGTGAATGTTTCCACCAAAGATGTGCGAGGTAGCTGAGCGGTGTGTGTAGCGGGCTCTTTTCAAATAAGCGGGCGGGGTGCGGTGAGGGGGGAGTGGAGCAACGCTAGCAACACATCCCTCGCAACACATTCCTCACACACATTTTCCCCTACTTTTGTTTTGTATGTACAAAAACCTCGCTCCGCTGAACTGTTTCCACCAGAGCTGAGCAAAGCAAGGATAGGTAAATGAAGTGTTTCTATTGATTCATGACAAACACATCCCTCGCAACGCATCCTCGCACAGCTCCGGTGGATACGCAGCCTTAGGCATTGTTAATAATCTAATTCCAGAGATGTCGAAGGAAAAATACTTAAAAGCTTACAAATGGAAAACTGTGAAAGGTGCAAAGTCTGTGTCGGAATCAGTGCTTCTGGGTCTATTTCGAGTACTTTTCTAGTAGCCTTGGTTTTTATTGTCTCGCAAAAGGTGAGAAAAGTAGAGTATACTCCTCGGGATAAAACTGATTTTGCCTTGGGCGCGCTTAAATCCTTCACTGCACTCAGGACTCCATCTTAATTCCCTCGCTTCGCTCGGGAATCAACTAGAGACCCCCTCGCTACGCTCGGGAGTTAAATCTGGAGTCCCTCGTTACGCTCAGGATTTAATATCGCGCCCGTGACATAATACAGTGCTTTATCCCCTTGGTGTACAATCTACTAATGTATGTACTATTAACACTTCTTTTTTCACTTCATTTGTCGTTTTTGGTTCATTCTTGAGAGGGTCAAATTACTCCGTCCAGGCAGAAAAAGTACCCGCAATGTACAAATAATTGACTAGAATATTTTTTATACATTACTTTAGCACTTAATCTAACTGGGGCACGATTACTTTTTTGTTTAAGGTAAGTAAAATTAACTGTAAATAAATATCAAACCTCTAAAACCTTATTCCCTTGGTGCGTCCTTTTCTCATTTAGTGAACAAACTATACCTCGAAAAGAACATGTTATGAATTGAAATCAAGTGCTGTATTTAATTACATAGTTACAATAGAAGTTATAGGTTTAAAAGAAATAATATGGTTCTTATGTTTATCGCAGTTTTAAAAAACGATCTTATAGCTTTGTCCAGAGCTAAGCTATGATTCCCTTGGTGCCTCATTCAACCTCCTGCTCAGGTTCGATTTCAGAACGTTTTGACCGCCGCGTTTTTTTTTTGTTAGTGTCGACGTAAATATTGCAGAGGGGGATGATGATCAGAGTTAACTTTTTATATAAATGTGTGGCGGTACCGAGGCTTAGTCTGATTTTATCAAAAGTTGTCGCGATTTATCATTATTTTACAGCAATAATCGAGTGACACTAATGAAATTTAAAAAACGCTGACAAAACGCTCTGAAATCGACCCAATTACGTCATATGACGCGTTGTGATCGCTGTAATCATTAACTGTGTGCGTCGCTGGAATTATTAGCTATGGAGGTAAATATATGATTCCCTTGGCTTTGGTTCACTGTGATTCTGATTCTCTTGGACTTATTACATATAAAATTTTGTGCATGCAATTGGTACATAGTGTTAAGTAAAAAGAAAACTACATTAATGCCTGCATATGTTGATTTAGTAGTAATTATTATAACAATAACAGTTTCGGCAGAATCGACAAGACCTACCTATTCTTATTCCCCTGGTTCTCATTCCCTTAGGTTTTGAACTAGGGAATCATAGTTTACTTGCGTTTTCTTGTAAAGAAAAATAGTTTTCTTTTAATTCGCTGATTCATTCAATTGATAGCAGGTCTCAAATATTACATTCTCCCTTGGCGTTTTTCTTATTCCCCTGGCACTGAAAACTTTAAGTAGTATATTTCAATACCAAACTGACCAAAATTAATGCCTATTCGATAAATCTGCTTATAATTAAATACAATTTCATATTTTGTAGTAAATAGGTTGAAAGTAGTAAAAGTAAAAAACGCCAAGGGAATCACCGATTCTTAAGAATGGCCCTTTTACCCACTACCGATGAATTTAGAATTTTATACGTATATGGAAATCCGATAACAATGCAATAATTAAGTACCGTCAGGAAAAAGAGCGTTTTAGGGTGCCTTTCCACCAGAGTCACGCTATGCAATGCAGCCATGCTGCAAAGATGTGCAAGCTACGCTAACTAAACTATGTGACCGCTTCCTCTAATGCTAAGCTATTTATGTAGCCGCTCGAGGAAGATCCAGATCTTTCCATATAAAAAACATAGCTACCAGTGCTATTGTTATTTGGACCAATGAATATGATTGGTGGATATCAAACGCATCCATAGCAACGTAGCACAGCATATTTCAGGTGGAAAAGTTCCTTCAGACATTAATGTTTTAAATGTAGAGTGCAATCTGCTCAAACGTTGTTTTGTCAACAGGTTGGCCAAGAAAGCAAAGGCTGCTGCAGACGTCGATTATCCAGCTTACGGCGTGACCGGGCCCACTGTGGACTCCTCCGGCGACAGGAAGCTGGCTCAGTCTGCCCACATGTACCATTATCAGCACCAAAAGCAACAGATCATAGCTATGGAAAGGTACAGTCGGTGCCCTAACATAAGTATCCAACTTTTCTATACAACTTGTATGAAAAAGTGGATACTTAAGTTAGGGAACCGACCGTACCTAGTTTACACTGCAGGTTCACTTGTGTCTGACAGCCAATTGCGCTAATAAATCTACCTAGAACCACGGCCGGGCCGTGAGTTTGTGGGGCCCTGGGCTAGTACTACTTGGGATGGGGCCTACCTAATTAATTAAATAATTGTGACTATGTCAAAAACTGTCTTCGATATTATACTAGGTCTCCGGAGGGGGTTGGCGGCCCTTTATAGCCACGGGGCTCTGGGCTGCAGCCCAAAAAACCACCCCATCCCATCCATATAGGTATGTAGGTAGATCCACCCCTGCCTAGAACCAGTTTAGATAAGAGGTATTATGATGACGAAAAGGAGATTAAATTGTAGAGGTACAATTCAGTTAAATTATTTTTAACTGGCAAGTCAATGTTGCACCACGTCCGTAGGAGAATACCCACCGCTTCCCTAAACGTGACCCCTGGGTGGTGCTAAAAGTGCAACAAGAGCCGTACCTTGTTCTCTTTGAATCTCACGGCTCTTGTCACTGCGAACGGAACTGTCAGAACAAGAAGCCAGCATTCATAGATTGAAAAAAAATTCATATCATAATCACTTTCAGGAATCGAACCCGGTCGTATGAAAGAAAAAAACTTATATTTCAGCTCCGGCGCTGTCTATCGGTAATCAAATCATTAAAATTTAATTTATCTCCTATACTTAATTAAGTAGTGATCGGTTTGACTTGAAATTTGGCTTACATAATGTAGGTTGGATGAAAACGCAAGTACAGTTAACATAAAGCACAGTCGGCGCAAAAACTTGAATTAATCATGAATATCAAAAAAAAAATTATCTATGGTTGAAGTTTCTTGTAGCTGGACTGATGATGATGATGATTATTGTATTTCGCGTGTCATGCAATGTTTGTTGTTTGCAGTAGGATGGAGTTGGAACAGCGCCTCGGATCTGTGTCTGACCCGGAGTCGGAAGAGGAGAACGAGGAAGGCGACTACACAGTCTACGAGTGCCCAGGGTTTGCCACGGTAATACCATCACAATTAATATCAATTAATAATAATTAATTAATAATAATACATTTGCAGTCTTTTTCCAAAGACCGATATGTTTTGTGTTTTTTTTTTGTGTGTGTGTGTGTGTGTGTGTGTGTAACACACAAAAAAACACATCGGTTTTTGGAAAAGACTGCAAATGTCCAACATTTTGCCGAGTCTTTTTTTCAAAGACCGTGTGCAATCTTTATGGCCGGGTACTGTACTTAATACTTGATTATTTGAACGCAGACTGGTGACATGGAGGTTAAAAACCCGCTGTTCTCTGATGACCCTACCCCAGCGACTCCCGGCAAGTGTGAAGTGGTGAAGCCGCAACCCAAGGAGTAACCGCAACCTTCCTGCCCCGGCAAATCACCCTTATTTGGCTTTAAGTGATTCAGTTTACTTTAGAACGCATCATGATTACAGATCCATTTTCTTTTTCATCAAGTTGTTTCATAAGCTGTGCTGTAAAACTGAAATGCTTAGGTATTTACTGCCGCCTACAACTTACCAATGTTATGAAAAGCACTGTCATGGTATTTCCTAAATACTTTCCTAATTAATTCATTACATCTAGTTACTACATTGTTTTTAAAAGCTGTGTATGATTTCGATTCAAGTTCTTCTTATCGTTACGTGTTAAGTAAGTTCAAAACACAAACGCCTTTAACTCCTGTTTCAATTGACTTCCATTAAATTATTATAGGTACAATCGATAAAAAAACCTTAAAGAATAACATGCGTATCAATGTTTCATGTCTATCAGTGTCTATTAAACAATGGAGTTTCATAATCACATATCTACAAACATTGCAAAAATTATAGTATAAGTACTCGTTGATGCAGTTACCAAGTAAATTTTAGTAAATCAATGAATTAATAGGTAGTTCTGGATTTTTTTTCCGGTGTTTAGGGTAATCGCACTTACTTAAATAACTATTTATTTAAATTAGGTTGTTAACATACCCAACCCTAAGCCAAGTAGCCGTAGTAAACTATTTAAATGAAATCGATGTTACTCGATATGTGGCAAATCAGGTGTTTATATGCACAGAAGCAATGTTTTATTCTTAATTTCTTGTTATTATTTTTAGGTAGTAAATTAAATATTGTTTCCAAGACGTGGTCCAGGATCCACAATTGGCACAGGGTTTGCTCGGCACGTCACTACATTTATTTAGACGATGTTACCAGAAGGCGACATGAATACCACGTGCCAACCGCAGAAAAACAAAACAAAAACGCTCGCCGCCGGCCGCTCTTTGAAAAAGCCAACTTGCCCTACCTACCTAAGCGTTTGCTGCAGTTTCTACTTACCTGACGTCCATTTTTGGCCGTTGCGGGTTAATGTGAATTACAAAATAGAATAACAACATAAAAATAAAGAGAATGCGGAAACTACACAGCTAAATAAATTAAAAAATAGTCGGTCTTACCGTTGAAAACGATCTGTCCTTGACAACTGCTTGGCAACTTGTGTCATCTATAGAACAGATTAGAAGGTGCTGCAAATTATATAATAAAAATATATTAAATAGAAAGAAAAAGAAATGAATTGGATGGGAATGGATTTTGAGAAAGAATTAAATTCATAAACATAATATATAAGTGTGTCGTTTACAAAGTCATATGGTTTAGCACCAACCAAGTAAACCATTATACGACGCCCTTAGGGGGTGCCGAATATTTTACGAGAATTAACTGCCCAGTCATTTTTTTACGTTCATGATCAGTATGACTACCTTTATAGGTATTTGGTACCCATTGGGATGTATACATTTAGTTCTGATCGGCCTAAAGCACTGGGTACTATCAATATAACTAATTACTGTTTTCGTTAGAAATTTTTTGGTACTTTTAATAACTTTTAAAATTATATACTTATACTGTAGCTACTTAAATGTATCATAATTTAAAGTAAGAAACATTTCAGGACAAAAATACAGATAAGTACCTACTTACTTACAGTTTTATAAAACCTTACCGTAGTTACACAGGGTTAATGTGTCGGTTTTTGTCTTCATTACAAACCTCGTATTACTCATTTTATACTACACAAAAATGTAAAATATGTATGCTTAAATTCCGCAATACTCGTAACCTGGTGAGACAGCCCTATCTTATTTGAAAATTGTTGTCAAAAGGTTGGTCAGGTCATGTCCTGAGCAGGAATCCCAAATTTGTAACTGGTGCCCGCATACATCGCTATCAATCATTTTGTATCACAATATAATTATTGTCAAATTTTGATTTGACTCTAACGAATAGCGGTGATTTAGTCGAAAATTAATCACATGTCACTTACTGGTGTGAGTAAAAAGTAAAAACCAATAAGCCAGAGATTTTTTTACATAAAGCTGACCTCTACCTCTCCTGATGAAAAGCGCAGATGAGGGCAAAGGAGTATCTCACCGGTTCAGGCCTATTCACTCTAGCCTTGAAGATCACTCTAGGTTATATTTATCTGCATATACAGATACAATAGACGTTCTCGTTGCCAACGTAATCGCCTTATGTGAACTGGATCTTCCACAGAATGTAATAAATAACCACCGATTTAACGACCGCTTTAGCCTAGTTGGTAGTGACCCTGCCTACGAAGCAAGAGGTCCTGGGTTCGAATCCCGGTAAGGGCATTTATTTGTGTGATGAGCACGAATATTTGTTCCTGAGTTATGGATGTTTTCTATGTATTTAAGTATTTATTTATCTATATAAGTATGTTTATCGTCGTCTAGTACCCATAGTACAAGCTTTGCTTAGTTTGGGACTAGGTCGATTTGTGTAAGATTGTCCCCTAATATTTATTTATTTATTTATTTACATTTAACTAAAAGAGTAAATATTCTCTCGATAACTATCTATATACTTAGTACCTAAAAAAGAGTAACGTGACTGACTGACAAACACCACAAAGCCTAAACCACACTGGAGATAGAGATTTGAAATTTGGCAGCGATATACCTTGATAGTTAAAGAACTAAATTCTGTTTAAGGTTTTTGTGTTGTTTAAGGTTTCTCCATAAATCCCACGAGATACGGAATAAAAGAATAGAAAATGGCTCTGTCCCAATACGCACTTTGGCGTAATAAAAACAGTAAAACTTATAAAATTTGTGACGGAAGGAAATACATGAAACTGCACCAAAGCTGTACAGTCGAGGAAATTGAATCGCGTACCAAAGTAGAATCTTTTCACGATCTATTTCACGCTGATTACTTTGGCAGATGCATGGAATGTCAACATGACATTTGTAATGAAAAGGTTCTACTCTGGTAGGCGATTCAGTTTTAGTGACACATGAAATAATTTAATAATAAAGTTGTTCAGTCAGTTCGTTAACAAAACTTTAAACGAGGCAAAGAAATAACAAACTCCATTCTTAATAAATCTGACACATAAAACTGCGTACTTATTAAGTACTTAACTACTATATGTGGATGCATGATGCATCTAGAGTTTGCGCACCTTAAACAAAATAATTAAAATAAAATACTTGTCTCTATCCGGAGAAGTCTATTGTTTTCTATTATTTAATAAAAACAGAAATATATTAAGAAATGTATTATTTATTGCCATAACAAACTAGTGATACAACTTTAATTTAAGTGATAGTCTTTACATATTGCAATCCCCTTGGGATATTTACACCACTTACAAATAAAAGTAGGTTGAAATTAAAGTGTAAATTGGGTCACGCTGAGCGCTTAACCTTTTCAACGCCAACGACACATATAGGTGTCACATAGTACAGTGTCAAAGTGATCTTGACACAATTACATAAGATTCAAAGCAGGTTTACGTTTTGTCGAGGCGTGGCGTTGAAAGGGTTAAAAGTCAGAGACACTGCCGTGTCGCGCCAAAGCATTTCGGTTTCATACATTTAGTATGGTAACACATTGTTTTGTGTCGCACCGCGATCTGTCGTTGCACCAGCTACTTTACCTCGATCGAGCCAGAGCAAGATGTGGATACTGACACGTCACGACACAACAGACAAATGTTTTTCTAGCATAACTGCTAACAGCGTCCTTACACAACATATTGGTGTGTCCATCCACACCCACTGTCACGACACAATGCACGTGATGACACGCTACGTCACAGAAGTAGGTATATTTCCACCTAAAGTCAAATTTTATAGAGGTCCGACTTTGAAAAAGATTAGAACGTGCTGAGCTACAAGCAAATAGAAATGGGTTAAGAATATTGCAGACGGCTTCGACAAAGCATGCTTTGCGCAGTACTAAATACACTACACTTATTAGTCCAGCCCCAAAACCGACACATCGGCCTTACATTTTTTTCCAACTAAGTAACACCATAATCTTTTATCAAAAATCAGCATAGGGGTTGCTTGATATGAATTACTTATCTGATCACAACTGTTAACATGTATTAGGTATACACTCATTATTTAGTCAAGTTTTTGCTCATAACCTAAAGTTAAGATTATTTTACAATTTTAGAATTGTTGCATATCCGTCGGCACAACCTTCCTAGTTCACTTCCAAGGCTCATGCCTGTCTTAGTTATAAGTGAGAGTATTCATATACTGACAAAACCAAGCAGCTCAATTTTCTTACTAGATTTTTATTGCATTCCCATCAAATAGGTATTGCTAGAGCGCATAAGACTAAGAAAGACCACGGTGAAGCCACAGTACAGAAAAAAGGAGCAGTATAACGTCTCGGCAGCGTCCTTGATAATAATTACCTTCCGCGGCTCGGTACACAAACTCGTGATAGGGCTGCCTACTAACAGTCACTCTTCAGTTATGTTTTGATAATGTCATATGAAATTTAAAGTACCTAGGGCAAGGATTAGGAGCTTTAGGAAATTATGGAAGGAATGGACTAAGTGATGTTTAAAAAAATACATTTTACGTTATTTTAATGAACCACAAAACGTGTTGTTTTTAAACGGTTTTATTTAGTTTCATCACTACGTATATTTGCTACCTCAACAAATTAGCTACAGAGATGTATTTGCGCCTCTTCTGGGATGTGCGAAAAGTTTTATTGTTGAATTTAAGAGTATAAATTCCGACTGAGTTGGTAATCTAAAAAAATTCAATTCCGGTTTCGATATAAATGAATTTAAACATCCGAACACCGAACATACCGTTAATATCGTCGTGACATAATTAGTTAGGTACGTAATAAATGCGCGTGATTCCCGCTTCGACCGAACATACCCGCGGGGCAATCGCGACTGATGGTTGCCGAGGTATGCTGAGAATTCGTGGTGCGTAGGTATAATTAACTCGCGTTCCGGCCGTTTGTATGAAGACGTTCTACTGCTCCTTTTTTCTGTATTGTGGTGAAGCGGAGTCAAAGATTTATTTGATGTCAAATGTTTTTAAGTAGTATGCCTATTACTTTATTTTACATATAATTAATTTATAATTATTTCAAGACAAATTTTAAAATAAAAATAAATCCTTTTATTCAGTCAGTTTCGAGATTACTTTAAATGTATAATCAAATCAGGTACCTAGGCTGCTTTTTTATAATTTAAACAAAAACGACTTAACGGAATGTCTGTAAGCAAATAGTCGTATTAAACTCCCTTACATAGAGTGGAAAAGTATATACATACCTAGTAAGTGAGTTACGATCGCAAAGGAGCCAAAGGCGCGACTGAAAGCGAGTCGCGAGCGTTACGACGCAGCAGACTCAGGCGACACTTTTTTCCATATGTACTTACCTATCACGTTAACGGCGTAACTAGGTACTTAAATATTTATTACCTACGCACTAATAGTGCAAGTGCTTGCAATTTTTAAGTACCTAATTGTTTTGTTTTATTTTAATCCATGTCTTCGCAAGTAAAAATAAAAGATTGTGTAACTTCTTACTATATTTACAAAATTATGTATATTGACGTGAAATGTTGATTAATATTCAGAATGTCTATGTAGGTACATTATAAACAACAGCGTTATTTAATTTACTTAGTTAGCAAGAAAGTATAAAATCGCTCGGATTCGCTGCGGGTCCACAGCCAGCGTATGGTGAGAGAAAAATATCATGTCAACGTCTGACCAATTTTATTAGGTAGGTAAAACAAAACAAGGATAAGGCCGGAACCCCACTGCTGTGCACGCTACGCACGGACACGCTATACACGTCGCCCACATGGGTCCATTGGTCTGGATACGTGTGTCAACATTTTCACAGCAACCAATGCACGCAGCACGCACACGTAAAACGTGTGGGTCACGTGGCTACGTTGGTCAGCTGTGTGTGTCTACATTCCCCACTGACGATCACAATCTGTGACGATCACAATCACAATCAGTGACGTCAATTCGTGCGCAGCGTGCTCGTGTACTACTGTGGAAGTATCTACCTACATTTTCATACAAAGCGTTTTTGTACCCACATGTGTAGCTTGACCGTGCGCAGCAGTGGGGTTCCGGCCTTATGATAAAACGGTGTAGATAGATTCTCGACAAAGCTATTGTGATTACCAGCAGTTCGTTTTTAGAGATCTATAGAATATACATATTCTATGCTCATAATAAATACTAAGACTCGCAGCCCGAAGCTCATTATTTTTCGAGTAATTTATAAATTATCTATCTGTCAATTTTGATTGACTGAAACAATCAAGTGTCTCACCGTGCCATAAAATGTAACGTCTATGGCATAGACGTACCTAGTAATTTAATGTATCTATCGGTGTACATTCCTTATATATGTATATGTATAGATAAATTCTTTGTTGTTTCTATGAGTAATATATTATAATAAAAATAATCATTTAAATTTCGTGTCGCATTTATTTATTTACTTCCTCTATTCCAACTAGTTCAGTTAACATAGTTCAGTGACTGAACTAATGAGTTTATTTATTTATTTACTTCCTCTATTCCCACTAGTTCAGTTAACATAGTTCAGTGACTGAACTAATGAGTTTATTTATTTATTTACTTCCTCTATTCCCACTAGTTCAGTTAACATAGTTCAATGACTGAACTAATGAGTTTATTTATTTATTTACTTCCTCTATTCCCACTAGTTCAGTTAACATAGTTCAGTGACTGAACTAATGAGTTTATTTATTTATTTACTTCCTCTATTCCCACTAGTTCAGTTAACATAGTTCAGTGACTGAACTAATGAGTTTATTTATTTATTTACTTCCTCTATTCCAACTAGTTCAGTTAACATAGTTCAGTGACTGAACTAATGAGTTTATTTATTTATTTACTTCCTCTATTCCCACTAGTTCAGTTAACATAGTTCAGTGACTGAACTAATGAGTTTATTTATTTATTTACTTCCTCTATTCCCACTAGTTCAGTTAACATAGTTCAGTGACAGAACTAATGAGTTTATTTATATATTTACTTCCTCTATTCCCACTAGTTCAGTTAACATAGTTCAGTGAATGAACTAATGAGTACCGATGGCAAAAGGCCAGACGGTCTAACTTTAGTACCATGGCAGAAGGGAAAGTGTTTGCTGTGGGCAGGGCTGGGCAAAATACATGCTTTGCTTTAATTAAAATACAAATTACAAAATACTTTCTCGCATGTATTTAAAATACGAAATACTTTTAAGTCGAGTATTTGAAATATAAAATACAAAATACAGTATTTCAGGTATTATTATTTAAAATACAAAATACAAATTACAAAATACTAAGTACAATTAAAACGAATCCAACCCGGCATGGGCAAGCAGAGTAAAAGAAAATTACTCTCTTTAAACATGAAACTACCGTGAGGTCGTGAGACTCACTCATAGTGAAACAATACAGATTATGGTCCGAGAGCTGGCACCAATTTTTGGGTAGGTGTTTGAGGCAAGCTGAAAACTTGTCACATACTTCTCCTATTAAACCCCAACACAAAACTGCAGACCTGGCTGGTGAGTAGCGGGGCTAAATGAAACCATGACTTTTTAATTTTTTTTTTGGTTCCAAAAATATATTTAGGCAATATGCAATTTATATACAGGGTTATTTTTAATTCACTGACATCCTCTTAACCCTGAATTCCTATCACTCAAACAAATGTTTTTTGTTTTACGACTTTTTAAAATGAAGCACTTTTTTTCCCATACAAATACACAGAGTATCGTAAAAATAAGAGGAAATCTCAAATTTTCAAAACGTTATTACACCAAAAATATTAAGTTATGACAAAAGCCGTAAAACAAAGAACATTTGTTTAAGTGGTAGGAGTTTAGGGTTAAAAGGATGCTAGTGAATTACAAATAACCCTGTATGTTGTAGTTTAATGTTTAAAGAATAAAAAAATAATAAGCCAGATGATTTAGTCGGGGCTTTAATATTGCCAGGCGCGTGCAAACATATTTTTCAAAAAAATATAAAAAATGTATTGGATGCAACTTGAAATTTTAATAGAGTATATTATTTATAACTAAAAAATAAGATTCTCAAAAAGACAGGTCATTTTGGTGGGACTTTCTACCTGCCAGGTGATTTAACAAATATACTCACTCGCACGGATATATCATTTGTTAGATCACCTGGCAGGTAGAAAGTCCCACCAAAATGACCTGTCTTTTTGAGAATCTTATTTTTTAGTTATAAATAATACCCTATTAAAATTTCAAGTTGCCTCAAATAAATTTTTTATATTTTTTTGAAAAATCAAAATATGTTTGCACGCGCCAGGCAATATTAAAGCCCCGACTAAATCGTCTGGCTTATTTTTTTTTTATTCTTTAAACATTAAACTACAACATATAAAAATTGCATATCGCCTCAAATATATTTTTGGAACCAAAAAAAATTAAAATTAAAAATTCATAGGTTCATTTAGCCCCGCTACTCACCAGCCAGGTCTGTAGTCTTGTGTTGGGGTATAATAGGAGAAGTATGTGACAAGTTTTCAGCTTGCCTCAAACACCTACCCAAAAATTGGTGCCAGCTCTCCTACTATTACTCACGTTTCAAAACGAGTCGAGTTTAACTCGACAGTTTCGGGCTAATCCGTAACCCTTCCTCTCGGAAGAACACGCTACGGCTGTGCCAAACGTGCACTCAAGTACGCTACGGCCTGAAATACCTATGTCGACTTAAACTAGTTTTGAGACGTGGGTAATCAGTATTATTTTACTAAAAATTACTCTCATTAGAGGAAACTAGGTACTTTTACTGATTAAAAGCAGAGTTTCCTTTCCTAAACACCAGACTTAAGTGTTATCTGCCTCTCATAGGGGAATGAATAAAGTCATGTCTACACCGGCGCGTTTTCATGTTCAACTTAAGATCGCTAAATGAAATCTAAATGTATTTTGTTAAAATGTATTTTGAAGTCATAAGTATTTGAAATACTAACTACAAAATACTTTAGCGTCAGGTATTTGAAATACGAATTACAAATTACATTTTCAGCGAGTAATTGAAATACAAATACCAAATACGTATTTGTATTTCAATTACGTATTTCAATTACAAGTAATTCAAATACTGCCCAGCCCTGGCTGTGGGACGCCACATGCGTGCCTCACACCTCAGCCGAACGGTGCGTACAGCTGGGGCCGCTGCAGATTTTGCCGCTGATAGGAAGCGGGAAAAATATTCAGCCCTGGGCGGTGATTATTATTTTCCACTTCTCGTGCTCTAAAAGTAGGTCAATATAGCCTTACGAGGCGGGAGTAAAGTGAGTGCTTTAGTCCCTAGGGAGTAAAAGTATTTTTTTTTTTAATTCATTTCGAGTGACTTAGATAAACTCAAACAGCCAGTACTTGCTTAGTGTCAAAACAAAATATATATAAAAAATAAGATTGTGTGGACCATTTTAATGACGAAAATGTTACGTTCCTAGTCTACGTGGTCTAGTTCTATGCTTTTTCCGCATAGAAGGTGGCGCCATTCTATTTTTTCCAGTTTGTGTATGGACCATTTTGCCGATGCGATTTTGTTATGTCTGTATGGTTGGAAAAAAATACTTATCGCGAAAACTTTGAAATTGTTGTAGAGCGTGGTGATTTTAATACAAGACTAAAATGTCACTCGGTAATAGATACTTCCTTAAGAAACTATCACCGACCCAAACAAACATTGAATGGGTCGGTAATAGATTCCCATACATTCTATTACTGAGGGTTATGTGGTCGTACCATCGGTAATAGGCTTAATTTGGAGTGTTATAAAATCTAATTCCGACCCATAAAAACAATAAGATACAGTTGTATTTTCATCACAAACCATAAATATTATTTATCACCTTGGTATAAAACCAAAATTATATAACTGATAAGTATAAAATATGATTTTATCTCAATATTTAAAGAACTTGACAAAATAACGGTTTCCATAGAAACTACAAATTCAATACTGAAGTTTTTGTTAAAAATTAAGGGTTTGTTGAATACTTTCCATACCACGGAAATAGTTCTTTAATAGTGTAAATAGATCAAGATTGGAATAACTGTAAGAAAGTATATAACAGATCACATATACCAAAAATAAAATATAAAGAACCAAAATCACCATTTTACCTATTACCACGATATTAGAATCCACATATAAAAACGTATTTTATTTTCAATTTTAAACTTAAGTATTTCCAGGATAAAAAATATATAAAGAATATTCAAAAGTCGTGCAGAAAACTGTACACAATCGTTTAAAAATCATACCATTAATTCAATTGCCGTAACTATTACGTAAAATACTAAATAAGATTCGAGTTAACTTACATGTGGCGTCACACGTTTGTATGGCAAGACCTCTTTCTGCGGTGCCGTCGCGGAAATCGATGAATTGCGAGCTCTTTGTTTCATACACACATACTAGCGCTAATAAGTTTGTTAGTCAATTAAATGAGCATCATTCACAAAAAAATTGTTTTTTAGTAAATCGATCGGTTTAATTTTAGAATGCATATTTCAAAGTACCACGGTGATGGTCGTCGATTTTGATACCCGCGTTAACAGGCGCCGTTACCTTACCTGGTGCAAAGGTTGTCCATCGCCATTCAACGTGGTAACGCGGCCAGTGTGATGGGTACCTTTGCGCCGGGGACAACTTGTGGGGGACTTTTTGACTACACTTAGGCTAGTCTTAAGTTATAAATTCATTGTTTTATTTTTTGTATTTTTGACCTTAGAAATTGAATATAAATACTAATGAGTTTATTTATTTATTTACTTCCTCTATTCCCACTAGTTCAGTTAACATAGTTCAGTGACATGAACTAATGAGTTTATTTTTCTCACTTGTTCAGTTTAAAATAAAACAAGCGTTTGCACTTGGTTTAATTTTTAACCCCCGATACAAAGAACAATTTCTCGTTTGTTCAGTCAAATAAAATTAATAAATTAATAGTTTTTTTAATTAACTCGAAGCTCAAAGACTCGAAGTTTTTCTAAAAACATAGGAACATTAATTTTGCCTTGTATAATTTGCATTTGAACTTGCCGAATGAAGCAGTCAAGCAATAGGATCATATATCAAGCACATACCTATAAGTACAAAACAGTCGTATTAAGTACTCAACTGAACTAGTGAGAAAATAATTCTCATTAGTTAAGTCAACTGCACAAGTGAGAAAAGCCATTCTCACTAGTTCAGTTAACTGAACTAGCGAGAGAAAAAAATCAGTAAATCATCCAACTGATCCAGTGAAGAAGTATTCTTACCAGTTCAGTCACTGAACTATGTTATAACTCAACTAGTGATCCTTCCGTCTGAGAAAACCCGAATTTATTATTAAATATAAGGTACGCCATCATCTTATCGTTGCTGCAGTGTCCAGGAGCGTGCTAATTGCTACACGTGGTGCTACGCTGTAGCGGCGCGGCTACGTACCTAGCACGTGCTCTGCGTAGAGCTGGCTACGTACGCGTCTTTTGTTTCAGCTTACTGGTATTAACCTGTTCCATTATTCCGTATCATTTTGTTAAAGTACCTACCTACATATGTGAGCAGTTTGTGAAACTAGTAAAATAAAAATGGTAAAACAGGAACTTTTAATTATGCACACAAATGGCGGGTTTAGTTGATACTTTTGTAAAAACGAAAAAGATTTTCGGATGCGCCGGATTGCATCTAGATATTGTCGATTTTATAAAAATCTTATGTTTCGTTGAACAAACCTACTAATGACAAGAACAAATAATATTAGAAAAATAGAAGAGCAAAGAACAGATTATAAGAGTTATGACTTTTGATAGTTCCGATAGATGACACCACACGTCCGTATTGCGTATGTAAGCTAGGTATCAGGCGATGGTGGTTCGTTAAGAGAGATAGCTGCCAGCCCTTTGCTGTCGACCAGACGCTTTTGCACTTCTTTAGTCAAGTTGTGTGCACCGGGTCCCCAAAGGCCCAGGGTCTCCAAACCGATAGCAATGATATGATAGCAACAAAAATGTAAGCGGAACCGAGACGCTGTTATTTTAATACTTTCCTATTACTCTCGGCCACTTCAGCCGCTGCGCCAGCTTTTTTGTAGTACCCTGAAGGTGTGAAGGGGCTAATGTATCGACGCTTTAGTTTGACTTCTGGACTAACTTGGACTAAAGACTAAGCGACCACTGTCCAAACAATTTCAAATTGGACCTAATTAAAAAATATTAATGGATTTAGGCGTTACTTGGCGAAGATCCATACCTTTGCCTTGCTACTCTGCTATGGTCACGCTCTATAGTTACCTACACTACAGAGCAGCAGGCCAACCTACCACGAAATTCAATTTCCGAACTTCGTATTGCGCCGTCCCGTTCACGCAAATAGTATTAAACAGAAGAGTGAAAGGAACGACACGATACGAACTTCGAATTTCAGCAGAAGAAATTTGGAGTATCGGCAACGTGTACAGTTCAAGAACATAAATAAAACAATCATTCCAGAGCTATTTTTTTAATGTGGCAAACACGAACGAGATATTTCTATAAATAAGTAACAAAACCATTTTAACAATTATTTTAAAAATTTACATTTTATCAATACTTTAACATAATTTATATTATTTCAGTTTAAATAGGCATAACTGTTACATCATAATTAAGATAAGAAATAAAATAGATCAGTGGTTTTTAAACGTTTAACACAAGAGGAGAGGAACAACTTGGCAAATAAGTAGTGTATTTGCCACAGACTTTTTTGCGCTAAATATATAATGTAATGTGGTGACAAATAAATTTATACAAAAATTAACAATAAGTACAATAACAGAACAAAAACTCGTGAGTAATTCCTAGTTGTTTCCTGATCAAACAGTGGTCTGCAACACTTCGGTTAAGAACCACTGACCTCTTAAGAAATTTATTGATCGTATTAGTAGTGCCATTTTATGTTAACTCTTAATATCAAGTACGTAATTGGTAGATAATAAAATAATCAAATAAATAGTTCTTTAATTATAATTTTAAGACCTCGCTAGTTGCGTTTTAAAGTCGCAAAAAAATGTGTGCTTTGTTGTTAAAAACTTCATGACTCGACCGTCGAAATAGAGTAGGTAACATCGTAAGTTTTAAATAAAATATATCATTTTAAAAGATCGTAAGAAGAGGTTGAACAGTAGCAATTTACCTTTGCATTTGGAAATTAACATCACATCTCGATTTACGAAGAAACTTTTACCCGAAATCCGTACCAACTTTCGCAATCGCCAAGCCAGTAACATCTTATGAAGAGTTACGATATTACGGTATCGGAGTTTTAACAAGTAATAAACACGTAACTAGATTGCTACGTTACTTCACTCGCGCTGTTGGCGTTTTAATTTCATTCATGCACTAGAAAACTAATTTATGACGTTATTATTGCTTTAGTTTTAATCATAAAAAGAATATTAAATAATTTTACCCGAATACTTAGAATTAAGAATCTCATAATAGAGCTGTATGAAGTCGCAAAATCTTATTTTTCGCTCTCCTGGAATATATATAATTACGATTTTGATCCAATTGATGTTCGATGTAATGATGGATATGAAGTAAAATTAATAATGCAAAATCTGAATGTTCAAAGAGATGCTTCTTTATTTGCAGCCTCTATTTTTATTTTTTAATTATAAAGTAAAATGTCTTAAAATTACTGCATTTTAATTTTGGCATCATCATACAAAGTTTCCAAGCTATGATAAAATCATTAAATATAAATAATGATTGTATGGTAAAGCAACCGCAACTAGGGCGTTCTTAATTATACTCGTACTTCGAGAAGGGTTTTAATCACGTCTCCCTAGAATTACATTACAGAGTTTAAAAAAAGTAAGAATAATTTAACAAATTACTTATAGACATACAAACATCACCAGTAAACTTTAAAATTGTTTAAATACCTAGGTTTTAAACAAAACCCCTACGATTAAATTACTGTATTAGCTAGCGAGCGAAAATTGACTATATAGTTGGGGTTAAAACGGACAGTTGGAGGACTAATGGTAGAGATGTGTTGAAACTCAATGATACATACAATGAACTTATCGGTACAGCATCACATTTAATCAACAGCATTCATATTTAAGATCATAAAAGACAGCTGAGAAACAACGCCGCTGCTCGAAAAGTATACTGTGCTATTAATATAATCAGTGTTAATATACAAGGTGACCTTAGCCTCTGGACAAATAATGAAACCATGGGTAAGACTGATACTTAGCAATATCGTAAAATAGTTATTTGCTTAATTAGACAAGAAAACAAAAAAAATCTATGAAATCATATCATCCAAATACTTAAACAGGCTCCTCCATAGTGGTACATTGAAAACCGTTAGTTTTTCGGTAAATATTGGACTGATTGTTATGATACTTTGCAGTTTGGTTTTAAATATCTTGCTAAACCAGTAGTATTAGTATTTGTCCAGAGGCTAAGGCCACCCAGTATATGTTTAATACCTTGTCGGCTTAACATTGTTAATCGTAGGTTAATCGAATAAACTAAATCTATAATCTCTTTTTAAGAAAAAGCAGCTAAACAGCTATGATGAAAAGCTTGGAGATAGCAACAAACTATTTCAGTGTTCTTATGGAGATCATTCACGTGTTGAAAAAATAGATATACTATGTATAACCCCTACATATAGGTATTATATTACATGGTACAATTTTCATCCCAGAAAAAATTATAGCTACTTATTGAGTTCTTGCGACCGAATTCTGCAAAACGCGAGTGGGCTTTGTTTTTGTAAGAACGCACTCGCTTTCTAGGTACTCTAATAGGTAGGTAAGTATTATACCTAGTTTGAATTGTAATGTATTTTTTTTATTAATCAAGGTATTGATGGCTGTCTCACATCACCACACGTTCTTAGGCTAAATAGGTAAAATGTTATGAATGACAAATGATACGCCGTTACTATTCCAAGACTGGCAATTACCTAACCATATACTTTGAAACAGTAAGTGTTAAAAATAGAAATCGAAATCGTGCTGAACAGTAAAAATTTAAACTCAATGTATGGGCTCGATATTACACTGCCGTATCAAATTGATGACCAGCTCGCAACACCCAAGGACATTTCCTTGCTTGTACAGGCCAGAATCATTTACCATTGTGGTAGTAATCATGCCTCGATCTCGTTTAGATTTGCTGACCATTGCAGAGACAGTTCACACATTTATTATACATGACGACATTTATTCTGTAAAGTCACAACCTTAATGGGATGGCAACTGTAAGATAAAGATACCACATTTCAGTCAGTGTTTATATTTCTGATAGCTAAAACTAAAATAAGTATAGATATAATATATGTAGCTACACTTAGGTAAGTAAAACAGATATTAACCCCCTGTTTCACCATCCATTGATCAAATTTATTTGACGGATAAATGTGTTGCCGTCTCTGTTTGTTTTGTTCGAATAGACGAAGACGGCATCACATTTATCCGTCGGTTAAAATTAATCAATGGGTGGTGAAACAGCCCCTAAATGTAAAGAATTTTGGCAGCTTCGTTGGACGAATTTATTGTCTTCCTCGTCTGCGCATTAAGTAAATGGTAAATTTAATGAAATAATTGTGCGCATCCGCGGTCCCCGAGTGCTGCTCTGAGTGTTGGCAGTGCCGTGCCTAACGGGCCAAGGGTCTGATTCCAAACATCGTCGGTAATAGCTGCGCTCGGAAGACAATATCATAATTTGACCCGTTCGATTGCGGAGTTAAAAAAGATGGACACCTTAACGATAGGTTGTTAAATTGTCATAACGGAACTTTTTCCAATGAGTCACTTTGTATGGTTAATGTGGTCCAACTTTTTGATCCGGATATGGAGTCCGGTATCCCAACGTTGGTCAAAATCAACGATAACGCACGACCACGATACCTGACTCTGCATAAGTAATGTCTGCGCTCGAGCGGGACAAGTTATGATGATCGACTGCCCGAGCAAAGCGATGTTTTCGAGTTCATGATTCGTTTAGTTAGATAAAGACACACCCCAGATGGTCAAAACCAGGATGTGAAACAATATTCCGCATTTCATCGCAATTTACGGCGTAAGTAAGTATACCTATTGCAATCTACGCTTCTGCGTATTTTTTCGTGTTAATTTGTAGTACAAAGTCGCGTGATTCTATTACAATAAATAAACAACTTAAATCAGCACATTATGTAGTACGTAGAAATAGCTTCGAAATATGCCAAACGAATTCTGTAAATAGTTGAGGGTTATGTTGGATCTAAGTATTAAAATATCCTTTGAACCAACAAAATTAATACCTATGAGCACTCGAGTTAGTAAAATAAGGAAGGAAATGTTTTGTATTTCGTTTTACTTTGTCACGTTAATTAACATTTCTTAAAAAAAAAACTTAGGTTAGCATAATTATTTATTTTTAAGTATTGTCAGTTATTTAATAATATCAACATCAAACTATAGCGTGCATACTAGCAGATTTACTAGAAAAGGTTAATTTTTTTAGAGAGGTAAGTATATGTATAAGGAGTCCATTACTGTCCGTAGTTAACCCCAGCTGGCCTTACATAATAAATATTAAGGATTTCATATTTATTACTCAACTCACAACGACAAAATACAAATGGTTGGGTGATGGATGATATACTTTTAGGTAGGTATAGGTAACCAAAACCGTTCGTAAACAAACAATAGGTACCTAGTACTTAGTGTTAATACACAGACACTCGCACACATTGCACAATTTATTCTAAAAATGCTACATAAAATAATTTATCATTCCGTTTAACGATTTACATAGAAATATACTGATTATTTTTCTTTAAATGTAATTTTACGTAACTATGTTATATGTTTATAACTTTATGTAATTATATTTATTGGTGTGTTTTTATTTGTATCTTCTAAGGCTGTTAGCTGTATTAACCTAACCGATTAAAAAAAATATCAATCATAATGTGGACTTAACAAAAGTCTACTATAGATACATACGTTAATTAGTTTTTATTTGTTTAGGTAAGTATAATCTTTACTGCTCAAAAAGTCAAAACTGGAAAAAGGCGGAGTTTCTGCTAGAAGGCATTCTCTACGTGTCAGTCAACCTTTAAAGATAGCAATGTAGTAATTGAAGTAACTAGTATTTGGGGTGAAACCTGAAAATAGAAATAGAGAAATAAAATAATAATTTAATAAATGTATTAGCCCCCACTGGCAGCTCATTCTAGTGCTAAAAAACATATACATAGTATTCATGGCAAGACTGTTACAAAACACCTTAATTATTTATTATAAACACTTCTAACATTTTTGTAAATATTAAATAAATAGGCACCTTACAAAAAATGCACGTTGTAGTTAAGGCTGCTTCAGCTACATTAAGTGGTAGGTCAATAATATCATATCATGTTACACTAAATCTGTTTGTATGAACACTTGTTTCCATTTAAATATGAATGTTAGGCAAAATTATATTTTAGCGTTATAATAATAACACAAATATAAACGAACATTATCAAGTAGAGACAAAGAATTTAAATCAAGTAGATATGCCTTTAAAACCTTTTTGCAATATACCTACTTTATAATAATAATTTTTAATAGGAATGTTGACACCATTCAAAAAGAATTTGAAGACACAACTCCAGTAAAAAACGCTTTATTTCAGCCCTGAAAGCCACATTAATTTTCGATTAAATGCAAAATTAGATTTTTTGTTGCTTTAAAACAAATAAATAATTAGTTGATTGAGTTTGCGAACAATGACGTCATATGTCGCTATTTTCATTCAAACTCTATGGAAGATTGTGTTTTGACAGCTCATAAAAAGAACGTCAGTTGATTGGTGGTGTCAACATCCCTATTGTTATGTCTTTGCGGTATTTAATGCGAAAAGGTTCCAAAATTACATAGGTACCTACGATTTAATTGTAAAATAACTATGTATAATAGGTTCGAGGCCATCAAATAATACTTATTTATAAATATCAGGGGAATGGAATATAGAGTTGATTACTTTATTTTATGTATTTTTCCGAATAATATCATTATGCAAACCATTAGCAGTCTCATGAAAGTGCTATATTAATGACATGTATGTACACTGACTAAACCTAATCCATCTAAAGAAGTTAATAGAATAGCAAATAAAGAAGACCACTTCCAAAGTCTGTCTTCTACTAAACTACTTAGTTCTAAGCAAAATTAGCACTAGAGATATGTAAACAATATTGCATACTACAGGTACTTGCATGTGACCATAAAGCGGTATGAAAGGAACCCTGTACAGATACAGGTTTCCTCGCGATGTTTTCCTTCATGGTACAGCCCATACTTATTTACTTACTAGAACATCTTTACAACTGTGGCAAAAGAAAATCAAACTGTAGGCGGGTTTACAGTAAGTACCCCTTTCAATTAGAGACGGCCTAAAATAAATAAAGCCACAAAATAGACAGGTGTTGAATCACGCTCTTCATTATTTAAAAAAAAAAAACATGGTGGGGTTGTCCACATTATACTACGCACTTAATGACACAAAAAATACATCTGGCTAAAAAGGTTGAGGGTAGAATCTTATACTATTAAATATAAATAAAATATCTAAGCACAGCCTTATTTGAGAAATAAAAGACTAAACTACGCAAATGAGAAAGAGTGTTAGCTTAAAATAATAATCTAGTAAGAGGTCTAGAGAACTCATACGCGGACAGTCGAGGAAACTGAATTGCGTACCAGGATGGAACCTTTTTGTTGCAAATGTCATGTTGACATTCCCTACATCTGCTAAAGAAAACTTCGGGAAATTGACTGTGAAGAAGTTCCACCCTGGTACGCGATTCAGTTTTCTCGGCTGTACATAAACTTATTTCAAGATACAGTGTGATACTCAATAGACTCGTTATACCACCGCCATATAATATGCGACTGAGGTAGCATTACAAATTAGTACTTGATCTACACTGAGTTAACTGATTACGGTAGACACAATAATAGCATTAACCTGATTCTGAACTGCACATCGGACTTTAACTAACCGGGGTCTCGGTTAGCTGCCAAGTTGTTATCAATATTCGTGCATTGTTCTATTGTTCTACCATAATTATAAATTTCCAGAGCAGAGCATTTAAGGCCGGCGCAGACCGCGTGTCACGTCACGTACACGCACCGGTTGCGGTGAGTGGAGCTGTGGGAGAGATGGCACACTAGATGCGTGCACATGGTGTGCGATTTTCTACAGTTTCATTCAATACAACTGGTGCGAGACACGCACACGCATCTGGTCTGCGTCGGCCTTTAAATAGAAGGGACCAAGGATTTATCGTATGATTGATTTTATTGAACAAATAAAAATATAGGACTTTAATCCTACCCTCGAGATTATACTCTTCATCATAGATGTGCGTTAAGTTAAGAGCACACCAAAAACAAATATACCAACTTCACATGTAAATGAGTGAGTAATAAATTGTAATCTACAAATTTAATTCAATAGTTAAAAGAATGATATGGATTAATTTCTTAACTCTTTCATATTGCTTTCTATTCACACATAATTTGCGTAAAAAAATATATTGTATTTCGGAGGATACATTTCTAAATAATCATATTAAATACATTAATCAATGTTATTGCCTAATCTATGACATACCGCCTTAAAAATTGTATGAGAACAGTAGGTAATACAAATGCATTAACGCAGGAGGTACTAAGTACAAAAAAATTGGCGCAACGTGGATCGATAGACATAAAGGATACCTACACTCGACATAAATCAAGCGTGCTAGTAGGTACTATCTGAGCCCATCCAATAAATATTGAAGTGTCATTTAAAATAAATAAACGAAATAATATGATCCAAGCGTTAAGAAATTATAAGACACTGCCTTGTCATGTTATTTGTTTATGGTTCAGTCGAAAAGCTGGCTTACACGGGCAGCAAAGAGTTCCCACTCTCAGTAAACTCGTGTTCCTGTGCAATTCTGGTTAAGTATCGTAATGACGTAGCGATATTATAGCGTATGTTTATATTTGAGAGTTAAAAAAATATCTTTAGATTTACAAAACAAAAACGGGAAATAGCCCGTGTTAGAGCGCCCTTTGACTGCGACTTTTACAGAAAACTGGAAAGGGTCAAAAATGACAGGGGATGTCTGGCAAGGCGAAGGTACATCAAGAGCATGGATGTCCATTACTTTCTAACCTCAAACGCTAATGTAAATGCAAAATTACGGGATGATTACTTATTAGTATTACTTCTCAATGAGACTTATCCAAACATGGAGTCAGTCCCAATGAAATTTGTAAAGGTCCCATAAGAGATTATCCCTGAAAAGTACCTACAGAAGTCGACCACGAGCATGGCAAACAACAAAGCAACCGAGTGAGCTGAAATCCCTGCCGAATTTATGGAAGACTAACATTCTAACATTCTTTAAACACAAAGAATACATCGATTCTGTGAAAATTACCGTGCAATAAAACTCATAATATCACACACGTTCAAAACATGGGAAAGCGTCATCAACAAAAAACTGTTTTACTCGTAACTAACAACTAATCCATACCTATTATAAATGCGAATTTGTGTATGTCCGTCTGTCTGTCTGTCTGATACCTCTTCCCGCTTAAAGCATGATTTAGATGATTTGTATAGAGATAGTTTGAGTCCCAGAAAAGGACATAGGTTAGTTTTGAGATATACCAGAAAATTGGATAGTTCTCGCGGGGTAGGTACCGATCAAAGAATTCTTCGCAGACGGTAATACGGGCTAGCTAACAGTTAGTCCAAAATAGTAATCTTGGGGGCTAAGAAATTTACGGCCGACGTGCTACAGTCTAGACGTTTTATTAGAGAAATGTAGAATGATGAAAAAAATGCATAGCTATCATAATATCGAAATTCGTTACGCCGATTTTCATTTCATCGAAAACTATTCCACGAATTCCATTACGTTTTTTTTCTAATCACACACTCTTCGATTCATTTCTTTTAATATAATCGATCAACTTTTCATCGTAAATCGTTTCGAATTTATCACAAATCGTAGCGTAACGATTTCACGAAATTACCTTTCATAGAATAATCAGTTAATTAATAGTATCAAATTATCGAAACATGATTCCCAGACGGTACGTCCTAAATATTATGTTATTATTGCCACGAACAATGTTTCATCACCGTAACGTTTCATCGAACGAAGATAAGAATTTTAAATAAAATTATAGACTACTATCATGTGACAGCTAAAATGGAACAAAACAAATACCTTGATAGAATAATGGCGATGGGTTTTGACAAAATGCAACCAAAGTACATATTCCGAAGGAATTTCAAGGTACATGTTCCTACAAGGGCTGAATGGGCCGAAGGACTGACACTGACGGAAGACAATGGAATTTTATGGTACCTACACGGATGGATCTAAAATGAAATGCGGTACAGGAGCCGGCATTCATGCCAAGGACTTCAACAGTAGTGTAAGTATGGGAAATTATGCAACCGTCTTTCAAGCAGAGATGTATGCAATTATCTCCTGTGCACAAGAGAATATAGATAGGAAGGTAAAAGAAAAAACCATCTATATACTCAGTGACAGTCAAGCAGCTCTCAAGGCACTCACATCGCCAAAGGTTGACTCAAGACTGATCTATAATGGAGTACAAGCATTAAACAAGCTTGTCAGACGGAACAAAGTGAGACTGGTATGGATCCCAGGACACAGAGGCTTCATTGGAAATGAGAAAGCAGATGAGCTAGCAAGGGAAGGGTCAATGAACAAAAACATAGGACCCGAACCGTATGTGGGACTCTCACAGGGAACCATAAAGAATGCCATAAACGACCACACCAGACTCAAACACCAACAAGAGTGGAAAACACTGGTGGGTCTAAAGCAGCGTTTCCCAACTTTTTTCAGCCACGGACCCCTAGGAAATCAAGCACAATTTTCACGGACCCAATTAATAAAATAAACAGCAAGAAAATTCGGATTAGGTATTTATTTTAGTTATTACAGTTACAAAATAGGTACTTATAACTGTTTATTTTATTATGAAAAATATGAAATTATGAATATTTATGTATGTTCCAGAGATGACACCGCGGACCCTCATGCATATACTCGCGGACCCCCAGGGGTCCGCGGACTATAGGTTGGGAAACACTGGTCAAACGATTCATTGAAAATGTCAGCACAAGCTGGACTAAAAAACTCTGGACACTCAGTAGGAAACAACTCCGACACATTGTCGGGGCATTTACAGGTCACTTCGATACTGAACACATACTAGTAAAGAAGGGATTATAGGACAATGAAGATTGTAGGATATGTGGTGAGGAAGACGAAACAATGCAACACATTATGTGTGAATGTGACGCCCTTGCCAGATTAAGAATGAGACTCTTTGGCGACGGATACCCCGCATCAGGAGACTTTAAGGCACTACCGCTACGTCAAATCATCCAATTTATGGATGAGGTTATAAAACCAATGGAGTGCCAGCCGGCAACCAGTCAAATTACAGCGTCTCGATGAAATGTGTTGTGTTGTCATAGAAACGTATTACCAAGTATAGTAACACTGGTGAAACGATTTTATGTGTTATAAGAATTTTAGGAACTGAAACTTAAAATGAACCAAAATTATAGTAAAGGCAATTCGATGAACGGCTATGTCGATATACAATACAAAGAATATGATGAAGTTAAATTCGATGAGTTGATACCTGTGTAAAAGGTAATTCGAGCAATTGTATGAGCGATGTAACGAAGTTCGATGAATGATTCCTACATGTTAATAAAATTCTGCGAATAGTGTTATGGGAAACGAAAATCGATGAAACTATTTTCGGTAAAATGATGGTTTACCGAAAAAAAAAAACATTTTGACCTCAGCACCTTAGACAGGGCGGTTTTGCTATTAAAAAAGTGAGCTAAATGAAATTTTGCTATTACATAATGACAAATATAGAATGAAAGAAAAGTTGTGATAACTATGGGCATGGAGTGAAAAGATGAAAATGTTACGTGATTTGTAAACAAATATTTGTCACACTGTCTATAAACTCTTATAGGATTAGATATTTTCGTAACTCTCAAATGTACCTAAACATATTTTGACCTCGACTGTACCAGCAAAGACTCAATTTGTCATTGCTATTCTGTTATAACCATAACACATTGCTAGCTAAAAATCTTTATACTACCTACTTAATATGGCAGCGATCAATGGCCCAACGAACTATACTCTACTGTCACGATGTTTGTAATAACTGAACGGAAATTAAATTTTAAACTACATATTGCTTAAGTTATAGGTAGGTACTAAGTACTTGGTTTTCGCCAAGAGTATGTAAGTGCAGCGCATGTTTCTTCAAACACTCTTAATTATTAATAAGTTTATTTTGGTGAACGGATAAATTATGACAGAAATGAAAAGCTCTTAATACTAGAGACAAAGAGATGAATTGATACAATAATGAGTCTATTTACCTTGACTAATCTACTATCTATGTGGAGATTGAGCGATATCCTTGAGTAAACTACAGGAATTGCCTTTCCATGGGACTGCAAGAGCGGCCACGGCAATCTTTTGGGTTTCTTTATCGATTTTAGAATATTAATCAGGCACTGTTTAATTTACAAGCGTGACTCTATTTTTCCTATATAAATTATTGATCAATCCTACACAACCAAAATATTTATTTTTGCGCCTCCACTAAACTTGTCTTTGTCTCTTACAGAAAATAACATTTGTTTCCTTCAATCTAGACTCTGCAAATAATATTCAATCATCATTATCCAAACCGATAAGCTCTGCTTGTAGCCGACCTTTAGTGCGACAGCAGGCTGTTAGGCAAAGTATCCTAAGAGCTAACCTAAATTGTGGGCTCAAAGATATAAGTACAACTATTTTCCAAAACGAGTTTAATATCCCAAGCCACACCACACCGAAATGCAGCATCGGAATCTTAAGCTCCTGGTCGATGATGTATTCGTAGAGCCGCACTCCAGCGTAAGGCATCCAGCTGAGCCAGAATGCCGAGACGAGTATAAAGCTCATCCAGTGGCTGGGATTGGCGAGATTTTCTGCCAAAGCCGTCGCATATTCTTTGTCGTGAATTGGCGCACCACTATTCAGTTTCCGTTTCATAGAAAATATATAGAAGTAATTATAAACAATTGATATAACGCTCGGCCCTAGTACTAGTATGCCAAGGGTGGCGGTATACGCGTACGTTGTGCCCCAGTCCAGCATACAAATAAACGTCTCTTTGTCGAAATTGGCCTCCTTCTTGTAGCCCAATAGCGGCGGGCAGCAAAGCATGGCTGCCGATATCCACGTGAACACCATCCAGCACTGACTGCGAGTGCGAGTTTGTACCTGAACGTTGTAAGCGACTGGGCTTAGTATTGTGAAAACAGTGTCACCATCATAAAAACAAAGATATATAGAAGTGATTGAAACCAAAACCACTTTGAAACCAACACGTGAACTCTATTACCAGCCCTGTTAACGCACTCGCTGCTGGCTGTCAGACACGAGATTTCTTCGATGCCACAAATGCACATATGCGTTCAAATAACTGCCAAACTATGGCAGTGGAACTAGGCGAAAGTCACAAAAATGCATATATGCGTTCCCGGCAGTAAATGCGTTACTTTTAAGACGAAATCCCAGTTTCTTTTCGAAAATTTTAACTGTAAGTATTTAATGCAACATAAATGACGCAAATGACGACTGAACTCTGATATTTATAAAACAAGTGGTTGGTTTCCAATATTTTTATTAACTACAATATAATTCCCAGTATACGTCCTTTTAATTTAAGCCTGATATTTTATGACCGTGAGAGTTTTCAATTTATGATGACCGAAGGTAACAATCGCGGTGGTGGGTTTAGAGTTTCACTTCTATTGTCTTACTGTTCTTATGACACCGGTGACGTGCCTCATGTACTCGGAGACAATCTAAAGCAAAGCAACCCGAGTACACTTGTAAACACACAAAGAAACATTTAATTTACTCTTTGAGTCATTATCCTTGTTAAATTAACTCTTTTTTTTTAATACTTACCTATTCACTTGTTTTACCTTTACCTGTGATCTCAGCAGCATTATCCTAGGAAGTTTATTTACAAGAGTTGCATGCTCTGATTTTACTTGACGTTGGAAGTTATTATTTAATTAAATCAAAAACAAACACTGATCAGTACAAAAGCATGTAGGTCAGTATTAACTAATAAAGCATCGTTAATTTACTTAATACTAGCTCTAAACATTGACACTACAACTATCAGCACATCTAGTGCAGCGCTCTACACTCCTTTAGAACCCAATAAAGCAAGTGGAGGACAATTATAAAAAATAGCGAAATGGCATCACCCATTGGTTGCAATCAACAGTTGACTAATTAATTGGTAAATATAGTCTGCCGGCTCCGTAAGCCTAATATGGAAGACGGTCGAGCCTAAACTTTAAATAAAGCCTACCCATGCATAGGTACTCTATTTTATCAGCTATTAAATCTTTGCAATCATTTACTTGTAAGTAGAGTTCTATAAATATTCAACTGTAAACAAGGGAAAAATATATTTTCAAGGTATGGTTTATATGGTAACCACTTGCTTAAAAGGCATAAAGATCTATTATCTGACTATCTATGACCATTTTATAACATAATTCATCTTTACAATGGACTGGTATAAAGTGTACCAGCTGTGGATAGATAGCATATGACTTATATGTAATTTTCCAAGTTACAAGATATTAGATCTTTCAAAAAATAAAAATATACACACGTTTATTTATATATAAACTTGGCGTATTAATAATATACGTAAAAATGTGACACAATAACTTGTGTGTTATTTTTATTACAGAGAATAACCCATTGTGGTTCAAATGAAAACTACAGAGAGACCTTAAAAACATCGCTTAGCCGCTTAAAAGTAAATATGTAAAATCGAATTTTGCAATTGAAAGCCAAAACGGTTTAAATAGTTTTGAAATCAAGTATGTATTATTAAAAATAGTGATTTAAGTTTAACTGTGGATGCCAACAACAAGAGGCACAGTTTTTTATTTTAAACAAAATCGATGGAAATATGCATGGTTGGAAAATAAAATGATGCATTATAATAAATACTATAATTCAAAATACATTTTTAACAAAGCTCTATTCGCTTTAAACATAGGTAAATATGTAAAGATAAAACACATGTATTTTTAAGAACAAAACTGTTAAGTTAAAAGAATTTTACAGAGAATTCTAATACTTAGTAAAAAAAACAGGCCTCGCACACGTAGGATCCGTACCGCCGAAAAGAAACGCTTTAACAAAGGGATTTCTTTTAATATTTTAAATTTGTTTTCTACAAAATGGTACGTCTGAAAACAGTGCTTTCCTACTTACAAATTTGAATACGTAATTAAGTGGCAACGATGAAACTCACTTAAAACTATGGGGACACGATAAAATAAAATAAACAACTACCTACCGAAACCCGCTGAACAACTACAAGATTTCAACTAACATACCTACATTGGGGTCTACGATGCATATTAAGGTCTAACTCCAGTTTCCCTTGGGTGAACCCACGTGAGTCATCCTACAGGAGTATCTAATGGTGAATACGTCACTACTAGCAGGTTCACAAAAGAGTATTGAAAAAGATAACTACCGTCGCACTAACCGTCTCATATCGGAGAGGCTTCCGGACGGCTAGGTATCGGTCCACGGAGATCCACATGAAGGTGTAGACGGAGACGGACCATAGGGTCACCTCCACGTAGCCAGCCAGGCGACACATCAGGTCTCCGAACATCCAACGGCCCGTTATCGCCGGGTATACGGATAAAGGCACCACGAACAACCCACATAGTAAATCCGCCACAGCCAATGATAGGAGGTAGTAGTTTATCACTTCGTTCGAAAGCCCTGGAATAGATGTTAATATTGCATTTTCGGATAACATGTGTACATCATAAAACAAATAAATTTGTATTGTTTCCAATTTTCAAACTTTCAAAAAGTTAGACTTCGGATAAGAATAGACCCAAAAGTAGAAACATCGGATTTCATTCTGAATTGAACCATTTTATTCAAATAAAGCATTCAATTTTCAATGCTGTCAACTACATAGAAGTACGTTACTTTAAGTACTTTGCAACCTCAACTTCAATTATCTACTTCAGTAGTAAGGACGCACAACGTACATATTGAGCGGCGGCAACTGCCCGGCGCACCTAAATGACACGTTGATAATCCCCCGCTGACTGTACGAGGATGAAACGTTTACGAGAAACCTTATAATATTAAGTAATCCTATTCTTTACGATTAGAGGTCCATCCTAGAACCAAGAGACAAACTAATTGCAACTCTATTGGCCATAGTTGGGTTCGGTCGGCGGTACCTAATAGTTATTTGTAATACAAGGTTGGAATATTACTGTTTGGGGCGAGTGTTATTATAACCCAAACAATTAAAGGATTCTAGGATTGAAATTACGAGCGAAGTTCGTGGTTCAAAAGAAAAGTTCAGAGCGTAGCCTTGGGTTTCAAGGAAAGAGATATTTTTTTTATCTAATATTTTAACGAGGCTTGAGTACACCTAATGTGACTATGTCAGCCTAAAACGAGATGTTAAAAACAACTTTACTGCTGAACGAAACACACAATTGTCACCTCAGTACAGCAAGAAAATGCACATGGAAGAAAATAAATTAAACACTAATAATTAGTTCATCATTAATCATAATTTAGCCTATTGTATGACATTCTATACGAGCAGCCTGTGGGTTAATTATAGCAAGAAAGCCTACAGCGCTCTCCGCGTTCAGTACAATAACGCGCATAGAGCTTTGTTGCGGCTGCCCCGGTTCTGCAGTGCGTCGGGCATGTTCGCCGAGGCGCGCGTGGACTGCTTCCACGCCACGATGCGCAAGCGAGCCGCCTCGATGGCGCGCAGAGCTCGGGACAGCGGCAACCGGCTACTGGCGGTGGTGGCCGAGAGGCTTGACGGCCCTTTCATGAGGCACTGGCATTCGTTGCACTCTCCAGTGCCTCCTTTTAGACGTGACATGTGATTGTTTGAATTGAATTGATTTTATTATATTGTGTTGTTATTATTATTATGATTATTCTAAGTTAAATTATTATAGAGAACTACTAACATTACCTAATAAGTGATTATGTATTACTAACAATAATGGATTGAAAAGTCTAAATAAATAAACATATTATTATTATTATAATTTATTATCCGGTAACTTGCGCTCGTGGCTTCACCTCATACCTCCACATTCTACATTCCTTATCTCAATAATTAAGGGAACTTCAATGTAAAATTTCAGCTACATATCTAGATTCAATGATTTGGGTTGGACTTTGATGATGATGAGGCAGTCAGCCTGAAGTTCAAGACTTTTCACATTAAATAAGGATGTAGGTATATAGGTAACTATCTAAAGTTCTTCTCTGTCCATCAGAGGACGATTTTGCCTCTGTCTGATGTATTTCGCCAATATTTGGTAAAACATACTTAAATTTTTAGAGGTAAATTCTTAAAATATATTAGCAACCACTAGCCTAGTCAAACCGTGTTGCATATGAATCCCAAGCATTTATGTAAATGGTACGTTACTCTTACGACTCTACCTGAGTAGAGTGGAGCGATATAACCAAATTTAGCTCACCTTTGAAGTTAAGGAAGGCAGCGATGATCAGGAGATTGGAGACGACGATAGCTACGCCCATGACTGCGATGACGGCGGCCTGTGTGAGGGACTCGAGCGTGGCGAGCGGGCCGTCCGCCACGCTCACCTCCGCCGCGCCCGCGCCCGCCCGTGCGCTCATCATCCTCGCGGGCATGCCTACAACCAACTTTAAATTATTCTAACCCAAGTTGACATTTTGGCTCCGGCTGATAATGTACGACACGCAAAATGCTATACGTAAAATTTTGCTGTACATCTGCCATAGAAATCATCATAAAAATGCTTGTGAGAAGGTTCCACGTCAGTACAAGATTCAGTTTCTTTGACAATGTAGTAAGCAACATGCAAAATACAGTACCGACAAAAACAATACGCGAAATGAACACATAATCGTAATACTTACCATAGAAATGGACAGATCAAGTATCACACGAATCAGTTATAGTCGATTATGATTTTAGTGTCAGTGTCATTTTGCCTGTTGTGCATTTTGATAACTGTACAAATAACAAAATGCACATTTCACTTTTACACATATGTGTCTTGTGCATTTGCCGTGTGAAGGTTCATGCATTTTGCGTACTGTATGTAGAGGTTTCCTAGATTTGTCATATTTACTGTACATTTTACGTAAAATAAAGTAGGTACATTTTGATTTTTGTACCTACATTATGCGTGTTGTACATTATCAGCCGGAGCCGTATTGACACCGAAATTCAATAAGTTGTAAAAATTACCTGCTAGGATATGTAGCAAAAAAGCCGGAGATTCGGGTAACACTGCTCAAATAACATCAGCAGTATAATGATTTACTCTGACATCCGCTTACCAGTTACCTATAACCTCCGCTAAATTTAGTACAGCGTCACGCGGCGGACACGACGTACAAATACGCGTTCTTGAATCTACATAAGCACGACGACGTCTGTACACGCGTACGCCTACATACATCGCGCGCGCACTCTTCTGGATTCCGGCGGGGTCCGGCAATCTGCGCCTTGAGGGGTGAGGTAACTCGAATCGGTGCGGGGTGGAGCGTGTCCATTCTTTACGTTAGTACTATTATATATTCTGTGACAGCGTTTAGCTCTGCACCAGTTTGATATCCAGGTCAATGCGCTTAGTAGAGGTCTTTACCCAAACGGAAACTTTGTAAGCTTTCCACTCTCTGCTTGGTTCATTGCAGGATAGTATTGGGCCTGACAGTTTACTGTTGGGCAGAACCAGTAAACATAGATACGCGATATTGCAGTTAGTACCACAGCAAAATAATTCTTTACAACTATTTTTAATCAGGCAGATCAACGATCACGTTTCACATGATCCCTTCTAACTTCTTGTGGATGCGTAAAGGTCTATATACCTTATAGGTACCTATACATTAGACAAATGATAAGTACTGTAGTTGTATTGTAGTGACTCTCTTTGAGTTGTTGATATTTATGGGCGGTGGTGATCATTTTCCATCAGATGACCCGCTTGCTCGTTTTCCTCCCTCTCATAATAAAAAAGAAGTGTCTAAGTAATGAAAATAATAAATATTTGCTTACCATTAACAATCCTTATACGTTTTAGAGTAGTTTTTGGAGCAACCCTCCATCTCTAAAGTTCCTTTTCATCAGCATCTATGAAATAAAAAGTTCATCATGCTCTATTTTCTTATAAAGATTATAAAGTAGGTCATCGCTTTCTCTTGCGCAAAACTAGGTAGCTTTAAAACTACGAAGTCAACAGAAGGATGATACTGCTGCTGCTGCATACAAACAAAGCAGCATGTTTGACTTCTCGCACAACAAATGTAACTTAAACTGGTGGCCATAATACGTGAGACAACTTTGACAATTCATTTTGCTCAAGTGTTGCCACAGACAGCATAGAGGTAGTGCTTGTGTCGATATTAAAAAAAGATTACGGCATCCTATTGAGCTCGTGTGGGCACAGGCGAAGGGGCATGTAGCAAGGCAAAATAAAACGTTTAAAATGGAGGAAGTATAAAAATTAACTAATGAAGGATTGAATAAAATAACACCAGAAAGATGGAGGGAATGCGTCAATCACGTAGGTAATAAAAACAGATAGATCAATTAGTTAATTCTATATCCGATGGCTTTACCATTAATCATTAATATGTCTGAAGATGATGATAATGATGAACTAACTGATTATAACAAGTAACTTCAATTCCCAGTCGACAATTAGAAATAACAATTCCAGATGGGACAACCTTAATCAAAATCATGTCCAACAGATTACATCCATGTCTACGCTTTCGTTATTCCATAACCCACAACTAAATCAACTATTTTAACTACGAGCCCACTTAAAATCCTTCGTAAAGTTAGTTTATATCATATATGTAGAAGCTTACATAATTTGATCCATTTTGAAGATCGCGTTCTAGAGGTAAATGAAAGTTACAATTATAAAAACAATATTCCCGAATTTGTACAAAAATTTGTCTTATACGCCAATACGGTTCCGTCTCTAGAGAGCATTGTAGCCTCGGAGATATCTAGACTACAGGGTTGGTTTTCTGCGAATGGTTTAGTTTTAAATCTTCACAAAACCCAGGTGATGCACATAAACCTAGGGGGTAGGCCCCCCCGCCCACTTAGTGTTAACGTGGATGGCGCCGTCCTTCCTCAGGTACATAGCACTAAGTTTCTAGGCGTGTCGTTGGATGCCGCCTTAAAATGGAATGTGCATATCGATGTGATATGTGGCAAGTTATCTGGTGCATGTTTCGCATTGGGTAGGTTGGCGCGTATCTTGCCTCATCGGCAGCTAAGGGCGGGCTACTTCTCGTTGTTCCATTCGGTGATGTGCTATGGTCTGGAGTTCTGGGGCACGGCTGCGGATTGGCAGCGTGTATTCATCTTGCAAAAACGTGCAGTACGTATTATATGCTATGCCCCTTACGGAACCCCCACAAGGCAACTTTTCATAGATAGCAATATAATGACACTCACATCACAATACTTATTTTACATAATTAAGTACATTAGAAGTCATATACAATTATTTCCAACAAAAACATTTAAAAGTGCACGTATTATGCAAAGGAACAAAAATATGTTGGACTCAGCATGTTGTCGACTTGCGAAATCCAGGAAAACTGTGGATATTGCGGGGCCAGGAATCTACAATAGACTACCTGACAGCATTAAAAATATTCAAAACGTCCTGACATTCTCCAACCGACTAAAGAAGTGGCTAACAAAAAACGCTTTTTATGACATGTCAGAATATAATAATAATAATAATGTATAATAATATGTACCTATAATAATATGACATGTAAAATTTTTAATTTTATCAATAAATGAATATGAATATGAATATGAATATAGTAAATTATTATAGTCCAGTCGATACTAATTATCGACATCGGCCACATCACTATTTAATTTAGTCTAACCCTTTAATTGTCAAGCTTGTCTCACGGATTATGGCCACTAACTTAGTCATTATTGATTGAGCACCGCTAGAACCATAGTTAAATAACGAAAGAAAGACCTCTGACAAAGTTGCTATAAGTAGTCACACAATACATGTCTGATTGCTTTGACCCAGTCCATTCATTTCACGAGACCTTGCTGGCAAGAGTTATGGAATACATATTATATTACACATCATATGAATTTTTTAGACTAATGCTATTCCTATCCAAAGCGAGTTAACATCAATTCATTATGAGATTTATGAGACTTGCTAGAGCATTTAAGAATGGTTGAGTTTTGTTTAAAAGTCAAACACCAGTGCACCTTCGACTAGCATTATTATCTCAGTTAGTTATTTGTCGTAGAATGTAGATACAACGCCCATTTTATTTTCAGCGCAAATCCTATTTTAGGGTCAAGCGTTCAAAGCCTTCCAACTCTCTGGACATAATAATTTAGTGAATGCACATACTTCGTCAGTCTGACCCATTTCCACGCGGCCGATGACCTGTGTTACCCGGCCCGGCCCGGCCGGACCCAGCTCAGCCAATTCCAAGAGTTCACCGTCAACCGTACATAGATGAGCCTAAATGTTTACTTTAGCTCTTGTCGTATAGCTGTCAGTTTAGTGCAGTGGCGTGGAAGGATTGTTTTTGCTATAGGCAATATGTATGTATGAATAAGAGAAGCGCAAGTTAAGTCTTCTAATGCTGTAAGCTATGTCTTCGGATGCTAGATTTGGCATACTTGTTGTCAATGACGTCACATCAATTACAACTTTGTCTCTACTCTCTGGACACAGACCCAAATCCTGAGTAGAGTTCCTTCTGAGGAATGTTCTACTTTTGTAAAATTATTAGATTACAATATACATAGATATACACACATAGATAATAAATCAAAATACAATTAATACTAGGGGAGACCGAGGACAGTTGACACAGAGGAGAGTAGACACAACGTCGATTTTTTAGAACTTATTAACTGCTAGCGAGCTCGCAATAGCGCGTGTTTGATAGCTCGAGACTTGAACTAAAAAACGCGCGCTATTGCGAGCTCTCTAGCAGTTAATAAGTTCTAAAAAAATCGACGTTGTTTCTACTCTCCTCTGTGTCAACTGTCCTCGGTCTCCCCTACCCACAAACAAATCAACAATTTGCGGTTCATAGGTTGATCAAGTTGAAATACTCTTTAATTACCATGTATCTACATAGGTACAGGTTGTTCCAAAGCACTGTTCCAATGTATTAATTCGCAAATCAGACATTTCTCCGTTACTACGGTGGCGTTCAGTGCGAGGTTTTTAGTAGTGGTAGAGCCCCCTCCCCTCCCTCTCCCCTATTCCCTCTCCTATTTAAAGGCCGGCAACAGATCAGTGACTCTCTTTGAGTTGTTGATATTTATGGGCGGTTGTGATCATTTTCCATCAGATGACCCGCTTGCTCGTTTGCCTCCCTCTCATAATAAAAAAGATATTTTGTACATAGATTATAAATACCCTAGTTAACACGTCCTATTCGTCTATATCCAGAGGGTAGAAAGAGTTGTTACGGCGCCAGCCACTGGTCCAGTGTGAGGCTACGAACATGGCTGTAAGCATCTCAGCCTATATAGGTACGTCCCACTGCTAGGCACAGGCCTCCTCTCAGAATAAGAGGGTTTGGGTCATAATTCCCACGACAATTTCTCCACATAGGTTGAGATTGGGCAGCTAAAATAAATACGCGTCTATTATTTTAGACTACTCTCTAACATATTTATATCAAAATAAATCAAATCGGAGCCGGACAGTTGGATAACTTTCCTTGTGAGTGGAAGCTACCTTTGGCTTTGTTATTTATGCAGAGGTTAACAGCAAGGGCCGTCAACTTCACCCGTAGCGAATAATTTATATTTATGTTCCAGCAGTGAAATAAACAAAGGAAAGTGACCAAGACAAAGGCTACCATACAAATATTTTATGTAAATATCAACAGGCGCATGCCTATGTCATTTAACTGGACACGCCTAACTACATTATTAAGTACTTTCCGTCTGCAACCTACATACGAGTACTGCTGCCCACAAGCATGTTCCAAAATGAAAAAGCTTGGTTTATACTAGTTTCTCTGGCAGGCCCAATGCGGATTGGGAATTTTATACAAACAATTAACTGCTTTGAAGCCGTGGTGGCCTTAGTTGTTTGACCTATGGTCTCTGAAGTTGAGGCTCTTGGGTTCTCTGACTTTTCCAAAATTTGCGTACAAAATAACATTTGAAATTTACCATGAGCTTTACGGGTTGGAAAACAAAGTGAGGAAATCTGCACACACGTGAGACGAAATTCAATGTTGTGTGTGAAGTTTCCAACCCGCACTGGGCCCGCGTGGGAACCACGGCCCAAGCCCTCTCATTCTGAACGGAGACCTGTGCCCTGCAAAGGGACGGGATGATGACGATGGTGATTGATGAACTATATGATCAGCGTACATTTCATTTCATCCATTTGACAAGTACCTACCTATCCATGAGCATGAAATTGAATTAAGAGTACTTACCTACTATCGCGAACTGAATGTGTAGGTACATGTATACAACATTTATACCAGTACTTAGTAGGTACTTACACGATGCTATATGGGGAAACTTTCAGTTTATTACATTGAATAATTTATTGAATCAGGCGTTACTTTGCGGAGGTCCATATTAATGAACTAAAACAATTACTTTGCTCACCCGCGACCTTAAAGGTCGCGGGTGAGCAAAGTAATTGTTTTAGTTCATTATTACATTGAATTAGCACTTAAATACTTACAATTAATACATTTTAAATTTACAGTCTAATTAGTACAAGCTAAACGTCTCCGTTACAACAAACGTGTCGATTAGGTTTAAAAACTAGAAATTTTCCAAAATGAATGGGTGGGGGGATGTTTTAACCATTTTGCCGGAGCTACAGCTAACAAAGCCACTAGTACGTATTTATTTGATTTATCGAAAAGCCCCTCATAATTAAAAAAAATTACTCCTTTGTTTCGATAAAAACGAAACTCGTAATGCCTCGTAAATTTCTAGTTGTCAAGCAATTTGAATTGAAAACTTTTTGTTTCTGTTAAGTAAATATATACCTTCATTTAATTAAGAGTTTTACTAAATAATACCGAATAGGAAAATATTCGCTAGGCAAGCAATGCGAAAGAAAATAATACATATATATGTAGATAGGTACCTACTCTAGATATAATTTTTTGTTTGGACTGGAATGTTTTACAAATGAAACCGTTTACAAACACGATACCTACTTACTCATACAAATGGCCAAAACACGTAAATAAGACAATACCTACTTAGGTAAACTCTTATTAATCTTTAAAAGGTCAAGGATACTTTCAATACCAAGTTTATTCCTACATAGTCGAAATTTATTTATTTATATGGTAAGAAAAAAAGTCAGACGGGAAAAAAGCACCTACACTTTACGGCCATGGGAGGTAACCTAAATTTTTTTTCTACATTTGCAGCTTTCTAGCACTGATAGTCTCTAACCATGATATTTCTATATGTAATATCATTGGTCTCTAAGCTAAGCTGCGGACGGACGGACAGACAAACATGGTGAAACTATAAGGGTTCCTTTTTTGCCATTTTGTCTCCGGAACCCTATTTAATTACATTTAATTATACGTATCTTGGAAGAAAGATAGTACAAATTCTACGATTTTTTATACACAGGTAGAACCTTAACCTTTTAAGTCCCAGCGTACGTTATAAAGTACAAATCAACTGTAAGAATAAATGCCCAATAGGTATACTATACTTCTGCACACTCTGTCTAGAAAAAAATTCCAGAATCACAAAACTGGGAATTCTTGACTGGGTCTGTATAAAAAGTTGGGACTTACGAGGTAGAAAGAGGGCTGTAGTTTTCGAGGTATTGGACAATGTTTATTTATTGAAGGAGCCGTGTAAGTTAACCGACTCAAGAAAAACAATTTATGTGCTGAGGGCTTAAGAGGTATGGACTGTTATTGTACTATTTGTTTGTACCTACCTACCAATATTATAGGGGGCGCACCGGAGCGGCGCAGGCATTCAGGAGTCAAGGTTGACTGTTGGGAGCTTCGCCAGCGGCCGGGCGCACCAAGGTCACACACCCCGCGCCTCCCGCACTATTTAATCGATACCAACAAAAAACTTTGTCGTGCATACCTAGCTTTATCATGATCACCCGGAAAACAAAGCCAAAATGTTTCAAAGATTGTCGACATCAAACAATGATCCGCAGAAAAGACAAAAATACACTTTTCCAATCATGTAAATGTTTTGAAATCAACTAAAAGCAAGGTTGACGAGGTTTCAAACTTAACGCAAAAAAAAACACAACTAAAATGATAATACCGCATTTTCCGCACCTAAATACAATTTTTACTAGAATATTGCTGATGCACTTAAAAGTTTGAAAATGTGAAAAATACTCACTTCATTTCATGTTCAGGTAAAGTGTCAAGAGGTTGTGCGGGTGAGGGGCGGTGCGGCGTGCGGGGCGCGCGTCGCGCGCGCGAGCCGGATCGGGGGTCGCGCGGCGGCTTCGGCCGTGCGCTGCCGACTCAGCGACTGCCACAGTAGCAGTACCTCTGGGGTTGCCAGAAACAGCCTTAAATTTTCGGAACATTTCTCGGGCTGAAACGGTATTTACTTAAGCGGTGTTTTAAAAAAGTAAAAAAAATGTAATCTTTTCAAGGTCAAGGATGCTATCAATACCAACTTTATTCCTATATAGTCGAAAATCATTAATTTGTATGACTCACCTAAGAGTTACATAGGTCGTAACTACACACACATTAATAAATACAAAGACGCCTCCTTCACAGCAAAGGGGTATTTATTTGTTTCGACCTGCTACGATCCTGACTTACAATATCATCTTTTCTTCCACATTATTCGGTAATAAATAACTAGTACTTGGGCGACCGAGCTCGGGCTAAAACTCTGTTTCAAGCGTTTTCCCAGAGATAAGGACAAGCTTGATCAATTTTTCATCCCCGAAAACCCCCACATACCAAATTTCAACGAAATCGTTGGAGCCGTTTCTGAGATTCTGATTATATATATACAAGAATTGCTCGTTTAAAGGTCTTAGAGATAGAGATGACTAAAATGTACGAGTATGATGAATTAATTACTTAAATAACTTTGAACTTGAAAATTATTCAGGTTCGTACTTCTTTACCTCCCGCTGTATTGCAGTATGGTCTTTTCGACACTGTGGTGACTTTGGTTTAAGAAAAACCTATTATATTAGTAATTCGAGACAATACCATACAGTAGCAAAGTGGACACAGCACTAGATGCAACATTTGGGAGCACACCTACAGTTCTTGGCCACCTGGCAACCCTGTACCCGCCGCGGGCCCACGGCGCGCGCACGCTCCCCGCGCTTCAACAAGCCCTGGCACAACTCCCTACATCGATTCATCGTTTAGGCACTTTTTATCACTGAAAGTAAAGCAATGCCAACAAATTAGGTCAACCGCGACCCTCGCTCTGTCGAGTGAATGTGTTTTCAGCGCTTTCGCTAACTACTTCAAAAAATATATTTATTTTTAAATTTAGAACAACACTTTCATTTATACGTCGGTATGATATCTGCACTGCACCGTAGTCTTAGTAGTCTAACTTAAATAAATTAGAAATCAGTAGCGAAGTTATAAAAAAAAACATGTATTTCAATGAAGTGTCAAGTAGCGGGAGTAAAACGTACTTCCCGCTGGTGTTATCGTGTCACCAAAGCACGAGCAGTTAGTCAACGCAGGTTGACTCGTGGCGAGCTGTTGGTGCGTAGGGATATAACGAAACCTGAGACCCCGGGGGTAGGTACTCATATACACATGCTCAGCACAGTTTTACACTGGTAGCGTGGAGTGAACATTCTTGTTAGGCAACCAGGAGTAAGTGTGCACCAACTTAGCCATACCCTTTTCAACATCATCAGCATCACAGACAATAAGGATCCCGGTGAGAATCGAGTTTTTACGGTGTGCGGACACATTCAGTGCCAAAAACCCACTAAATAGGTGTGTTCTGCGTTCGTGAGCTGTTTTCGCTACAAAGCGGAAAAACGCTGCTACTGGTTACGAGCGTAGAGCATAGCAATGCGTGGCCGCATAAGTGTTAAAATACAACTCCGTATATTACGGGTCATACACATCGTAAGAAACAAAAGTTGTCTCTCCTCTGGACATAAAATTAGCGACTCCGAGTCGGCAAAATTAAGATTTATTCAAATGGGCTGAAAGTTGGCCAGGCGTCGCACACGCTGATGTAGACTTCACTAAAAATATTGGCTATACCTACTTAGCTTAGACTATTCCGTGTCCACAGGAGAGACGTGGCCAATAAAATGTGTACGACACATATTTGTCGACAACATGCGCGCCCAGCAGGGCTTTATTATCTAACGATTCTGACGCTTGCTTTCGCAATAACTATTTCTTTCTGTCAAACTGTATAAGATGATGACGGAAAGAGATGGTCTCAGTACGCTTATTGTCTAACGCGCTGACGTTTGCTTTCGCATTCACTATTTCTTTCTGTCAGACGAAATAAGATGGTGAAAGCGAAAAAAAAACCGGCCAAGAGCGTGTCGGACACGCCCAAGATAGGGTTCCGTAGCCATTACGAAAAAATCAAGTAATATTTTTCTAAGGATTTCGTATGTGTACGGAATCTTCCAAGTTAGGTATCGTCAATACTTTGAAAAACCGGCCAAGAACGTGTCGGACACGCCCAAGATAGGGTTCCGTAGCCCTTTCAGACCCGGCCAATACAATTGTGACGTTTAATTGCAATTAAAATTGAACTTTACATCATTTTGAAATTTGAACTTTACATCATTTTGGGGATTCCAAATTTAAAGATAAATTAGTACATTTCACAAAGTCCATTATTGTAACACTTTTCATACTCACTTGGGTTCGAAAGGGGTAGCAAGTACGAAAAAATCTTTGCATACTTTATTAATGTGGTTGTTTTGGTCCCAACGTCGGCGGTACAGCGCCATCTATCGGCGAATTGGGTAACTAATCTACTGCAGTCTACTAGAACTAGTAGGTATATATGTTGATTGTTTTTCAGATGTAATATATTTTTTTTATTTGAAAGAAGATACTGTTAGCGTGATCTTATAGGTACTTAAAGAAAAAAAATGCTTGCAATGAAGGTTAAATTACAATCCTAGTTTAGAAACATTTTTTTACAAAAACTTAAAAACTGCTCAACTGATTAAGTTGAAAATAATTTTCCTAGAAAGTTTTTATTAAGTTTAACTTACGTGATTATTTTCATATTTTTTAGACGTGCGGTTCAGAAGTTAGAGGGGGGGGGACACATTATTTTTAACTTTCGGAGTGAATATCTCCAAAAATATTCACTTTATCAAAAAATGGTTTGAGCAAACCCCTATTTATTTTTAAATACCTATCCAATGATACCCCACACTATAGGGTTAGTCGAGAAAAAAAAAAACACCCCCACTTTACGACTATGGGAGGTACCCTAAAAATTTTTTTTTAGTTTTTTTAATTTAACCGCTTTGTCGGCGTGACTGTATTCATACCAAATTACAGCCCTATAGTACTAACAGTCTCTGAGCATAGCCGCGGACAGACAGACGGACAGACATGGCGAAACTATAAGGGTTCCTAGTTGACTACGGAACCCTAAAAAAGTGCCCGCGCGTTAAATAATATGGCCTCTGAAACAGGGCTAAGCTTCTATTTGTACCGTGCCGTTAAAAAGTTGGTATTGTTACCGCTGTCAAACAGATTTAACATTAATTCGTAATCGTAGCGGGATTACTTTGATATTCGGTCAAAAATTATAACACATTTGCTCATTTTTAATTTATATACAAACCACGATTTATTAATATGCACTGACACGTAACATACAGTTGTGGCCATATAATTAAGAACGATTATTTATTGAGATGATTTTTTCAAAGTAACAAGTATAACTAATTGCCCGTATTTTTTTTATTTCTCTCGGTATTGCAAAACTTTTCCGTACTACCGGTACATTCATTTATGCAACATTGTTGGCTAAAAAATTAATAGAGAAACTTTATACATTCGATCTGAACCTAGTATTAGTACTTACTGGCTGGTCACGTAATTAAGAACGCTGAATAGTTTATTATTTTTTCAAATTTAAATAGAGAACACTGTGTGGCTCTGTGGTTGTAGATTATTATTCGTATAATTTTGGCGCCATTTCGTGCTGTTAAAGTCTTAAAAGTGATTACTTCGTATAAAAACAATGGGGAAAAATAATAGTTGTGATAAATCTACAAGAGAAGTAATAATAAAACTTCGCGAGAAGAATTGGTCGTATAAAAAGATAGCCGACCATCTGCAATGTTCAAAAACAATGGTTTTCCATGCCGTAAAGCATTTTTCCACGTATCAAACTACTTCAAACGTTCCGCGTGGACCTAGACAGAGAAAGTCATCTCGTCGAGATGATCGAAATATCGTTCGTTTGGCAAAACAAAATCCTTTTAAAGGGTCTAATGAGTTGAGAAAAGAATATTTTGGCGAAAACAACCCTTCAGCAATCTCTGCACGCACTATTCGAAGGCGTTTGGTAGAAAATAAGTTGAACGGAAGGATAGCAAGAAAGGTGCCTATGTTGAAACGATGTCATAGGCAAGCCCGACTTGCATTTGCAAGAAGGTATGAAAACTGGACAGTCAGACAGTGGAAAAACGTTCTTTTTTCTGACGAGACAAAAATAAATAGGGTATGTTCTGATGGAAAACGATATGTACGACGCCTTCCGAATAAAGCATTCGACCCAAAGTACACAAAAGTGACATTAAAGCATGGCGGGGGAAATGTGAAAATTTGGGGGTGCTTTTCTGGACATGGCGTTGGACCTGTTAGGCTGATAGAAGGAAACATGGATCAATTCCAATACAAAAATATACTGCAAGAAACAATGTTACCATATGCCGAAGACGTGCTTCCGGTTATTTGGACATTCCAGCACGACAATGATCCAAAGCATACTGCACGCACCGTTAAGGAATTCCTCACATCACAATCAGTTTCAGTCTTAGATTGGCCAGCCAACAGCCCAGATCTTAACCCAATAGATCATCTTTGGTGCGAAGTCAAGAAAAAGGTTTCAAATCGACAGTGTGGCAATTTGAGAGAGCTGTACGACGTTTTCTTAGAAGAATGGAACTCTATTTCTCTTGCGAAATGTCAAAAATTGATAGATTCAATGCCTCGCCGGTGTAAAGCCATAATTAAAAGCCGTGGACATGCTACTAACTATTAATTTTAGTTCAAATGTATTAAATTGCTTTTTTTTCTATACCAACTTCACATTAATATGATTTATTTAATCTAAGTTTCATATAAAACAACTCTCGAGCAGTTTAATAAATCGTTCTTAATTATTTGTCCAGCTTCATTACTATTTGAATTTATTAGTATAGAGAACAAATAAAATTTGTAAAAAAAAATGTTAGCAATTATACACTATTATTATTAATCCTGTTTGCTCTATCCATGTGGCTATTTTATAACATAACTTGTTACTTCTAAGAAGGAACACAACTAGACATATGACATGATTTAGATAAAAAAAAATCGGAAACTTCAAATCGTTCTTAATTGTATGACCACCACTGTATAAGATCATTGCACTAACAGGGAATTCCTAATTTCAACGGGTAAGTATAATAAAAAAACAAATATTTTAAATATTTTATTGAACTCAAAGCATACGTATGCCATATTATTTATACGTGGCTAAATAAAATAATTCACAAAAGTTTAGGCCAATTTTTGACGGTCAATGGATTAGTTTGGATCCCAAAGAAAAATTCTGAGATATACAGACTACCCTTGAGTGCTATTACTGCTATAAGAATTACTACGCTTTAGTTCTAAAATAGATCTCGAAATTTCACTGCACATCCTTATTTCAAATCTGGGTAAAAAACAAATTTTCTGATCTAAGTTGTGACCTACTTGAACTCGCACTCCCTCTAAACCAATGGAAATCAAATTAATGATACATAATTATAATATTAACACTGGGTATATGATAATAGTTTTTACAAAAGTAAAAAATGTATCTGATTGAGTAATCAATTATTATACTTAATATCCGATTAACATAAGATTATCATAACCTCCTTATACATACATATTTACCAACTAGCATACAAAGAAAGTAAAATTAACACAGGTTCATAAAGATAAGGAAAACAGATAAAACTTAAAAAAAAACACTAGGAATTAACTTTGGTAATGTTTTAAAATAATACACCACGGATGGAGGTGGGTTGCTCGTTCTCTCAAACAGCGAAAATATTAAAATAAATATACTTTTAAAATACGTAAAAAAAACAGACGAGCCAAACCAAACATATCAAAAAAAAATAAACCCCCTTTTCTTGGGCAATGTCTTTTTGGCTCGTTTTGATCGACGACTTTCGACGAATAAGACTTTATTCAAGCCACTGTTTTTTACAGTTTCTGAGCCAAAATGGCAAAAACGGAACCGTTATAGTTTCGCCATGTCTGTCTGTCTGTTCTTAATACTAGTATGTACTGATCTGTTAAAAATAGAAAAATGTATAAGATACATTACTTTATGATTACAATAAAAAAACAACTAAAATTGTCCAGATCCTTACGTCTAATCCCCAAAATGTTGATAAACTCGAGTGCCTAACCAAAGTTTCAGATTTTAAGAACTAATTATGTGATTATTGTATGTACGGTGAAGTGCAAAAATAAGTATCGATTTAATCCTCCCATCGTTATATACCTATACCTTAATTCGACGACATAAGAGCTATGGGACATATTTATGAGCAAGTTGTGTGCACCCATATTTTTACACTTGACGGTACCTACCTATGTATGCCTCCTTTTTAAAAAAATTAGAAAAAATACTACAATAGAATTTTTTTCGAAATCATTCAATAATCGCCATACCAAGAAATTCTCGTAATTTTTGTTAAACATTTTGTTTTGATAAGTCATTTCTGGCAGCATGTAAATAAACTTTTCATAGTACAAAGTGGACGGGAGCAGCAGCATTGAGTCAGTTTTACGTAATTTTTAAGCGAAAAATGCTTCTTCATAATAAGTACCCTACTGGACAAAATATAAGGGTCATACACGGCGTAAGACACAAAAGTCGTCTCTCCTCGGGACATAAAATTAGCGACTCTGAGTCAGCAAACCTAAGATTTATTTGAATGAGCCGAAAGTTGGCCAGACGCCCCACACGCTGATGTGGACTTGACTAAAAAATATTGGCTGTAGACCTTTAACTTTTGCCATGTCCACAGAAAGGACACGAACAAAAAAATGTGTATGACCCATAATCTAACCAATCATAATGTAACCGCCAATTTCGTATGCCGGAAGTAAAAAAAAAAAGTTGTGCATTCTAGTCTCAACAGTTTATATAAATCCAATGATACAGATTTAAAAAAAAATACAAAAAGAATGCCTTACATTGGGTACGGATCCGTTACAAGGCATACGAAGGGTTAATAGTCCACGGTTGGTTGTTGATACATTTTAACGAGTCATGTGACAAAACCTTGTCAAAGATTAACTAATGTTAACTAATCAGGAGGCAGCAGAAATTACAGCAGTAGAAAATGAGTTATATTAATTGTTGTTTTTGATTGTTCTCATCAAATTTTGTATCAGTAATAAAAACTTATCAAAAAGACGTGATTGCGACTTTCACAGGTCTAATATAAATAAAAAAGATACTGATAAAGTCCCCACGGTTATTTGTAACTGTGTCGATTTAATAGTGTAGGTATTTGATTTTTGCACGTCAATACCAAAAGTTCGGCAGGACCTTCCCTTGAACATTGGCGAGTGCGACAGAGATCTACAAATAGGAAACTAGCGAGCGAGAGCAGAGTACCTATAGCTTATATAAAAATCGAACAGATGCCGAATACACGATTATAATTATAACAGCTCACGTAATCCAGAAGTCATGACCTAATTCCCAAATCCAATATTGATCAGTCGTCTTGAAATAGACTTCTATTGTATTATATTTTTCATCCACTAAATTACTGGAAGGGATAGTGTTCAATAACAACCTGATTGTAAACATGTAGGTTCGTTCCACTACGCTAGTGTTAGGTACTGGATAGTTTCTATAAGTTGGTACTAATAATGTTACTTTACTACCGATTCAAACTGTCAAGACTGATTTTTTATTGTTAAAAACGAAATATAATTTTAATTATATTTTTAGTGCATTGCATTGTATTCAAAGTACCGATTGTCAAAACATAAACGTGATCGAAAATAGGTAAGATTTGTTTACATACATATCACGTTAGCTACAAACGACTGCAGGAACCTAATTAAATAGTGTTAATAACCGAAAGCAGTCGCAGTTCGCAGTTCGCAGTCGGGTAAAAATAAAGCCACCGGTCTTTGATCAATTATAACTGAAGATACACATTGCCGAACAAAATCCCCTTCAAAGAATGTCCGAACTTTTTTATTTGTTTGCATAACAATTAAAATCATCACCTACACAGAAATTTGAACCTAGTTTTTACTTCATTACAGTCGAATTTTGGTTGACACTTGACAGCTAAACTTTACAATTTCACGCAACGTACTGAGAAAAAAGAAGGCCACTTTTATCAAAGTGGCGCTCATTTGGCTCGGACATTTTCGGGCGCGCGACTGTGGATCTACAGTTATAATTGATCAAAGCCACCGGTAGATAAATGCCTCAACAAATAGTTTTCGTGCAAGAAAAGGAAACATGATATCAGACTGTCTCAAAACAACCTCGCACACTTTTCTGACACTTTTCTGTCGAAGACCTTAAATAACTTGATCTTTAGGCCAGCTGTCTAGGAAATATAAATTAATCAATAAGTAAGCACCTATTCGCACCTTTATTAGGTTTATTTTGTTTGCCTATTTTATTACTCTTATTTGTATATTTATCATAGCAACAATATTTTACGAAGGGACTAGAAATTTTAGAAAGTTTCATAGTCCACTGACTGAGTAATACATAAGAAACATGCCAATTTAGCTATAAAATACTGTTTTTCATTATATGTATACTTTAGCAGGGGATCACGTAAGTTAGTCTAAACACTTTAGTACTTAATTTCTGATGACAAGCAAAAACTTAATGTTTACTTTATTAAAAATCAATCAAACGTAGGTACAGTCAACGTCATAAATAAGTGATTACTTTTGTACCTTCTCGCTTTCAGTCGTTACATAATTTCGTATGACTTTTCAAACATGACGTTACAAGGTACAAAAGTGATCACTTAATTATTTATGACGTTGACCCTACATGATTTGTATTTCACCTTACAGTGAGGTTTAAGATCCTTATTGAAGACGTATTGTCAAAGCAAAGTCCCATAATGTCGCATGCGCGAAGATAAAAAACATGACAACAGCGCAGTGATTTAGATATACAAAAAGTTTAATGACAATACTTCTACAAGGAACACACAGGCAAAAATAATGTTAGGTTGCACCATAAAGTGCAGAGAGATACGTAACATTTGAGTACATGTAATTACAAAGAAAAAGTACAAACTTAAAGTGCTATGTACACCATCAAGATAACAATAAATCCTAAATAAAATAAATCTTACAACATTGTGTAATAAAATAAACGAATTGAGGGCATCATGTAGAGTTTTGTTCAATTATGTAATATGAAACATAGCGTGAAGAGACGTTACTAAATTAAATATTTTTTGACTTTGAATGTTAAGCGGCCAAGTAAGATATAATCAACACCGATAGCGATTCCATAGTACAAGCTTCTTTACAAAAAACATTATGACAAGTATTTACATAGTTTACGTATATTAAGTGCTATATATAACGTCGTTGAGATTGCCAAATCCGTTATGCGTTCGATTTAAATCAAACCGATTAATACCTATATGTTATGTTGCTACGTACCTATTTGTTAATCAAAAATCGAACACAGCGGATTTGGCATTCTCAACGACGTAATTAACAAAAATATACCCCCTGGTACGCGACGTAATAAATAACATACGCGAAAGAGGGGGCGGGGTTAAGTCGTGTTTCATTGTCTAACACGATATTAACTTTAATTTTAAAATATTCTGTATAAATCACCTTTTTATTGTAAAATAATTATAAATCACGCATGTTTTGTAACGTGTGAAATGTGTAGTGTAAAGACTTTTTAACAATGAATGAATTCAAACCAGTGCAAGTATAGTATAGAGATTCTCCGACTAAGCGGCACTCCAGTAAATGCCAATATTTCACATATGAACTTGCGTGATATTCATTGGAATGTTAACTATTTCAGGAATTAAATTACTTTCAAAGTGAATTTATAAAAGCCAGGTTCGAATTCATAGATTAAATAAGATAAGGGAAGAGACTGATATGACAAAGTGACATCGCAACCATTTAGAAGCAAAGAGTTTGGCAAACCTTACCTTACTTTTTTGTACAGAAATGTGTACTTATTAGTTATTACAAAAAGTCAACATTCCAATCAGATATTTTATACCTAAACATCGAAAAACACAGAGGTAACATTTAAATTATTACTAAGTTTGCTTGTTATTCTTGAGTAAATCGGTGGATTGAAGCAATATTTATTTGATAGAAGACAATATACACAATAGGACTATCTATTAGTATCGGCTTCAGATTAATCACTATTTATTCAGAAACGTCTGACAAGCTAAAATAAAGGGTCACTTTCTATGCAGAGTTCTTAATCAAAATGACGCTTTATTTTAAAAGCTTTTTATGAACTTGCAATGTATGAATATATGTATGTACGGGTCAAATCTTGGAAGTTGAATTTGACCCAGTTCCAATGGTCGGCTTTACTTGAAATTTGGTATACATATGCAAGTTGGATGACAATGCAAGTACAGTCAACAAAAAGTACAGTCAACGAAAAAGCTTGCATTGAAAATGAAATTTTTAACAAAAACTTTTTGCTCGTTAATTTCTAAGACAAATGTTGTTCGAGATTGTGCTCAGATAGTGGCTGTCGCAAGGCGCGCCAGTTAAGCCGCCTGTTATTCGAACTGCATGAGATTCGCCGGTAAAGGTTTCACCATCTTATTTGTGACTTCTTGGATCTTGATCCACCATTGCATTGCTGTAGTATCGGATCCGGTTCTGAAATAAACACTTTTTTTTATCCGCTAGGTATCGCTCGTTCCCTAAATATCAGAATTGCAAAATACTAAATTGCCCACTTATTTACCCTATTACTAAAATACCAAATTTTCAGAATACCATACTTTCCTGTCACCGCGTTTTTCTCAATATCGGATTGCCAAAACAGCTTATTTTCAATAAACCATGTTCCGTTCAAAACCGAATTCCCATTTTACCAGATAATGAAACCACCAGGCTCGTAAAACATAATTTAGTTGAAACACCTAGTTTCTTAATATATCTGATATTTATTTATATTTGATAATAATTTGGTAACAAAAACTGAAGATCACACAGATGATTTACGACGTTATGTTCTACTACAAAAGATGCATCTGTCAGTGTTATTATAGTCAGTATTGTAGGTACGACGGAGACGATTTTTGAGTTTGATTTTGAATTGGACCTTACATCTACGTATTATATGATCGAAGCTGCTACTATTCTATATCATCATCATCATCATCATCATCATCATCATCATGACAAATAAAAAATGTATATTTTTTAAGAAAAGGGCCATTCCATTGTATCAAACTTCCTATCGTAAGGCAAGATACTCGTAACAAAAGGCAAGCACAATCAAACTATTGAAAATCAAGGCACCGGGCATGACCTCGTCAATTACTCAAGCCAGTGATGTGTTAATTCAGTGACGTCACTCTGGACTACCTATCCGCTTTGGCACATTGCCAGCCATAAAGTGCCTCCCGGCATAGTTGTAGAACGTAGTATAACGTATACAATATTAAGTAATTTATCGAACGCATTTCCACCCTCTGTAAGTTGATCGTCGTTTCATTATAATGTCAATAGCAAGTGAAAGCTTTTACCCCGACACTGGTAATAGAATAGATGATATTGTTACTAGTATACCCAACTAGCTTAGATATTGTACTCTGTAAAAGAGTATGATATTATCATTATTTAATTTTGACATCTGAATTTGTATGTATTTTTATTCTTTTTGTTTTTATTGTTATTATTTATTGATTATTTGGTCTTATGACATCTTCACATTATGTGAATTAATATTATTCATTTAATATTTTTATGTTGTAGTTTTTAAATTTCTTTGACATTCACACATTATGTGATTTAATATTTTATTGACATTTTTGTTTTATCTCACTTTTATTGTTTTTAATATTATTATCTTCGTGACATTTTAAATTAATATATTATCCATTTATGTTTTTCAAATTCTGTTGACGATCTTTTTGTGAATTCTTTATATTTGTGACATTTCGAATGCTGGATATAATTGTAATTTTCAATCAGAAATAAATGAATCTATCTATCTATCTATCTATCTATCTATTAGACTTGATAGAGACTGTCCACATTGTTCAGATAAATCAACATTTTCAGTGTCAACCTAGGTGGCAGATCTGATCATAGCCTATTGTTGATAGCACAGAACAGAATATACTGGGTGTCCCTAAAACCAACGCCAATGATTGTTATTGATGAAATTTTCATTAAGGTCAAATTTGCTTAATCTGAGTGCTTATGAGTTGTTCTATCTCCCCTCCTCATTTTGGCGTTGGTTTTAGGGACACCCTGTATAATAGTACTAACGTACAGAATGGCCAAGCTCCACCCCGCACCAATTCGTGTTACCCTACCACTCAAGCGCAGATTACAGGAAAACCGCAGGAAACCAGTCGGGTGCGCAACGCGCGCGATGCATGTCGGCCGCACGGCACTAAGTTCGGGAGCAATAATTTTGCGAAATTGTAATGGATGGGTGCATTGTATGGGTTTTGTCAACAGGCAAAGATAAGGAAAGGAGTTTACCTACCCTACCTATTTCCTTTGTTTCGTCCATAAAGTACGTCACACATTTAAGGGGGGGGAGGGTCAAGCTATCTGTGACACTAGAACAAAATAATGGCGGTTTTCATAGTAATAAGTGTGACAAAGGGGGGGGGAGGGGTCCAAATAGATCGAAATTGGTGTGACGTAATTTATGGATGGCTCCTTTTATAAATAATGCTTTCTGAAATTATCGCGATTAATACATGTAATAACTACCTACCGAATAATTCGTTTAAGTTTGTAGTCGTATATCTATTGTAATTGAAAATAATAATGCTTTAATACTCAGACAGACACATTTTAAGTAGGTTTAAATAATTAGGTTTAAATAAATAGACAAGATTAACGATTGCATTTATTTGCACATATCTAAATACCTACATATATTATAAGTTATAAGTACCTAAGTATACAGGGTGTTTGGCAGTCGAGTGTAGGGACTTTAAGAGGTGATAGCTAGAGTCATTCTGAACATTTTTGACCACAATTACTATTATGCCAAGTTGCACGGTTTTTGAGATATAGCCATTTCTATTTTTTTTTGAAAAATCACTCTTCCGTCCGTCATAGTCGTACTTGTGTACTGGCACTGTATGGAAATGATGTCTCTTTTTTTGGAAATACTTTTTTTTTGTTATTTCTTTACTTTTCTTTCCTTAAGTGGCACATGTTTAGAAAGCCCGTAAATCAAAGAAGTTTAATAAGTAATATGTACGCGTAAATCGCTGTTACTTTTTTTTTGTAGACACGCAAAGATACGAAAGTGTTTGAGATTTTTTTACTCGTCACGTCTAAAGAAGTTTTTTTAATCAATCTAGCAGTAAAATTAAGAAAGTAAATTTTAAAGAACCAGGGTATTGCGAAGGCAAAACATTAAAAATTAATTCAGTGCAGGCTATACAGGATGTTAAATTTAAGAAAATCTGGCAAAAAAAAAGTGATTTTTAAAAAAACAGAAATGGCTATACCTCAAAAACCGTGCAACTTGGCATAATAGTAATTGTGCTCAAAAATGTTCAGAATGACCCTAGCTATCACCTCTTAAAACCCCTACACTCGACTGCCAAACACCCTGTATATGTCATTGGTAGTACTTATAGTAATAGGTTTTTGCGATGGTCAGCCCTGTGTATCTTACGCACACATTGACGCGTGTACAGACGTCGTTATGCTTATGTAGATTCAAGAACGCGTATTTTGTACGTCGTGGCCGTGGTTGATAGTTTAAGATGATAAGCCTTCACGGACACATCATGACGGAAAAATTTAAACTCTTGAGTCCGGGCTATATACATATAGAAAAGAGCCAGTTTAGTTATTTTAGAAATTATTTCTTAGTAATCAAAGATTTATTCAACAATTTATAAATCATATTACACACTGCAGTTATTATACTTACTATTGGTTTGTTCATTATAAAGTAGGTTATTAGTGTTATTACTCACGAGGATAAATTTAAATGCGTTATATAGTACGAGACCCGCATAAATACATTTTTTTTTAACTAGCACAAGAGTACTGATATGAGTATTGCGATATCAAACCATAGCACATTGCGAATAATTCGCCTGTGGCTTTCCCGTAACAAGCATGCAAATTATCAAAAGTATTATTCCAAATTAAAATCAACCTGCGTGCCAAATTTCATCAAAATCCGTTAATAGTTTTAATGTGAACGCATAACAAACATCCATACATTCGCAATAGGTAAATTAGGTATCACTGGTATTATTTAAGTGGATCTCTATGTGCTCATTCCTACAGAATGAAATGTAATAATTTTTAAACCACTCAAATCGATTTGTAGGCAAATTAACTTCGTTACAGACTGAGATGAGAAAATAAATACATGTACAGTATAATTACACAAAGTTTACCACTGACAGATGGTTTGCCTTCATTTCATATTCAACTTTAACGACCTACAAATAAAGCCAATTTTAGAATACTGTTACCCACGTTTGCAGATTTTGTAATAGCTACTTTATTTGTATTGTGTTAAAGTTGGAAATGAAATGAAGGCAAGCCATCTGTCAGTGGTTAACTAAAAGTAAACGTATTGTACGGCTTTTTAGCCATTTACGCGCTTGGCGTTTTTATCTCGAGTGAAATTCTACCTTTTATTTTTAGCTCTGCGCTTTGACCTTGCGCGTGATCGAAAAGCAGCCTACGGGCGGGTACTCACTTGAACTTGTAGAGTGTGCCGTGCTGATGTATGAGTTGGAAGGAGTCCGAGGACTCGCCGCGCGTGGCCGTCCAACTCTCGAGCGCCAGGGTCTTCGAGCGCTCCTCGCGGAAGTCCGCCCGGCTCGTGCTGCCCGAAAGACAACTACATTACTGAGATCACACCTCTTACTCTCACAAGTACAATCGGAGTCATACTTAACTGAACATTTAAGATTCATTAGCCTAAGATCCCAACAGAAAATTCTTTACCTAACTGTTATGCGATCGAAATGTGACTTGAATAAAAGATTACACATTAATTGGTACAACACAGCACGGTTGACTAGCAAAATCTTGCCGGTAGATTTTTTTTCATAATTAGTTTTGTAACCTGGTAAATGAAGGGTCTGATGAAGGGCGATTTTCCGCTAGCCTTAAAACGGAGACATATCGAATTGGGGATGTCTATTTTTTTGCAATGTATAGTAAATCGAAAACCATTTCGAGATAAATGCTTTTTAATTCGTTTTCCGTAGTTATTTAATTTTAATATTATGTAATGAATTTATTATATAACAAATAAGCAATGAACTTCATTTGACATTGGTGTAAATTGCGTGACCGGTTCAAGTCGTACTTTATTCTGTGTGGTTAGAATTCTTCACAATTTACGCGTGGATTATACTACGGAGTTTGATTTGGACCCGCTGTCTGACATCTAGCACTTTGACAGTGCCAGTAAAGTGACACAGTGTATAGTGTACCACTACGCAAAAAATAATTAAAGGGGCTGCCTTATCGTAAGCATTTAGATAGATTTAGAAATTTGGCATTGTGGGAGCCCTCAATTATAATCTGACGTCATCAACTAAAATAGTTTCAATAATTAATTTTGAAAAAAGTAGAGAACTAAATGACAAAATATTGAAATTAGTTTCTTATAATTGACTTTTCTATACAAAAAAAATATAAAAACCACTGGTAATTTTTTTTAGACATTCCCAATTGTGTATACTGCCTGTTCTAGCTTTTGGTACTCAACTATGGTCCTTGAATGAGTTAAAAAAGACCAAATTGAAGGTTTACCAAAGAGCGCAATATGCTCGGGATGAAGCGGGTTGACCGGTTCCGAAACACTACACTGCGCTTCAAATGAAGTGGGACTGGGCAGTCCACGTCCACGTCAGCCGCATAGATCCAAACAAGTGGGCTAAAATAGCCACGGACTAGATACCAGCAGATGGGTGGCCTAGACGTGTTTATTAACAACTAGCTGGACATCACTCAAAATCGGGTTGAATGAAGAAAATGGAAAGAAGACTTTGCCTAGCAGTGGGACACTTCTTCAAACTAAATAATAATTATTATGAAAAAAGTACTTGTAGAAGTCACATTTCGATAAAATACGAGATAGTACAGTCGAGGTCAAAGATATCTTTACACTTTACTACCTTGTTGCAGTCACTTCGTGTTTGAACTTTTATATGAAATTGTCAGAAGGTGAGAAGGCATACAGTGACAAGGCACTAAAGTGTAAAGATAATCTTTGACCTCGACTGTACATAATTTGACGGTGGGATCTTACCCTATAATAAAGTAAATAAGTACGTTATTCAAAGATCCTTGTTTCATTTCATCATTCAATATATTATGTAGTAAATAATTCCTACAGTTTTTATGGTTGAATGGAAAGAAAACTGTGAACTTAATTCAATAAATAAAATGGATAGAGAAATTTTCCACAGCAAGTAAAAAATCAATTTCTGAAAATAGTATTAGTTACATGGTAATTTTTTTAGATTTTCATTTTGTAGCTATAAAACAAGCAATAAAATGGCATTCCAGTGAAAAAATTAGACGGAGCAATTTTCCGGTCCAAGACACGCCAAAAAATTATATTTTCTTAAAATTGATATTTCTGCTGGGATATTTTTTTTGATATTTCATATATTGTTGCAATACGTTACATGAATATTTCCGGTGAAGAAAGTTTGAACGGAACATTTTTCCGTAAAAAGATATTAACGATTGAAGGCTTTAGGTATTTACTTAAATCCTATTATTAATTTATTATTATTTTTTGTAAATTTATACAATACTTTTAATTAATTGATACTTTATCATACCATAAAGTTTTTCTGGCAGAGGAATTACTGTGGGGTCCACTACCTTTATTTCCTACACTAACATACCTACCTACTAACTTGTTTGCAAATTTTAAAACTAAAGTTAGAACTCCCTTGTACATATACGTAAATCCATAACTCCCTTAAGAACAATTTAGACCATTGTCATTTAGTATACAGGCATGGAATAACACCATTGACGAGCAAAAGATATTGTAGGCGATATGCTAGCATCCTGTCACTATTGTGCCACTTTTATCTAACTTTAAAAAAATTGCTAAAGTAGCCCTGAAACGTAAATGTAGCGTTTCGTGTGCTCTGCCTACCCCCTTTGATAATGATGATGATGACCCCCGTGATGCGTGTATGTGCATGCAATAAAGTTCAAATTACCCTTTGTATGACTTCGCCACGTAGAAGTCGAGCTGTTGCCCGTTGAGTACCAGCCAGTAGCGCTGCCAGGAAGCCAGCGACACTTTCTTGCCGTCTTTCAGCACAGTCTTCCTTCTCACGAAGCCTTCGTACAGACACTCCGAAGCTTCCAATTTGGACGGGTTGCTAGGAGCAGACATTGTAAATATTGTCAAAACTTTAAAGACACAAACAATTAAGATATTTATATTTAATGTCAAAAGTAATAGAGCAAAAACGATAATCTTTATGATAGCCGGCCGCGACACAAGTCGTAGAAAAAATGGCAAGAGCAATTCGCTGATTTATTATTAGGCACACAGAAACGATCTGAACGATTCTTATTCTCGCATCGGGTCCACTATTTAGGTTAGCTTGGTAAAGAAGCGCGCTCTACGCTCTCGATGAGAGCCCGAAATGACGCATCCGGCGGCCAATCTTTAGGAACACCAAAACAGTAGAATGACAACGCCCTTGAACTGGCGGCTTTGCCTCATCACTATTACGAACACCCTCGTTCTATTTTGAATATTATTCTATTACCGGCTTGCAAAAAATACTACTTGTTCAGATATTTATTCGGTAAATTCCTACTGAAACCGTCAGTGCTGTTACGATAAAAATTAGGGATGACGTACCTAATTCCACATCCATTTGTTTTACCTATTTTACTATTCTAGAGCAACTGTTAAGTGTAAGGGTTGTTCAATATCAGTAAAATACGAGCAATTTTGATTAAGAAATAACAAGTCTTATATTTCCGGAAGCCTATCGCAAGAAACGTCGTTTCGAGTAGGTAGATATACACTTAAAGCAAGTTGAGTGTTTACTAGGCGGGCGCTCCGTGGGTTCAGACAGTTATTTTTATCTCTTGCTCACCTATTCGGCAAGGACTGCGACAGCTTGTCGCCGGCGACGGAGCCCGGGGACTCGAGCAGCGTGTCGTCCAGCAGGTTGACCGAGCCCGCGGGCGTCTTCTCCTCCGACTGGCCTTTGCCGAAAATACTGCAACCCAGGAACCAGGTCACTACACTATTACTGAAGCCTAGGATCCAGTGCTGTAACTATCTTTTTGCTCCCAGTACGAGCTTCAATAATATCCTTGAACTCCAATATTAGATCCCGATCTGATTATTTTGTGGCTTGTGCCTGGACATCGTTGGAACCTCCCCCTAGTTACGGCACTGCTGTGACCCTAGACCGTCATGCACGGCCAGCCGACAGTAGTACATTTCAGCTTCAAGGTAACAGGTATATCGTGCCTTATTATTTTCAAAATACTACTGTTGCCTTCCTGGTAGACGTGCATGATGGATTGTGAGTTTTGATTTTGATGAGATTTAGGCATCAAAAAAATAACCACCACTTCAGTGACATTTCAATTAAAAGTTACTTAATAGCGAGACGACTTAATATGTGCAAAAGAAAAATGTGCTCATAATCACTTATCAGTAAATATCCAGGAAATCTAAAGAAAGTTCATAATACAAATAAAAGAACCCGGCTACAGTGAATCTTAAAAATTTTACACAGTGTTCACTTCACTTACTCACATATTTTGAGATAAGTACTGTTTTTTTTTACTTCGAATGTTTAGGATTATAGCTAGACCGTTTAAATGAGTCTTCGCCCGCACGGTACAGGGAAGCGCGGGTAGGAAGACAAAAAGGCCCGAAGAAGTGCGGGCGGCAGGCACGAGGCGCGCTATATTAATGTTATTTTTGTCATTTATGCAAAAAGTACTTAAATGTAGTCAACACGACCACTCGGGTTCTTTAGACCACTTTAATACATTTTTAAATATTTTCTGCGTTTCAAAATCATTCAATATTTTATTACCTACTTTCCACTTTAGACGGCTAATATATTTACACTCGGGAATGTTCATGTTTCAAGTGTTTGGACTGTTTGTTTGTGAAGCATTTGAAACACGATCAGTCAACCTGTGTGGTCAATCTCATAATTCATTTCATTTGCCACGTATTGCCTACACTTAGCATTGCATTACGTCGCATACAATACAGTCACGCAGTCACACATAGAATAGGTGCGAAAGTAAAGCCCAGTTTACACATGCCCGAATAATCGTGCAAGTTGCATTTTATTGCGGCTTGATCTCTCTTTCATCATAAGTCGTAAACACCGCGGCCGCGCAATGTAATACAACATCAAAGAACTTTCCTATACGTGCAAACTAGTTTTAAGAAATACTTAGTGAACGGTGCTAGAAGGCGTCCTACTAAAAATAAATTTACTACCCATTAGGCATCTGATAAGATACCTAAAACTACAACAAAAACTACGGTTAAATTAAAATAGTGGGTAATGTGAATTAGTCGTATATGTATGTATTTAAATAAAAAAATAAGCTTTTGCCATCGCATGCGTTGACTGGATGAATTTTGTAAATCGCCGTTGAAAAATATATAATGTACTTACTCATATTATGTACAATTAAAATACATACTTACTTGACTGTTTAAGATGGAATTAAGGGAAACAGTGAATTTTTAGAAAGGGATGCATTGATTTGATTGCATAGGTAGGTATGTACACATCCCTTTCGACCAAAGACAATTTTTCTCTGTTCCGTCTTCACTTTTGTCAGTTAAGTATGTTTTTGACCGAAAACCAATGTATGATAAAAAAAACTTCCTCAGACATGTTAGAACAGATTTTCATCGACGAGCATTTGAACAAAATAACTAAGAAGATTATAATGTATAATCTGTCCTTGTTTAGTAAATAGAGTTAATACCATATCAGCCTCTATTTCAGGTCAGTCAGGTTCACCTCTACTGATACAGATAGAGTAAATTAGCGAGTTCTTCAAGGCCAGCTATCCTAAAATGGCATCATCGTTGCGTCATCGCATCAACTAAGGACGCCCATCCGCTCACTACACACCCTATTTTTTTCGCCAGGAATCCTAGGCGTAGTTCAAATTAATGATGTAAGAGACTCAGTCTTTTAAGGCCTTTTAGGAAAATTCGACCCCTTTTATACTCCACGGAAGTAGTCCCTACTTTCTTAACGTCTTGAGTCACACGACTAAACTAACTGACGACTAATTTAAATCGAAGTTTTTTAAGCGAAAGCCCAAAAAACTAAGTCCTTAAATAAAGAGTTTAGTTAAATGACTTAAAGAACTAAGTTATTCGGCTCGGGAGTCCGGGGTCTGACTTTAATTTAAAGAACTCGTGGTTAATAAAGAACAAAATGATAAGTCTTCGATTGCATTTTAGACTAAGAGCTTGAGCTGTATTGAATATTATCCGACTCAGCCGCTAGTCTTTTCAGAAACAGCTCAAGTCGTTCAGTCGTTTAAGTCTTTTAATAAAACGACTCAGTGTTATTATATACTTATTAATAAAGACTCGAACCTCCAGTCTTCATCAACAACACTCCTACAAAATTCACAACGACACTCCTAGTTTTTTTTTTTTATCATATAAGAGACATAACGTCCCACTTTTGAGCAGGTGGGCCCAGTGCGGATTGGGAACTTCATACACACACCATTGAATTCGTAGGTGTGTGTCGGTTTCCTCACGACATTCTCCATCACTGTAAATTTCCAATGTAATTTCGCTCATGAATTCTGAAAAATTTTGGGATGTGAGCTCGGATTTGAATTCACGATCCGATCCGACCATAGATCAAACCACTCAGCTAACACAGATTATTTTTTTTTAATTCGTCTTAATACTAGGAATTACGTAGTCACTTTCTACTTTTATTGATAAATAGCTAAAACGCATGTAATTTTGTTTTCTTGTTTGTACAAAGAAATATATATTATTATGTAATACATAAAAGCTAAAGACAAAAATAAAAAGCAATCAACGAGGGACTTCAGTTATTCAGAAGGCAACAAGTACTGAACTAAAAAATAATAAATTAAGTAAATATGCTTACGGACGAACACAAAGCATGCTAGTTATACCGCGTTGCATATGACATAGTGTAATAGTATCACCATCTACGTTCCAAGTTACAACACAATGCAAGCCGCCTTGCTTCATTCAACGATGAAAGTGACTCACCCCACACCAAAATTGACCTTGTGAAAATTTCTTGGCAAGCTCGTACTACGAAACCTATGTACCGGTTGTAAGAGGAAAAAAATATTGTACAGTCAACATCAAAATAAGATAGTCACTTTTGAACGAACTATAACTACATTGACATTTGAGGATCAAGAGTGACTATCTACTTTGGGTTTACCATTGAAATAACGACAGAATTTTGATGGATTCAAATTTAAACGTTTTTTATACATCGTATTATCGACAGATTCATATTTCAATGTATATTTTACGTTCATAAAACGCACATCGTTTGTAATGTGAATATTGAAAGAATACAGTTCCATGCTTATTATTTGATGTAATGATTAATTGAATCAGTTATTACTTTCGAGTTTCGACGGACCAAAACCAATTGGGATGCACCAAAAAAAATAACCTATAGTTTTTATATTTTTTTTGGAAAGAATAGGATATTTTAAGACACTATTTTCATCGATTTTGAATTTGGTTGAGTATTTAATTTTTTATATTTTTTTTTAGAAATACGTTGGATGACGTCACAGTGAGAGAGCCACGTTCTATAGCCTAGAAAAATTCAAGTCGTACATAACATAATCTGTGGCACTACCACGGCACTACTGAGACCCTACTACGAAGTGCATAATTCGAACTTCGTTTCATGCCGTCCCGCTCACGCTAATATGATTTGACACGAGAGTGAGAGGAATGATACGATACGAAATTCGAATTTTGTAGTAGTGCCCCTGATTTGTCTTGTCACTGTCAATATTACAAGCACGGCTTAGGGTCCTAAATGAACCATGACAAAATAGTTTTATTTATTTCTCTTCTTTTAGCTTCGATTATTCCTGTTTGTTTAATGGTGTGATAGTAAATAGATATTTTTTATTAAAATCTGATATTTAAATTCTTTCATATTTACTTGTAACGTAGTAATTTAATAATTAAATTTGTAAAAATACATTGCAAGTATTGTATACATTTCGGACTTTATGATAAATGACAACTGTTTAAAGCCAGGTGTGCATCTTGTGATTAAAGTTCTGTCTTTGTCACTCTTTGCTATTATAAGCGGGACAGCAACATTTCAAACTGTCAATTTGCTTTAGAGTGTAGACCTGCTTTATATCTGCCTTTGTGACGATTCACTGCAGGGGTCAAATGAAGGTCATTACTTAAATTTTCTTTATTTAATTCAGATTATCATATTTTTGGAATCTGATTTCTGAAAACGCTTCACAAAGCCTATTTCTCCAAACGGTTTTCGATTTATTATACGTTGCCAAAAATTGGGACATCCCAATTGCATACCTTGCTACTCTGCCACCAAGTTTGCACGTTTGTTAATTAGGTTGGGGAGTAACAAGATAATTGGTTTCAATGTATCTGATGTTATTCAAAAAAGTATTTGTATTTTTTTATTGAACAACTAACTTTGACGACACAAATCAATTGTTGGTGACATTAATGAAATTTTACGCATGTCCAATATAAATGCGTGCGTGTTTGTATGTGTTTGTAGCTCTTTCATGCTATGGTGTGTATGTGTATACATATATTATGTAGTTAGATCTCTAGAATCACCATTAAAAAGTACATTATGTATATTATGTAGTTGGATCTCTGGAATCACCAATATAAAGTATAGTTTAATGAAGAGTTCATCGACAAACCAAGGGAACACCCTACTGTTTTGATGTAGACTGTACATATGTTTCATTAAAAATAAAATGATTATGTCTAAGGAAGTGTTCCGGTAGGTATTTAGCAATCAATTATTTCTTAATTTTTGCGAACATGTTTTATCAAGTTAGCTAAAATAAAGTGAAATAAGTAACAGGTGTGGACAGCAGATAAAAGAGATTACCTGTGGCTGAAACATTAACTAATATACTTAAGACATCCAAGATACATCATGACAATCGGACAAATTATTTTTTTCAGTTTAAATATAAGTCACAACATAATGAAGACTGGAGTCAAAAAGAGGGAACACTGATGTCTTTAGTAGGTAATTATCCATTAATAATGTCACAAAAACTATGAAATTAGAGATTTATGATAGCTTTTTAAATATGAAAGCACTCAGTATGTTTAGCAATGACATGTAGTTTTAAAAACATGTTCTCACATATCTTTTCAATGCAATAAAAGTTGAGAAACCGCATGAAACTTTAAAATAGCACATCATTGCATCAGAGCGTTCCCGAATGTGACATGTTAGAATGGATGACTATTACTTTGACTTTGAAAATGGCATTGTAATTGAATTTGACATATTATAACTTACTTGGATCCGAGCGATCTGCACTTTCTGTGTGTCGGTATGAATTTGGAGTTGTAGTTAGCGTGGAGACGGAGAGAGCCGGAGCCGAGGCGGTGCGAGGGAGACAGGGCCGGCACGGGCGCACCCGCGACCTCCTTGACGGACTCCTTCGAACCCGCGCAGCTGCCGATGGGCGATGGAGGCTCCAACTTCAGAGATAATCTGGAATGCAATGGGTTTTGAAAAACGTGCAGGTATCTCATTAATATTGCAACTAGCTGATGCCCGCATAAAAACCATAAAACCTTGTCCTGACAATTACGTACACAACAAAAAAAATATCCAATAATAAATAATATAATAATATATAATTGGTGCAGTAGTTCTCGAGTTTTGCGCTTAGCAACACATTTGGCGATTTATTTTTATACATATATATAGATGTGAAAGTATGGAGTTTAAATGTTTGGATGCTTGTTATCTTGGATTAACACAGATAATACTTTTATCCCCGAAAATGCACTGTTCCAGCAAAATAGTGATAAGCTAATTCTTCAAAGGCTTAGAGCCCGTTGTTTGATCATTAGTTAAACTAACTAATAGTTAAAACCAAAAATAAAAAAAATAGTTAAAATATATGGCAAACATAACAATAGTTAACGCATTTCAAAGGAAATTTGACTATTAGTTTGTTTTAACTAATGATCAGACAACGGGCCGTAAGTCGCGGGGAACAGCTAGTATTGTAATGTCATCGTTCATCGTTATTAGGCTGCGTATCTACCAGAGCAGTGGGAGGTAGCTAAGCGGTGTACGAGAGTACCACCAGCACAAGTGCTGTGCTGGGCGAGCCTAGGAAAGAAAAATTAAGTGCTGGTGGATTTTTTGTGTTCCGACTAGAGTTTTTAGATAAGAAATAAAAAATAAACGAGAAAACTTTTCGAGATAGTAATCAACAGGGCGTACGTACATAACCAAAGAAGCTTTTATAAACGTATATAAATACGTCTAAGCAGCACTTACTTGTATTGATCATCTTCTAGAAATTTTTGAAGTTCTTCTATATATCGCACGCTGTTTAGGTAAGTAGCAACATGTGGCAAGGGTGCAATATCATATTCCGATGTTTGGTACTTTTCAAGAGCTTTTAAAACCACAGCCATTTTAGCAATGCGGTGAGGCGAGCCAGCAGGGTGAGCAATGTCTATGTACACTAAGTCTGTTAAAAATATACCTGTAACAATTTAATTCATCAAATTTGCATTTTCATTAATCAAAAACGTGTTTTTTGAAAGATTTATCACTTTAATTTTATTTCCAGTTGAGCAGAACCGCAATATTATTACTATAAATAATACATGGGTACATCTGACACACACAATATTACGATAAGCTACTCGTTACTTGGAAAACAGATAAGGAATTGAGAAGGACATCTATCTGTGGGTTAAAATAAACATTACTGGGTCATTATTGCAGCTTTGACAAGATAAAGTTTATTCCACAAGTACAACTTAAAAATGGTGATACCGAAATAAAAAACTCACCAAGATAGGGTATACAGGGAAGGGATATGCTTTTCAAATATTCCCTTAGCGCTGTCCAGTTGTCCTCCTCACCAAACAGTTCGGCTAATTTATCAAACTGTTGTTTATCCTTTTTTGATAAGCAGCCCCATGTTTTTGTTAATCTATTAGGGGAAAATACATACGACTTACACAATTATGAAATCAAATGTAAAAGTTAATGCAATCACCAAAGTATAGGATGATGTGAAACACAAAGGAAAAATAAAGGCCAACATCATGTTTCTAAAAATGTGTAAAAGACTTTCTTACCTATAAATACTAGCACTATTTAAAGCCGATATAACAGCAAACAGAGAATGCAAATTGTTCAGATCATGTAACTTTTTTCCTACTTTGATAAAATGTGCCAGTGTCTCTGCTCTTGCTTTAGGTGACTGCCCGTTCAAAACTTCCTGTACTGTCCAAAAGCTTACCTAAAAGTATACTTGCGCATATAGATTTGAATACTTAGTATTATAATATAACACAATTTAACTAATTTATTTATTAACATTTCTTTATATCAGTCTTGTGTTAAGAATTTCTTACCCTGTTAAACCTTTTTGTGAATGCAACAACATTTGGGGCCACTGTTTGCTTGTTCAGCTTGTTCCAGCCACATGTTGTCAGTTCTTCTGGTTTTATAGCCTTGAAACAAGGCAGGTCCAGTAAAGTAAGTTGGTTTGCAATATCTTCTGGAGTCAGCCTCAATGCAGAACATACTATTTCATCCCAGGATTGGTTAATGCTGGCTGCAGCAGGCAGACTGCTGGTTTTATATTGGTATACTGGATCCACTTGTCTGTTACTAGCTCCATCACCGTGTCTGTCAATGTAAAACCAAACCTATGCCTCATTTACACCACCTAAATAAATGCAAGTGAATATATATACCATGTCAATTTCATTATCATTAGACTCAAGTTCTAATGTTTACTAAACAGTTGGATTGGCTATTCATAATATGTATAATATTCCAACATAATAACTAGTGCTACCTTTGTTTTTAAATTAATCTGCAAATTTAAATTTTATTCTAAGAATGTTATGGGGAGTGAACCAGACCTGAACTTACATTAGGTATGTTGCCCTCATTACAGTACCACAGAATAGGCAATATAAGTAGGTAGCTAAGTTAAATTAATTTGAATGCAAACAGTTGATAACCTCCTGCTGCCCACATCAAATTTTGTTCAATGAAATTTAAACTTTTTTACTAATGAAATGAGTTCAAGGTCACATTAGAATAAATCCTAATAATAGGACATCGGACCTCAGGAGGATAAAGTAATAAGTTTAGGATTATTTTATTTGCCACAAAAACTACTTAATGACAAAAAATTATTTAGTAGTTCTTTTTCTTTTTGATACTACCTGTTACTTCCCAACTTTTATTGTGAATTAGGGTAGGAAAAACACCCATCATTTCATGTGAGTAATAACAATGACAATTATTTAGGACATGACTATTATAGTAGACTTCCCTTTGTATAATACAAAACTGGAAAAAATCTAAAACTTCCACCTGAAAACTGTGTGATTAAAAACAAACATTAAAATAAATAAAATCTAAATTATATGTCATAAACTTAATCATTATTTTACAGTTACCTGGTGGCTGGTAACAAATAAAATTAATATAAGGAAATCTTACGCATAGTTATAGTAGCAAGCACAGTCATCCTTTGTGTATGATTTTTGGCTGTTTAAAGGAATATGGGTAGCTTTCTTATTATTTTGTTTACATGATGGTTTGTCTTCCAGGGGCCAGTTTTCTTCATCTTCATGCTGTAAACAATTGATGTATAATAGAAAGAAAATAAACGTTTTGGCAACTAGTGTAGAAATGACTGACTTACCTCTACTATCCTCAAGACTGATAAGCTGTCACTAAGAATATCCCTTGGCATTTTTGTTTACACGACTGTACATACTTCGGTGAGAATATTACTGAACAGGATACCCAACCCGGCGTCACAGCAACCAACCACGAAAACAAACATGAAAATATAAATGACCAAATTAGCAAATAAACAAACCATTAATAAGTATATCCTTCTTAAAATATTCGCTTTCTTATTAACATGCAGTTTTTAGGATAGAATATCCAGTTAACTAGAATTATTCGCCATAGTTCATAACTTCACTAAATTGAAATTAATTAACGCGAAGTAGAGAACGACCTATTGATTGTTAGAACTTATAAATTATACAGCTCTACAAATTCAAAAACTGTATCAACAGTCACATAATTAACACTATAATTACGGCTCACCAATTAAGTTGACTATAGCATTACGACTGTATTTATTACAATATTCGATTAGCAGACAAAAAAAAACATTAAACAACTATCGTCTAATTATAAAACGAAATGAAATAGGTAGGTGACAGAAAAAAGACAAGGACAGACCGAGGCAAGTAGCCAGCTGCAAAAATTATACAAGAAATACGATTTAAGGCCTTCCATAAACTAAAGCGCGTGCGGGAGCACCAACGGAGCGTAGCATGTCCAGCGCGCTCTATAAACACAGGAGGGCTACTCCGAAATTCGAAAATCGAAGTTCGTATTGCATCGTCTCGCTCGCTCTTGTATTAAATACTATTAGCGTGAGAGGAATGGCACGATACGAAGTTCAAATTTTGCACTTCGAAGTATAAGGCCTAAATCAAATATAAGATCGGTGTAAGAGCGTTTTCACATTATCCGATACCGATATCGGATCGGACGCCGATACGATATCGGGGCAAGTAAAAGGTATGAAATACGTACCGGTCTTTCAGATTATCCGATCCGATATCTTATCATATTTCATACATTTCGTATCGGCGTCCGATCCGATACCGATATCGGATCGGACGCCGATACGATATCGGGGCAAGTAAAATTTATGAAATATGTACCTGTCTTTCAGAATGTCCGATCCAATATCGTATCATATTTCATACCTTTCGTATCGGCGTCCGATCCGTTACCGATATCGGATCGGATAATGTGAAAACGCTCTAAAGGCTCGGCCATATAGGTAACGCCACCAGAGTTGAGGCCATGCACACAACCACATCTCATGTAATGACAGCGGGATTTTGACGTTGTGTTGTCGTTAAACGTCAACACAACGTCAAAATCCCGCTGTCATTACATGAGATGTGGTTGTGTGCGTGGCCTCAACTCTGGTGGCGTTACCTCTACCGCTGCTTAAAACACGGAAACGTTACGGAATCGCAGTGACGTGCCGTAAACGTCAGAATTTACCACATGCTCTCCATAGTAAAGTTGTGACGTTTACGGTGCGTCACTGCGATTCCGTAACGTCACCGTTTTTTAAGCGGTGGTTTGGTCGCACTTTAACACATCGGCAGCGCGGCACAGCGTCGTATATGACGGCGTCGGTTATGGAGGGCTTAAGCCCATAACACTGAAACATAAACGCTGTACCGAGCGGCCTACGTGTGTCACCGTATATATGATTCAGTGTTCTAGAACGCGCTGGGCACGCTCCGTCGACGTCGCGCACACGCTAATGCTGCGGTCTGTGGAGGGTTTTACGGTGATACACATCGGCGACGCAACGAGTTTATCGACTTTAAGCGTCTGCCACACTTTAGCTCAAATAACGCCACCATACCACGTACATGTAAAAGGAAGGAGTAACAAATAGTTCGGCCTCACTCTTACCTTCTTACCTTTCGAAATCTAAAAAATTGTTCATGATTGCAGCCTTACATAATAATATTAATCTTTTATGAAAATGTCTCGTCCTGTATTTTTTATCTATCCAATGGTCAAAAGTGCGTTGCGTTACGAGCCGAAATAAACTTCTCAATCCATGGACTTAATACCTAACTAGGACTGAGTACTGCGACAAAAAAGTGAGGCCGAAAAAAAAAACAAACCAGAGAGTTGCATCTCATTCTAATTAGGGTGATCAAGTGATGGTGCGAGTGAAACACAAGTCTCTAGTTTCTCTAGTTTGTTTATTATCTCTTGGACCACTGTCTCTAGTTGCCATTATTAAACTGTACGCCTTGGTAATATGGGTCACTTTTGATTGAAAAGTTAGTACTCAGTCCAGGTTAGGTATTAAGTCTTTGTCTCAATCTGTTCATTAATTTTGTCCGTGGTCACCTAAAAAATACCTAAGCGTTGCAACTTCCGTTCGTTTCACTTCTTTTGATTGTATTTAAACGAAAAACTTATTTATTGTTAACAAAAAAAACTGTATATTAAGAAATAAAAATAACATGTTGAATAAAAATACCATAATTGTTATGTGTAAACATTTGTAATAATTCGTATTGTGTATGGTGGTATTGGTGGTATTGGTATTCCATGTAAACTGTTATGGCGTTTGTCTTTACGATACACAACGCATATTCATATCTGTACCATAATCAAGAGAAGAAATCTAATTTAAGATAGAAAATTTTATTTCAAATCTTTATAGTGAAGAAAAAACATGTTTTTAACTTAGTAAGAGAGTCGATAAATGTAGAAGCGTACCTTTTTAGGTTATGTTTCCATCTTTTATAGGTATTTTAGGTGGGTTTTATTCAGAAAGAAGTTCAATTACGAATTTTTTTTGAAAAAGTATCCCATAAAGTGATGTCTGAATGAATTTCTCACGGTTTCTAGATATTCAGTCATGGTGGGAAGTGCCCAGTATCGCGTACTTTTGTTCTTTATTCAGGACTGCATTCAATCTTCTGGATTTTGACATCGAAGTGAGTATTACCTGTTTTCTTCGATGATATTGTTTTTTCATCATTGAACAAGTAACTAAAGCTTCGCTCATTATTGATAGGAACTAGAAGAAGCTCTATTGACAGATGGGACCGAAGAATCGGCCAGTTCCCTCCTGACCGAGCTGATAGTGCGTCTTCTCAATGGATGTCTTGGAAATAATGACATCTCGGCCTTCAACTATCAGGTAATCAGTCACTACCATGTGTCATTTAACTTCATGTATGTAATTTTTCGTGTTATTTTTCGAAAAGCATATGTTGTCACTGTTTACTTATTGCAGATGTACCTGAGACGATTATTCAGAAGAAAATGTCAGGAAACAGGCAGATACAACCCATTCAACACTGATATTGATTTCCAATTTCTTCCCCTTCGCACCAAAGTTGAGATTTTATATGCTCTATGTGACTTTCGTTTAGATGCTGAGGATGTATTTGATTTGTTTAAAAACCTTGAGGCTGAAAGCCTAAGAGTAGAACCCTTGGGGTGAGTTGTGCAAACCAATCTTGAAGCCCTTCCTACACAAGGCTATCAAATCAAAATCGTCAGGTTTGGAAGATTTGCATAGGCTTGTGTATGAGGGCCGAAGTATGATCTATATTTAGTTATATAATAATATAATTTTGATAACATGTCATCTCTTTTTTAGATATGATAACAATGACTCTGCATACTGGTACTTTTATGGCACAAGATTATATCGCGAAGACACAATAAAAAAACATAAAGGAAAAAGCAAGAAGAAGAAAGCAAAGGAGAGCAAGAAGCGAGGCTGGTTCTACGGGGATGATTGGCTTGACGACGAGGAGACGGAGCGAGTGTGGCAAGTGGTGTGTTTCACCGAGGAAGACTGGACCCACTTGACAGAGAAATTCAGCAGAGCCACAAGTAAAGTTGAAAAAGAATTGTACAGGTCCCTTTCACAAAACTTTTTGCCTGAAATACCTCGACTTTTCCAAGAGAAAGAACGTCTTCAACGCAAAAGGTAAGGTCTAGTCTTCTTCATACAATCAGTACTATGTTTTAGAAAGTTTTTGGAACATATCATAATCTAAAAATTTGGTGGCTGTCAGAACCCTTTAAAAGGCAGAGGCGATTTAGAAACCACATGCATTGAGTTGGAATTTCAACTTTATTGATTACACTATACGTCACAATTTCCATTGTAATTATTGAAAATACGACTAGCTTTAAAAATATCCTTTGTCAGGTACGCATTCAATAGCTGCTTTTGATTCTGTGGTAGTATGCTCCAATGAATGGGGCCTTATAAAGGGTTAAACTGCATATATTATGTAGCCACAGCAATAAGTGGTTTTATTAAAAATTTGTATCTTTTATTAGTAATAATAATTTGAAACATTAATAGAAAGCCCTACTTAGAATGCTAAAATTCAAATTTGTTATCTTCATTGGAAGTGACTCCTTGAATAATAAATACAAATCAAACACAATTAATTGAAAAATGTTATTGAGGGGGTTTTTGTAAAGTACAATGAAGTCAAAAGTAAAATATGTACAGTTGGAAATGTTTCAAGTTGTTGACAGGCATCAAGTACTAAGGGGCTCATGTTTTAAGCATGTAAGCGAATGAACTTGTACTTAGCTATAAAGCAGTTGTTGTTTCCTGAAATTGCTGAATATATATTCTAGTTGATTTAAACTCAGCATTGCTCCTTGATTTCATTTGAATAGTGTATTTATTAAATGTGTATTTGTGTAATGATGAAATCCGCGCAAGAACTAAAGTCACTGACAGCTCGAAAAATCGCCAGACTCAAGTGGCAGTGGGCAGGGCACATCGCTCGTAGAACTGATGGCAGATGGGGCAAAAAGGCTCTCGAGTGGCGTCCACGGACCGGAATACGCAGTGTAGGTAGGCCTCCAACAAGATGGAGCGACGACCTGGTTAAGGTTGCGGGATCGCGTTGGATGCGGATGGCACGGGTCCGATCTCTTTGGCGAGCCTTGGGGAGGCCTATGTTCAGCAGTGGACGTCTTTCGGCTGAAATGATGATGATGATGATGAGTGTATTTATTTGTTCTGCAATGTTACAAGCCTACATCATCCAAAATTAACATGTTCTCTGTTCCCCCATACAAAGGGTAAATTTGCTCCTCAAGTCAATTTCAATATTTATTATATTTTGTTTATTTAATCACATATATCCTTTTGGATATGTTGGACTTGTGGATAACAGGGTGCACAGGCCAGGAAATGTGTAAGCAAGATATTTATGAAGCTTTGCACAAACATTGACAAAGAGGATTGCCACTGCAATCAATAGGCATATATATCAAGTGTGACCAGTGCATGATCTATAACACAACTTTTAAATTGCAAGAGATAATATATTTAAAATTCTTGACAATTTTTTTTCCTCTTGACTTATTTCTGAAACAAAATTATAAATAATGTTCAGAACATAAACTAAATGTTAATTGAAACTGAGTGCATTCTGTGATTTTAGTTCTAAAATCTTTCTTTGGTATGATGAAATTCATAGTTGTTTTTTTTTTTTTACTTTGAAGTTAATAGCTGTGCGTGTGTGTGTATATGTACAGTCAGGTTTATATTTAAATTTATTTATAGGTTATATAAGAAATAGTAATGCCGCAATGCGAAAGCTTTCTACATTGTGTATTTTTTTTCTTATCTGTTTCTACTTCTTGTTTTCCTATTTATTGGTATCAAAACAGATAGGTTTTTATAGCTTTTGCAGAAATGATGTGAAAGTTTCAGAAAATGCATACATTTCACCCGTCATTGGGGTGTCTTTATATCCATACATCATTATTGCAGAAGCAAAAACGATTTGACAGTACTTAAAAATTATGACAAATAAACAATAACAGAAGTGACACTCATATTGAGTGAACTTTAATTCTAATAGGTATCAGACCTCTATATTTGACTTGATTAATAGTACAAATTAAAAAAAAAATAAGTACGTAATTGCAACGTCATGCACTTGAGTCACTTTTACTGCTTACCGGTTACATGATTGCTGTAAGGGGAAAGAGGACTATTTTTGTAACCTTTACTCTACTAATACAGGAAAATGAAGGTCAGCTGACGCACCTGCGGGGGCGCTTGCAATGAGACCCCATAGAACACGTCAAAAAAAAAATCCGAAAAATATTTTATACCGCATGAAATTTTTTCCATGTGTAATTGACATTAAATAGAATTTAAAAAAAGTAGTCAGTGCACGACAGAGGGGGAATAGGGTAGTGTCCTGGGTAAAAAAAACACTATTACAATTAGTCCGACATTTAAATTATCAAAAAATATTGAACACATTTTTTTTCTTTTGTCAATTGAACAAAAAACGACAAAGATAAAGCGCGACAAAGTTCGGGAGTGGGGGCTCGTGACGTCACGGTTCGCTAAAAAGTGTAGCGAATCGTGACGTCACGCGGAACTTCAACATACAATATCTCCGTCATTTTTTGTTCAATTGACAAAAGAAAAAATACGTGTCCAATATTTTTTGATAATTTAAATGACGAACTAATTAGATTTTTTTAGGAAACTAGCCTATTATGCGTCAGCTGAAAATGCTAACTTGCAAAAAAAATTAGAAAATAAAATTATTTTCTGCCGATTGAAATTTTTTTACATGATTTTAGACATATACAGAAATGTGATATTGATAATCAGCTGCATATATAGTGGGGGAAAGACCGTCAGCTGGAGCAGGAATGTATCACTGCGCGCATATATCTCTACGACGCGCGGAATTTTAAATGCTCCAGCTGACGGTCTTTCCCCCACTATATATGCAGCTATATTGATAATCATCAATATCACATTTCTGTATATGTCTAAAATCTTGTAAAAAAATTTCAATTGGCATAAAATAATTTTATTTCCTATTTTTTTTTGCAAGTTCGCACGCTCAGCTGACGCATAATCCCCCCTCTGCCGTCCAGCTGACTATTTTTTTTAAATTCTAATCAATGTCAATTACACATGAAAAAAATTTCATGTGGTATAAAATATTTTTCGGATTTTTTTTTAACGTATTCTGCAGCTTCCCACTCTCGCATCCACCGCAACTGGACCAGCTGACGATCGATTTCGTCATGAGCCACATACATTCTCTTTTCTATATTAACATCAGCAGGCATAAAATGACTTTTTTAAAAAGCCGCTGCCTCCCGGACTATGTCTGCCAAGCTATTGTTTTTTTGCCGCCAACATAAGAGAATCTGAACTAAAATATAAAAACTCATGTTCAGATCTATCTGTACTTATTACATACTAGCCTTCCGTCCGCAGCTTCATTAATTAATTTTTCCGTAGGAAAAGGTACTTTCCCGCGGTAAAAAGTAGCCTATGTCACTCAGTGATATGATAATGTAGCATTCTAACGGCAAAAGAATTTTTGAAATCGGTCCAGTAGTTTTTAAGTTTATTCGTTACATACAAAAATACAAATCTTTCCTCTTTATAATATTAGTGTAGATATGTTACGTCTTTCAGCGCAAGCCAAAGCACTAGCACTTTGATCACAATAAACGACAATACAATGGTAAATACAAGGTTAATGTGTTCAGCTATTTTACAACTTGACTGCCAATATTCATATTTCGATGTGCCGCATTTTTTAGACTCCTTAATCAATTAGGATTTCCCACAGCAAGTCATTTAGTTAGTTGATTTTGATTTCTACATTTTTTAACTATGTTTGTATATTTAAGGTTGCTTGAACTAGCACCACGGCGCACCTCTAGTCGAGTTCTTCAAAAAATAAAGCAAAAAGAAGAAGAAGGGAAACAAAGCACGCAAGAGAGCAAGGACGACGAGGAAAGCAAGGAAACTCCTGATCTGGCTCGCGAAAATAGGGCCAAGAGGCGAAACTTATTAAGGTAACTTTTAATTAATCTTAATATAAATTTGTGAAGTGCTTGTGTGTGCAGTGGCGTAGCGTGGACCAATATAGACGCGGGCGAAGTCGCATAAGCGAGGTCCCTTTTCTTTCGTTCCCAAGATCTACCCAGTGGCGATGCAGGACCTAATTTTTATGTGGGCTAGAGATAATTTGCGAGGTCCTACGCTGGCGCACCCCACATTAAAGTAAGGATTTTTGATTCCGTAAAAAAACGAGAACCATTCGAGGCGCGAACTTCAAACCGCCGGCTTCCCCCACGCCTAACTACGCCACTGTGTGTGTGTGTGTGTGTGTGTGTGTGTGTGTGTGTGTGTGTGTGTGTGTGTGTGTGTGTGTGTGTGTGTGTATTACATAGTCCAATAAAGTTACAAATGTTTTTCACATTGCCTTTGATAATGCAAACGTTTTTTTATTTTTATTTTTGCTGAATAAATAACCCATGTGAAATCCTCATTGTGTCCAAAATGCTAAAAGTTTAAAGTTATACATAGGTATGAAATAGGCAATATATGCATATATGGAATACTAGCAGTTGCCCGCGACTCCGTCTGCAAAGAATTCGTTTATCGCTATCCCGCGGGAACTATACAATTTTCCGGGATAAAAACTATCGTATGTCTTTACCAGATTCTAAAACTATCTACATACCAAATTTCATCTAAATCGGTTCAGCGGTTTAATCGTGAAGAGGTAACAGACAGACAGACACACTTTCGCATTTATAATATTAGTATGTATAGGCATTTCGTACTATTTCTTGTTATTATCATTAGACCCCGAATATTTGTCGCAATTGGGAATGTCTAAAAAAAATTACCAGTGGTTTTTATATTTTTTTTGTATAGAAAAGTCAATTATAAGAAACTAATTTCAATATTTTGTCATTTAGTTTCTCTACTTTTTTCAAAATTAATTATTGAAACTATTTTAGTTGATGACGTCAGATTATAATTGAGGGCTCCCACAATGCCAAATTTCTAAATCTATCTAAATGCTTACGATAAGGCAACCCCTTTAATTATTTTTTGCGTAGTGGTACACTATACACTATGTCACTTTACTGGCACTGGCCCTATACTACGAAGCGCGAAATTCGAACTTCGTTTCATGCCGTTCCGCTCACGCTAATGATATTTATTACGAGAGTGAGAGGGACCGCACGATCCGAACTTCGAACTTCGAATTTCGTAGTAACCCCCCTGACAAAGTGCTAGATGTCAGACAGCGGGTCCAAATCAAACTCCGTAGTATAATCCACGCGTAAATTGTGAAGAATTCTAACCACACAAAATAAAGTACGACTTGAACCGGTCACGCAATTTACACCAATGTCAAATGAAGTTCATTGCTTATTTGTTATATAATAAATTCATTACATAATATTAAAATTAAATAACTACAGAAAACGATTTAAAAAGCATTTATCTCGAAATGGTTTTCGATTTTCTATACATTGCAAAAAAATAGACATCCCCAATGGCGTCACAAAGTAGTTTTATGAGTAAATGGAACGGTCTTAATTAATACGAAAAACTAACAGGTTAAAACCGAACAAATTTAAAATAATTTAGGATAAAAATTACCTAGTAAATTGAATAAATTGATCAAAAATTGATTGATTTTGTAGTGGTAGAGCCATGTTGTAGCTAGCCGCTGCATCACGAATGGGCCGGCTCGTCCGGGGCAGTACCACCCTCTCACAGAACACCGGCGTGAAGCAGCAGTAATCCTGCTTGCGTTTCGTACGGTCAGTGAGAGTGCCGGGGGCCCAATACCTCACCCCTTCCCTCTCCCCCTTCCCCTATTCCCTCTCCTTTAGGGCCGACAACGCACTGGCATCGTGTAAAGCGCTGCGGGTGTCTATGGACAGTGGTGTTCATTTAACATCAGGTGACCCACTAGTTCGTTTGTCTGGCCTATCTAACATAAAAAAAAAAAAAAAAAAATATATTATTTTTTGGTATACAGTGTGTAAATTTCATAAGGGCATATATTTTATCCAGACATAGTTTACGACCATACAAATCACGTGAAATAGATATTTTGTTAATAACTTTCATTAATGAAGCGTAGTTAATTTTTTAAAAAAATCTAAGGAGCAATGTAACGCGTACAATTTCATTTGACATGAGTGTTTATTTACCTCATGTTATGTTGTCAAACCCTATTATTAGGCAGAAAGATCTTCTGAACTCATGATAAAATTGATGCTACGATCACAAAGCATAATACTGAAAACCATCTTGCTAACTTCCTGCTAAGATCTTATCGTAATTTACTTATTAGTGACTGTCGGAGGCAATGGAGATACTTTCGTGTTAAAGTTCCTTTTGCGAGTCTTCACAAATCACTTCATTAAAAAAATGTTTCGTATTCCAAGCAGGTGGTGGTGTTAGCATGACATGAGTTTTCAATTTCATTAGCACTTAAATAACATTGTTTACATTTAAAACTACCTTAATCAATAAGTACCTAATCTTGACGTTCCTTATTTGACACTTTCATAATGAGCCTAGATAACATAAATATCCAACGCCATGAAGGTAATTAGTACTAGGTAGTATTACAAGTTCGTTGTCTTTGTCGCGTTTGTTTTCTTTTCTATTCAACCTTTAAGAATTAAACCACAAAATTCAATAGCAAATGTAGAGCGAACTCATTGGTGGTGTTTCTTCTGACATAATTTGTCATGACGCCGCCGACACAAATCAATAAGATTGTTTTCGTAAACGATACGATAATCGAATTTAGTACCAATGAACTCTGCGATATAATAATGGCATATGGTGAAGCTGGACAATGTGGAAGAAGAGTATTAGAAATCTACAGAGAGCGATTTCCGAACCGGCGACCTCCGCGAAACTCACGAGTCATCATCAATGCTCCAGCGTATTCGCGATGGTTTTACTCTGACTGGGAGATTCAGTGATCACTCTTTACCAGCTGAAGAACGTGTGCAGCGTTGTTTGCTGAATACGTTCGAAATCAATGGATTAGGAGGTTTGGTCCTTGCCGATGGCCTGCATGAAGTGGATTTTTTTCTATGGGTAGCTGTGAAAAACGAAGTTTACCTACTCACAACCACGAGTATTAGTGGAGCAGCTAAGGGAGAAAATCACGGAAGTTTTTCAAAAACTTCAAGAAGTGAATTTATGAAATGTGAGAACGTCCATCACTTCCATCAGTCGTCGTTGTGTCGCCTGTATGCAAGAGCAAGGCAATGTAGAAAACAAACATCTCAGGCGAGTGAACACCATTTTAATTAAAAATGAAATAAATTAATGATCTTTATTTTTACTTTTATTTTTGAACTAAATTAATGTCGAACCGTTCGTGTTATGACGTTGTTCGTAAACGTCATGTTCAGGTAGGTACGTTAATTCATCGACGCATTATGCTGTACATTGCTTGCTGAATTAATTTGTAAGAAAAATAAAATACAACTAATGTTGATTTTACACATGTAATTATGTTAATTAGTATGTATACTAAACGTTGTTAAATTATATGATCGTATGAAATTTACACACTGTATTACTGCAAATCATGCCTATTTGGTTACTAAGTTCTGCACTGTAATAGTCCTTATCTAAATGAGATATATAAATGAAACATGAATAAACCATATGTTAAAAGAAAGTACAGACAATCAGGATGTACAATTATTAAATATTATTCGAAATGACCTCCTCTGGCACGGACACAGGCCTTCAAACGACGAGGCCAGTCATCAATGGCGGCCACTGTCTAATTCTGCCACTGTCTTGAATATGGCCTGCCTGAGAGAGTCAAGTTTCATGTGAGGTTTAGCACAGGCTTTCTCCTCAATAATCTGCCATATGGCATAATCCAGGGGATTCAGGGGTATTCCCTTGACTTGTCTAAACTTTTTTTGCCTAATTTCACTTTGTCTACCAACTTTTACTATAATGAATAGTTTGTCTAAAGTCAGTTTGTATAATTTCATTATATATAATTTTTATTTTGTCGAATTTTCATTTTTACTAAATGATCATTTGCATAACTCTTGTTTTGTCGAGATATTATTTTATCGAAAACTCACTTTGTCGATTCTTATTTTAACTAATCATCATATAGCCGAATAACGATTTAACTAACATCATTTTTGCATAAGCCTTGTTTTGTCTAATATTATTTTATCGAAAACTCACTTTGTCGATTCTTATTTTAACTAATCATCATATAAAACGTTGTTGATGAGAATGAGACACTTCACTTCTATGCGCTGCGCTACGCTCCCGCATTAGCCTTTGAACCTAACCATGCCGAGTCGCTTCCGCTCCGTCAGGTCTTGATCGCTCGCTTCGCTCGCTCGCTGGCTTCAATCGTTATCATTGGAGTCAGCGAGCGAGCGAAGCGAGCGAGCAAGACCTATCTGGGCGGAAGCGACTCGATATGGTTAGGTTCAAAGGCTAATGCGGGAGCGTAGCGTAGCGCAGCTCCCGCATTAGCCTTTGGTGTTAGTTATTTTTTTTATGACCACCCGGAAAATCATTATCATCAAAATTAGTTTATTTTTGAACTATAACTTCTATAGGCACGCTAGAATTTGGGACCGCGCACAGCGCGGGATGTACATTTTTCCTTATTTCTTAGTTCACAACACCAATAATACTTATTATTGGCATCCCGATCATCTACACTCCCGCTAGCATTATACCAAATAAGTTTATACAAAATGAAATTATGCAAAATGTACGTTAGGTAAAATACAATTATGTCAGTCAAACATTATACGAAATAAGTTTATACAAAATGAAATTATGCAACATGTACGTTAGGCAAAATATAGTTATGTCAGTCAAACATTATACGAAATAAGTTTATACAAAATGAAAATTATGCAACATGTACGTTAAGCAAAATATAATTATGTCAGTCAAACATTATACGAAATAAGTTTATACAAAATGAAAATTAGGTCATTTAAAATTAGATGAAACAAAATTATATAAAGTAAGTTGTATGTAAAATGACTTTCACTTAAATGAAAATTAGGTAAAATGAAACATTAGGTTAAGTAATATTAGTTTATGTAAAATTAGGCAAACTGATAATAGGCAAACAGTTGTTAGGCAAAACAAGGTACAACCGATTCAGGTCCGGGCTGGAGGATGGCCATTCTTTGTGTGCAATAAAGTCAATTTTATTGGCTCAAAACCACGCTTGAGTTGTTTTTTGCCTTGTGAGCAGGGGCTGAGTCCTGTTGAAAAACCCATGGCTGGTTTTGAAATAGTGTATGGCTTAAAGGTTTCACGATTGGCTCGAGAACAGTCACACCTTTTTTTTATGTTAGTGAAGCCAGACAAACGAACTAGTGGGTCACCTGATGTTAAATGAACACCACTGTCCATAGACACTCGCAGCGCTTTACGCGATACGAGTGCTTTGTCGGCCCTGCAGAAAATTGTACACTCGCCTCCTTTCCGCAGAAATAAATAAAAAATAAAATAAATATCACGGGACAATTCACACCATTTGACCTAGTCCCAAAGTAAGCTTAGCAAAGCTTGTGTTATGGGTACTAGGCAACGGATAAACATACTTATATGTACATATATTTCATTATGTTCCACTGTTCCATTTCCTGAATGCAATTTTGGTATTTTCGGCCGCTCACTATTTATTTGTTAGAAGCCAGTTTAACGTACAAATCTCCCTAGTTGGTTACTAAGTTCTGCTACTCGGTTTGCAACCTCTTTTCCAACGTTAAAACAAATAAAAAGTTAAGGGGCTGTTTCACCACCCACTGATTAATTTTAACTGACGGATAATTGTGATGCCCTCTCCGTCTTCGACACATTCGAACAAAACAAACAGAGACGGCATCACATTTATCCGTCAAATAAGTTTGATCAATGGATGGTGAAACAGGGGATAAATGTCACATTATGTCTGCTTTCTGAGGTATAATTATATGCTACACATAACACTTATCTTGTCGTATAAACAATGGACTGGAGTCTAAAAGAGAATCGTGTAGCTGTAATTGCGTTGCACAAATGTGGGCACCTGCCAAACATGATTTTAAAATTGCTTCAAAACTTAAAAATCAATAAGCAATTCATTTATCGTACTATCAAGAGGTATAATAATACCCTTAGCGTTGATGACCGCAAAAGATCTGGAAGACCACGCACATTTCGGACACCAGCTCTAATAAAAGCGGTAAAGGCGAGAATCACAAGAAATCCCCTCCAGAAGCAAAAATTGTTGGCAATTAGGTTGTCTGTGAAGAGAAGCTCCCTAAAAAAAGTTATCAACGAAGACCTTGGACTGCACGCCTACCGCAGACGGAAGGGTGGATGGGCGTTTGAAGACAATGAGACAAGAGAGAAGTCGCGTACTTCTAAAGCAGTATGCACAAAATGGCCACCGAAAAATTTTGAATACCTACAGTGCAGACGAAAAATTTTTTACCATTGAACAGAGTTGTAACCTCCAGAATGATAGAGTGTATGCAAAAAACAGTCAAGAGGCGAGTGTGACTGTTCCAAGAGTTCAACGAAGGCATCATCCCGCTTACGTGATGATTTAGCTGGGTGTGTCCTATTCAGGGGTAACAGAGGCCCATTTAGACGACCAGATGGCCTAGTGGTTAGAGACCCTGACTATGAAGCTTGAGGTCCCGGGTTCGATTCCCGTGTCGGGGCAGATATTTGTATGAAAAATACGAATGTTTGCTCTCGGGTCTTGGGTGTTTAATAATGTATTTAAGTATGTATCTATCTATACATATAAAAAAAAACTACTATACTCATTTTCAGTTATGTATGAAGTTTAAACAGTACTAATAAAGAATAATTATATGTAGTTTAAAATAAAATAAAAACATGCTTTAATCATTAAAGTTTAATGGGAACTGCCTAACTATGAAAACCATCTTGATAATAAAATAATACACCCTAAGACATTTCTAACGAGCCCACATGGCTAGATTAAATACTTTTGGGATTCCAGTGCTTAGCTTCCAGCTCCATCATCAGATCAGCTCGATGGTACCATATTATTGTATTTTCATCAGAAACTTGGCAACTATGCATATAGTTGCCAAGTTTCCTGTCAAATTCCATAATAAGAACTAGGTGAAAATCAAGTTCAAAAATTCCGTTGTTAACATTTTTAACATGGAATTCACATAAGTTATCAAACAATTCAGCTATACAACCAATATTTATTAATTTCAGATCTAAATCGGAAAGTTCGGATTCAGACAGTTCTGAAAGCGATAGAGAAAAAATGCCTCAAAAAGTGGCAAAACCATCAAAGAGTCACGAGAAGCGGTCGAAAAACTCGGCAGCTACCCATAAAGGCGAACCGCCGCCGGAACCGCCCATCAAAACAGGCCGAAAGACAAATAATTCGCTGGCCTCAGCCACGGGGCAAATCGTTATACCAGACAACAATGAGCCTGTCAACAGCACCAGGAAGAAGCTCAAGACATCACAAATGTAATTCGCCTATATTTGTTGTTTAATACATTTTTGTAAGTACCAGTTTCTGTCGTTATTAATTGATCTTTGTGATATTGCAGTTTTACTCAAACGGAAGAGGACATTCAGACGGACATGTATAAGGTGTTGGAACAGTTGACTGCGCATGATGACGCATGGCCATTTATGGACCCAGTGGAAGAAGAATATGCTCCGAATTACTATGCCGTTATAAGACGTCCAATGGATTTACGTAAAATGGAAGAGCGCCTCGACAGTGGCTATTACACAGATTTTTCAATGTTTAAAGCTGATTTTAAACTTATCGTTAACAACTGTCGGTTATATAACGGTCAAGACAATGGTAATTATATTGATTTATGATACCATATTTGTATAGCTAAAACAGGAAATTTATTATTTAAACATTCTTATTACTAATTTTCAGAGTACACCATGATGGTCGACAGTCTTCAGGCAGCATTTGACCGTTTGACAGAAAAATATATGCATAGATTGTCATCATCTGATGAAGAAATAGCTGTTGAGTACCAGTTGCCGACTCCTTCTAGGAAACATAAGCTTAAGTCAAGTGAATCTCCGAGCCGAAGTAAAAGAAAGAAGCGAAAATCTCACTCCGATGCAGGTTGGTACTTTTTATTAATATATATTACTAGCTATTGCCCGCGACTCCGTCCGCGCAGAATGCGGGGGGGGGGAATAAAAAATAGCCTACGACCTATTCTCAGACCTACCGAGTGTAGAGAAAAAAGTTTCATAATAATCGGCCAAGCCGTTTCGGAGGAGTTCGGTAACAAACACCGTGACACGAGATTTTTATATATTAGATTTTAGATTGCTATTTGGAGGTTTCAAATTAAATTTTTCTCTTCTTACAGGGGATCCTAAATCCAGTTCATCCGATCAAGCTTTAGAAGAAACGAAGCAAGAGAATAATGAAGATGATGGTATTGAATCACCTGTACCAGAAACCAGAAAGTCAAAAGAATCTCAAAAATCTAAGCAGAGCAAAGAGAAGAAAAAACGCAAAGGACATCACAGGCACGGTAAACATTCCAAAAATCACAAAAAAGAGTCCCATAAATCGGAACACAGTGAGGACAAAGTAACTAAAAGTAAACACAGCAAGAAACAGAGACACGGTAAAAATAAAAATGGAAAAAAGTCTAAACAAAAGAAGAAGAAAAGCAAACATCACGAAGCTGAACCTGTAGAGTTCTTAAAACGAAGTGACTCTCAAGATTCTTTGGAAAGCTCCAATAGAAGCCGAAGTGCAAGCCCTTTGCCTTCAATTCATACACCTACACCTTCGCCTTCTGAGATCGATCATCAAGAACCTTCTGATCAACTCAACGATTCCGATTTTGTCAAGGATAAATACGATAAAATTAAGGAAAGAAGAAGAAATGCTCCTAAAGATGCTTGGGAATCACTTTTTGATTACAATCAAAAGACAGGTGATAAACAAAAACAAAATCTTCACATACCTGAGAAGGAAAAAAATCAGAAGTTAAGAGAAACCATCGAAAAGCTCAAGGCTAAAAATGAAAAATACAAAGAAAGCTCTCTGTTTAACAGTTTATTTTCAATTTCAAATAATAGTAACGCCGAAAAGAAAGCTACAAGTAATGACCGCGACGAGGTCGAAATTTCTGATGAAGATCTTAGTGACAATCTTAAAAGTAAAGGAGGAAGCAAAAAAGGACATAAAAAAAATACAGCTAAGAACGAGTCCGCTTCCGAAGCCTTGGAACAAGCGGTTAAGGACATCAGCAAGTGGCTTGATGATGCGCCAAAGAGATCTGTGCATAGCTCACCTTGCGATAGTCCTGCCCAAACCATTTCTACTGAAGAGCATGACAACAGTCGACAAGACGATGACTTTGTTCAAGGAGAGAAAACTACTATTACCAGGAAAGATTTATCGCGTAAACGACCCTCATCGCGAGAACCAAAACTAATCAAAAGAAGAGAAATTCAAAGAACCATTGACAGATTACAGCCAGGCAAGAGCAAGGGGAATTTAATAACTAATATGGCGAGTAAGAGTGTTGAAAAGGTAGAAGAAATCACAACTCTTGGTGCACCAAGCAAAACTCGTGATAATAACAAAAATGATGAGTCCAGTCCCAAGCTAAGTCTTGGTTCTGTCTTGCCAACTGTAGAATTTTCTCTTGGAAAAGACCATAATTTCGGCAACAGTGAAGATCCGAAATCTGAAGATGAAAAAATTGATTCTAGTTCACCTGGTAATGATAAAGACAAAAAACACGAAGAAGTGCTTCCCATAGCGAAACCTGATGATAACACTGTTCAAATTGATAAAAAAGATGCTGAAGTTGAAACAGAACCGCCGATCACACCAAAACCAAGCCAAGAAAAAGCTACTCCGAATCTCAGTGCCTGGTTTAAAGCATTTGGCACTCCGAAAAATACAAACACTACCACTGCTCCACCTAAAAAGAAAGTGGAGGAAACTGAATGTGATGAAAAACCTGTGGAGAACGCAAATAGTGAGAGTAAAGTTACTAGCCCCAAAAACACGAACAAATACGATTCTCCAATCGAACCGGATACCCCTAACCCAGATGGAGGGGATAGTCCAATTCCTAATGTAAGTGCGACCCCAAGGCAACGAAGAACGAGTACAGGTAGCTCTGTGTCCGAGAGGTCTTCTTTCAGTCAAGACCTCGACTCACCAAGACATCAAATGTCTCATAATTCTCCTTTGCTTAGATCACCGGCGTCTCCGCGTACAGATGATTTCCAGAAGATAACTTATCCTATTATAAATGGTACAGTGAGAGCTGGGTTCTATCAGGATACTACATCCATTAAGAGTAGCCCAGAAAAGAGTTGCAGTCCACGAGAAGCTCCACAATCGCCTTACTCTCCGTATTCGCAACATGTATATGCTTCAAACAGTATGATGGGTTCATCTACTCCTAACTATTTCCTAGATCAAAACAAGAGTCCGCTACCAACGTACACTCAAAATCCACCACCTTATTACGATACATCTAAAGCTCCCGTAGTGAGTAAACCGGCTCGCATTCATGACGATTACACGGCTTTAGGCCCAGATAGTTTCCAGCAGAACCCGTACGGTGGACCGTTTTCGCCTTCACAATCACCATACCCACCAACCCAGCCAGCTAAATATTCTCAAGCGCAATTATCACCATTGTCACCGCAACCGTCGGGATCTAATTTAGCTGCTCCAGTTAATGCAACACCATCTTTGTCCGAGCAAAAAGCCTCACTCTTTCCGGTCAAGAAACGAATGTATAATGAACCAGAGATTTCTTCAGTATTAGTCAAGAACGTTACGGAAGGTAAAGACATCATTCCAACATCCATCAAAGGTGAATACCAAAAGAAACCTTCAACTACACTACCTTCAACATCAGTCGATAAAATAGCTGCAGCTCTCAGTGAAAAATCTGAATTGGCTAGCCAAAATAGCTCGCGAGACAAAAATACGATAGAATATGTGGAGCGACATGCAGTTGAAAACAGAGACAGTGTTGTTTTTACTAATAATGATAACCTTCACAATAATAAGAAAAGTATTGTAAATGCGGAATTGAACAAATCAATTGCTATGGTTACTAAGGAAAATATAGATATGGTAAATATGGGCTATAACATGCACCCAGAGGAAAAAAAAACTGTTGCTGAACCAATTGAAGTTGATTTTACAAGCAAGGACTTATCTAAATCGGCTATCAATGTCCAGCCTAAAGGGTATGAAGTGGATGCTATTGCCAGAAACCTGGGCTTAAACCAACAATTTCAAAAATCTCAATTATCAAAATCAAATGTTGCTCCCAGTAATATCATTCCTGCGCATTCTCATAATGAAATGAATATCAATCAGAATATTGCTCACGCGCATCATAATCAATATGATGGGCTTTCCAGCCAACCTGTCAGTAACTTTTCACTGAATGACATTGAGCTAGCTAACAAAAAACTTTACGCGTGCAACAACGCGTCCTCTGCCGCAGCGGCTATTGACTACGGCAATTGGAAACTGACTAATCAAGTACGGAAGCAAGAGGTCCTGCCTTCTGATTACTCAACAAACTATAATGCTAATAATTCGGACAAAATTAAAAACGCCATAAATGCACCTAACTCCAACGCAGTCAACTACAACAAAAACGTGCAACCTCAGCAATATCATAACTATAATGTACCAAGAAGCAATCTCCAGAGAAGTCAAGATTTGCATCAGAATCTCCCATCCGAGTTAAGAATACCAAACCCTCGTGGTCTGCTCAAGAGTGATCATGTTAATCTAACATCAACGATAAATGACAGTGACATGATTTCCAAAAACGACTCTATACCCAAAGCGCAAAAAGCCGATAAACCTGTTCAGAATCAACCGATAATCAGTTCGATGTCATATAAAACCCCTTACAATACTCACTCTTCACTTCCTCTCGATAGTTTGAGGAATTTACCAAACATACCTCAAATGCTTGAACGGTATACCAACGATGAACGGTATTTGTCTAGTTTTACTGCTGGCAACTCATCGCTATATCACGAAAAGACATTTCAAATGGCGCAAATGTTTAACAAAAGTATACCTTCAGATTCACAACCAGTAAGCACGTCAGTGAGTATTTTCTCACAACCTTCCATCGCAATGAGCAAAGATACCAGTATCTACAAAACTGCCAGTAGTAGCTCTACTGCATCTGTTGACTCGAAAAGTAGGGCTAAACGAAAACGAACATCCGAGACCAAACAAGCTCAAATCATAGGCAATCAAAGCTACCACACTCCTTGTGCTTCTGATGTTCTATCCTCAGTGAAAAATAGCATGGTTCCCGGAAGCGCATTTAATTTTGGAGCTACACCTAACATGGGCCTGGGTGGAGGTCTCTATGGAGATGGTTCTGGCTTTTCGATCGAAGAATTTCGAAACAGCACTAATCACATAATGGCAGCAAACTACATGGCCGCAGTAGCTCATCAACAGAGGAATAATGCAGAAACGAGTGCTGAGAAATTAGTAAAACCTGCTCACCAGAATTCAACCCATAACAGTGGTTCTTTCCCATTTATCGGGCACGGGCAAGTTCGGGGCGGGTACCCGTTCGTGGGCGCGGAGGGGTCGGCGCCGCTGTACCAGCAGTACTTCCAGCGGCACCAGGAGGAGCTGCTGCGGCAGTCCGGCGTGTCGCAGATGATGGGCCTGTACCCGGCCGGCTACGCGCCCGCCGCCGCCGCCGCGCTCGCCGCGCGCCAGCCCTACGACGCCATCAACCGCCCCTCCTGGCTCTAACTGCAGACGCCTTACAATACAATACAACTACACTCGACTCATCTCATCGCATCGCATCGCATCGCTCTAATACCTACATAAACATAACTGTACACTACTCTACCGTACATCATTCATATACTTATTATTATAAATGTGACAATTGTTATAGGCATAGTATTGATTAGTTAATTTATGTTGTTTGTAGTTTCAGAATAGAATTTTGTGAAAATAATTTATTAATCATTCATATTATTTATAAGCAGATGCAATGTAGAATGTATGTCTTGACATATTTGTATTATTACTTAGTGTCATATTATTGATCGTTCAACAAACAGGTAATAATAATTCAGGTATACAGGTTATTGATGTATTTAACGACCTGCTATAGTGATTGTTAACTTTAAGGATGTAACTTTTTATTATACCGTAATACGTGTCCACTTTGTCATACAAACGGCAATACCCCTACTTAATTGACCACTCGTTCATGAATGGTCAGATAAGTGTACATCTTACAAATGAACAAATACATTGAAATCTACAATTTACCAGTATAAATGTTAGTTAAATAGTTTTTGTTTTGTAAGCATATTTATTTAAATATTTTATTCTTTTTTATACTTTGACCAAGTGCATAGTGCTCTTCCTTTGTTGAGATAACCCGCGCTTATTGAGATTTGCATATAATAATATAGTATGATTATATCTTTTAGTATAGTTCATGTATCTTATATTGACATAATTTGACGCCTTTAAGCTATTAGCTTTAATTTACTGAACATTAAGGTCACATCAAAATACTTGTTATTATAATAATTTAAAATTTTATGTTATGCTACTTTGTAGGTTGTTGTGTAAATATTTCACTATATTCTTTTGTTTACTGCGTATTACTGTTTTAATAGCATTTTACTATTTACATCCGATTTCGTTAGCTAAGGTTAAATTTTAATTTAATAATAATCCACGGACATAGGTATAAGTAACTCATATAGTAATTTAAGTAAGGTATGTATTAAAAATCTCGTGTAAAAATGAAATAAATCTTTTTCAAAAACACTTGTTTGTTTAGTTTTGGACAAAATAAGGCTCGTAAACGATGCCACAAAGGCATACAAGCTATGTTTACCAGTGCGTCATGAACTGAGATCGATTTCCCTTTAGCGAGCCTGTTTAAATCCTATTAGAAATAGATTACTAAAAGTTTTACAATAATAGGTAAGTGTACGGCAACAGCCAGTGATAGTTAATGCGAGAGCAATTGACTCCAACGGGTCTTCTTCAGTACCAGATACACATAATAATAAATTGTGGGACGATTAACACCAATTGCCTAGTCCCAAACTAAGAAAAGCTTGTACTATGGGTACTAGACAACGGATAAACATACTTGTATAGATAAATACATATTAAACATCCAAGACTCGAGCACAAACATTCGTATTTGTCACACAACACAAATATCTGCCCCGACTGGGAATCGAACCCAGGACCTCGAGCTTTGTAGTCAAATTCTCTAACTACTAGGCCATCCGGTCGTCTAACGATCGATCGATCGATGAACGATGAATATGTTCGGGTACTTGTGGTTTGCCTTGGTGAAAGTTTCTTAAGATGGTACTTGTCATTTTGGTACAAATATCTAAATATACATAGCCTAGGATCCGCGTATACAACGACCTTCACCGAGCTGGTTAATTATCTATCTAATCTAATACCTTTAAACGAGCAGTTCTGTTCTTGTATGTATAGATATAATCAGAATCTCGGAAACTTGGTATGTGGGGGTTTTCGGGGATGAAAAATTGATCTAGCTTGGTCTTATCACTGGGAAAACGCATGGTACCGAGTTTCAGCCCGAGTGGAGCTCGGTCGCCCAGGTACTATGAAATTAAATATGTTGATACTTATAGTTATTTGTGATACAAGGTTGGTAAGTACGGTTTTACAAATGAGTTGACGAGTGATAAACCCGAGCCGCAAGGTGAGGGTTTTCATCGTCACGAGTTTGTAAAACCATACCAACCGTGTATCATACGACGTTTACATACATAAATACATACGCTCGAAAAACATAACCCTTCTTCGGCAGTCGGGTAAAAAAGGAAACTCCCACGGAGCCCTCCCCGGCCCCTTTACCCACCCCGCCTATAAAACCCCCCCCTTGAGTTGGTTTTGCCAGAAGAGCAAAACCTAACTCAAAACGGTCAAGTGCGAACCGTCGAAAATCACCAACTTAAGAAAAAATTGGTAGTTTTCGCCAAGCAAACAGCAATATGCTCTAAAAACATAACCCTCCGGCAGTCGGGTAATGATCCCACATTGCGTAGTAAGTCAGAGCGCGTAAGACCGTCTGGTAAGGCAAGTTAGCGCAAGAGCTGATGACGAATTTAGGGAAGGTATTTCAGGCAGCTTGAAATAATACAAAAAAATAGTCTGGGACTTTTATTTCTAGGTTATATACATCCTAACGAGATATTTAAAAAAAAACCCAAGTTGCCTAAAACGTATTTTTTTTTAGTTTAATTTTTTGCAATGTTATATGCTGCGCAGTAGCGAAATAACCGCAAGCGCTCTGCCAGACTCGAGATTCTAGATTTGCACATTGACAAAATATGATATTTTTATTTCAACGTGCCTAAAATACCTTCCCTAAATTCGTCATCAGCTGATGACTAAGTTCGTCTATAGGGTTATATAGATAACGGAAAATAATATATTTTTTTCACTTTCTAAAAAATGGTTACCATGATATTGTTTGTGATGGTTGATTGATGATGATATGACTAACTTTGAAACTATAATCTTTCCATGTACCCTTTATTTGCAAGTCCCTGACCACTGAAGAGGAGCAGAGATTTTATGCTTCTCTATTGGTGGGTTTTTATCTAGGTCAGCGCTCCAGCACAGTGGACGGCACAGTCCTTGAGGACATTTATTACTGCGAAGTAGACAGGCAAAACAAAAACTTTTAAGGATTGTTGATAAAATCATAACACATCAGAGACAGTATAGTATTTTTTAATAAAAAATCGTAAAATAAGCAAGCATAATTACGATGATACAAGGTAGATGCATATTATACCTAATTGAAGTACATTAATCAAAATCAATTTCAGCAAAATCCAAGCTAAAAACTGTTTTCAAAGCACAAAGAAAACCAAATGTGAAACAACTTTCGTCATAATTAGTGCTGCTTTTAGTCCCACAAATCTTGTATTTTCATCTTCTGGATGTTAAAACACAAAGTACCCTAAAAATCTATTAGTCACCTCATAATAAGGATAAATTCCTGATATGAACAAGATTCATGGATGAAATATCTGGGCAACTTAATAGAATTCTTTAATAAGCAATTGTAGCAAGCAGATGATTACCAAATAAAATATTTGTAACAAAAAACATGTAGTTTCACAAGAGATTTTACAATAGAAAAATGTTAGAAGTAAATAAAATGATATTTTTCATTCCAGTCTGTCCAATAATAATTTTAGTACATTCATGCATTTCATACATTGGAGATGAAATAAGTGATGTGAGTGGGAGTTCACTCACTGCAATCATAGTTAAGTAATGGACAGTTTTATATTATTACATGGGTGATTTAACTTGCAACATTTCGGTAACCTAGTTTGTCAGTCTTGTTTGCTATTCAGATAGTTTGTCACTATCTTTTTTGTCAAATTCTGCAACTTGCCTGTCTCTTAAATATGTCTTATTTGCTTTTTGTTACAGTCTTCCTTAGACTCATTTGTTGTTCTTGCCTTTCGTTTTTTGTTTCATTTACTTATTTGCCAAAATTATTTTGATACATTTGGTGCTACACAACTAAAGATACAAATGCAAATGATAAAATGTTTTACTTTTAAGTTTATACTGATTTCTGTATTTTTGTTAATCTTGATTGTGTGTGCTTACAGTACCAAATAAAAGTCTTTATCTATCTATCTATCTTAAAACTAAAAACGAGGGAGACAAACAAAGAACAAGTCCAAGGAAGACCACAACAAAAAATTAATAAGACTTATTAAGAGAGAGACAAGGTACAGAATTTGACCAAATAAGATAATGAATGACAAATAGCGAAAAAGACTAAGTGACAAATACAGAATGAGACGAAATAAGAATTAAACGAAAAAAAAATGTGGCGAGATAATAGGATACCAACATTTCTGGTTGTGGTTTCAAATTTGCAAACCATTTTTGTCCACTTCATGGAACCCGATTGAGCTGAAATTTGGCATACTTAGCCTTTGCGTATCAAGGAATAAGTGAACAGCCCATTGATTGGCTCTGCATCTTTAGCATAACTCACATATAAATAAAATGATTGTGAGAAACAGTACAGTATGTAGCAATTTGATATTAGTAAATGATAAACCTAAAACTAAGTAAGGCTTTGATAGTCACAATTGTATTACATTAAGATTTTTCACTTTGCTCCTTTCTCTGTTGGACCATTTCTCTGATGTTGTCTTCGCTTTCCTTCAAATTTCTTTCAAGATACTGTTTGTTGCTCTCCAATTCTTTAGTGCGCGTTTTAACATTTGCTTCGCGATTTTTCAGATTAGCCTTAACTTCTTCGAAATCAGTTAGCAGAAACATTCTGCCGACAGATTCGTAGGTTTTCGTGTCAGGCGGCGTGGTGCTTATTTCACGCTGAGTGATTTCTACGTGCTGCAGGATGCGATTCAAAACATTTATTTGGGAATCAATCACCTGAATTTTCTTACTTGTTTCCACCATTTTAACTTGTAGTTCTACAAACGCTTTCTTTAATTCCAGATCTACAGGTTTAGCCATCATTATTATGCAGGCAAGTTTTCCAGCCGAGATCGAGGTTAGCTCAGCTTAAAACGTGATTCAGATTTTGAAATAGAATAGAAGTCTAGTCTTGATTGGTCTTTCTTGTGTTTTCGACTCCCTTCACCACTTCTATCTCACCTCACTCAGCAATCAGCACCAAAGAGAATATAATCAAAGTCAGCAGTAGCACTTGGTCAGCAGTATAACTTCACCATAAATAAATCGGTCGGTCGGTACATAGCATGTCGGTAGTGAAAACTTTAGGGTTAACACCTTCGACAAAAATTTACCCCTAAATGCCCTTAATCTAAGACAGTGGTTCCCAACCAGTGGTCCGCAGAAGCCAATATAATGGTCCGCGAATGATTTTAAACTTTAATTTCCCATTGAATTTTTGATTTAACTTTCACTTTAATTATTAAAGTTTATTATTTTTATTAAGTATACACCTACATAGTGGTCCCTGCTAACAAGAATAATATAAAAGTGGTCCCTGACCAAGAAAAGGTTGGAAAACCCAGGGCCCAATAGCATAACAAAGTACAACTAATATTACATGCGGAACTCTCGCTTCAGTTATATTAACTAGAAAGGGAGTTCCGCTTGTAATATAAGTTGTACTTTGTTATGCAATTGGGCCCTGATCTAAGACCACCAGACAATGAGGCAGGCCTCATGCATGCCATGTACTTAAGCGCGATATTTACCTACCGCGGGGACGATCTGCTATGATCGAAATTCCAGTAGGTTGTCACAAGCGCGAGCCGACGCACGTTCATTAGTGTTCCACGGAAAAAATATGCCGCCTGGACTTTTATAAGCGAATGGTGAAACAGGGGGCAAATTTTAATATGACTATGCTAGAATTAATAGCTAATATAGTAATTTGGAAGTTCGTATCGTGTTGTCCCTCTTACTCTTCTATAAAAAGCTATAAGCGTGAGCGGGATGGCACGATGTGAAGTTCGAAAGTTGACCTTCGTATTTAGTATAACGCTAGGGTACTGTGAGCATGGCAATGTGTTCTGCGCATTACAATAAATATCCTTTTTTGTTAGGATTCCAGAGCTAAAATGGCAAAAACGGAACCCTTATAGTTTCGCCATGACCGTCCGTCTCTTTGTCCGTCCGTGGCTTAGCTTAAAGAATATTAGTGCTAGAAAGTTTGCATGGATATAATATAAGTATAGCAATTATCCCGACAAAATGGTAAAACAACATGTAGAATTTTTTTTTAATCCAAACTGCCAGCCCTTGTCACTGTCGGCACGCACACATTCTTAAGGAGACGGAGTAGTATAATCTGTGGCTACAATCGCGGTAAGTACCAAGATTTTGTACGGGATGCAGTATCTGTTACGAAGTAACTATTAAGTAATCTGTGAATGAGGGTTTTCTATGAGAGGCTATTTGGCGCTAGTATCGTCAGGTCCGTTTGACAACTTTGACATTTGTTGTATGGGTGTAACGTCAAATAGACCTTACGATACTAACGCCATCTAGCGATATTCCACCTGCCAGAAAACCCTCATTAAAACACCTTCCTTGTGTTGAACTTGTGTAACCTTCGCTGTGTAGAATTGTCAGTAAAAAAATATCTAGGGTGAGTGCGGATAAGATGAAAAGCAGTGTAAGATGAAAAACACTTGGGTGCTACGAGTAGTTTTTCATCTTACACTGCTTTTCATCCCCCACTCACTATATATACATATTTAAGGTTTAAAGTACGTAAGATTCAGGTTTAACTCTTTTACTTGTTTGTTTATATACTTGAAAAACACCGGCCAAGTGCGAATCGGACTCGCGCACGAAGGGTTCCATACAATTATCTATAAAAACGGCAAAAAAACACGTTTGTTGTATGGAAGCCCCTCTTAAATATTTGTTTTATTTTAATTTAATTATTTATTTTTAAGTGAATATGTAATTAAATATTCTGTGAATATTTCAAGCGTCTATCTGTTACCGTTACCAATATCCAGCAAAAACGTGCAAAAAATCACGGTTGTTGTATGGGAGCCCCCTTAAATATTTATTTTATTCTGTTTTTTAGTATTTGTTGTCATAGCCGCCACCGAAATATATCATCTATGAAAATTTCAACTGTCTAACTATCACGGTGGTTCTAGCCTGGTGACAGACAGACGGATGGATGGACAGCGAAGTCTCAGTAATAGGATCCCGTATTTACCCCTTTGGTTACGGAACCCTAAAAATACATTTGAATTTGAGTTCATTAAGGATCATGAAGCATATTCACGCTTTGCTTTGTTCGCTGACGGAGCAGAAGGGTTCCGATTTTATTCTTCGCTTGTGGGATCTTCTTAGATTGATACAACCATATTATGACGGCGCTTGTTTTTTATAAATAAGCCCCTAAATTGTGGGAAAAAGCATGTTAACTGGCAGCACTGGAATGGAAATGACCATAGACTTTGTTTTTGTCTTTAAGGCGATGGAATTTAATAAAGGCCACCACAGACCGCAGCGCGGGGCGTGTGCGCAACGAAGTTGCGAACCGACGGAGCGAGCCCAGCGCGTTGTATAAAACTAAATCATATCACACTGGCAGCACGCCGTGTTTTGCGCGCACGGACTCGCTGGCGGTGTGTGTCAGCGTATATGATGCAGCGTATAACAACTTAAATTATCTAAGGCTGGAAAGGCTGGGCCCCTTCGTCTGCGCCCCCACACGCCCAGGGGGGCTACTCCGAAATTCGAAAATCGAAGTTCGTATCGCATCGTCTTGCTCGCTCTTGTATTAAATACTATTAGCGTGAGAGGAATGGCACGATACGAAGTTCGAATTTTGCACTTCGTAGTATAAGGCCTGTGCTTTGGTTTGAAAGTAGAAGCGGCGTCGTTTAATAAGGGGATAGCCAGATGGTCGCACCAACCGTAGACCCGTAGAGTGCACCATCATTCATTATCATAAACTATGGGTCTTGTCCTCGATATATTTCTGTGGTCTTGTCTTATGATATATTAATTATATTATATTATAGTAATTTACGTCATAGGTAAAAACGTGGACTTTTTTTTACGACATTAGCCCTGAAAATGTATAATTTGGCCTCAGTAATGTAAAAATGGCTAATGTGGTGTACGGAATGAAATTCGTGCGCTGCCGAGTCGCTTTAGGGTATGCGCGCACGAGCAACTTTGTCTCCGCGACTATTTTATCAAGTCTGTGTATTTGTACTCTGGGAGTCGCGGTGCTAAGTGTGCGCACTTCGATACTAACCCATAGACTTGATAAAATAGTCGCGGAGACAAAGTTGCTCGTGCGCGCATACTCTTAGTAGCAGTAGCACTTTTAGCCCAGGGGCTTCCAAAGTGCGTGGCGCGAACAAGTGTGATGTCCTCTCTAGTACTTTATTTAGAGGCAACAAAAAAAGCAATTTCTTCAAAGATACCTTAAATTGATATAGTTTAGAAATTAGCCTATTATCCAATAGACGGATTTGTCGCTCTGGACATCTACGCTCTAAACGCGTTCTGCGTCCTGCCTGCAGCCCGATGAAATTGCCTGCACCCACCGTGAACACCATTGTGTCCTATCTATATTTTGTATTTTGCGTGAATGAATACAATTCAATACATACAGATTTAACTAGAATGAAGGAGGCTGAAGGCCGGACTGCGCGCGAAACGCATCCAGTGTGACAAGTCCTTTATTGAATAATAACCATAGACAAACTTCGACAACACCTTCCTTTCTCTTTCGCGTCTCTATTGACTCTTTCGTTCGAGTATCTTTGCTTGAGTAGAATGAAATGAATTGAATGTGACATGGCGTCGACCAAGATATATCACGGATAACTCTTGTTTTAATGACAGTGGCCTCTTTTAGTATTTTATTACTGAGGCCGTAATAAATCGTACATTTGCATTGATGGTAATGCATGCAAGGAAACCGCAGCGAATAAGCGATGGGTATGACATAGTATTTGATGGTTCGGTTTTGCAATCTGTAGATCACTGTAGATGGCGGTCGCCGATTGATAGTTTTCCTGTAATTACGACGAAGAAATTAAATAATTCCTTTTTGTTTTCAGGTACTTTGAGAAGCACCAAGCCCATCCGTACCAGGTGAGCATAATTTATGCAAATTTCAGCTGTATATGAACTAGTACTACGACTGAACGTAAATGCTAACCCTGCCTCGAATTTTGTAGGTACTTCTCTACGTAATAACCATTCCTGATCACTATTTTCCTGTTTTTGTAACAAACCGTACTCAGTATGGACAGCCTTTAAATGTATTTATAAGGGATTACAAACAGTAACACTTTAAGAGACTAGTCTATTAGTAATGAAAGTAATGAGCAAATTTAATAAAATCCTTTTCCGATAATTGTTAATGCACTGATCATGAAAAAAGGACTTCTCATTTATCTGCCTTCATCAGTCACAATACCTAATTCATTATATTGAACAATTTTTTTTGTATATTTACTGCATAAGTAAACAGATGGAGAATTGTTCATGTAAGCTATTTTCACAAATCAAAATAAGCACATTATAAACATTCTTTGGGTATGGTGAGAGGGATCTTTAATTTATTATTTTTTTTGTTCTATATTTGAATATTGCTGAACCTGACCTTCACAAGCATTTTCAATTTTCTCATCAAGTTGGTTGACTTGACAAAGTCTTGACCTGCTATTACTTTTTTGGTCTGAATAGTTTATAAATAATCTTTTTTGTGCAGAAATACAATACCAAAAGTGAAAGAAGGGCAAGTGAGTATGTTCCTTCTGACAACCGATATACACCACTCCGGTCCCCAAATGGCAATGTGTCGCTCCACGGTCACGCGGCCCACACTGGCCACTCAGGGCATGGACACCACCACTACAGTCATGTGGCTGATGAAAGAGGATATACAACATCTAGAAATACCTACATGCCGAAAGGTTCCGAAAAGGAGAGAGATAGAGACTACAAATCCTCTAGAAATAAGTACATGGGTAAGAACTTGCCATCATTCCTCTGTTTCATAATTAAGACTACATACATTGCCAATTTAATACTTGATTAAAAAATATGCTTGAATTTAAAGTATTTTTTGTATTTGACATAAAATTTGTGACTAATTATTGAGAAATATGAAGATTATTTAATATTAAATTTATTTATTTGCTCCAAAAACTCGAATACATGTAATATTAATTGTAAAGATTCTGTCCAAAAATATTTTAAACTTATACAATACTTTTTAAAGTGATTTTTTTTAATACATTATATCAATGTAAGTTATTTATTAAACTTATTGGTTGTAAAAATGCTATTTTGTAATAAAAAGGCATTGGTCTTAATAGTAAAATGTGTTAGAGGAATTACATAAAATTAGTACATTTATATTTGTTGGCTCACTTCTATTTAAATAAATAAATAAAGACTGCTGTATATAAATTGATCTCTAAAATTCACTATGATGAGCTATAGTTGTAATTAGTGTAATTCTCTATCAAAATATTTGTTTATTATTTTGTACCTTGGTGTTAAGGCCAATAAAAATTCTTTATTTTGGCATTTGCGAATAGAAAACCATATTTCTATATGCATATTATTATGATAAAAAGCATTTTTTTCTGTAAAAAGTTCTTTTGCACATGTGGAAAAAGAGCTTACCATGGGATTGCAAATCTACATAAGATTTATTAGTTAGTTATAATAATATCTACATAAGCATTAAGTTCAAGGGATTTAGTTACAAATGTATCTAACTTGTTCATTACATAATTTTCTTCAAAGAATTTAAGGACCCTCATTTCATATCAAATCTTTAATAATTTGGCTAAGGGTAATTTATTTATTTATTTATGTGTAATTGCCCTAATAATGCCAAGTAGAGATGACAGCTTTTCCAGGGGCTGCAACAATAGGGTAGTTCACTATGATGCTGTAATTACAGAAGTAGTAATAGTGAAAAAAGTTGTATTTTTTTAAAATATATATGCTAAGCGAGTGACTCACATCTGATTCAAAAAGGGTTGTAATTTACCTATAGTTAAAAATGTTTTGAATTAATCAAGCATGCCCAGATTATATTTGATAACCATTTCATTATTCTCTCTTACTATTTCAGATAGTGTCCGATCCCCAAAGGAGAAACGCGATAGAATCAAAGAAAGTGAGCGAGAGAGAAGTAATCATGAACGAAGTGAATCAGAGAAAAAGAATAGGACTAGTGGCATAAACATTAGTGTTAATAGGAGTAATAAATATGATAAGAGAAGTGCACCATCGGGGAGCGTGCCTTCTGGCAGTGAATGGTCGGAGCATATTAGTTCATCGGGGAAGAAGTATTACTATAACTGTATGAGTGAAGTGTCTCAGTGGGAGAAGCCTCGCGAGTGGGACGCGAGGAGGACGTCATCCAAAGATTCTACATATTCTTCCAGAAGTAGTGAGTTTAATTTAATTTTTTATTTATTTATTTTTACATATTATTTTATTACACAAAAGATCCCTACGGGTCGAAGTGTTCCCGCTAGGGCCCCTATTAGTAAGTAACATATTATTTAGGTTCATACATTTATTATTTTGAATTCTATTTTAGTTGATGGCTGGCTGAGCAAAAGAGGAGGCACCTTCTATACTTTATCTCGTTGGGAGGGAACAATAAATATTATGAATTTATTTCAGTACATATAAGCTTTCCAGCTACTACTAACTGGGTTGTGGTATAAATTTGATGATAAATATAATTTAATATATAATTTTTTGTTTGGCTTTAGGTTTGATGTTTAATACAAGGTGAAATTTTAAAAAATTTGATATCAATCCGTTTAGGCATGAGAATTCCATTTTTTAAAACATCAAAATCCTAAAAGATCCTTTTTGGACAATATGAATCAATTCCTAGAAGATCCTTTTTCTAAGATATCCAAATTCAAGAAGATACATTTCCCATAGCATCAAATTCTAGTAGATACATTTCCAGTAATAATCAAATCCTGGTAGATCCATTTCCTAGTATTAATTATTGTTATATTAGTTATTGTTATTGATTTAAATGAATGGACGTTTTGGGAAGTTTATTTGATATAGTAAATGGTGTTTTGGGAAATGAATGTTTTGAAAAAAGGTATTTAGCTAAATTAACATTTTGGGAAATATATTATTTTTGGGAAGTTGATATTATTGAATTTGGATGTTTTGGTACATGGGTGTCTTCGGAAAGAGACAACAGCCAACAGATATTTTAGGAAACTGATCTCTCATGCCTAAACATATCAATCATGTGTATATTTTTATGTTTGAGTCAAGCATTTTGACTGTTTAAAATGTTTGCTTGATGTTTAAATCTACATAGGACTTAAATGAAATGCTTACTTTACATTGTCTAATCAAATGGAATAGTGCTGATTGATTATTGCCACTGACTCCCAAAACTTTTTATATTCATATAACTTAAATCAGTTGTACTGACTTTTCAATTCAACAAAATCACTGGCTTCTAAAACAATTTTTCCTAAGGTGAGGTCTACATCATCACTTCTAGTGAGAATTCATTAAGTTGCCAAAATAAATCTATGTACATGTATGTGTGTGTATGTGTGTGTGTGTATGTATGCATAAAGCCAAAAGCAGCATGCAATATTGTTGAACTACTTTAAGTTGTGTTAACTTTATATCTTTATAAGTCAATTTGACAATTAGCATTGCCAGACACAGGCAAAAAAATACTCATTTTGCTATCAGGTTTGTAAGTTTTCATGAATTATTTCTTATCGAGGGAAGGGAAGTTCAGTGACGATCTTTAACTCTACAGCTCCATAGCTTACCCATGACAAGATGATGTACATTTTTTTGAAAACACCCTTTCAGTTTACCAAATGAAACTATATTTTATATCAAATATTTCTTGACTGTAACAAGAATTAGCTCTTTAAAGCTAGATATTTCGCAAACAGGTCTCTAAATAAAAAAATATTTTTAGCAAATTTTACTCTAAATTTTACCAGTTTTTTTTGCATGATAAATATATAATATACTAGCTGTTGCCCGCGACTCTGTCCGCGAAGAATAGTGGTAGGTATAAAAAATAGCCTACAACCTACCAGACCTACCGAATATAGAGAAAAAAGTTTCATAAAAATCGGTCAAGCCGTTTCGGAGGAGTTTGATAACAAACACCATGACAAGAGATTTTTATATATTAGATTATTATACTCACAAGAAATGGCAGTCTCCTAACATTAACAGTCTCTAAGCTAAGCCACAAACGGACAGTCTGATAGACATAGTAAAACTATAAATAGGTACCATTCTATCTAAAAACGTTTTAGTAATCAGAGATTATAATACATACATAATAATCGAAATGCGATCTTTAGTAGCTGCTGAAGGCGAGTCTGATTTAACGAGGGCCGTTGTTAGCCTGCAAAGGCGGTATCAGGTGACCATCAATCGTGTCTACAATTGCCCATACAATATTCCTTTAAAGCTCAGCCATGCGAATGCCTCATTGTAATGTTGTTTTTTCTAATCTAAATTAGCAGTTAGTTATATAAATAAACTGTCTTGTGCTTCTAATCATTTATGTTCCTTGTCATGTTGTGTTAAGATTCACAATTGGACACTTAAAAGTAATTACAACTGTACTTACCTGGATTTTTATTTTAGTTATGTTATTCTCTGTTATTCTAGATCGAGAAAAGAGATCAAGTTCTCGATCTGGTCGAAGGGAAGTGGAGAAGCCGAGTAAAAGGACCAATAGCGGGTCGGAGAGGTATTGGAACAATGGCGGCAGAGAGGACGAGCCGCATGACCGGACGCGGCCGAAGCTGTCAGCTGTGCCGCACGAAGGCAAAGGTAAACTTTTTTGTCTAAAGCCTAATGTAGTAGTATCCTTAGGTGGGTAAAGGCTTAAACGGACGGAGGTACTGCTGCTCCTCCAGCATCAAGAACCCTGGGTCCTGGGACCAATATTTTCCAAGGAGGAGAATGACCTAAGAGGACTCTTATAATCAGAGGCCGAAATTCTTCCAATATACAGTATATTGTATCGATACATTATAGACCACAACATATTAAAGAGGTTTAAAAGTAGAGGTAAACAATAGGCGATTTTATCGCTAAAGAAAGATCTCTTTCTCAGACAACTTTTGAGTAGTTGAAAATGTGAAATAGAGTTATGAAATGAAAACAATGAAAGTTAATAGTTAATAATTTCACATTTAATCAATTCAGTTCAGTGTTATAGTGTGTTGTTGTTAACATCGGGGTTTTCGGTGCGGGAATGATTTAAGATAGAGTAGAAATAAACAGATAGGTTAGTCTACGAAAATATCTTATTTTGGCTAATGAATAACTATTGCTCTGCGAATTGTATTTTAATTCATGTAGTACTTTAGCTTTACTACCAAGCCTTATGAGATAATAATAAAAATAACATAATAGTAAATTTAGTAGTTAACACGATTTTCAAAATAAATTATTAATATTTTTTCTATATTTGGAACAGTTAATCTGCGGCGTCTTGCTGTAAATATCCATTTCAACGAACTGAACGATCTTTCCACATCGGAGGTTGTAATAGGTGCATATTTAAATTATTTGAAGGAATCAATTTTTGCGCGAAAAGTTTGCGATCGCAGTTGTATTTCTTTGCTTTGTAACAATTCGTTCATGGTTTTTAGTGTGCAATAGCCAAGATTAATATTTAAAACCAACTTCAGTTCATTAGGTAGAAACCTGCTAGAGTAAAGTCTGTTTTTTAAGTCAATACCTACTCTTTGGCTAATGTCAAACATTCCCGCACCGAAAACCCCGATGTATGGTTATAGTTTGTCTAATTTAAAATGACGCGCCCCACCTATAGACCGGTTATAGACTCTATAGTCAATATTTTTTTGTCAAACCTTACGACGCTTAGCCAACTTTCGGCAGATTTAAATAAGTTTAAGTTTGCTGACTCGGAGGCGCTAATTTTATGTCACAGGCGAGACAACTTTTGTTTTTTACGCTGTGTTAGTCTTCTTTAAAATGTACTTTATTTGGAAGTTGTGTTTATTAACAGATGGACAGTCGTTACAAGATATGGATATATCGCCGGACCGGAGCACGCCGCTGTCGGAGAACTCTTACGGCGGGCGGGAGGGCGCGGCCCGGCCGGACGGCAACGCGCCGCCGCCCGTCGTCGTGCTCGACAATTCCAACCACCCGGTGCGTTGCACACTCACTTGTTATATCTATTATTATACGATACGATGATTATTAATCGGTCATGCATGAGAAACCAATTAAAGTACATCAACATCAGTATTAAGTGCCGGTCGCAGTTACATGAAATAGAACGTCTATTTTTTTTTAAATAATGTTTCTTTGTAATATCACTTTGGTTTAGTCTATGAGCCGAAAACCTCTTTGACAAAGCATTTTCTTAAACAAACTTTTGACTTTAGACCTGTCGAATTCCCCGCCAAAACGATAGATAACCGATGACACTTGATGACGAATCTACTTACTCCAACAAATGTTGGTTGCCCATGCCTTCGGTAGATGCAGGAAGTTTTACAATATATATATATTTTAATTTAACAGATACTTATTGCTTGAGATCTCATTCATTAAATTCCATTTTGGCGAGAGATTAATATTTTTCAATTCCTGATCAGTGATCACCGGTTAAAAATACACAGCAGGTATGACTAGCCTATACCAAACCCACGGCTATGAATTGAAATAAGTATCAGGCGATTTGAAATTCAAGAATTTTACTAAAAAAAAAAACACTTGTGCATAAAATTGGGATGTCTATTTTTTGTAATGTTTAGTAAACCGAAAACCATTTTGAGATAAACTCTTTTTAAATAGTTTTCTGTAAGTTTTAATAGGTACAATGTAATGCATTATTTTATTACATGTCAAATAAGAAAAACAAATAATAATTGAAATAAGCAATGACCTTCATTTGATATTAAAATATATGTCGTGAAATATAAGTTGTACTTTATTCTGTGTGGAAAAGAATTACTTAGAATGCAAGCCGCTTCCAACCGTAATTATTGGGTATCAATATGTCCAGCAGTGGACGACCTACGGCTGAAATGATGATGATGGTGAATTTAATTTAATTTTAAAGTTTACTAAATGAAAAATTATTGAAATTAGTTTCTCGTAATTGACTTTTCTATAAAAAAAAAAAAAAAACATTGTAATTTTTTTTAAACATTCCCAATTTCATGTCTCCATATTTATCGGTTGAGATTTTGGGATTTTTATAGGCGTACGTCCCCATCCGAGGGCATGTGTTATACCCAAAGTCCAGTTATCCAAATTCATCGTCGTTATAGTGTGAAGAACAAACACTGACACATCATGTCGAAATTTCGCGTTTATAATATTAGAAGCATTATTAACATGTTACAAAGAAAACAAAAAAAAAAATCATCCCTAGTAGACTGTCATGTTTTTCAGGGTCGGGTCCAACGGGACGGGAGTAAGGCCAACGGGCATTACTTGCATTTAGCCTTGGCGAGCAGAGCACCTTAGTTGTATTTTGTCCGGGTAGCAAAATGCCTTGGTCTGTAAAACGCCCTCATTGCTATGAGCCATAGTAGACGGAAAGACGTGGTTGTAAAACGACTTAATGTCATAATGTTTTGTTAAAGAAAGAAAGAAAGTATGAAATGCATTTATTTACAACAACACAAGACACATCATCAATATTTTACAAAATAAAACAAAAAGACAACACGAAAGCTTAACCCGTGGAACGTCCCGCGCGCCGCACTGGCGCGTAACTTTTTCGGGCCGGTAGCGTCCCGCGCGCCGCAGTGGCGCATAACGAATTGTTCGTGATTGGCCAATTTATTTTAGTAGTTTCGTTTAACTTTAAGGCTATTGGCTATATTTTTCCCAGTCTGTTGTCATTTTTGCCTCAAAATAATTTTTATTGGTCAAAATTCAAGCATCCATTGATTTTTGGTGAATTAATAAAAATGTAACGGCGAACAAATTTTGCACCAGTCCGATACAATCTGTGACGGGTGCGAGTTGTGCGGATTTGTTTTTGTGTAGTGATAATGTATTAATATGGTAAACTAATGTGTGTAATCGATTCTTAAACTAATTATGTTCAAAATAGTGTAGTGGAAATGTGGAATGTGTCAGTAAATTTAGTTATGTGGCAAAATGTTTTGAGGTTACAGTGAAAAAAATTGAAACAAAACAATAATACATAATTTTCGTTACTATCAGGTGAGTTAGAAATAGCAATGATATTGTAGAAACCTAGTGTGAGTAGTGTGTAATCTCAGCTTTCTAACGATATATAACATTCAGATAAAATTAAAAAATCAAAAATCAATTATCGTATAAAAGCACAATTTCGTTTTTTCTAGCATGTAGTACGTAAACAGAATGAACCAAAAATCGTTGGTCGCGTAGGGCATTTTGCGTGAATGTGTCATTGCGGTTGCAAATCGGGCACTGGCTCAGCATAATGCTGAGGCGTTTATAGCACCCCGGCGCTGATTTTCAGCCAGCACCGTTGGTGACACCCGGATCGCTGTTTAGACAGATAAAAAAAACTGCACACTAATAGCTACATAAGACTACATGCGTAAATAAATAATTTGTAGATTATAAAAAGCAATTAATAATAACAAAATCACTTAAACATATTTTATGTAATTACTACTACTACTATTACTATTTAATACAATCAAGACCTTACACAATTGGGATGTCCCAATTTTTGACAACGTATAATAAATCGAAAACCGTTTGGAGAAATAGGCTTTGTGAATCGTTTTCGGAAATCAGATTCTAGAAATATGATAAACTGAATTAAATAAAGAAAATTTAAGTAATGACCTTCATTTGACCCCTGCAGTGAATCGTCACATAGGCAGATATAAAGCAGGTCTACACTCTAAAGCAAATTGACAGTTTGAAATGTTACTGTCCTGCTTATAATAGCAAAGAGTGACAAAGACAGAACTTTAATCACATGATGTGCACCTGGCTTTAAACAATTGTCATTTATCATAAAGTCCGAAATGTATACAATACTCGCAATGTATTTTTACAAATTTAATTATTAAATTACTACGTTACAAGTAAATATGAAAGAATTTAAATATCAGATTTTAGTAAAAAATATCTATTTACTATCACACCATTAAACAAACAGGAATAATCGAAGCTAAAACAAGATAAATAAATAAAACTATTTGTCATGGTTCATTTAGGACCCTAAGCCGTGCTTGTATTATTGACAGTGACAAGACAAATCAGTAGTGCCACAGATTATGTTATGTACGGCTTGAATTTTTGTAGGCAATGGAACGTGGCTCTCTCACTGTGACGTCATCTAACGTATTTCTTAAAAAAAATATTTAAAATTAAATACTCAACCAAATTCAAAATTGATGAAAATGGTATCTTAAAATATCCTATTCATTCCAAAAAAAATATAAAAACTATAGGTTATTTGTTTTGGTACATCCCAATTGAGTCATTCTGCCTCCTTGTGCATTTAACGACCTAGACGTTTTGCTAAGTAAGTTTTCCTGAAACTAAGACAATTTTGTAACCATGGCATCAGTCATTTTGCATACTTGGTCAGTATACTACTAAGCCGTTTTGCTCTCCAAGGCTAAATGCAAGTAAGGCCAACGGGACTCAACCCGTTATTCAACCTGAACTGTCATAGACTGTTTTAACAGAAAGATGTTGATTATTTCTATGATTCATGTCATCTTTCATTCCGGGAGTTTTAGATAAGAATGTAAACATACTTGTGTGTTGTTCTCCCTCTTTTCGCTTTAAGGGTTTTTTTTTTTGAAATACCCTGTGTGATAAAGAAGTAAAGTTTGTGTTTATTTATTAGCTATCTTTAATTTTGCCACTAGAAATGAAGTTAAGCAAAACATTTAGAAGATAAGTCATGTATTTGTCACAGGACTTCAGAATTTGACTTTCATATTTTTACAAATTGTTATTGACGTATATGCGCCTCTACATCGAAAATATTGAATAGATTTGATTGAATTTCAAAGTGGATAACTGTAACTGAAAAAAATATACTAACATATTTACATAGTGAGATACCATTGACTTCTGATAAAATATTCATGATCTAGCTGTTGATACACAAACACAATACATAATTCACTACAACAACGGCCGTTGAGCTCAAGCTATGGCTACAATTCTACGCTTTGACGGTTATCTTTCTTTTTAACCAACTTAAAAAAAAAGGAGGTTCAATATTTGTCTGCACGTATTTTTTATGTATGTTTACTAGGTTTGGGTACTGGAACTCTTTAACAGAACATGCCGCGTAGATAATAATGAGGTTTGTTCGCGAATCTGGTATGTTAGTTATTTATATCAGTTCATTTGGAAATAGTATGTGATAATGTGATGAGAGAGATATTTATTTTGGTTTGGCAGAACTTCTCAGTAGATGACGACTATTTTATTGCAAGAATTTACCAAGAGGGGAGTAGCCCAACTTGTCGAGGCATTTAAAAATAGGTAAACTTCATACTTATAAAAAACTGGTTTAAAAAACTATAATTTATTATCTATCAAACAACAATAAAAAAACGCAAAACAATTGTAATCCTTACATTTACAAAAAAATATTTAGTAAAATATATCCGTGTGCGCGCTACCTACTGACCAGTCTGAAGACTGCCAATTCTATAAATATTTTACTATTTTTATTCTTATTGTTTTTATTCTCATTTAGGAACTGTCATTATAAATGTTAAATACTTAGTTGTTCGACTACCAGAGGTTCCCAAACTTTTTTTTCACATCTATAGACCACTTTCAAAATTTAGCTGGTTCCGGTGGACCCCCCTGCAGCCCTGCTGCCTGCTTGATTTCTACCATATTCCCAAATCCCCCATTTTGTCTCGCCAACGTAGACCCCCTCGAGTCTCCTGTAGACCCCTGGGGGTCCACCTGGACCACTTTGGGAATGAATGGACTACGGTTTACGGTTTAAGATTATTTATTTCTCAAAAAGATTTAACAATCACTTACTGAGAAAACATATTTATCATACTTAATAACTAAACGGGAAGCGCGAACGGTCATGCTAACAAAAACAAAGTGGGTAGAATATAAATACTCAATCAAGTACAGATTGGAGTGAGTTTAAAATACATGGCAAGTTACACGCTTGTTTTAACTGTAGTTTAAATGTTAGTTAAAATATTTGTTGTAGTTTACATTTACAGTCAAAACCGTGTATAACGACATTCAAGGGACAACAATATTTGGTCGTTAAACACGGTTGGTCATTGTAACCAGTGTTACTGTGGTATACATATACAGTGGTGGTCATACAATTAAGAACGATTTGAAGTTTCCGATTTTTTTTTATCTAAATCATGTCATATGTCTAGTTGTGTTCCTTCTTAGAAGTAACAAGTTATGTTATAAAATAGCCACATGGATAGAGCAAACAGGATTAATAATAATAGTGTATAATTGCTAACATTTTTTTTTACAAATTTTATTTGTTCTCTATACTAATAAATTCAAATAGTAATGAAGCTGGACAAATAATTAAGAACGATTTATTAAACTGCTCGAGAGTTGTTTTATATGAAACTTAGATTAAATAAATCATATTAATGTGAAGTTGGTATAGAAAAAAAAGCAATTTAATACATTTGAACTAAAATTAATAGTTAGTAGCATGTCCACGGCTTTTAATTATGGCTTTACACCGGCGAGGCATTGAATCTATCAATTTTTGACATTTCGCAAGAGAAATAGAGTTCCATTCTTCTAAGAAAACGTCGTACAGCTCTCTCAAATTGCCACACTGTCGATTTGAAACCTTTTTCTTGACTTCGCACCAAAGATGATCTATTGGGTTAAGATCTGGGCTGTTGGCTGGCCAATCTAAGACTGAAACTGATTGTGATGTGAGGAATTCCTTAACGGTGCGTGCAGTATGCTTTGGATCATTGTCGTGCTGGAATGTCCAAATAACCGGAAGCACGTCTTCGGCATATGGTAACATTGTTTCTTGCAGTATATTTTTGTATTGGAATTGATCCATGTTTCCTTCTATCAGCCTAACAGGTCCAACGCCATGTCCAGAAAAGCACCCCCAAATTTTCACATTTCCCCCGCCATCCTTTAATGTCACTTTTGTGTACTTTGGGTCGAATGCTTTATTCGGAGGGCGTCGTACATATCGTTTTCCATCAGAACATACCCTATTTATTTTTGTCTCGTCAGAAAAAAGAACGTTTTTCCACTGTCTGACTGTCCAGTTTTCATACCTTCTTGCAAATGCAAGTCGGGCTTGCCTATGACATCGTTTCAACATAGGCACCTTTCTTGCTATCCTTCCGTTCAACTTATTTTCTACCAAACGCCTTCGAATAGTGTGTGCAGAGATTGCTGAAGGGTTGTTTTCGCCAAAATATTCTTTTCTCAACTCATTAGACCCTTTAAAAGGATTTTGTTTTGCCAAACGAACGATATTTCGATCATCTCGACGAGATGACTTTCTCTGTCTAGGTCCACGCCGAACGTTTGAAGTAGTTTGATACGTGGAAAAATGCTTTACGGCATGGAAAACCATTGTTTTTGAACATTGCAGATGGTCGGCTATCTTTTTATACGACCAATTCTTCTCGCGAAGTTTTATTATTACTTCTCTTGTAGATTTATCACAACTATTATTTTTCCCCATTGTTTTTATACGAAGTAATCACTTTTAAGACTTTAACAGCACGAAATGGCGCCAAAATTATACGAATAATAATCTACAACCACAGAGCCACACAGTGTTCTCTATTTAAATTTGAAAAAGTAATAAACTATTCAGCGTTCTTAATTACGTGACCAGCCAGTAAGTACTAATACTAGGTTTAGATCGAATGTATAAAGTTTCTCTATTAATTTTTTAGCCAACAATGTTGCATAAATGAATGTACCGGTAGTACGGAAAAGTTTTGCAATACCGAAAGAAATAAAAAAAATACGGGCAATTAGTTATACTTGTTACTTTGAAAAAATCATCTCAATAAATAATCGTTCTTAATTATATGGCCACAACTGTAAGATCGTGTTGGGTTTTTTCTTGGTCGTTATATCCAATATGTCGTTGTAATTGGTGTCGCTATAAACAGTTTTGACTGTAGTTACTGTTTTTAAACACAATTTAGATTAGCCTATGATTTTGAACAAATAATTCAATACGTAATTCGATGTAAAGTGTATACATGAATATACACATTCATGAATGTACACACCATTTTTTCTTAAATTACAATATTTAAAGAAAGATTACTTTTTAAAAATAGGAAAAATGTATGGATTAACAAAAGCATAGAAAACGAAGCAAATGCAAATTTTTTTTTTTTATAATGTAAAGATTCCGATAACAATCGACCAGCCACTCACTAACTTTTCAAGCAATTCAATAGTCGACAAGTGTTGTCGAACGAGTGACCAACAATATCCACGTACAAGTATACAGGCAAAATAGTAATAAAATATGCGTTTAGACGCATAATGACATATCAACATAAATTCACACATACGCGAGATAATAATTAATTAATATAATAAATATTTTCAATTGATCAATAATTAATAAACTCTTCTTATTTTAATTGAAAAATATTACACGTTGAGAGCCGTGTCACCCAGCCAGGTTAGACAGTATAACGTTGTATGTGATGACAGAGCGGTTCCCTTCTGGCGGGGGCGCTGCCGCGCATCGCGGCGGCCCCGGCGGCGGCGGCGGCGGCCAACAACGGCGGTGCCTCGCCGGCCGGCAGCTGCGCGTCGCCGCGCCGCGACGCCGGCCCGCCCACGCCCACGCACTCGGAGAACGTGGACCCGCATGCGCCGCCGCTGCATCTTGATACCCCGTTGCCCAGGAAGAGTGAGTACACCTCTGTCAACTTTTAGCGACGTCAATGGCGACTGCCAAGTTCCCAATCCCATTATGAAAGGAAGCCCGTGCCGGGACGTATATTACAGACGACCTGATGGCCTAGTGGTTAGAGAACCTGACTACGAAGCTTGAGGTCCCGGGTTCGATTCCCGTGTTGGGGCAGATATTTGTGTGAAAAATACGAATGTTTGTTCTCGAGTCTTAGGTGTTTAATATGTATTTAAGTATGTATCTATCTATATAAGTATGTTTATCCGTTGCTTAGTACCCATAACACAAGCTTTGGTTAGCTTACTATGGGACTAGGTCAATTGGTGTGAATTGTCCGGTGGTGATATTTATTTATTTTATTTATTTATATAGGCCGGGATGATGATAATGACTAATTGCCTGATAGCATAGGCAGGAAACGTTATTCTTCGTTTTTTTAGCACTAGAAATGATGTAAAAGTTATAACTACATAGTTACATTTGGTAACATTTTCGTCTCACTTTTTCTAAACCTTATGTCTACCCTTTTTACTAAAAACTAACATTTTATCCCGTATTGTAAGTAAAAACATGTTATGTTTAACATTACGACTAGTACCAGGCCTCCTGCATGCCATGTACTTACGCGCGATATTTACCTTCCGAGGGGACGAACGGCTACAGATCTCCTGCGATCGAAATTTCAGCAGGTTGTCACAAGCGCGCGCCGACGCACGTTCATTCCGGAAAAATTATATGCCGCCTGGACTTTTATAAAGTGATTGGTGAAACGGGGTAAATTTTAATAGCTAATATAACAATTTCGAGTTCGTATTGTGCTGTCCCTCTTACTCTTCTATAAAAAGCTATAAGCGTGAGCGGGATGGCACGATGCGAAGTTCGAAAGTCGACCTTCGTATCTAGTATAAGGTTAGGGTACTGTGAGCGTGGCAATTACCTATTAAATGGGTTCTGCGCATTGCAATAAATATCCTTTTTTTGTTAGGATTTCAGAGCTAAAATGGCAAAAACGGAACCTTATAGTTTCGCCATGACAGTCTGTCCCTTTGTCCGTCCGTGGGTTAGCTTAGGGAATTTTAGTGCTAGAAAGTTTGCATGGATATATCGGGTGGAAGTCAACTTTAGACCCTCCTGAAAATATTGTGTAATCTAAACGATGTACAGTACAATCGATTTGTGATGATCAGAAAGTCCTATTAAAATAAAAAAATAAAGACATGAAAATATTATTTTTACTGATGATGTGATGATGTATATATAGTCCTCCTCATCGGTTTCGATGACGGCGACCCCACTATTCTATAAATTAAGACGCCTATCATGGGCTCTGATATGGCTGACTGATGATGACAACCCTAATGGATATCTACATAATATTTACATTTTAATATGAGACCTGTCATTTTCCAATTTTGTACACCTGCGATGCTCAAAGGTTCCACCGTGTCGTATAATACACGCTGCAGCAAGAGTTCGCGTATGTCGATGCACCTAGAGTAAATGATCCCAAACATTGTTTCTGCGGAGATTTTCGAAGGCGATCGTCAGTTTTTGTCTCATTTGGCCATGTAACCCTCTGTTTTAAGTCGGTAGGACCACAGGCCCTATAAGTGTATCACCATGGATTGCCGCCCATACATTAACCAACCAGCGATATCGATGTCCCGTGTGACGGTAACGGCACTTTCACACGGGCAACGTCCCGTTTTTTGCGGGTTCGGTTTTTTGCAGGATGCCGTTTAGTAGCATACGTGGTACTGTGGTAACATTCACACGAGCATTCGGTTTGCAGGATCCCGCAAACCGAATGCTAGTGTGAATGTTACCACAGTACCACGTATGCTACTAAACGGGATCCTGCAAAAAACGGGACGTTGCCCGTGTGAAAGTGCCGTAAGCAAAGGGATTTTCTTCGGCACAAACATGCTCGATTCGCCTATAAAACGCGCAGCACTCTTTCTTATGGTCTAACAGTATGCTGGATAACGTTTCCTCCGCGTAGGTTATTCTGCGAAGTTCGTGGCACAATAGAACGACCATATTATGAGCAACATGGTCAAGAGCACGTAATATGGTCCTATGCTCTGCTGGATACGGTGGTGGATATTTATTTCAGAACTGGCGTAAAGCTCAAGAAGTGTTGTAATCGCACTCTGCGTGTAGGAGAAGTAAATTTAAATAATCGGGAGCTTCCAGACGCGACATTTTCAAACACAAAATTATGTGAAATGAGGAAATGACACACATAGACAATTGTGAACGTCAGCCTCACCTTGTCATCATAATCATAGAGTATTCACGACAAACATCACGCAGTTAAAAGGTTCGTCAGTCTGCAAATTACTTTATTTAAATTCTCGTGAGCAGATTTTACCATTTCACACTATGATAGTACAACTTTTATCCCTTTTCATACAAAACTATGACCAATTGACGTAAAAAAATAATTTTAAGATAAATTAATAAATTTGATTTGATTTTTTGATTGTTTAAATTTTTCACTGTCAAACCTCTTTACTTAGTTGGACTCCCTTCTATTTTAACGATTATTTCACTGGCTGTTACTGTTTTAGCAAAACTCGTCTTTACGATGATATTAATTTGTGTCATTCATCTTATTAAGGTCAATGACCTTTTCTCTGTGGCCTAGTTTAATCTAGGGTTTATGCCAAGCGATTTTTTGCAATAAAGTTTATCAAGCTGTAACTCGAAAATGGTTATAAATATTAACATAGTTTATTTGGAAAAAAGATAGTACTAGGCCTAAATAACGCCCCATTTTCGTAAAGGTCTAACGTTCTGTTCCACCCGGTATATAGCAATTATCCTGACAGAGTGGTAAAACAACGTGTAGAAAAAGAAATTTATATTTTTATCCAAACTGCCAGCTCTGTCACTGCTGGCACGCACACATTCTTAAGGAGACGGAGTAGGCTATAACCGCGGTAGGTATTCAAGATTTTTGTACGGGATGCGAAAAGGTTCGTCACTTTTCGACTCTATGTCAACGAGTTAAGGTCGAAAAGTGACGAACCTTTTCTTACCCCGACTATACTTCAACCATTATCATTTTTAAACTATTTTTTGACACGTTCCGTTAATGAGCGTTTCTAAAAAAATTATTCATTTAATTTTAGGTAACAGAAAGGAAAATTCCATATAAATGAATCAGGACATTTTGGGAGTCTGTGTTAGTTGCATTCACAAAATCAAAATCAAAAATCAAATCACGTTTATTCTGCAAGTAGGCCGCAAAGGGCTCTTTTACGTGTCACTTTTTTTTAAAAACGTCACGTCACTTACCTGTAGATTTCTATGCAATTCGGAGTCTAAAATTAAATGTACAAACTTTTTAGAAATATTGTAATATTTACTTGAGGAATAAATGATCAGTTGATGGTATAGTATAAATCTTCCCAGGTGAACTTTTCGCTATCTTTCAAAACAAACGGTATCGTCATAGTATTAAGGTTCAAATTTAATGTAATGGCTCGAAGCAAAAAAGAAGAAGAAAGGAAGACTTATACTATAACGATGCGTCGTCCTCAGTGGAGTGCCTGGGCTCGTACTCGTCGGTGGTGGGCGGCGCGCTGCACCACCCGCAGGCGCCGGCGCTGACGCCGTCGCTGGTCAACTACGTGCGCGCCGACCTCACCGCGCACGTCTCCGGCTGGCCCGCCGACATCCTCGAGAAACAGGTACCTGCCAGCTGCCACCCACTTTACAGTAGATTACATAAAGTTTACCACTGACAGATGGTTTGCCTTCATTTCATATTCAACTTTAACGACCTACAAATAAAGCCAATTTTAGAATACTGTTGCCCACGTTTGCAAATTTTGTAATAGCTACTTTATTTATATGGTGTTAAAGTTGGAAATGAAATGAAGGCAAGCCATCTGTCAGTGGTAAACTAAAAGTAAACGTATTGTAAACTCTTGTGGCCCACGTCCAATTTTGTTTCAATGAACTTAGGTACTAGTCCCAGCAAGAGAGAGAAAGCGACTAGCTATCGACTATTTTCTCGCTCAAGAAACGAACAAAAGATAAAGATCCCGTGTCGGTAAAAGAGAAAGACATATTTTTATAGTTAATCGCTGGCTGTTCACACTGCCGGCGAGAACTCTCTCTTCACTAGTTGATCGCAGCGATAAAAGCTATCAACGATAAAACTCGCTCAGCGGTACTCGCTTGGCGGTCAGAACTTACGCTGAGACCACCCAGCGATCATTCTACTGTACAGCGTGGAGCCCCGCCCAAGCGAGTGGTGCGAGTAATCGCCCGTCGCACTCGAATACTCGTTTATAGCCGAGCGACAAAACTATCGGAACTACTTAGTGGCGAAGGGTACTAACAACCCGATTGCCCCCGGGTTGATTAAACTGTCGAAGTAACCAAAATCTTCTCTTCCATTTCTGCACTTTCAAGGATAAATGGATTTTTTTTTCTTGCTCCGGCTTAACTTGCAAAAATTTTCACGCCCCGCCACCTAAACACACGCTTCTCGCCAACTCGTTTCTAGTTTCTAGCTCTAATCGCTTCTCGCTCATCGTTGGCGGTGGGACCAGTGCCTTATGCTTATGAGTGTGTTCGATATCAACATATGTCCTATACATATATTATAGGACACGGGACCTCAGGAGGCTAATACTGTTTGTCTACTCAGACGTATGACCGTAGTAATCTCAATATAAAGTTGAAAATGGCTAAAACCAGCCCAGTGGCTAAAACCGGGGCTGCCCTAGTCATGTGTGGCCAGGCGATTATTCTGTAAATATAACATATCAGAAAACTTAAAACCGGCCAAGTACGAGTCGGACTCGCGCACGAATGGTTCCGTACCATTATCTATAAAAACGATAAAAAATCACGTTTGTTGTATTTCAAGCGCCTACCTGTTGCCGTTACTAATATCGAGTAAAAACGAGCAAAAAAATAAATAAATATATATTTATTTTATTCTGTTTTTTAGTATTAGTTGTTACATAATTCGCTCATTTAATTACTTCACCTCTTGTGAAGGAACTTGTGTAAAAAAAAACCCCAATAGTTCCTTCAAAGGAACAGCCAAATTTACTACCGCGAATAATCCAAAACATATAGGGCATCACAGATAAAATATCTGTCATAAAAATACCATGAACTTATCATGAGTGGCAGCCCAGGAAATAAATTTTGTGTTGGCAAGATACATTTTGCGAAGCCGTATGTTGCCCCACCGCACTTTTTTAGATTTCATTGAGAAAAAAAAACGAGAACCTTTCAAGGTGGAATGACTCACAGATTGCGAAACCGCTTCGCCCAAGCCTAGCTATAGGCGTAGCTAATCGCAGTGGTGAAACAGCCACTTGATGTTTACATAATATGTTTTATCGTCAGGCTAACAAGTATACGGAGGAAGCCTACCAACTGGGATGTCTACAGTGTACGCGCGTGTCCGCCGAGCTTAAGTGCTCGCGCTCGCTCGTGCGCCACACCGAAATACAAGCTACGCTCCAGGAACAGAAGTAAGGATCCTTGTGCTCAGACTTACCACTCTGTACCACTGCCCTCGTCGACTACTGGCCGCCCCGAGTTGAGAGCTAGATTATTGTAGTGTCGTATTGACCAGACTAGGGCGCAGCCACTAGTTGCCTAATCTATTATTCATTGTCTTCTTTACGTGAGTGAGGAACAACTGTTGATTACAAGTAGTACAATGTGCGTGGTTTGTGTCCGCAGGATAATGTACTTGCGGCAGCAGATCTCGCGGCTGGAGGAGCTCAAGTCGCAGAACTCGTTCATGTCAGAAGACTAGGGGTTGCCGCGGGGCGCCGCCGCCGCCTCCGCGCCCCGCCCGGGCCCCGCTGCGCCCCCCGCTCGCCCCGCCTCCTCGTGACGTGAGGAGAGGACCTCTTCATTTACTTATCAATGCTTAACATTGTTCATTCCGTTCTCTTTCTGTGTAATTTAGATCGAATGATTATTGTTAAATGTGTTGTGTGATTTGGTGTTAAATTCTAAGAAATTGTTCTCGTGAAATTCACCACGATTGGTCATATTCAATTTCATGTAAAGATACTTCAATCAAGACTGTTCTAGTTGAACTTAATTTTCATAAATATGTCATGTTTTTAATTATCCAATGAATAGGTAAGTACCTATAGGTGCATGGTGAAGCGAGCGGCGCACGCGTCTGCGCCGCGCTCGCTATTCAGACTGACTCTTCATTTCACAGGTTATCTTATTTATTATATTAATAACTATTCGATTTTATTCATGTCGCAATTTGTAATGAAACGTGGCATTTTTGTATTTACATTCTGAATTAAATAGGTAATTATTTGCATGATTATACATTTTCTGTTATGATAATAATCTTCGATGGTCAGTTTTAAGGATACAATGATTTTATAACGTGTTTATTGTAAAATAATAAATTATTGGAATAATTGTTTCATAGACAATTTATTATTTTTCTATTTGCTGGTAGGAAGGGTAGGAAGGATGTTAAATGAAAAATAAAGTAAAAGAAATGCTTGATCCCTATGGAATCTTTTGTCAATAAAGTCATAAGAACATTTTAAGGAGTTCCAAGGCTTTTATGACGACACCTATTTTGAAAAGGTTCCACAGTGGCTCATCTTCAAAATATTGACTCTTTATCAGGCTCCATCAATTAAGACACAAAATACAAGTAAATTATTTGTTTTTTTTTTAAAAATTGATTTTGTATTATGTTTAAAAACTAGCCAAATGAGAGTCTGAACACGCACTGAGGTTTTCGTACAAACCTAAAAATTATAATTTATTTATTCTCATACAGAATAGATCTCTTTTTTTTAAATATGTTCCTTAACTTTGATTGCGAAACCTTGCTTGCCAAATTTCATAATTCTATGTCATCGGGAAAAGTACCCTATAGGTCTTATTACTAATAACACTTTCAAACTCATAGCGTGGACTTGGAAACTTCATTTTTACAGTGTCAAGACCTCAACCAGTTCCTGAGAAAATAGTGGTGACTTGCTCGCACAGACGGAAAAATAAGGGTTTCGTTTTTTCCTTTTAAGCTACAGAACCCGAAAAATATTTTACCAAGCAATTGAACCTATGCCTGATAAAGCGTTAAGAACTTAGTTTTTTGAATTTCTACAAAAAAAGTGTAGTTAGTACGTTCTTCTTACCCAACCCTCCCTTGGTTTGGTCTGTCCTCTAGAAGGCACTATCGCGAGAACAGAATGGCAGTAGTGATCAGTTTTGTAAAATCTCAAACTTTGATTGCGTTGCCCCAGTCGAGGGAGAGTATTTCAAGTGTATTATCGGACCCTCCGTGCGAACATAATATGTAAGAACATCTAAATAAGCAATTATTTACACATTCAAATATTAAAATAATTTAAACCAAAGTTTAATCAACGCGAGCCCGAGTATTACAGAAACTTTCATAATAAGCGGTGGCAATTGAATTATAATTAATTTGTATTGTAAATAAAATAAAGGATTTTTTGCTTATGAGAAATGCTCTGAGACGAATTAAAAAACCACGTTAACAACTTTTACCAGCGTATACCTTAAGGACTCTAAACTGCAAAATTTCGTACTAAGGTGACGCAGTTTTTAGTTTCAGAGTGTACCTACATATTTCGTCGCCGCGGAAAGTCAGTATGGCCACTATGGTCTGAAAAAATAAATAGATGCATCTCTCGCTCTGTAGATACATATTAGTCATAGAATGTTGGTAGATATAATTGTTTCCTGAGCAATAAAGTAATGTTTGATGTGGAAAGTTGTGGAATTAATTGTACATTGATTTAGGCCGTAGTTATATTAAAGTAGTTAAGGTTGTGCGGAGGGTTCCCAGGAATCCCCAGGGCCGGGCCCGGGCGCGGCGGCTACACTACCGGTACCTTGCGCCTAAGTGACGTGTACTGCGTTAGTTATTTCGTAAATATAATCGTCGACGCATTTTCATAAGTTATTGAGAAAACTGCAAACATTTATCGCTCATCTCATACATGATTATATGACTGGGACGTTACCCTTGTAGCTACATCACTGTTCATTTTTGACCAATCAAATGTATAAACTATGTAAAGAAGCAGGTATTTTGTAATAATTATAATGATAGTAACCAGAAATTCATGTAGTTTTTAGTTGATTTTTATTAAAAAATCATATAAGCTTATTTGCTAATTACAATATTTTGCAAGCTTTGTGCAGAGTGCACAACATACGAAGGACAATTTGATTTGTACGTATGCCGAGGTAAACATTTTAAAAATCAATTTATTAGCAAATGGTTAGTTAGAGGTAAATTCTGGTCTAGGTTTTTATTTTTCTAATAATTAGGGCTAATCTTATAATTTAATTTAACTGCTAAATTTTGCCACCAACCTATGTACATCAAATTAGCAGAAATAAGTACTGTGATATTCATTCACTTTCACACGTAAAATAAATAGTAAATTGTAGTTATGTTCTTTAAGTCTGTGTGGAGCTTTGTCTACTTTTAGTTAGTCCATGCTGTCAACATCACAGGAGTTAACCTGCCCACATCAAGCTTATTTACGTTGGGATGCTATATATATGTAGATAAAGCAATCTGGCTTTACTTTTGAGTTTTTCGGAGTTTGATTATAGGCCGAATTTTAGGAAACTACATTTTTTAGGCATGAGCATATGACACTTGGAAATTAAGGTAAACCACCATTATTATCTGTCGCTATCAAGCATCATTATTATAAGAAAAAAAAATCATTTGCTAAAAATCTTGCTTGCTATGTAAAATAAGAGCGACAATGTACAGTTTCTCAGCTTTCTGCCTAGAAATACCTACTGTTTACGGTCTACATCCCGTAACAAATATACCTAACACTAATTAGTTCGCATTTGCGTGTCAAACGCTTTGTCGTTAAAGCAATTTGTTAGCTAGGTATTTAATTAATTATATAACGTTTGTGATAGCCGTCACGTGCAGCCGCAATGTAGCGGTAGTTTGGAGTAATACGGCGATTTGTATTTTCCAACAAGCAAACGTCAAACTGACGCTTTTTTAACTGCTCTTACAAAATGCTAAGACCAATACAATTACATACTTCAACTTTGACACTCTGCAATTCTGACAATGCGATGAATCGGAGAAATCGGAGGCGCAAATGAGACGAGACACTTTGCTGCATATCCATAGTATCATAGTGTGCACTTATCAATCTTAAACAGTAATGTATATCACCTATCACAGGGTAATTTTTTCACAGTAGACCTATGAATAACACAGATGTGGGTTGATTTCATTGTTTCATCTCATTACTAAAACACAAGGGTCCGTCCGTAAGAGAATATCTAAAATCAAACATCCTAAATACGCAATTCCTAAAGATAAAACTTCGAAAATAGCAATATCTAATTTACAAAATTCCTAAAGATGCATGTCCTAATGCACTTTTGATCGAATGATTTCATTTTCGAAAAGCAATATTCCTTTCTACAAAATGCTTAAAATGGCAAGTGGTGTCTCACTGGCAGCGAGCGAGTTAGACATTTTGGGACAGACGACTCTGATTGGTTAGGTTCAGAAGGCTAAGGTGGGAGTGAAGCGTTGCGTTGTTAGGTTTTTGTTGTAACAGCACCGAGAATGATTATTACGGAATATGGTATTCTGAGTACTCCTTACTCAAAAATTTTCTAACTCTTTTTATATAAATCGGTCTTCGGTTTTCGGTCATCCCAGCTAGTTTAGATTTTCAGCTGGACGTAGGAAAAATATTGTTAGAATTTTCATGCACTCGCAGTATCGTACATTAGAAATTTTAAGATTAGGTCAATTGATCGTAGGATACACATTTAGGAATTTTGTACATACATTTTAACTTTCAGAGTTAAGTCGTTGGGAGTTTCGTCCTTAGGAATTTTAATTTTAGAAATTTTGCTCCAGTCTCAAGCACAAATATTAAACATTAATGAAGTTTCGATACTTTTTATTTTTGAACTTTCGCGATGCTCACTCATAACTCTATAATATTTTTCGGGACTTAATCACGATTGCTAAATATATTATTGCTAAATTTACTTCGACGTTTCGACCACATTGCAGAGCCATGGTCACTGAATTGTAGGTATAACATTCGCTTAGCCGCGCGAGTTTAATGAACTAGCCGCACTTGATTTTCTTGTGCCTACATAATCACTTCGACATACAACACTCACAATATCCCACGACTTTTCTAAACTATACTTCTTTTCTTTTCTTTTCTTAGTTTGTTGTTTTACTAATTTTTTTTTAGCCTGTAGTAGTGTCCCACTGCTGGGCAAAGGCCTCCCCTCTTGACCTCCACAACACCCGGTCTGGTGCAATGTCAGGCCAGTCCTTTGCGTACGCGTCCATATCGTCCCGCCATCTCCTTTTTTATTATTAACTAGCTGTTGCCCGCGACTCCGTCCGCGAAGAATAGGGGTATAAAAATAGCCTACGACCTATTCTCAGACCTACTGAATACGGAGAAAAAAGTTTCATAAAAATCGGTCAAGCCGTTTCGGAGGAGTTGATAACAAACACCGTGACACGAGATTTTTATATATTAGATTAAGATTGTATTAAATGGATTTGAACATTTTATGCAAGTTAATTCTAGGATTTCATATACTCTATGTGAAAACACGAACCTTTACGATTAAAACCGAGAACTCTCGAGTGTCAAAGTGGAAGTAATTGTATTGTACGATAATGACCAGTAAAAATTAAATGTCGTTACCACTACATTCGTAACCGTAAAATTGTCGATGTGAATTGTTAAAGTGCTAAAATGTGGTAACATTCTTATATGAAAATTGTTAGTTCCTTTATTCTATTTACTCTGCGTAGGGCTTATCTCCTGTGATCAATGTCGCTAAATTAGTGTTAGGGCCATTGAAGCAGGTCCCTCGTGCAGCCCCCGCGCCCTTCACGCCTCTTTGTGAATGCTATAAATATTGTGTCAATGAAAGGGACCTGTCACACAGCCCGCCGTAATTGTTAGTGTAGTTATAATTTAAATTAAACAAGCGCGACACTTATCGCCTCCACACATGGCTCTATTAATATTTTTCTTTCAATGTCTCGCATAACATTATAACTTCTGTTTTCTGACTTTGTTTCGAAATAAGAAGTTTTAACCAGTTTAAATAAATCAGTTTCAAAATTATAATTAGTATATATTATTATGTATTTACCCCAATAAAATTACCAAATGTTCTATGTACTTCTGTAATAACTAATTAATTAAACGTGAGTATATAAACGCATTAAATAAATATACATATTTATATTATAAATGAGATAATAAACCAGTGATCGGAATAGGTAGTGAATTTTCGGGTGAATGACCTTAAACATTATACTTAGTATGGATAAGATGGGACTCGTATTTTCTTACAGAATAGTTTCTTGACATGACATTAATTGAAGTTACATATATGGAAAACGCGAAAAATAAAAGTTTTTGTACTTTTTGTCATTGTAAACACATCGTTCATATAACAATTACATAACAATTACCAGTTTAACATTTAACAGTTGGAAGTGTTTGCCACTAAATAAAACATAGTGACATGAACAATCAAACAGTCATACAATAAAACTCGAAAATAAAAATATCAAAAACTTAAAAAACTAAAACTACAAAAACTTTTTAAATGCAATCCCGAGGTTATACTAAGCTTACGCACCGATGCACGATGTTTCGCGAAATTGCACTACCTATTCCGATCACTGATAATAATCTATCTATACCTACAGCAAGTCCACAAAAGAGACGTATCAGATTCATAATAGTATCTTTATCACCGAAAGACGTTTTGGCACTAGACTAAATTGTTGATGTTGGTTGGATAGCTATATTTGAATAGTGATAAGCAAAATCGTGTCAACTTACAAAAACTCGAAAATTTTGAATACGAAATTGTGCAATTTTATAAAAACGAGTTCTGTGATTTGGCGCCTTCGCGGGTGAGATAAAGTGACCAATATGTATTAGAAAAAATAACGCAGAAGGACCAAAACGCGTAATGACCAATATCTAATACGCATATTGACCAATCTTAGTAAGTATAGGTCATGTTAGTTTGCATTGGCCTGAAGGGGCAAAAGCAAGCAGAAGTAGGAGCTCCGCGTAAGCGGAACTCCGTTGATACTGTTTTGTGTCGATTGGGAATATAATGTACAACCTATACTGTACATTTGTCATGATATACATTTTACTCTGCGGTCATTTTGCATGTGTCAATTTGCGTATGTGGCATTTCGCGTATGTGTCAATATATATAGATATGTCATTATGCGTGTAATTGGCCTTCGCAATATCGAGAAATGGTAAAAGTAGTTGACATAAATGGGTTAGGTTCATTTTGTGGATTTAACAATATTGTGTTTAGTGCCTTCACGTTTTTAAAAAATCTACCAACCGTTCACTGTAATGTCAAAAAGATGTCCAGAGGGTTAACATATTACTGCAAAACGTACATTCCACCGGTTCTGCTTTGGCATTAAACGTCCACACAGTATGTATTAAAATAGGTGTTAGTCGCTATTAATTATGCAGTAATCTATTTTTTTTATCAGTACATTAAATGCAATCAAGTTAAGTCATATACTTACTTATTTTTTTTCGTGATTTCTTAGAGTTGCGTTTATTTTGGCGTATGGCTCTGTTTGGGTAATTTTTAGCACGTTCTTTAGTGTATAAAATAAAGCCAGTGGACCACCACAGCGCGAGTAAAAGTTCGTTCAATCATTCGATGATCTCTGTTTGTTTGCCTAGGTGAACGAAGATTCACTTTTGTAGCCTTACTGTACTCTAAATATTTCTGTAGTTTGATGCAAGATTGCCCATGTTTAATTTTATAAATTAAATAATTTTAAAACTTTCAATAAAAGTTATTCTATTCGTTCAGCGAAGCAGATCATTTTGGCAATGGCCCTGTTAGTAGTATCAAACTACCGATATGCCAGCGTAACTTTCCATATACAAAAAAAAACGTGCTAAGCAATCAAAACACGTATTGTTATTAAAACAATTATAAAACTACTCACTACTCATGCAGTCCAACTAATGCCCTGATAAGTTTTTGTGAGCACGAGAAACGTGACAATTGCGAACCTGGAAACAGTGGAAACTCATCGATCCTAGAGATCGTTAACAACAATCGATCCCGATGTGGAAAGGCGTAAGGGTACTTAGTCAGTGATCTGAGTGAGCAACGCGGTGCCCCGAATGATCCAGAAGTCCGGCGGCGCGCTGGCGTTCAACAGCACCGGCAGGACAAAATTGGTGCTGTGTCCGGTCGTGGAGAGCGTGCCTGCGCGCTCCGATGTCTTGTACAGCGGGGCTTCGTAGCGCGGGTCGGGCTTCGGGAGTTCCTGCACTGGCTTGAACCATACCACCGGCAGAGGCGGGTTCAACTGACCTGTTCATTAATAACATTTTGTGATTTTACTTAATTATAAATGCAAAAATTTGGTGCTGAATCTCTGAAATAATAAATAGGCTACTTTTTATCCCGATATTTCTGCGGGATCGGGATTTAAGTAATAAAAACCACAAAAATTCTAAGCGTTAAGAGTAGTCATAAAATTTTATACAGGAGCTGTAGAGGCATCTGAAATAATGACCGCGATGTACCTAATTTTTGGGAACTTTATGGGACTAATAAAATCTCGGTATTTCAATTCAACTGCCAGATGTAATAATTGATTTTTATTTATTTTTTGTATTGGTTTACGCGTTCGAGGCGGCATATAAATGCTACTTTAGTTTTTAACCCTTTTCCAGACAGTGCATACATACCGACCACATAAATCTACACAAGGATAATACTACCTTGCTACCTTTAAATTAAAGGAAATCAATTGAAATTGCTTAATACATATATGCTTTGCTTTTAACTTAATCCTGCATAGTTAAACAGTATAAAACAATGATTAATTTTATCTATTCTCTATTTAGATAAGCTACATACAGCTTATCGAAATAGACGGGGCCTGGAAAAGGGTGGGTTTACGTCAGTTACCGGGTAGCGCGTCGACGAGGCAGTTGGTGCGCAGATCCCAGCGGCCCGCGTCGATGAACAGCCCGTGGATGTTGACGCCGTCCTCGGGCGCCTGCATGTCGCCGTACACATCCGTGTCAGCCTAGACAACAACAGTTTACAGACCATTCCCAATACAACAAACTTGTTAAAGCCACACACCAAAAGGCGGGGCGTGCGATGGACGTCTATACAGAACGGGCGCTGCGCGCTGTATAACACACTTATATACGGCGATACACACCGACGAGGGACCTAACGGTGACACACACCGACGGCGCGGCGCGGTTTGCTCTTCAGTGTGTGGAAGGCTTTACATATTGTCACTACTTTGAAAAATTCTCGTACCTCAAATCAATATGTAAACCAAACAGAACTTTATTAAACACTAAGTTAAGTACAATTAGCCAGATTATCGATTTTGAGATACGAGCTTTTATCAAAGTAGTGACGATATTCAGCGCTAAGAACCCAACGGGTATGTATTACAATACCGAAGTACGAAAAACCGAATGTATTAAAACATCGAATGGGTCAAAAGACCGACACGATTTTTTTCTGAAACCGTTAACTTTTTAAGATTGTTATAAAACAAACCTAACCTAACCTAATGGGTTCTGTATGATGCCGTTTTAATAAATTTTGAAAAGTTTACGGTTTCAAAAAAAAATCGTGTCGGTCTTTTGACCCATTCGATGTTTTAATACATTCGGTCTTTCGTACATCGGTATTGTAATACATACCCGAACCCAACGGTTGGTTTCTCTGTTCGTATGCAGTTTTCGGTACAAAGCGGAAAAACGTTGGTATCGGTTACGATCGTCGCTCGCGGAAGTTGCATGTCAGCAGCGAATGTGTGCATCATGACGTAAAGCTGCGAAGGAAAAATGAGCCAAGCCAATCTACAGGATAAAGTTTATAGGTCCAGTAATAGTAATTTATATTAACAAGGGGAGTAAGGCGCAAATTACTAATCGAATGTGCATGCTAGACTACTCTACTACTACCACTAGACTACTAGTCTACTTACCTACCTCAAGAGTGATTTATACTGCTAATTACTACACTTACCCACACATGGGTCGCATACTGAACAACCGCAACATCTCACTATGAAAAAAAAACTCTTATCTCAAAATCGATAATCTGGGCAAGTGAACTTTACTAAGTGTGCATAAGGCTCCGTTTGGTTTACACGTTGATTTGAAGATAACAGTTTTTATCGAAATAGTGACTTATATGCAGCATTGTTAGACTAGACGGCCAAGATGCAATGCCCCTTATATTACCTGGCTGTCTTAATTCCACCAAACCCTAAAACAACACTACAAGCACTATGCTACTAAGGAAGTAAGCTGTTGATAGCGATCTCGAAGGATCTTATCTATAAACCACCCGCTAAATAGTGAAAAAAAAAACATTGAACGCACCCCGCCTTTCTTCTTGTTCTGTCGGTAGACGTCCTCTTGCGACAAGTAACTGTTATAGGGTTCGAAGTCAAACAGCAGCCGATCGATGGGCACACGGTAGCGTCTCGCAAACGATTGCAGCGACCCAGTCAGCATGCCCTGTACCAAAGTAAAAAATGGAAAAACTTCTTGCTGTTGAACGTCATTAGAGCAACAGTTGTTGTTCCCTAACTAAGCCCTACCTGGGGCTAAATTCAGGAACGGCCCAACACGGTTTGCGAGCGGTAATTCGATAACTTGCGAGAGGATAGGGATGGGCTGAGCTTGGGATGAGCCTTATTTTCCTGTTAATTCGCTTTGTAATTAAATAAATAAAGCTCACTCGTCCCAAGCTCAGCCCAAACCTCTCGCAAACCAGTGATTTTTTGGCGTTCCTGAATAGCAGTTCATCCCTATCCTCACGCAAATAGTAGCTCTGGCTATCCGGCGACAATGTTTTATGAGGGAAGGGCCTCCTCCACGCCTAACGATATTGCTGATATGTTTTCTGAATTCTTCCAGTCTGTATTTGAGCCCGGGGAAGCAGTGGGTGTCTCCGATGTTGGATATGATGTCTCTCCCGATGGTGCACCAAACCTTTCTAATATGTCCATTGATAAATTAAAAATCCTGAAAAAACTTAAATCTATTGATATTAAAAGGAACGGGACCGGATGGAATTGGCCCGATATTTGTTAGAAATACTGCCGAGGCATTGTGCTGTCCACTTCACATTATTTTCAATAAATGTCTGTTGGAGGGCACCTTTCCTTTGCAGTGGAAAATATCACATGTCACTCCAATACACAAATCTGGGCCACGTGCACAAGTCGTAAATTACCGACCAATTTCAGTGCAATCTTGCATTCCTAAAATTTTTGAGAGTTTGATTCACGATCTTATCTACCCAGCACTTGAATCCTCAATATTGCCGGAGCAGCATGGGTTCATGAAAAGTAGATCCACTTTAACAAATTTATTATCCTATACCAATTATTTATTTGAAGCAATGGACAGAAAAGAACAAGTAGACGTAATATTTACCGATTTTAGAAAGGCCTTTGATAAGGTGGACCATGTAATGATTTTAAAGAAATTGGCGTTTAACGGCATTCGTGGCAATCTGCTCCGCTGGTTCTCATCGTACCTTACTAATAGGACACAAACCATTGTTATCAATGGGTTCAAATCGATCCCTATTAATGTCACATCTGGTGTAATTCAGGGATCCATTTTGGGTCCATTATTGTATACATTGTATATAAATGATATCAAATCATGCTTCAAAAATTGTAACTTTCTTTAATAGTACATTACTCTTTCGTTAATGGTACATTACTGCAGAGGCCGTGAAGTAAGGGATTGATGGACGAGATTTGGGGTATACGGCCGAGTCGTAGACGAGGCCGGATAAAACGAGTCCAGCAATCCCTCTTCCGGCCGAGGATTGTATAGAGCTTTTCTCAAACATGCATCATCATCATCATCATCATCATCATCCATCCATTCAACCATCCATCCATCCGTCCATCCATCCATCCATACATACATCCATCCATACATCCACCCATACATCCATCCATACATCCATCCATACATCCATCCATATATCCATCCATCCATACATCCATCCATCCATACGTCCATCCATACATCCATCCATACATCCATCCATACATCCACCCATACATTCATCCATCCATACATCTATACATCCATCCATACATCCATCCATCCATCCATACATACATACATCCATACATCCATCCATACATCCATACATCCATACATCCATCCATCCATCCATACATCAATCCATACATCCATACATCCATCCGTACATCCATACATCCATCCATACATCCATATATCCATACATCCATCCATACATCCATACATCCATCCATCCATCACCAGTAGTTTAGGCGGTTTTATAGAAATAAAAGAAGATAGATTTTTTTTTAATGTCGTAAGTTGGCTGTATGTAATTTTTCCTTTGTCAGTTTAATGTTAGTAAGCAAATTTAAAAAGTTACAGCAGCGGACAATAATGGTTTTTCATACTTACTTTTATGGCCTAGGCCAAGAAGTAATGTAGGGAGCCATAAACAACAAACTTCATGGCTTCATTTCGTGACATTAACGCATACATTTCAAAGCATGTTTGAGAAAAAAATGTTTTGTATGCAAATTGTTCTAATATCTATCTATCTAATACCTTTAAACGAGCAATTCTTGTATATATAATCAGGATCTCGGAAATGGCTCCAACGATTTCGATGAAATTTGGTATGTGGGGGGGGTTTTCGGGGATGAAAAACTGATCTAGCTATGTTTCATTTTCAGAAAACCGCTTTTACTCGTGTTTTCCGGCTATTTTTGTTTGCATTAGAATACAAAGCTAAATTTCGCCAACTTTGAGCAGATCATAATAGCGCATTAGAAATCGGGTGGTCGCGGATCCAGCCGACCTCGGTTCGATTCCACGTTTTTTTCAAGATTTTTAGTTTTTTTTTTTAAGTTTATTTTTCATGAGAAAACGTCAAGTTTCTTCTTTTGTGAGAAAAAGTTGTAACAAAATGAGTCAAGGTCCCAATTTAAATATAAAACGTTAAAGTGCTTTGTCAACTAGTTTTGTAACACTGGGTGAGTTGATATGACTTATGTAGTAAGTAGATTTGGAACGGTGATCTATGACCGGTTTAGATTATTTTTTAGTGTCACGTAATATATGTGGTAAAAATTTATCATTTATGTGTCTTAGTGAGACCTGCTAAGGGAGTAAGTGCATGTTAATTAGTAGTTATTTATCTGTATTTTCTTCTGTACACTTATTTCTGTTTGTTCTCCAAATAAATAAATAAATAAATAAATTATCGCTCCTGGTGAGGTTCACCATTGTAATGTTCGACTCAAACTTTAAGCACATACGCGTACATTGCTATTGCATCACGCAACAGTATATAGGTATAGATGTTCTACGGTAACATGGCCCGCCCCTCCACAATTCAAGAAGTCTTCAATGTATTTGTGAAAGTATTTATAAAGCACCACCACAACTCTCCACGCATGTGTGCGTGCTGAGACAGCCGTCAAACAAAAGCAGATACTCGGATTAGTCGTCTCAGTAGTAAGTTGATTACTCGCAGTACGGCGCGGCAGTGGCGCACTCTACGAAACTCACACGTCCTTCCTGCCGCGTGGCCGGGCAGGTTATGATTAGTTGACCAACAAATCCGGAAATAAGTGAGATTTTACGAGTACTTACTGATTGCACAAAAAATAGTAAATATTGAAATTATGGTCAAATAAAAATTTTATTTATGTACTCGAATGTATGCGTCCTTTATATTTCTAAAGAAATAAATCTCTATAATATATTTCTAACATTTTCGTTTTTAGTTAAGGAGATATAAAAATAAATGACACATAATAAATTAACTTAAATATATTTGTTAGAACTTATAGTGCTGCCGGAAAAGGTTAGAACTGGTACGCACTACGCAAGTTGATAGCGATTTAGAAATAAAATCACGTATTGAGATCTCCCGTAGTGATTTTAATAAAATGAGAAAAATAATTTGCAATCGCAATATTAACATTTCCCTGAGGAATGGCCTTAATCAATGTTACATTTGGCTCCTTGCTGAGCTTTCTGGCTCCATGGTAGAGTCTATACGGATGCGAGGCTTGGACTATTAAAGAAGACCTTAGGAAATATGTAGAGCCTTTTGAGATGTGTATTTCCTGGCGCGTGCTTTCAATTAGTTAAATTCAGAAAGTCACGAATGCCGAAGTCTTCAGGCGAATAGGAAAGGACATGCAGACCCATCAAGCACAGGAAGGTTGCCCACCTCGTACCATGTTTTCCGTCTCAAGAGGTACAACTTACTGCAGTTTATTATCATGGGCAAAATTGATGGAAAACGCGGTGTTGGCCGAAGAAAAAAGTCTTGTTTGAGAAACATAGATTGAACATAGATTGGAGTCACGAGTAGTGCTGCTGAGCTGTTCCACCTCGCGTGAGACAAGAAGAAATATCAGGAGTTAGTGGCCAACCTTCAGTAGAGTTCGTTAGAGTGGCACCATAAGAAAAAAACAACTTTATTTGCAATCAGTACTTTCGTGTCACTGAGCAACGTGATAACAATAACTTGACTGTCTCAGACCGCTGCCGGCCTGCTACTGACGATGAATGCTTACAACTACATACACACACGTTCGTAAAGATGTGACATTAGTAATTTGGAGGGGCGGGCTATGTTATCGTAGAACATCTATACTCCGGACGACAAAAAAAAATAAAAATAGCCGACCAAGTGCTTTACCATTTTTTATGGCAATTCGTACATCAGAATAAAAAGCACTAAGGCTGATTGTCACATTGACTTGTAAGTGAAAATAACCTTTGATGTTATAAGCCGTACAACTGACATTGAACTTTAGGGTGGTAAAGGAATTTCTTGGTCGACTATACATGCGGTAAGTAACCTTAACTACAAAAGCCGTGGTGACCCAGTGGTTTGACCTATGGCCTCTCAAGCAGAGGGTCGTGGGTTGAATTCATTTATGTGCGAAGTTACATTTCAGATTTACCATGAGTTTTACGGTGAAGGAAAGCATCGTGATCACACCTGAAAAGAAATTCAATGGTGTATGTGAAGTTCCCAATCCGCAGTGGGCCCGCATGGGAACTTCGGCCCAAGCCCTCTCATTCTGAGGGAAGGCGTGTGCCCTGCCGTGGGACGTATATATAGGACTGGGATGATGAAGATGATGATAAACCATACCTGTGGGAAGAATAACCCCGACACCCAGTTGCTGCGCTGCGTGCCCTCCAGCAACCATTTCTGTTGACAAACGGAGCTTTTCAAGTCTTCGGTCCTATTTACATTATACAAGAGGACACATAAACCTGTTGGAGAGCCAATCAAACGGGGATATAACCATCCCCGTTAATGGCAATCCCTCGTATCCAAGGAATAGTAGGCGTGCTGCCAGTGTTTATAAGGGGAAGTTCCATTCATACAGATGCTAGACTAGCGTTTTGCTACACCCTGAATTTGGCAATGTCATATGTGCAAGTCGCGTAGGATATTGGAGAGCTAGAACTTTTTCATTTTTTCATTCTTAGCACGACAAATCTAACACTAGGTACGGGTCCAGCTACCACTAACTTAGATTATTTATGCACTAGATAGTGTCAGTAGCAAACATTGCGATACAAAACGTCCAAAAATCTATTTGACAGCTTCATATTACGATCGCGTTACGTCATTCAAACTGAAGGGAGGCAAATGACATATAAGCCAACAGTTGGCTTATATTTTTCGGGACGTTTTCATGCCGGCGAAGCTCTATCTAGTGTATAAATAATCTAAGGATAGAAAGAAAAGCATAAAGCCTTTTTAGGGTTCCGTACCCAAATGGTAAAAACGGGACCCTATTACTGAAACTTCGCTGTCCGTCTGTCACCAGGCCAGGTATCTCATGACATGAACCGTGATAGCTAGACAGTTGAAATTTTCACAGATGATGTATTTCGGTTCCGCTATAACAACAAATATTAAAAAACAGAATAAAATAAATATTTAAGGGGGCTCCAGTACAACAAACGTGTTTTTTTTTTTGCTCTGTTTTGCTCGATATTAATAACGGCAACAGGTAGACGCTTGAAATATTAACAGAATATCTAATATATAAAAATCTCGTGTCACGGTGTTTGTTACCGAACTCCTCCGAAACGGCTTGACCGATTTTTATGAAACTTTTTTATCTGTATTCGGTAGGTCTGAGAATAGGTCGTAGGCTATTTTTTATGCTCCTAATAAGGCAAAACAACGTTTGCCGGGTCAGCTAGTTTAATTATATTATATTCACTTTAAAAATAAATAATTTAATTAAAATAAAACAAATATTTCAGGGGGCTCCCATACAAAAAACGTGTTTTTTGTTGCGGTTTTTATATATAACTAGCGGACCCGACAGACGTTGTCCTGCATGAACCTAGATACTGACTGCAGCGCCATCTGCCGGGCTGATTTGTGAATCTAAACCATCCAGGGCGCCACCCAAACGCATACAAAAAAATTCATTCAAATCGGTCCAGCCGTTTAGGAGGAGTTCAGTGACATACACACGTACAGTAGAATTATATATATAAATATGGTACGGAACCCTACGTGCGCGAGTCCGACTCTCACATGGCCGGTTTTTTTATTACGAAGTGAAACTTTTGCACTTTTGCACTACTATATCGCTGAAAGGACGGGAGTACGCTTTAGAATACTGGCCTCCATGAAATCGATCCTGAGCGTGAGGTCGTGGATCCAACTGCCGAGCGACTTGAGCGAGTTGTAACCTTTCTTGTGCCACATCGCCGGGACGCGGTTGTTGAGGAAGGCTTTGAAAACCTCCTCGAAGTCTTCGGACATTACCACGATGCCCTGAAACATACGAACAACAATAATTTACTTTATGTGGACTGACCTTGAGTAGATAAAGACACAGGAAACGTAGACCGACTGGGTTGATAATAATAATAATAATAATAAATTTATTTCTATAAAAAAAAAACAAGTACAGTTAAAATATCATAGAACAGCAATAGGTTTACATGTAATGAAGCATGAGCAACGAATTTCCAATCCAATTTGACTGGTCCCTACACTAGGCATAGCCTGTCTCGTAGGTAACCATAACCAATACCTAAATAAATAAATCAATGATAACTTACTTTCTTAGAATAACTTACTAACACTTTTCTAGACATCATTTTCTTTTCATTCGTGGTAATGTTTATCAGTTTGTGTTAAAATTACTTTAACTGAAATTAAATGTCTAGTCTAACCTTTATAGCCTTCTGTAGTTCGTTGAGCGAAGAATGTATAACGCTGAGTAACTTATTGAAGCGGTCAGTTTCGTGCAGTAACACGGTGGTGAGTGAATTTAGTTGTCCCATACTGTCCAGCTCCATGAGGTCAGGATTGATTTGCGAGGCATCAATCTTGTTGACGATGGTCGATCGCGTTTGGTCGCAGATCCGCCACACGATCTGATCGGGAGTATCACCTCCGCCGCCGCCACCCGAACGCGGTTGTACGTCTACTATAGTTTGTATGACCGTGTTTGTTTCTTTGTTCTGTAAAAGCGGCCGTAAGTTATGATTGGATTGGAATGGAGCATTGGAAGAGAGATCGGCTCAAATCGATCAAAATAGGCTATGTTCACTCAATAAGAGTGAAAAAGACTTCGATCGGTTCGGCTCGATTGGCTTAGGCTCAAAATTGCCCATTAAGGGCACTTTCCCCGTAAGTGCATTTTCCCAAAAAGTAAATTTTCCAAAATGCACACATTCCCATAATGTACATTTTCTCAAAACGCACACTTTCCCATAATGTACATTTTCTCAAAACGCACACTTTCCCAAAATGTACATTTTCTCAAAACGCACACTGTTATTTAGTTTCAGTTTTAGTATGTAAGTAAATAAATGACCAATGTTTTTTTTAACTTTTTATTACTCACCCCTTTTATAACTCACATATAAAAAACTTTAGGGAATAGTCTATTATTTAACCTTTTCCACGCCAACAACGCATATATCAAGTTGTCACATGCATCTAATTTTAGATGACGGATTTGAAACGGCTCATTTGGAAAAGTGCACCATCTAAGAAAGTGCTGTAATTGAGAAAGTGCTCCATTTTAGAAAGTGCACTTTTTGGGAAAGTGCACCTTCTGAGAATGTACTCTATCTGAGAAAGTATACCAATTGGGAATGTCTAAAAAAAATTAGCAGTGGATTTTATTTTTTTTTGTATAGAAAAGTCAATTATATGAAACTTATTTCAATATTTTGTCATTTAGTTCACTACTTTTTTCAAAATTAATTATTGAAACTATTTTGGTTGATGACGTCAGATTATAATTGAGGGCTCCCCACTGCCAAATTTCTAAATCTATCTAAATGCGTACGATAAGGCAACCCCTTTAATTATTTTTTGCGTAGTGGTACACTGTAACTAGTGTCACTTTACCGGCGCTGTCAAAGTGCTAGATGTCAGACAACGGGTCCAAAACAAACTCCGTAGTATAATCTAACCATACAGAATAAAGTACGAATTGGACCGGTCACGCAATTTACACCAATGTCAAATGAAGGTCATTGCTTATTTGTTATGTTATAAATTCATTACATAATATTAGAATTAAATAACTATAGAAAACGAGTTAAAATGGTTTTCGATTTACTATACATTGCAAAAAAATAGACATCCCCAATTGGGAAGTGCACTTTTTGAGACAGTGCGCCTTCCGAGAAAGTGATCATTCTAAACAAGTACCACACACCACACCACAGCACAGTACCACAGTACCCTTAGAAAAAGTGCACATTTCGGGAAAGTGAGTTTTTTGAGCCTAAGCCGCTCGATCCAGCCTGCGGAGTGCGGGTGCCTTCAAGAATGTTTTATAACTTTGATCTCTGATACATAAATATGTATAATATAATATGTATTCCCAAAGATAAGACCAAGCTAGATCAATTTTTCTTCCCCGAAAATCCCCACATACCAAATTTCATCGAAATCGTTGGAGCCGTTTCCGAGATCCTGATTATATATACATATATATATATATGTGTGTGTGTGTGTGTGTGTGTGTGTGTGTGTGTATATACAAGAATTGCTCGTTTAAAGGTATTAGATTAGATAGATATTACTTAATTATGGAACTTTCTGTGCGTAGTATTTTTCTCGCTTGTGTATTATGAATTAAATTACATAATCGTCACTACTTTTAAAAAAGCTCGTAAGTATCAGCTTAAGGTTCAGTTCAGTTTGCACATTAATTTGAGATATAAGGTTTTTTAAAAGTAGTGACGTGACGATATACCATATTTCGTTACCTCAAATGCAATATTGGCGTTATCATGCATGCCAAACACTTCGGGGCTCTCAATGACAGGCAAGGTGTCGATGTAGTTGCGAACTAATTCCAGTTTATCGACCCTCGGACAGAAGTAGATACCAGACTTGGAGTATACGTAGTCATCCTCTAGGGTCGGCGGAGAGAAGAATCTTTTCAGGATTGTGGTCAGACATCTCTGGTCCCACATATCAGTGACTCGCCCACCGTATGTTATCGAACCTATGGAAACACGAACAACAATAAAAAAAGTTTACAACGCGGATGCTGTGGGTTTCGAAAACACAATTTCGCCAATGACAATCAGATAAGGGAAAGGGAAGGCGGCATCGCTGTTTGGCCAGTCGAGTGCTTCTGTGTTGACAGCGCAAAGAAGTGTATTAAATTAGTAGTGTGTTCTGATCTATCAGTCATCATCAATATCACTTCCAGTGATCAAACATGTATGAAAATTCATAGACACTCGACTGACCGCTAGTTAGAAACTTTGTAAATGTGAGTCGTACTAGTGATATACTCGAGTGCATCCCACGGCACGTGTGGGCCTTCGCAGAACATCTGCAAATTCATCATAGCGCACTCGCGGTCGCTATTGTTGAACTCGTAGGTGATGTTCCAGCCGAGCGGGCCGAACTTCTTGCGCTCCTGGATAATCGCGTGGAACATGCAGATGCCGAATAACATGGTTCGCCAGTCTTGTCCAAGATCTGTAAATGAAACCATCATTCGGTAAGATTCGATAACACGATGAAGACGACACGGGTAACGATCCAAAGTGTATCTAAATTTGAGATGGAATAAGGCTTCTACTTTTTTTTCCACGTTATACCTAGAAACACAATTATTGGCCATGGCGTTCTATACGGGGAGAGAAATTCAATCACGAACCGAAGCTCTATTATCTACCGCGTGGGCTCTCGCGAACGTATTCACCATCTCTACATCGTTTGAAAAAAGTGGTGAAAGCTAATCGGACTCCGAGTGTGCGACTTTAATATTTTCAGTTCAAAACAGCTTAACCATGCCGTCCCCGTACAGAAGTTATTATACCAAACAAAATAGGCTCGGTCGTATATAAGTTATGGGTGACTTGTTTGTGTCATGTAATTGATCTATTATACTCCAACTGTCAAAACTAACGATGATTTTGAAAGAAGTCCTCCTCCATCTCAATGAGGGCTCGCTTCACATTCGCCTTCAGTCCCTTGGGGGGCTCGTTGGTGACCTTCACAGAATTCTGCAGCACCGACACGGGGAACTTTGGTGTCGGCATGGAGCTCAAGTAAAGCCGGAAGTCGCTGTGAGGCGTGCCATGCTCACTTGCCAAATGAGCAACGATTAGCTCCAAACTCAACATCCAAGATGCAGCTAAGTGACAGTTCTGGAATAAAATATTTCATAAATGACCAATATTTGTGATATTATATGTTCTATTCTTAGATTCTAATGACAACTTGTTTGAAAGAAGAATTCTTAATTTAGTGTTGAGCTCAGTTTCGGTTTCATAGTGTCACAATGTGTGGAGTTTTACCTGGAAGCTAAATAAAAACTTTATCCAGATTGTTAAATCTAGTTTTTTTTCAAGCCAGTGGCCATTAATCTTCTAGTATCAGGTAAGAAAATAGACTAACTTGCAGGAAAACCCAGTCTCCCTTGGGTTTAGCGTTGTTGATCAACTTTTCGGCAACAGGGCCCTGGCCTTGTCCCAACGAAATAGAATGTACCCGATCGCGGACGCCCATTTCCGTCGCAAATTTCTGGAAAGCTCCGAATGGATCCGATCCAGTGCTCAGAACAAACACAAGCGGTATAGTGCACGTAGTATCTGCATATCTGTACAAAAGGCGTAGGGGGCAATTTACTTAAGGATTATGGCTTTTCTCTTGGTGTTAGCAACGTGTCGGCAACGCGTCTGCATTCCCTATGGTGTTGTTAAATGATTCCATTGTTTTGCTCGATATTTCATTGTTTTGCTTTATACAGCACAAGGATTAAGGTTAAGAACAAGAAGTAAGGTTTATAGAGTCAAAAAAGCTCTCAAATGAAAAATGTACTCGCTACATTAATCGATAGAAGTATTGAGTAGGTGACGGATATCTAAGCTATTCAAATGGAGAAAAGGTGTAGGGTGTAGGTAGGAGTCAAAGATAACATGATTCTATCATATTTTATATTTGCCGGCTAAATTATCGAAAAGGAAATCTAAAAACACTTTTTAACCTCTTAATTAATGTGCTTAATAGCCAAATACCAGGCCTCCTGCATGCCATGTACTTACTCGCGATATTTACCTACCGCGGCGACGAAAGGCTACAGATCTCCTGCGATCGAAATTTCAGTAGGTTGTCACAAGCGCGCTTCAAGCGTGTCACACACAGCGCGGTAAGATTTTATCTGCGTATAAAAACTTATCCGTCTGAAGGTATCACACACTGTGCAGATGCGAGGTAACACATTCACTCTAAAATTTCGGAGCTGAGTAGACGTGTTTTGTGGTGCGGAATGTTTATACAGGATGTTTTTTTTATATAAAAGGGGGAAAACGAGCATGCGGGTCACCTGATGGGGAGCAATAAAACAAATTGTTTTAATATTAAAACACACAAATATTAATTTCTTCAAAAGTTTTGAAAAAAAATTAGTAGGTACTTAAATAATTCCTTGAGTCCATTTCGGACCGTACGACATCATGCGCGCGCAATCGAAATTAAAACAATGAGCTTTCAATGCGCGCGCATGGCGTAACACGAACCAATCATGGTTACCTGTTCGCGCCTGTCATGAAAACCCGCCAAAGTAATGTTCATTAAATTAAAATAGAGAGTTCAAGTGATGAATTTACATCGGGCTTAACGCCGCCTGACGTCCTAGACTAAGCACAAATGTGACAGCATCCTGCTGACTAAGTCGATGCTGAAATATGTAGACACCTACGAGACTTTCTCTCAATGTAAGGTAAATAAGAACGCAACGTCTTTTTCCGAAAATGTTTAGGCCTCATTTTTTTCCTCGCTTATTGCATTGTAAAACGTTGTATGATATACGTGTCGAAAGTAGGCAATTCCCAACTCATGTCGGCTAAAACACACTCGCTTCGATCGTGTATTTAGATCTCCGCCATTCGTTGGGAATTCCCTACTTTCCGCACTTGTATCATAAATAACTATTCTGTGGTAGTATCTTCGATCAACATAGTATTGTTGATCGAAGGGTAGTATGGTCCAATAAATGGGGCCTTATTAAGGGTTAACATTGTGGACCATACAGAAATGTGGACAAGATAGGAAATTGATGATACCCACCCACTTATACAGATTAGATTATGGATGAGTTAAGAAGGTGACAATATAGGATATAAGTATAAGATAGACTGATTCTATTTAAGACGAGCAAAAAACCGTTTTGTGTATCTTTTTAGCACATGGAAACTCTCACTGTGAGACTCAAAATAAATAATAGTTTAAAAAAACTAAAAAACACGCTTAAAAAAAAAAATAAAAAAAAAAATAATAAATTTCAATTCACTATTCTTATATAGTGCAGTAAAAAATCTTAATAAGCAATTATTATATTGTTATATCCAGATAAAAATTTGTAAACAATGCTAAATATTGATAAAATAAATAATAGTAGTTTAAAATATTTTATTGTAAATAAAGCGTGGGGTGCTTTTTAAGATGTTATCAAAATGATAATCCATGACAATTGACACCATGCACCCCACGCTTTTTTTACAATAAAATATTTTAAACTATTATTATTTATTTTATCAATATTTAGAATTGTTTACAAATTTTGATCTGGATATAACAATATAATAATTGCTTATTAAGATTTTTTACTACACTATTGAAATTTATTAATTTTTTTTTTTCATTTTTTTTTTTAAAGCGTGTTTTTTAGTTTTTTAAACTATTATTTTTATTAGTAATTTCGATCCTATAATTTAAAGAAGTAATTTTGTTTACTCACTTTTACATAAATACTAGACGCTTGAATAAAAACTTAAAAAATTCGTAATTTTTGGTTGAAAAACTGGTATTGAATGTATGTATGTATGTAAAACTCTTTATTGTACGTAAAACATGAAAAATAACAGTTAACAAGAAAAACAGATGTACAAAGGCGAACTTATCCCATAAAGGGAGGGTATTGTGCTTGTATTTCTTCAGGTATTCATATCATTTGGTGCAATAATTTACAATGAAGATAAAATCAAACTAATATTTGATTTAATTTTTTACATAAATTTAGCTAATCAACAAAACTGCAGAGTAATAGTGTGTAGCGCGCTTTATGGGGTTTATGGTGGCCATTTTTATTCGGCAGCGGCCATGACACCATGGTTTGTCATTCTCATTCGACATCTGACGTCTGGCCTTATACTACGAAGTGCAAAATTCGAACTTCGTATCGTGCCATTCCTCTCACGCTAATAGTATTTAATACAAGACCGAGCAAGACGATGCGATACGAACTTCGATTTTCGAATTTCTGAGTAGCCCCTCTGTTCCGAGTGTTTGAATGTTCGAAAACCTATTACTAAGACTCAGTTGTCCGTCCGTCATTAGGCCTGTATCTCATAACATAAACCATGGCAGTTGAAATTTTCACAGATAAATGTATTCTGTTGAGGCCATAAAAACAAATACTAAAAAACAGAATAAAATAAATTTTCAGGACTACACAGTGGTAGAACAACGCAATCTTGTCCAGTTTATGTTCCTTAGAATAAAATTGTCTCAATGTTAGTTGAGAGTTGAAAATAAGTTAGTAATTTTTTTTTCACAAAATCCTTATTTAATAACAATACAAAGAATCATATTAAAAAAGGTTGGCGAAACCTGAAAAGTTTATTTGACAGTGACAGAAGTGACATTGACAGATTTGACAGTGACATATCTGTCGTAGATTTTTTGGTCTTGAATTCCAGTTTTCAGTATAAGGAGAGCCATAATTTATGAAAAAGCAAATTGGATAAAAAAAATAAGCTGCCCAAATTACTAATCCCACGCGGACGGAGTCGCGGTCAAAAGCTAGTATAATAAAATGTTAAACTGACTGACTGTTGATATATAAACGCACAACCCAACCCAAAACGCTGCACCTAGAGACTTGAAATTTTGCAAATATGTACCTAATACAATGTAGGCATCCAACAAGGATGGATTTTTGGAAATTCCCACGGGATAAGGAAAAAACGGGATTCCTATGTATCTCCGTAACTATATTATGTTCTTGGTTTATCTAAAAATTAAGATTACTAGCTTTTATTACTAATTTGTAGGAAGCTTCACCCGGCTGTGATTATTACATTATACAAGAAGAAATACTCTTAATGACATTAAAAACTGCATAATATTTTATTACCGACACATTTTGCCTGACACGTTTCAGAGTCAACGCCATACAGAGCTATATAGAGTCGACGCGTGCCGTGGTTCTTATTACAATGTCATTAATGTCTAATTTTGACTCATACCTCAATGTGCGGAATTGCAGATTTTTTTATTCGCCGCAAACCTTTCTTTGTGATATACTTGTCAGACTCCACAAAATGATCTGAGCAAACAACATTTGCATCATTCGCCTTAAAAAATTCCTCGCTTCTCTCTTGTGCAACAACACAACACAATAACACAATACAACATAGACATAGACATAGTACAATTTTCCTCCACCTTTCTCTATGCACTTCATTTTGAGGAAACCTAAAATATAAGTAGAAAATACATCCAGGAAATCAACGCTTCACACAAAAACACATAAAATTCTAGAAATAAAAAAATAGGGTGATAGCAACTCCACTACACTTTTGTTCTATGTTCTGTTGTTTATCTGTTTCGTTTTACTGATAAGCTTTCCTGTGCGTGTCACACAAAGACACAAAGACAGGGCATATGTCAATGTGAGGGTAGTCGCAACTTTTGCGAAGTAAACATAATTATACTAGTTGTGTTCTCGCGTAATAATTGCATTAATATTATTAAACTTTACCAAACTGATCGAAAAGTAAGAATAACCCGTGGCAGAGACTAAACGCTAAGTGACTGTGTCTTTATTTGACTAAATTACGATCAACAGTGTGTGAAATATCGTAGTGACAGTTGTGAAAGCGCATATCGTTCCGCTAACGGCTGTGCGGTCAAAGTTCATGCGCTAACCTGCCTGCGGCGATCAGCTGATAGTTGGACCGGTTTTAATAGCTTCAACTACTTATACGTGGAATTATGAATTGTCTTGCTTGTAATGCACCGGTGCGCAGGGAGTTGCTTCTTTTATGCACTACGTGTAAGGGCAGTTTCCACTACGCTTGTCTAGCCATTTCAGAAGAGCATTACAAAACTAAATTGCAAGGTGTCAATAACAACTGGTGCTGTCCTTCGTGCATTAACATCACGCGACGGCGTAGGGACGATAACACGCCGGTCAAGAGGCACTACGAACTCTCGCCGTCGTCGGCGGTTTCGATTGCGGACATGTCGTTATGCGATGAGTCACAAGTGCAGGATAATTCTACCATTGCTAAAGAAAACATTGATAGCATTGTAAGTACGGGGAATCTTGTTGAAACATTATCGGCTATGTTAGATACCAAATTATCCGTTGTGAAGCAGGATCTTGTTAAGATTGATTCTAAATTGACGTCCACTAAGCAGGAAATATTTAAGGAAATAAACAGAGAATTTTCAAACGTAATTGAAAGAATGAAGAAGGAATTCTCAGACACAACTGACTTTCTAAGTGAGCAGCTTTCTACCTTCCAAACAGACTTGGGTACGCTGAGTAAAAAAGTTAAGGATCTAGAATCTGAGAATTCACGACTAAGCGCGGAGTTGCTGACTTTGAAAAATGACAGAATCCGTAAACCCTTGGATCTTGAGGTTAACGATACGATAACCCAAATCCAGGCGGACCTGAATGACAGGGACCAATTACTTCTTGGGAATGACCTTGAAATAACCGGAGTGCCGGAATATCAAGGCGAATCTAGTACACACATAATCAAAGCCATAGCCTTAAAAGTTGGTATAACGTTAGAAGATCGGGATGTGGTTAGTATTGATCGAACGGGGCCTTCGAAGGGTGAAGATACATCATCGGATAAACATCGGCGCCGCCAGCCGCGCCCGCTGGTCGTACGGCTGGCCAGGAGGGCGCTTCGTGATGACCTGATGCGGAACGCCCGGACCCGCCGTGGGCTGGATTCTCGTAACATTGGGCTGCCAGAACACGATCCACAGAATATTTACGTTAATGAGCGACTGACCAAATTAAACCGCAGGATTCTGTGGAAAGCTCGGCAGGCGAAAAACGCTGCGGGCTGGACGTACGTGTGGACGAAGGAGGGTCGTATTTACGCCAAGCGTACGGATGCTAAAGAAAGTAAGCCAGTTCGGATAAAATTTGAAAAAGATGTTCTGCGTGTTTTCGGTGTGGACCCTGCGGACTCGATCTCTAAATAACTATAGTTTTTTGATTAAATTAATGTGTTGGTGGATAGTCGATGATAGTCGTATTAATAGAAGTTTTGAAAAGGAAACAATGTGTTATTCTTTTATTAAAATTAGAATCGATTGTAAAGCATTGATTGACTGGTTGTGTTTATCGCTTATAAATCTGTTTAGTACTTATAACATAATTTTCTTTGTGTGTATTACTTGCAAAGCAAAATATTTAGTACATGGTGAAGGGAAAATTGGATTTATATTTGTAACAATAGATAATAACATTTTCATTATTAATAATATGAATTTAATTGTGAACATTTTTTTTTACTATTTATGTTTTTATCAATCCTGTGGTAATAACTCATGTGTTAATGAAAACTCTCGTTTCAGACATACTATGACTACACACATCTATTGGCTTGTCAATATAGTACACTTTTATTCACATGCATTGCTTAAAACGATTATAGTACCTACTATTCGCCATGAATAACAAAAAAGTTTATCGTTTAAACCTGGCGCTAATAAACGTACGGTCCTTAAACACGGGTCATGACGAACTTATTGTTGCCATTGATAAATATAAACCGGACATATTGGCACTTAATGAGACATGGTTGCGTATGGGAGAAGAAAAAATGGTGGCGCCTGTTCCAGGTTATACTTTGAAAAATAGCCCACGGCTTAATGGACAGAAAGGAGGAGGAGTGGGCTTTTATATTCGCAAAGGTCTTCAGACTCGTGTCAAACATCATCCCCCATCACAGCTAGAACAAATGTGGTTGGAAGTACAGGTACGTGGAATGGGACGCTATGCGATTGGCACGGCTTACAGACCAGAGTCTGTTCCAACGGGAAACGCCATAGATGCAATTAGTGAGTCACTGGACATGTTTAGCGCATGTAGGGGAGTTTTTCTGTTAACAGACTTTAATATTAACGTTATGGTAAAAGATAAACCAAACATGAAGATGATACAAAACTTCATAATACACAGAAATTTAACACAATTAGTGAATGAGCCAACCAGAGTAACGGAAAGCTCTGCTACAATACTGGATTTGTTCATTACCGACCGCCCTGATCTCGTTAAAAACTTGACTGTGTATCATAACCCCAAAATCAGCGATCATGCTATGGTCATTGCAGAATTAAATATAATAAAACCGAAACCAATACCTTTATATATATACAAACGACTGTTAGGTAATATTAATCTCGACACATTTGATACCGATCTTATCTGTGTTCCCTGGGAAGAAATACGAACACTGAGTAATATCAATGAGAAAGTTCTTTTCTTCAACCAATGTTTACAAACGCTATTTGACAAGCACTCGCCAGTGCGTCGGATTCGTGTTAATTGTCAGTCACATCCATGGTTGACAGACAATATTAAGATAATGATGGATCTACGAGATGCGGCCCATACTAGAGCGCGGAAAACAGGATTACCCTCACATTACGACTATTACAAATCATTGCGTAACTATACTACCGGAGCTCTAGAACGTGAAAAGACTGCGTACTTTAATTTCTATGTCAACAAACACCAGAGTGATCCAAAAAGAATGTGGAACCATTTAAAAAAATGCTCAATCATGGGTGACACTGACGGCCCGCTTATACCACAGCATTTGTGTGATCCAGAAGCAGTAAACAACTTCTTTTTAAAACTACCGGGCAGCGGACAGACGGATGCCAACAGTCAGTTTTTTCTAGGAAGTAGAATAACTAACGAACAAGAATTTAATATCGATAAATGTACTGAAACGGAAGTTGCTACAATCATTAAATCTATTAAAACAAATGCATGTGGTTACGACGGTATATCGATAGAAATGATTCGTTTAACTCTTAATTCTACATTGTCTGTCATCACACACATAATCAACTCGTCAATTGAAACTGGTGTCTTCCCAGACTTTTGGAAAATTGCTAAAGTGAGACCTATACCGAAATCGAGTAAAACTGAAGAGTATAAAGACTTACGCCCAATAAGTGTCCTCCCTGTGCTTTCAAAAATAATAGAAAGAGTCGTCTGTAAACAACTCACAAAGTATCTCGAGGAATATAACTTGCTACCGGTTACGCAGTCAGGGTTTCGTAGTGGACACGGTACTGCAACGGCTTTGACGAAGGTAACGGATGACATTATTTCAGCATCAGACGAAGGAATGGGTAGCCTACTTGTTTTGCTGGATTTTTCACGTGCTTTCGATTGTCTGAACCCCGCACTGCTTCTGAAAAAGATGGCTTACTATGGAGTATCAAAGGCGTCGTGCGAGTGGTTTCGGTCATTTTTGACTTCCAGGCAACAATATGTTGAATTTGAAACTCCACAAGGATCAGTCGTAACGTCTAGTATGCAGCATATCAGTAGAGGCACACCACAGGGCTCCATTCTTAGCCCTATATTTTTTATTTTGTACACAGCAGACCTATTAAAACATTTGAAATTTTGTAAGGCACACTTATACGCAGATGATACCCAGCTGTATTATTCATTTGCACCACAGGATCTGCAACTTGCAATACAAAGGATAAATGAAGACCTTAAAATAGTTGCAGACTGGTCAGTCAAAAACAATCTCGTTTTAAACCCATCAAAATCACAGTTCATGATTATGGGCAGCAAGGGTCAACGCAAAAAAATCAGTGATGAAAGACCAGTACTGCATATAGGAACTGAAACAGTGAACCTAGTCGACCAGGTGAGGAACCTTGGGTTGATTATGGATGGAGAGATGCGATATCAGGAACATATTAATGCTAAGATTCGAAATGCATTCTTCAGACTTAAATCACTGTACAGTATACGTAATTACTTATCTGAAAAAGTAAGAGAGATTCTCATAGAGGCTTTAGTGCTATCACAACTCAATTACGGTGACACTGTTTATGGCCCAAGACTTCTTAATAAGACCAAGAAGTACATACAGCGAGTACAAAATGCATGCACACGTTTTTGTTATAATGTGCCAAAGCGGGCACACATCACACCTTACCTCAACGAGAAAGGACTCCTCAACATGGCCAACCGAAGACTTTTACACCTGGCGTTTGCAGTTCGAAAAGTCTTGGCATTTCAGAAACCAAAATACCTGTATGACGAACTGAAATGGGTTAAAGACTCGCGTAAAAGACCTCTCAGAACCCACAGGGAAACTAAACTTACAGCTCCAAGACATAAAACGGCATTTTTCAGGGGATGTTTCAAATTTGCCGCAAGTAAGGTTTGGAACGATCTGCCACCACCGGCAAGGGAACCCATGTCTTTGTTGAAGTTCAGGAGAATTGTCAAAGCACACCTTTTGGAAACACAGAGGCAGGGATATCCCTGAGCAAAGTGCGGCCTGCATGGGGAAAACACAAATGTACCTATAAATAAATAATATAAATAAATAATTTAAATAAATAAATATACTACACACAACCATTAAGTCATAGAAACATCACAAACTACGACTAACACACAAAAAAAAACTACGACTAACATAACACGTCACAAGATACACATACAAATGTTTGCCTATTCTTCTCTTCTTTTCTTTTTTTTTTATAATTTAATTTTTTTGTTCTTATTTTGTTTTATTTTTCTTAGCTATAGTTGCGGCCACCCTTGCCAGAAGGACCGGGCTGAAAACCAGCGCTGGAAATTGTCATTCTCTCCAGCAAATGCTGAGCCCGGTACCTATTGCCAAGCGTAGCTATTAGTTTTTAAGTTGTTTTTCTTATTAATATTATTTTTGTAAATGTACGTTGGCAATAAAGTTTTTATTATTATGTTGGTACGGATTTCCGGTCACGGGCCCATGGGGACCCGGTCATTTGAAAGGCATTCATGGGGCCGAAGCCAACATGAAGAGGCCTTTGGTACCATATAATATAAATGAGATGGGCGCAACTATGGAGGTCTATCCCCTAATACACCATGAGGATGTGCTAGCGGACAGTCCTCCACAGTTGCCAAACTATTGCCAGGTAGGAAGCGACATGGAATTGGCTATGGGGTTGGGATGTTGTGGACAGGATTACCGGGCTATGGAGTGAGATAACGGACACCTACCATTTCAATATCTCATAAACTGAACTTTTGGTAGGCGGTGACTCGCCATTCACTAAATGGGCCCCTCAAACTATTGCTCGCTCGGGGCAACGAGGCGGCAACATTGGTGTGAACGGCTAAGGATGGAGAGGTGTCCCTGGACTTTAAACTTCAAAATGCCAACTCGCCACTTACGGCCAAACACATCCATCCTTCGAGCATTTAGCTCTTGCGCTCCACTCTAGGCGGCCAACAAAGGCAAACTAGAGGCGGGGTGGGTGTGTAACTGTGTGTGAGTGTGTGTATAAGCGCATGTGTGTATGTGTACCCCTGGAGGTCTCGGGTTCGTGGTGTCGCTACGCACCAACAGCTCGCCACAAACCGCCCTGCGATGACTTATTATTATTATTATTATTATTATTAATGTTGTGGAATTCTGACAACGTTAATCTTTTAATTAGCAATTTAGAAAGGGCTTTAAAATTAATTTAAATCAATATTTCTCTCTGATTCTTAGAATTTAATAGAAAAAACAACAGATACTCACTGAAAGTATGATATTCCATCAGATTTGTTCCGTTTTTGCGAGTGATTTTTAAACTTTTTAAAGACACACGTGGGCATCGTTACGCTTGCATTGACAACAACGTACTGAGAAAAAAGAAGGCCTCTTTTATCAAAGTGGCGCTCATTTGGCTCGGACATATTCGGGCGCGCGACTGTGGATCTACAGTTATAATTGATCAAAGCAGTAGGCTTATTGTCTAACGTTTTTGACGCTTGCCTTCGCAATCGCTATCTCTTTCTGTCAAACGGTATAAAACGTTGACAGAAAGAGATAGTGAAAGCGAAGGCAAGCGCCAAAAGCGTTAGACAATACGGCCTCTGGATTGTGTTGACTGTTGATTTATTTTCATAGACAATTCACATTTATTATTTATACCATTCAATCACCAGTCTAGAAGGTGATTGTGACAGGTTTTCGTTACAATTACAATAATAAATGGATTAACAATATTTTTTTTTTGGACTTTGTGCTTATTTTCTATTGCCAGCTTACGTTAGCCAGACTCTTAATCTTATTTTGAATAGCATTTAAAGGTAAAGGTGCAGTCGTATATAACTTAAAAAAATTTGTAGAACTATGGATTTTTCGTCGGGTGAATTACGGAATTTTCCGGATTTTTTCGCTTGAACCTACGGATTTACATAAAATGGATATCGCAACACTGCCAACGTTGTCAATTTGACATTTAAAGCAATCTGTCATCCTCATTTGTATAAAAGGTATCTCGTTTGTTGACGCACGTATTCCTATCGATTTTTGTGTAATAGTGCCCCAGTTTCTCTGGTTATTTTAGAACTGATCAATAACACGAAGGTTCCCGAAAGCTCGTGACGGTGTATCATTTTTGAAGTAAGTTGCAATGTTATTATCATCAGCGAAAAAAAATATAGCAAAAAGGCGCAAGTAAGTAGTTTGCCGTCTAGAGTCTTTATCATGGGGATTACTAATAAAGGCAGGTTTTCGCATAATAAAAGAAAAAGATAAGCGGAGTCTTTGTTTTTCAGGCCTCCTAGACCGCCACACAGCAGAAGAAATAGAAATCAATCTCCAGACATGGTTCCAGTCAGCGAACAGAAAGTGACCTTCAACAATGGTGTTGAAATGCCGCTGGTTGGCTGTAAGTAGCTTTTTATTTTAATATTAGTTTTAAGCAAAAAATTAAAGTTTGTTGTTTTTAAGTTATCTATACTATATAATACTAGCTAACCCGGCAAACGTTGTTTTGCCATATTACGGGTATAAGAAATAGCCTACGACCTATTGTCAGACCTACCGAATACAGAGAAAAAAGTTTCATAAAAATCGGTCAAGCCATCTCGGAGGAGTTCGGTAACAAACACCGTGACACAAGATTTTTATATATTAGATTATAAAGCTGAAGAGTTGGTTTGATTGTTTGCTTGAACGCGCTAATCTCAGGAACTACTGCTCCGATTTGAAAAATTTTTTCAGTGTTAGATAACCCATTTATCGAGAAAGGCTATAAGCTATATATAATTATGCTAACACCAATAGGAGCAGAGCACCAATGAAGAATATTTCAAAATCGGGGGTTTTTGAAGTAAAATTTCTATAGGCATACTTGACTTGAGAGTATGGTGGTGAATGTGAACGAGGGGGAGGGTGCGGGGGGTAACTATTCCACGCGGGCGCAGTCGCTGGCAGAAGCTAGGTAAAATTATTTAGAAAAGCAGTCGCTATACGCAACCACATTATAGGTAGCTGGCAATTCAGTCAAAAGGGAGTTATTTTATTGATGGTTTTAATTTTTACTACACAAGCAAGCATGTCTTTCGGCACTCTATTCTTCTTCTTAACAGTTTCTATCCAATAAAGTCTTACCTCCTGAGACGGCTAGTGTGACTAGCCCTCTCGTCCCTAGAGCTATTAGAGGCTTAGCGAAGAGAGAAATAAAAATTCCGCCCAATAATCCATAGCCACCGCATAATTTAATTCTTCTGTCAATTTATGAGTTTGGTCTAGACAATAAAATTTATCTCCAGTTTCTATGCTTTTTATTAAAATTTGAGCACTACTACTTGCTAAGCGAAATTACTTGCAATAATACATATAGAACATGTAAACCTATAACTTGATACTGGTTACTGTTTTGTCATAGGTTGATAAAAAGATTTTTTTTTTATAGTTAGCAACAGAACCACAGGCAGAATTATTTTCAGGGGAGTGCATTGCATCTGTATCTAGGGGGTCCATGCCACTTAATAAGTTTATTCTCTCTTATGTTGATTGTAACATTAGAAGTTATAAGCTTGTGTTAAATCAGTGTACAGGCATACTAAGTTTTAAAAGTACAGTCAACCAATTTGATTCCTAGGCCACTATAGAACCTTGTCGCATTAACTACTAGACAGTTACAACGTCAGTGCGGGTCAAACATGGACTTAATACCTAACCAGGACTGAGTACTGAGACAAAACAGTGAGGCCGAAAAAAAAACAAACCAGAGAGTTGCATCTCGTTCTAATTAGGGTGATCAAGTACTGGTGCTTGTGGGACACAATTCTCTAGTTTCTCTAGTTTGTATGTTATCTCTCGGACCGCTGTCTCTAGTTGCCATTATTAAACTGTATGGCTTGGTAATATGGGTCACTTTTAACTAATAAAAGTTAGTACTCAGTCCAGGTTAGGTATTAAGTCCAAGGGGTCAAAGCGTTATCAACTTTCCTTACACAACTTGCAATAAATGTAAAGAGTTTTTATACGTTTTCGCTCCATGACATGAGAGGAAAAAGAAGTTTTGACAGACGGCCAGTGACAATTCAAGTAATTAATACACAAGCAAACTCCTTTCCTATTCATTATTGTTGACACACGTTTGCAAAAATAGAGTTTGTTGTCATGACATACATCACGAAATAATCACTGTCGTAGAAGATAAACCAATTGATTCATTTTGGCAAGGTTCTATAGTGGCCTAGGAATCAAATTGGTTGACTGTACTTGCTACTTTTTTAAGAATTAGAAGTTGGGATTTTCTTACTCAGAATCATAAGCGCTATTGATTTTGATGATTTGTGGTGGAGCGTGAGATATTGAAATAAGAGAAAGAACGGTTTTTGCTGGATACACATTTATTTCTGATGAATAAGAAAAACCCAAATTTTCTTCTTTAAAAAAAGGTGAATAGTACAAGTTTTATTCAAAATGTCTGTATGTATCGTATTTACTGCAATATTTTCAGTGCTGTTGCGAAATAAACATTTAAACGTGTTTTGCTGCTAAAGCGATATAAAACATAAAAGCTTTCTTTTTCCTGTAGAGTCACAAAGTGACTGTAGTGGTGTGGAGTTTACGGTGGTGTTGGCTGTTAAATGAAATATGTAGTTTGTTTATGTTCACACAAATTAAATAGGTATATATTTGTTTACAACAGTCTCTGTAATGTTAAAAATAATGATTAATAAATGTTAATGAATACACCCAATTGCGACGATCCCTAAAAATAGACTAATTAGTGCAGTGCAGTCTAATGCATCGCGAATAACCGCGGGTGATCGATGTCAGGTGTAAGGTGCAGATGCACCGAAAAATGACATTTAGTAAAAGAAAATTATCAAGTTAAGTCATTTTTTTAGGTATGTCAACGTAAATTTTAATGCAAATAGCATGACAATGATATCAAGTATGGGCTTGTCAAAATACTCCTGGCAGGGATACTTCTCTTATGCCATGGAACTATAACTTGAGTTTGATTACAATTGTTACAGTTGGCACTTATCGCATTCGGTCTGCTGAGGTCATAATGCAAGTTATTGAAATTGCTCTACAAGCCGGATACCGGATGTTTGGTAAGATATATTACGAGCTTGTGTCAAATCTTACAAGTCTAATTTCACCCACCTCCAGTGATTTAATTGGATGGAAAAGTGGTATTCATATGTAGATGACGACAATCAATAGTAAACGAAGGGTCCACGGAAAGAACATGTGTCTAGTCATATAACTTATAGTACCTGGGCAAGAAACTCGGTACCAAGCGTTTTCCCAGAGATAAGACCAAGCTAGATCAATTTTTCATCCCCGAAAACCCACACATACCAAATTTCATCGAAATCGTTGGAGCCGTTTCTGAGATTCTGATTATATATATACATATATACAAGAATTGCTCGTTTAAAGGTATTAGATAGATAGATAACTAGACGCATGTTCTTTCCGTGGACCCTTCAAATATGTACAGTCAATAAAAAATACTGTAAGTATAAAGCTTCAATCAAAAATATTTTCTAAGGCAAAAACTAATTTTATTCAATTTTATGATGGTATCTGGATGGGCTTCTTATATAAAACTTTTTCGGTGATACTTTCAGACACTGCTGCTGTGTATGGCAATGAGCAACATATAGGAGAAGCTCTGCGCTTGTTGCTGCCTAAGTTTGGCTTAACAAGAAAAGATATTTTCATCACTACAAAGCTATGTAAGAATTGTTTGCAAGGTTTACTTTAATAATACTACTTTAATCTTTGTTTACTATGGTGTTTAATTATTTTAATTATCTTATTTTCAATTACAGCACCAAGAGACGCTCATAACAAGGAAAAAATTAAGTCGGCTTGCCTTAAGTCCCTCAGTTTGTTGGGGTGTGAATATATTGATTTATATTTGATCCACTTTCCCGGTATATCTAATATAGGCTCCGGTGATACACAAAACATTAAATTACGTTCGCAAGCTTGGGAAACCCTTGTGGAATGTTACACTGAAGGATTAGTGAAAGCCATTGGTGTATCTAATTACACTATTAAGCATCTTCAGGAATTAGAATCCCACAACTTTGGTGTTGTTCCGGTTCTCAATCAGGTAATACTTATGAGTGATCTTGTGTACATAGACCAAAAAGAGATCAATTGGCCAGTTATAAAATGTATTGTTTATTTTATTTTTTATAATTTTTTTTTAACTAAAGGGTATAGCCGGGTAAGCATAGTAAAACTGCCCTTAGCGAAAAAATGATCTTCCTTTTACCAGATTATTAACCTTCATATATGTAGTGCTTTCACCAAAAAATTAAGCCACAAATGCTTCTGGTTTAAAAAAAAATGCATAAAAAGAAAAAACATTTTTATTTTTTTTGTAGCCAAACTACTAACCCGATTTATTTGTAATTTGGATATATTGCAGATATAATTAAGGTCGCTTTTTGAAAAAAAATATGATTGATTTATCTTTTGAAAAAATAGTTAATATATGAGTTGAAAGTTTTAAAAAAAAAAAAAAAACTTGCGAGTTAGCGACACTTACCAAATTTATATATTTCATGTAAAATTTAATAATGCTTAACACATATTTTTTACAAAAAAATAAAAAGGGATTAACAGTGTGAAAATATCGAATTTGTAACATCCCATACATTCTCTCCATACAAAGCGAAGATAAGTAGACAATAAATTATTAAGTACCTACCTATATATTTCGAACGCAATCTTTACGAATTTAAATTAAGAATGTGACGTATTGCACTTTAAATTACTTTTACAATGCATATGCTCGGAAAGTGCCTCTTGACGCGAGTCAACATATGTATAGAAAGTTAGTCATCCCAGCACACTTTCGCAAGTGTGAAAAAAAATTGTATGGATTTTACTTTCCACACGCGTGCGGAAAAGAAACTTTTTAAATTGCCAATTCTCAAAAAGTTGTGTCCAAACTAGTGTTTAAAAAATAAGACTAGAGAGTTGTGTCTTCATAATTCAGCTTTGCACAAATAAGAAAATGTTTGATGCAACCAAATGAATATTTACTGAATGTACTAAAATAATTCCTTGAGTCCATTTCGGACCGTACGACATCTGCGCTTTCAGTGCGCGCGCATGGCGTAACACGAACCAATCATGTTTACCCGTTCGCGCCTGTCAACCAATGAGCTTTCAGTGTGCGCGCATGGCGTAACACGAACCAATCATGGTTCGTTCCGTTCGCGCCTGTCATGAAAACCCGCCACAGTAATGTTCATGAATTCAGTCCGGAGAATTAATTTAAGTTTAGTAAATTAAAATAAAGAGTTCAAGTGATGAATTTACATAGGACTTAACGCCGCCTGCGTCCTAGACCAAGCACAAAATTAAATGTGATAGCCTCCTGCTGAATAAACCGATGCTGAAATATGTAAACATCTACGAGACTTTCCCTCAATGAAAGGTAAATAAGAACGCAACATCTTTTTCCGAAAATGTTTATGAGCCCGCGCAGACAAAGAGCGGTCTGGAGTTCCGAGTTCAGAGTTCTGCGTTCTTTCGAATGTACTGAGTCTCTTACGATAACGCACACAGCAGGCGAGTGGAACTCTCGAGCGATGAAAACGCAGAACTCTGAACGCGGAACTCGGTACTCCAGACTGCTCTCTGTCTGCGCGCGCTCTTAGCCCCAATTTTTTTCCTCGCTTAATGCATTGTAAAATGTTGTATGATATACGTGTCGAAAGTAGGAAATTCCCAACTCATGTCGACTAAACCAAACTCGCTTCGCTCGTTTGTTTAGATCTCCGCCATTCGTTGGGAATAGCCTACTTTCCGCACTTGTATCATAATAGTTATTTATGGGGAGGCTTATGTTCAGCAGTGGACGTCTTTCGGCTGAAATTAATGATGAATCCCATTTTATTTTTTTGAAAAAAATATATGTTAAACATTATTAAATTTTACATGAAATATATAAATTTGGTAACTGTCGCTAACTCGCTAGATTTATTTTTTATTTTTTAAAAACTTTCAACTCAAATATTAACTATTATTTCAAAAGATAAATCAATCATATTTTTTTCAAAAAGCGACCTTATTTATATCTACAATATATTCAAATTGCAAATAAATCGGGTTAGTAGTTTGGCTAAAAAAAAAAATGTTTTTTTCTTTTTATGCATTTTTTTTAAACCAAAAGCATTTGAGGTTTAATTTTTGGTGAAAGCACTACATATATGAAGGCTAATAATCCGGTAAAAGGAAAATCATTTTTTCGCTAAGGGCAGTTTTACTATGCTAACCCGGCTATACCCTTTTTCTGGAATTATATACTACTAATCTAGCCTACTGAGTATATTTTCATTCCAAAAAAATCTGAATAACGCACGGTTTCAAATATTTGTTTTTTAATAACGTCATTACACATATGATATGTCATACATATGACTATCAAAACAAGTTTATAGGTAAAGGGATTGCGGTTAAATTATAATATTGTGTCAATTTGATATGCGCCACATTTTTATGGTGTTTACAGGTGGAATGCCACCCGTACTACCCACAACGCGAGCTGCTGCAGTATTGCCGTGGAAATGGAATTGTACTTCAAGCTTACTGTTCGCTAGGAGGCACATCCTCAGGTACTGCAACCCTTCTTAATGATCGCGTGGTTACAAAAATCGCCAGCGGTTTGAATGTCAGTGTTGGACGGGTTCTATTGGTTTGGGCAACACAGCAAGGAATATGTATCATTCCGAAATCTGTCCACCCGGACCGTATCAAAGAGAATATAAAACTCGATTTTAAAATACCGGCGGAAGATATGAAATTATTAGATAAAATTGGTGAAAATAACATCAAATATGCTTGGGATCCGTCCAATGTGGCGTAGTTTACACACCGAGCCTGTCTCACTAAAAGACAAGCGTGCAACGCAATAACGAACAACATGGACATGTCACAATTAATTAATTAATTAATTGTTCTAATTTAAGCCGACTTAGCCAAACATGCTCTTTGGTCGATCGACACAAATATACGCAAAATAAATGATTGTATAAATACGCATGCATGCATAATATTTATCAAATATTAACTAATGTATTTCTTACATATCTTTACACAAGTGTGCTCAATTTTAAATTAGGTATTCTTCGTCCATGTAGCACAGGTCTGAAACGCTTCTTATGCTTATTTGATCTTTATTTGAATCTTGTTAAAATATTTTTTTTTTCACCGTAAGTGCTCAAAGTTCAATTACTGTGCGATTAAAAACGCAAAAAAAGTCTGCGATTCTTCCACAGTTTCATAGTAGTTATTTAATGTTATGTGTATTGTTAAACTAAAATTATTATTAATATATTGTATGTGTCGAACAATAACTTACTACAATTGAATATACTAGTTTTTTTATAAAATATCATATTAAATTAGGTATAATACATTTATGGAAAGGCTGATTTTAGGGAGCTTGAATAAAATGAATGAAGTATAATATCAACAATATACAGAGATACGCCCAGAAAAGAAGTACCCATTTTTTGTGAATTTGAAGTTAATCGTAGCAATACTACCTACATTATAGTTAAGATCCGGCCCACCTGGTTAAAAATATAACTATCTTCAATCATTTTGACTTTGAATGCTAATGACAATCAATGCTGCAACGAAAAAAAAGGCGGAGTACGGCTGGTTTCATAATACGTAGCCAGAACTTGCTGTTCCGGCCGAGGCGAAAATAGTGCTTTTCTCAAAAATCGAAAAGGAAACAACAACAATAAATAAATTAACTATTTTTTTTACCTTGCTCACTACGCTAAAATGTAGGTAGTGAGTAGCGGTGCTAATTGTCATATAGTATTAACAAAACAATCCGCCGCCTTTTTGAACATTGTTATTGGAAGAGGTGTATTTTTTAAGCCAATAAACCCAAATAAGACACAGATAAAAACCTTGCCGTACAAACTTTTTTTTTAATTTGGCGTATAAAATCATTTTATACTGTTGTTATTACAATTTATTCAAAATTTTAAACTAGACAACAATGGAATTGGTATTGAACATTGCTGCAGAGTTGCTGGATAGTTTAACTTTCTCGCAACGTCAATAATGTACTTCGTCTTCTGATATTTAGTTAACAATGACGAGTTTAATTTCACGGACATTATAAAAAAAACATTCTTATACAGAGTTATTTAATAACCAGTGATCGTAGATTTTGTAGCATTTTTGGTGCAGTGCTAGAGTTGTCAGTAGTGCCCAATATTAAATTGTTTGAACCAAGGATCAAATAAAATCAAAGGCATTTAGAACTAAGTAATAACTTAAAAATTAATAATGTAGAGATGGTTGGTAATTAAATAAAAAAAAAAAAAAAAAGATTCAAATCTCGTCTTGAAGAACGCCTGTTATCTACCTCTATTTTTATTAAGTTTTATATACTGTATTGTTTGTGTTTTTTGAGGTGTGCAGTAGAAATCAAAAATACAGAAAATTTTCTTAGAACATGTAAAGCCCAACCCAATATGCATAATGAAATGAAGGGTTAATTTACTATTATGAGAAAATGTGTTGCAATAAATCCTTATCTAAGGGTATAGTTATTATTTATGATTAGAAATTGATATACTGACTTTTCTGCTGTATATTTGCATTGACAGTATAATGCGTTATGGCAGTCCATAAATACATATATGTAGAAGTCATTTGATTTCTTCAATGACGTCCCGTCAAGTGCTAAAAAACAGTTGCGTTGATTTTGTGTGTGAAAATAAGCAATAATTATCAACTGATTGAACACAATGGAGAAACTGTTAAGTAAGCACAGTTTTTTATTAAGGAAAATTCCTCGATATTTATTGTGCTAAAAAAATTACACGATTGGAACATGTTTTGACGAGAAACATTAAAAGTATTAAAACATATAATAAAAACGAAATATTGTTAATCAAAAGATTAAGTAAAAAATTTAGCGTTTTATTTTCAACGACAACATAATATAACATTAATTTTAAACGTCGATCATATTATACACGTCGACAACCCTAGGTCGCTGTCGTGTGTCATGTGACGTCATCGCACCAAAAATGCTACTAAATCTACGATCACTGTTAATAACCCTGCATTACTTCACTTAGTCCACTTAATACTTAAACATTCCTAAATTTATGATATGGGATATCGTTCTACATTGGACATTGTTCGCATAATACAAGAGTATTAAGAGGAACTACCAAATAAAACAAAATGAAACTTGCGTGGTATTTTAAACTGAGCTTTCTTTCTCAGTTTAAAATACCACAGAATTTTCGTTTCGTTCTTGTTGGTAGTTCTTCTTAATTTAGCCTATTGTGACACACAAAGAGTATTTGTTAAATGCATTTAAGTAATACTATTTTTTGTAAAAACGTTTTGGCCTACACGTGCTATGGATAATATAATGGATCAATTTAATTGTTAATGAGATAATGAGTAAAAGATGGCCTTGATAATGATGATGATTGATGACATTCATGAGGATAATGCATTATACACGTGGGAAACCACATAAAAATACTCACACCGGAATTTATTATTTTGTAAGATGGATATCACATGGTGCGAGTTTGAAAAAAATATATAAAAAACTTATCGTTCAAATATATAAATAGATAGAAAATACTAGTTTTATAAATATGTTAAACATGTGATCAGTTGTTGATATTTGAATAGTCTCAAGTGTTCGAAAAGTTAAATAAAATATTGAAGCTCATTCTTTCTTTATCGGGCCCCCGAACGGATGGGGACTTCAACGTACTTACCTAGCTATAAATAGAATTATTCTCAATTCACTTTCACTAACGGTAAAAACAGCCATGTAACTAATTTTGAATCTATCGTGACCCTTTTTTTTAAAGGCCTACAAACTGTTACTTTACAGTATAAAATAAAATAAATAAATAAATGAATAAAAGCCCATTTTGTTCAAAACATAATATTTGATCCAAGCCCAGAAATTCGGCGTTAAAATCATTCTCGATCTGATGGGACTCTTTTTTGAGTTCCGTACCTACTTTATAAGGATAAATTAAACCCTTATAAGAGCACTACTGTATCTCAGTCGGTCACAGCCAATTTGCTCCGAACCTACTTAGTGGTTAAGTTTTGTACACACGTGCGTTTCTGTGACCCAAACACAGAAGATTTGAGTGTAACAGTCGGCTGCTATAACAACGAATAAGTACATTGACTGCTTGCATTACTTTCATTCTTATATACTCAGCGTCACTGAAATCGCACACCCACGGATTTGTGTCAAGCCGTTATAAACCCTAAACAGTCTTAAGACGCTGTCAACACCAACGTCGGCGCACACTGTCTATTTGTATCGGAGTAAACGAGATGCCGCTATTACTGGGCAGCCGGGTATATTGAAATTTATCGGGCAAATATTGAATTAAAAAAAAACTGTGGATTATTTGTGAAATATGACTCGTTAGCGGTTTAGGTATGAATATGTTCACTTCATGTTTTTAATTGAAGACGCATACGCCAAAAAAATAAAGACATAGAACCGTTTAATGATGATTTTAAGACCTATCTTTGCAATTATTTTCTATCGAGCCGATTTCGTCCAATTATGTCTCGAGTCCGTCCACGGTCTTTGAAATATGATGAATTATTAACATATAATTTTTTGATGTGCTAGAACAAACAGTTATTCTTAAAAAACTGTTTAAATGACATCAATTTCAACAAAATTAGGTGTTGTCAGCCTCTTAAAGGTAAAGTATGGGTGTGTGGATTCATATGAAAGGTTATCTAATCCTCCATTTAATAACAATGCAAAATCGGTAAAAATGCAATAAAAGTTATAAAGATAAGAGTTACATTCGCTTGAAAGCAAAATCCGTAGTTGTGCGATTTCCGTGACGCCGAGTGTATCTCAGTGGGGCCCCACTAGGATATATAGGCAGAGCACACAAATTATCAGGGTGTTACCATAATAAATTAGTCGTTACTAGATAGCAATCGACAGTATCTAAACAAGTAAATTTGAACAGCTAGTATAGATAAATTACCGAGAGCGTGGAATTGTATGTTTATAGGCAATGGAGAGAGAGATCTCTATATTGTTTGTTGTCTCTCTCTCACTAAAGTGGAAAGCCTATATACTCGCAATACCACTACATATGCAATTCCACGTTCTCAGTAATTTATCTATAGGAGCGAACGCGACTCGTTTTGTCCGTTACTGCCTGAATATGTGCACACTCATGAAGTGGGCAAATTGAGCGACAAGCGAAAAAATGGCGCTCGTGCTAGCCGCTTTTTGGAATGCTGGGGCTGCGCTTGATGTCATATCCAGTCGTTTAGTTTTAAATTATTTGGACCCTAAAGACTGACTTTTCATATTTCAAATAAAATTATTAAATGAAATGGCGTCCACTATATTCTTCGAAGTTAATTTGACTAATAGATAAGTCCTCAACCCTTTCAACGCCAACGACACATATAGGTGTCACAAGGTACAGTATCAAAGTGATCTTGACACAATGACATAAGATTCAAAGCAGGTTTACGTTTTGTCGATGCCCGGCGTTGAAAAGGTTAAAATTACCTATATGTATACACAAAAGAAATAGCTGTTATGATTATACTCCTAAATATTACGCATATTTAAGATAGTTAAATAATCAAAGAAATAAAGTGGATCTAAGCATTGTGAAATACATTAGTTTCATTAAATCCTTTCCTTTCAGCAACCCCTCTTCGATATAAAGGTTGAATGTTGAGTTGCAATGTTTGATTCTCAAATACTAACGAAGCGTTTCCTATGGCGTGACAATTTCGTAAAATAGTCCTTGTTCCGTCTTAACACCAAAAATGGAATTAGTGTTGCAAAATTTCCGGTCCAAGGATTGGGGCTAAGCGTTGACGAGTTATTCAATTAGTCAGCACCTTATTTATTTACATTTGACTAGCTTTTACTCACGTTGTGAAATTTTGGGATTTCGCAAAAAATCCCGCGGTAATTCACAAAATTTACATCGTGGTCTTCATTAACGTTGCATAAGGAACACCCGGGTCAAATTTCAAATCTCTATTCCCTTGGAAAATAGGGTATAAAAAGCAGCCTACTATTATTCTAGTTATTCAGCTACATATACTTATGCATTATGCATACCAATATGTAAATCCATTTAGCCGTTTTAGCATAACATACATACACGCACATAATCATCACATCTTTCGCATTTATGAAAAAAGTCTGATATTTGGTATTTAGTAGAAACTGAATACTATTAGAGTTTCTATCGTTACGACAATAGTCTATGATTGCCTTAAATAGGTGTGGGGTACTTACAGAGTGGCCAGTTGAACGGTGGGGCTCTCTATGAAAACTGAGCCGAGGCTGGTGCTCACGTACTGAGCTATCGCAAACACAAGCTTCTCTTCTCTGAGGCATTTGAGGATCATCAGCTTCTCAAATGGCGTTAACCTTTCGTTCCAATTCACGTTTGGAGGGGTTTTATTTCCCAAGTCAACATGTATTGTCTGTAGTAAAAACATGTTGACTTTTAAAAGGGCACTCGTTACATTTTTTACTGATTAATGTACTCGAAGGATACAGCGACTATGATTTTGGGCCTATTGACAAAGTCTTACCACAGCAAATGAGCCCAGTTGTATGTCGATCTTTTTGGTACAGTCTGCTATTAGGCCTGCGAAACTTGGATCCATCTCATTCAAATGGTTCGCTGCTAACCACATCTGGTCAGTGAGCTGTTCAACAGCAGGCTTTTTTGGTGGCACCTTAAAAAAACCAGTGATGAGTGAACCACGGGTAAGAATCTTCTAAGTAAGAATGGGTAGCAATAAGTAACAACAATTACCACTTTAGTTCCGGCGGTTCCTCTTAGTACAAAGTTCCACTGATCTTGACTGATAATCCCAGCGTTAAGGTATATGGCCATGTTGAGTACGAAACTAAACACCAGCTTGTGCCTCTCGAAGAGCCCTCGAGAAACATTCTGATATACGCTCAAAGTGATCTCGCGGTACAGAATCTCCAGTCGCTTGTCAAGGATATCGCACTTCTCGCTTCTTTCTATCACTTGGTTGAATACCTAAATTTATTTCAGATTAAAACCACACCATATTAAACACGTCCACTGTCCCCATATAAAATTATTTGACAAAGTCGCACGTTCAAGTGTGCTTCCACTTTGAAGTTGTGAACTCATAGTGGAAGCACGGACTCCTGAAAAAAGGCTACATAATCCCACATTGGGGGCACCCGGACAGGGAAGGTGTAACATTCTTAATTATTTTAAGGCCGGGGCCGCACTGGCAAGGCGACCGGCGACGCGACGCGACGGCGACTAAATCAAACATAGTTCGAGTTATGTGAGCGGCCATTGATCGCTCAATGGCCGCTTACATAACTCGAACTAGGTTTGATTTAGTCGCCGTCGCGTCGCGTCGCCGGTCGCCTTGCCAGTGCGGCCCCGGCCTTAGTTAAAGGTTGCGTATACGCATAGTACTTGACGTGCACCCAAACGGCCAGAACCATCACAAAAACATTAACAATAGTAAATACGTTTCTATTTCATGTTAGTTTTACCTGATTAAAGTACTTCAAGGAGAATTGGTACATAGGGTCGATGTCAGCTAGCTGCGCTACGGCGAAGTATAGCACGGCACCGCGGGTGGCCACAGTACGATATTTTTCTCGAGCGGCAGAAATACTAATTTCAGTGGCTTCTGTTTCTTCCAGACGGGCATTGATGATCTCTGATGTTTCCTAACATTGAACATGAATACAATAAATCGCTGCAACCGCTATGTCAGAAAAAAGAATGGAACGATGAAGCGTATCTAACACTGCATAATAAAACTGCGAACCACAAACACTAACCTTACTCTCGTTAAGAGTTTCTATGAGCACTTCATCGTCAAGAATGTTTCCTGACGAAGCATAGAGCAGTTTCAATATCTTATCTTCAATTTCGAGAAGGGTAGCCTTATCGTTGTTGATGCGCACGATCAACTCTGTTCGTAGCAATTCCAAGTCCGGCCGCTCCAATCTCACTACGTCTCTGGTAAATTTGTAATATATTTTTAGACCTGGACCCTTTTGTGGAGATTATGATCCTACTAGGGGCCATCCATAAATTACGTCACACATTTAGGGGGAGGGGTCAAGCGATCTGTGACACTAGAACAAAATAATGCCGAACTTCGTAGTAATAAGTGTGACAAGGGGGGGGGGGGGGAGGGATCCAAATTGATCGAAATTGGTGTGACGTAATTTATGGATGGCCCCCTAGAATATTTATGGGCTACTAGTCAAAATGAGTTTTAACCCTTAAACCATTTGACAACTTTGTCAAGACATTCGTTTTTGGGCCGTAAATGTTACTAATTTGAATCGGCTTTGAGTTGTGTTTGGCGGCAAATATATTGTCGGTATCGATTTAAGGGTTAAATGACAGTCCATCCAAACCTCTGACCACCTGTAGCCGCAATCGGTTATAGGAGCTCAGGGGTTGGGGTCAATGCCCGAACCCGAACAGACAATTTAATTTTAAATAATATGTGACTATACAATAGTATTTTGATTAGGACAGCAAGTGCGTAAAATGAGTGCAAGAACCTAATATTATCAAAACATGCAGAGTAAAAGGGTATAGTATAACTAACGCAAGAAGCTGATCCTCCAACCCGGACAAAGTGACAGTAAAGTTGACTAGGGTCACTTGAATGCAGATCTCGGGCAGATAGTGCGGGTTCGCAAGTTTGGTCGTCAGGTACAGGCGGAAATTAGTGTCGTATTCTATGTCGCTGTCGCCCAAATGTATGAGTAATCGGCCGGCCTGCGTACCACAATTATTGTTTCAACTGGGTTAAACAATCCAAAATTGCCAAGGACGGAGGCGTTTGTAATTTCGAAAGGACTCTACAATTGGTTCTGTGAAACACTTACGTGTATGTCATACCAGGAAATGGGTAATTCTGAGGTCTAAGTCCAGCCAGAGTGTAACATAAAGACTACTTTTTTCATCATCATTGGAAGACGTCCATTGTTGAACTAAGGTCTCTTCCAACTACTTTTTAGATCTAATTAGAGACCCTTATTTTACCTGTAGGAAGGTCTGTTTAAGAAGGACGGGCGCCAGTGTTGCTTCGAGTGACTCCCCGAGGTCTTCGATAAGCATCGGCCAGCCGAGGCGGATGCAGTTTTCCAAGATACGCAAATACCCCGGATCGTTCAACTTCGTTATTTGCAGACCTCCTTCGCGTTCCAGGTTTTTAATCCATCTGTTAGCCTATAACAAACCAGAACGTGCGCAGGAGGTTCAAGGGAACGGGAAAAAACGGGATTAGATTCATTCGTTCGTAGGCGGAAGCTTCAAAATTATAACTTTGCGAAACGTCAGAAAATTAACGCAAATTAGACTAGAGGTTTCGAACGCTAAGTTGAGGGCATAATCTTGGAATTTAAACCAATTTGGAGCATACTAGTTCACTTGTCGTTAAACCGGTAGGCTAATGTGTGACAGGTCTCAGTTACCATTGGTGGGCGTTAGTGGCTCAGTGATGTGTGTAGGTAATAGTTTGTACCTGTTCCTGAGGGTCGATGGTGAGCGGCCAGCGACCAGCGCGCGTGACCAGGATACCGTTCTCTGTGGATATAGCGTCGCGCGGCAGTCCCTGCGAGTTCCACGTGCGAACCGTGTAAGAGTTTGCCATTACGGTTATCAAACTGCAAATATTAAGGTTTGTAATCTTTATTTCTATAAGATTACCTTGACATTTGCCAGGCACAATCCTTGAGGGACATAAAAGAGCACTAACAAGGAATTATCCGAAATTCCCGCGGCATATATAAAAGGGATTTATATTTATATTTTAGTTTAAGGGGGACCATGTTTTTGGCGCAATTATTGCATTCATTTAAACTCGTGCTGTATCATTACTAGCAATGCTATAGTCCTGAAATTCATATGTAAGATATTTGAGGATTCACTCTAGCGACCAGTCTTTTTCGAAACACGATTACTTGTAGTTCGCTCCATAGAAAAAAAATCCAAAGTCATCTCTAAAATATAAATTAAACTCGTAGTACGACGCTAATACTGCACGAAAGGTCATGACATGACTCTCATGACTTTTTGAATGTTAATAAAACAAGATGTTTTCTAGGGCGTAGTTTGGCTACATTTTTAAAATATGTATTTGTTTTAGTAATATGATGAAAATACCCAAAAACACGCGCAGTCCAACCAACCTATCTTGAGCCATCGTGCCTCCCCCAAGCGGCCTCACGCCCGAAATCGATTAGCGCGAAAAATGCGGTACCCCCTTAAAACTGGCTCTATCTACGTAACTATAATTGTTAGAGCTAAAACCCTTTGAAAGAAAAGTATATAAAAACTGTTTCAGACAAAATTTATAGATCATTTTGTGCTCTACAATTTTATAGTATACATAGGTAACGACACGAGAGATGGGGCGAATGATTACACACAAAGTACATAAAGTACTGATTGCAAAAAAGGTAGTGAATGAATGATATAAGTGAGTGAATGAAAATGTGAGTTATATGATCTTATGATGAAATAGTTACGCAATACTATGCATGCATATTATAATTTTTCTTTTTTAATATAACCTATTTTTGAAATAAAACAATTTGAAACTGATAAGAAATATTCTCGCAAGAAAAAAATCGGTATTTTATACACAGCGAAAAATATGCTTATCGGATTCATCAATTTTCAGCTTATTATCTCTCATTCCGAGGTTGGTAACTCATACATTGCTTATGCGATACACTATTACTGTTTCGAGTTTCAGTCGTCTGATTCAAATGAGAAATACTACTGATAAGGCTGGTTTTCAATTATTCTTACTCGAATGTGTCAGTTGCTGGGATCTCGAGTGCCTTACACTGAGAAACCCACGCGGTCTCGAGCTCGCGACGGTAGTGCGCCGGGAACGCGCCGAAGTAGGCGACGCAACCTGATGCTATGATTATATCCCCAGTCGTGCAGTGTAATTGGTGTGTAGCGTTCTGCCGGTTAAATAAGTAGGTAAGTATATTAGGAGGTAAAGATATTGTATACCATTTTGGTAAGAAAACATTTAGTGGAAAAATATTTAAGAATGTTGCTATCGACTATAAACATGTTTTGTAAAGGTTTACGGCGGTAAGTAAGTCGTATTATTTATTTAATCCTAATAATATTCAATAATATTATTAGGATTAAGTACAAATCTATCTATTTAAGTATGTTTATTCTTTGCCTAGTACCCATAATACAAGCTTTGCTTACTTTTGGGGCTAGGGTCAACTGGTATAAATTGTCTCGTGATATTTTTTGTTTCATGATCTCAGAGACGACTCTATCGATTTCGGTTGATTTTGTTATGTGGGGCTTTTCGGGTGCGAACATTGCATCTAGCATACAATTTAGTCTTATTATCTATGGGAGACGCTTGTATGAGCGCGCGGGACCACGCGCGAAGCTCGTTCGCTCAAGTAGGCACATAATAATATGGCAACATCGTGGAGACAGCAATTATTTTTTTCTTGCCTGCTTTGCGCCCGCATTTAAAGGCCTCTGGATTTTAGTCTCCTCGACGTTCAATATTTCAAAGCAACCCAAACATACTACAGTCAAATACCTTGACGCTTTCTTCCCACCGAGTTTTCTCATCGGCCAGCGCCTGCGTCAGCTTGCCTGCGCGACTGAGCCGCGCGGCGGCCAAGTCAACGTCCGCTTGCAGTTTTATACGCTCGTCTTCCACTACCTATTCATGAAGCATTATGTCACAGTATGTATTAAGTATTAACACATTAATATGGCATTCAAAAACAATTATTTTCTACTCTTAATTGATCTTAATCTATGTTACCTTCAGGTCATCCAACATCTTAGCGAGTTGCGCTTCTATTGCTTCTACTTCTTTCTGCTTGGCTCTGAGCACCGCCATTACGCTTTTCAATACAGCAGACGCTTCCTTATGCCTGAAGTAGAGTTATTTTCATTAAGCTTAGAACTATATTTCAAAACAAAGTTTATAAATAAAAAGTTCATAATTACGCGAGTATTTTGGGCTCGACAACTCTGAATACTTTGGCATACATATCAATGGCTTGGACCCAAAGTACCATGGAGCGGCATACCTACAAATTAAATTTAATATACAGCAATTAAAACTAGAAAGGATCGTTTAATTAGACGCAATTAGATAAAAGTGCCTACCTTGGACACTTTAACCACGGTGTCGGGATTAAAATCCTTGTGAGTAAGGTAAACCTTTATCTTTTTGAGCGTAGCATCCGGGATGTGGTCTTTGTCATAATCCGATAGTTTTCCAATGAAATTCACGTCACCCAACAGTTTCTTCGTGTTATCCCAATCTGGTCTAAAATGATATCGATAGTTCTCAAACAATAATTATTAAAAAAAAAATACTTTCAATCAAATAATTGTTTTTTTTTTTTAGTTTTAGTCGTGAAATTTTCTTACTTCGCGTTAAATAGTATGCAGATAGGCTCCATGACGAATCGTACCAGCGCGGGCGGTTTCTGGAAAGCTTTCAACTCGTTGATGTCAGCCTTATTTAAAGCTTTCAGTGCATTTTGAGCAGCTTCCATAGCGGGCATGGCGAGTGCCAAGTCTGCTTTCGCTTCGTCTGCTATCGCTTTCACTTCTTCAGCTTTTATCTGTAACACACAACTACAGTCATCGAAACATACCAAGATCATAAGACATAATGATACCAATATAGCTGGTTGCTAGCTGCTAGATGGCCTTAATACTGTGACGTTAGGGCTCATAGTTATAAACCAATCCCAAGCGAGACACAAATGTTAAACGCTCGTGCCGAAAATACCACGTTCTCGTATGGAATACCTGATTTTCAAAATACTACATTACCTAGCTTACCTGACTCTCGTTGCACTACATGCCAAAGTCGAAGATTACTCAAGGGAGAATGTCTTATTTTGGACAACTAGTACAATGGGAATGTAATATTATAATTATAGAAAGTAACGTAACCTAAATTTTGAAATGAAAAATAAAATTATAAATTATTAAATTATTTACAATAATTTTACCATTATCAATATCGAGCAAAAAAAAAACACGTTTGTTGTATGGGAGCCCCCTTAAATATTTATTTTATTTTGGTTTTTAGTATTTGTTGTTATAGCGGCAAGTGCGGCAACCGAAATATTTACATCATCTGTGAAAATTTCAACTGTCTAGCTATCACGGTTCATGAGATACAGCCTGGTGACAGACGGACGGACGGACGGACGGACAGACGGACGGACAGCGGAGCCTCAGTAATAGGGTCCCGTTTTTACCCTTTGGGTACGGAACCCTAAAAAAGAAAATATTTACAATCGGATAAGATGGGTGTGGAGTGGTGTACTGTAGAGGGTGGACGGATATGTGTGTAGATGAAAGTACAGATGATGAAGCGAAGAACTGGATACGTTGACGGAGGTTTCGATGAATGCGCTTGTCAGTGCTCGGTCAGGTTGCGCACAGCAGCGTACAGTGTAGGAGCGGGCAGCGCTCGGAACAGGTGGGGGAAGCGCACGGACCAGGTACGGGCAGCGCACGGAGTAGGTGCGGGCAGCGCACGGAGTAGGTGCGGGCAGCGCACGGGTAGGTACGGGCAGCGCACGGGTAGGTACGGGCAGCGCACGGGTAGGTACGGGCAGCGCACGGGTAGGTACGGGCAGCGCACGGGTAGGTACGGGCAGCGCACTGGTAGGTACGGGCAGCGCACGGAGTAGGTGCGGGCAGCGCACGGAGTAGGTGCGGGCAGCGCACGGGTAGGTACGGGCAGCGCACGGAGTAGGTGCGGGCAGCGCACGGGTAGGTACGGGCAGCGCACGGAGTAGGTGCGGGCAGCGCACGGGTAGGTACGGGCAGCGCACGGAGTAGGTACGGGCAGCGCACGGAGTAGGTGCGGGCAGCGCACGGAGTAGGTGCGGGCAGCGCACGGGTAGGTACGGGCAGCACACGGGTAGGTACGGGCAGCGCACGGAGTAGGTGCGGGCAGCGCACGGGTAGGTACGGGCAGCGCACGGAGTAGGTGCGGGCAGCGCACGGAGTAGGTGCGGGCAGCGCACGGGTAGGTACGGGCAGCGCACGGAGTAGGTGCGGGCAGCGCACGGAGTAGGTGCGGGCAGCGCACGGAGTAGGTGCGGGCAGCGCACGGGTAGGTACGGGCAGCGCACGGAGTAGGTGCGGGCAGCGCACGGAGTAAGTGCGGGCAGCGCACGGAGTAGGTGCGGGCAGCGCACGGGTAGGTACGGGCAGCGCACTGGTAGGTACGGGCAGCGCACGGAGTAGGTGCGGGCAGCGCACGGAGTAGGTGCGGGCAGCGCACGGGTAGGTACGGGCAGCGCACGGAGTAGGTGCGGGCAGCGCACGGGTAGGTACGGGCAGCGCACGGAGTAGGTGCGGGCAGCGCACGGGTAGGTACGGGCAGCGCACGGAGTAGGTGCGGGCAGCGCACGGTGGAGACAGCACACGGTGTAGGTGGAGACTTCGAGAGAACTCGTGGAGACTTCGATACAACTCGCGATGACTTGACTTGCGACTTTTTTTTAAAGGCAGTCGGCTCCGGAATATGGCCTTTTCGAGTTATTCCCACTAGGAGAGCTGACGAATAACTAACTCAAGTGACTTTTGTTTCGCCTTATATAGGCTTCCGACGGAGCTCTGTACTCGAGGACGATTCAGAAGTAAGAACAGACGAAATTTTGAATTATGTACGAGCAAATTTGTGCTCGTGGCCATGAATAAAAATGAGTTTTATAGGGAGTTTTGTTCTTAAAATTTCATCTCTGGAACGAAATCGAAAAGAAATTTTCAGGCAACCAGATAAACAAGGCTATCAAAACATGTCAGATTTTACTTTCATCACAATAACAATGAAACCAAGCAATTAAATTAAATTACATAAATGTATTTAAGAAAAAGTAATGCGCATCAGCGCGCACGAAGCCCGGATTTCTAGAGAAACCGTGAAACATAGAAAAGCCTCCCACATAGCACCCTCCGCACACCCGCGTTCGTCCTAAGTCAAGTCAAGCGTGCCTATAGAAGTTTTACTTCAAAAACCCCCGCACCTCCTCCTCCCTCACCCCCCACCCCCTCGGTGTTTTTGTCAAATATCTTGAAAATGGTGCATCCTACGGCAAAATCAATGAAATTTTCATCCCCCTTTGACACCTCCGCACCCCCTCTCCCCCCTCAACCCCCACCACATCCACCCCCCGGTGTTTTTGTCAAATATCTTGAAAACGGTGCATCCTACGGCAAAGTCAATGAAATTTTCATCCCCCTCTCAAGGGCCCCCACACCCCCTCCCCGCACCCTCACCCCCACCCACCCATGTACGTACATGTACTTACATGTAACGTTACATTGCGTCATCCTTTTTCGTGTATGCAGCCGGCGTTCATCGATTTATTAGACGTTGTCACGTCAAAAACCCCCGATTTTGAAACATTCTTCCGCTCCGCTCCGCTCCTATTGGTGTTATCGTGATGATATATAGCTAGCCTTCCTCGATAAATGGGCTATCTAACACAGAAAGAATTTTTCAAATCGGAGCTGTAGTTCCTGAGATTAGCGCGTTCAAACAAACAAACAAACAAACTCTTCAGCTTTATAATATTAAGTATAGATAACGTAGTATTTTGGGAACGTGGTATTTTAGGCATAACCAACGTTAAATGGACCTCAAGATACTAGTAGGTATCCCACCACCCAGCCTGTTACAAAAACTATCTTTTCCATTCTCATGCTCTTAAAATATTACTTTAGTCTCTGCATATCGGGACTTAAGCTCTTTTTTGATCTCTAGGGATTAAAGTAATTTTTTTTTTAATTTACTTTGGAACCCCTAAACTGCCAATCACGGTGTTTGTGGATGGAGGATTATTGCCATTTTCAGTGACTGGGCATAGACAATTTTAAAGCTTTCCACAGACCGCAGCGAGCTGCGTAACGCTCAGTAGCGCCCTGCGCTTCGGTCTATGGAAGCCTTTAGTGCGTGGAAATACCTAACCTCAAAGTGACAACTGTATAAAAATATTTTAAAAAATAATAATTTCGTGAAACACCATGAATAATTACGAATATTAATCTATTTAATTATATTAAAGATGAATTCATTTTATTTTGCATACTTAGTCCATTTAGCTATGAAATAATTTTCAAGTTTGAATCTGTTGGCTAAAAATGCAAACATTTAAAACGTCACTCAACAAAAAAAAACCGCGGAACAAATTTAAATTGCTATTTGAATTCTGAACAGACGTCCATTGCTCGTATTGAGCGTACGTTTTATAAAAGTAATATTGTAGATTAGTATATCTAAAACATCGTTTTTATCCTCGCATTCAAAGTGAAAAGTAGAGTGTTTCACGTGAGACTAAACTGCCATAATGACACGCGAATTATAGCCACCCTCGCTCTGCTCGGGTGGCTAAATATCTTGTGTCATTATGGCTTGTTTTAGTCCCTTGTTGAACAATCTACTATTATAGATGTGGTTTTGTATGTGAAGCTGTAAGAACGCAAGACGCTAGAGTAGCGTATGGGTGAATCAACTTTTTTGTGTTGTTTACTCTGTCCCCGGTTGTCCAAGTGACATCTTCATACGGTTTCATAGAAAAATGCTTAGATTGTCCAAGGGACAAAATTTGTGCGCAGTGCGTGAGAATTTATCTAAGTATTTATTTATTTATTAATTGTCCAATTTGTACATCTTGAGAATGCACTTTTTGTACGTTCCGCGTGTATCACAATATGCGTTGTGTACATTTTGCGTATTGTAGATTTTGCCATTGGTTACATTTTGCGTGTAGTGTATTTTGCTCCGAAGCGAATTTGTGTAACCATAGCAAAGGGTGGCAAGAAAATGTGGATTAACCTTGTGTCTTCCTTCATCCAAGAGTTGGTTAAAATGAAGTCTATTGTTATTTATTAATTTTGTTGATGATAGCTGCGATTGCAATAGAACTTAATTCAGTGGCTATTCTCGCTTATACCTTATACCCCATAAGTAGTCGATTACCTTAGGTAAGGTATACGAAAGACAACAACTTGAAAGCGATTTACATGTATCTACATGATCATACCTTGGCCGCCGCCTCGTCCTTCATGACGGCCTGCTTGACTTCGTCGGCGGCTTTCTGTTCGACGCGCAGCTTGTTCACGAGAGCTATTCCCTCCTCGGCTTTGCGAGCCAGGACCGGCTCCATGTCGCGAACCTGCTGCTCCATCACGCCGACCACGTCATACGTCTCGTATAGTTTCTAGAAATTACTTGTGTCAATGTCGATGACTATGAAATACTGATGTGCACCATTCTCGATACTTTATATGTATGTATGGTTTTTGTTAAGTAAAAGCAAAAGTTAACACGTTTGTGTGTGCTTCCAGATTATAATAGTTATATGTAAGATTATGCTGCGTGCTGTGCTTATCTCAAGAAACAGATGTTGATATACATATGTATGTCAATGAAAGTTTACAATTACTTTTCCTTACATGTAATCCGCAAGAAATCCTCTCTCTTCCCCTAATTATATCTTGCTGCTTCTTATCGAGCAAATCCAAGTATAATTTGAGCAAATCCAAATAACTGCTCGGTGTCGTGTAGAAGTAGCGCCTCATTTCATTATAAAGCCGATCCGTCATCACATCCACGTCCTGTATTACAAATTATTTAGATATTTTCATGTATATTTAAAAATAGCAGCAAAAAATCGTAGATATAACAATATACAGTACAATAATCAATAATTTTATACATATTATTTTCTTATTGTTGTTCATAAATGAATTTTATGTGTTCATTATTATTATTCATGCGCATACATTCACATACTTTTGGAAATGAGGAAAAATTGACATGTGACTGTACAGGTTCATCTACCTTCTACGAGATTTTCGATAACTTCGGCATCATTATTGTTGTTCGAGTGTAAAGTGTAATAGTGACAGTGAGTCAGTGCCAGTTATTTAGACAGACACTCACCTGGTGCATTATGACACAAAGTTGTGATATCTTGTCGACGATTTCAGGGTTGCCCATGGGCGCTAGGCACTGTTGCGCGACGGACAGTAGCGCCTCCGGTGGCCACTTCGTGAACCAGTCGATCGTACAGCAGTTCACCAGTGAAGGGAACATGCGGCAACGGCGTCTGTCGAACGTATTGTGTCATACGATAATAAACTAACATTTATTATTATGATTACGTCCAAGCCTTGACTGCCCTGTGCGCGACGAATGTTTCCTCTGTTCATTACGTGTGCTGCCAGGTAGCCACTGAACAGCTAGCGTCTGAGTCGATAGTGAGCGAGCGAACAAAGAAAATGTTCGTCGCGTGTAATCGTGGTCAGGCCAATCGCGATAGATAGTTATTACTATACATAGATCTGTATCATACAATATAAATCAGGCATATAGCACTAAGAAGGCCATTATAGCACGAAGAACATGCATAGCATGGCCGTTGCGGGCGAAAAGACCACGGGCGAGCAAGATAATTGCAATGAAACGGAGGGATGATCTGGTAAAGGCCACAGGTTCACAGTGGATGCAAACCGCTTTTTTTTTTTTTATGTTAGAAAGGCCAGACAAGCGAACTAGTGGGTCACCTGATGTTAAATGATCACCACTGTCCATAGACACCTGCAGCGCTTTACGCGATGCCAGTGCGTTGTCGGCCCTTAAGGAGAGGGAATAGGGGAAGGGGGTGAGGGAGGGGAGAGGGAAGGGGTGAGGTATTGGGCCCCCGGCACTCTCACTGACCGTACGAAACGCAAGCAGGATTACTGCTGCTTCACGCCGGTTTTCTGTGAGAGGGGTACTGCCCCGGACGAGCCGGCCCATTCGTGATGCAGCGGCTAGCTACAACATGGCTCTACCACTACTAAAACCACCCGTAATGATTGGGTATCAATGAGGGAGGCTTATTATAATTACAGCAGTGGACCTCCTACGGCTGAAATGATGACGATGACATCCCATATTGTAACATGACTCTCACCATTGAGTGTTCGCCCCGATGACGACTTAACGACGTACGCATGATTTTGGATTCTAACATTTTTAACCTTATGACTAAATTTAGCATTTAAATTGGGAGTAACCTGAACGCCTCTCCGACGGGACTCATACAGATGCAGAGGTGCAGCTTCCCTCGCACGCGATTGATAAAGTAATAGTAGACGCCATCGCGATCCGCGGGGTTCAGGCCAGCTTTGGCGGCGTCGATGCGACAGCCCGTCTGCACCTGTTCGTATGTGTCCCCTTCGAACAAGTTCGGCACCTCGCCTGTTCAACGAATGTGTTAAAAATTCAGTTTTACTTGAAAAACATGCCCAAATATAAATGTGAATTTGAATTAAAACTTTTTTTACAGGACCGATGGATTGTACACCTGAGTATTTGGTATTAATTGAAACTTGATACATCTACGCTTACCCGCGAAAGCGTCTAGACAGACAAGACAGACTAACAATAAAGTGATTCAATACGGGTTTCTTTTTTCCTTGTGAGATAGGGAAACCCCAAAAAGGCACGAATGTAACTGTGCAAGGACAACTGACCGGAGTTAAGCATGTTGTTGATGTCCTCAAGAAAGCCTTCCTTCAAGATCTGCGTGTCTGTGAAGAGGAACACTGTGTCCTCGTTGCCGACGCCGGCCCGCATGTACATACGGCGCAGGTCGTCGTGGAACTCAGGCGTATCGTAGTTACGCTTTAGCTCCATGCCCATGCATCTGGAAGGGTGTATAAGAGTCCGCGTTAAGGTCTCGCAAACATGTTATATTATGTCGAATATCTTTACATACGTCATCTTCTCCTGGACGAAAATTTGTAAGATATAACAAGATCCTATAAATAATTAAAAAAAAAAGCTAGAAATATGTCGAGGGAAAAATCATCCACCGATGCATTTAAATAGGCGATAGATGTTCCTGTCTTGTCCACCGAAATATAACCAGGGACCTGTTGCATTACAAAATACAACTTATATTGCAAGCGGAACTCCCTTTCTAGTTAATATAACTGAAGCGAGAGTTCCGTGTGTAATATTAGTTGTACTTTGTTATGCAACAGGCCCCTGGTATTTCGGTGGACAAGACAGGAGTATCTATCGCCTATCTATTTAAATGCTTCGGTGGATGATTTTTTAGGCGACATGATCATTTATTCTTAATATTAAGTATATAAATTATCATCCGCCAAAATTTTAAATGGTCATATAGTTTCGTAGCATACCTAGCTTTCACAGCCTCGCAGCATAGCTTCATAGCAAATCTCTGGTGCAAAAGCACCCTAATAGTAGGATTAGCAGAACAGTGGCACTAACTTGCACTCGTTGACGTGTCCGGCGAGCGTGGCGACGCTGCGCCGGCCGGAGCCGCCCGGCCCCACCATCAGGCAGTGGCCGCGCTCGGCCCGCAGCACGCGCGCGACCCGCACCACGTGCTCCACGCGTCCTTGCACAGTGGCACTAACTTGCACTCGTTGACGTGTCCGGCGAGCGTGGCGACGCTGCGCCGGCCGGAGCCGCCCGGCCCCACCATCAGGCAGTGGCCGCGCTCGGCCCGCAGCACGCGCGCGACCCGCACCACGTGCTCCACGCGTCCTTGCACAGTGGCACTAACTTGCACTCGTTGACGTGTCCGGCGAGCGTGGCGACGCTGCGCCGGCCGGAGCCGCCCGGCCCCACCATCAGGCAGTGGCCGCGCTCGGCCCGCAGCACGCGCGCGACCCGCACCACGTGCTCCACGCGTCCTTGCACAGTGGCACTAACTTGCACTCGTTGACGTGTCCGGCGAGCGTGGCGACGCTGCGCCGGCCGGAGCCGCCCGGCCCCACCATCAGGCAGTGGCCGCGCTCGGCCCGCAGCACGCGCGCGACCCGCACCACGTGCTCCATCGCGTCCTTGAACAGCACCAGGTGCATCTCGGCGCGCGCAGTCGAGTTGTACTCGTCCAGGTATTCCTGAAGTAAAGTACTCATTGGTTGCAAACGAAAAAGCTTGTAAAATGTTTTGATTTGACCAATAGGTACTCATTTCTCCTGAGTAGCTACAGTTGTTCATGGTTGTCGATCGATAATTGGTTTCTTATTTTGCCCTTCAGAGCAAACTATACAATAGGTACGCAAAATGTAACAACCGGTGTAATACGCTAAATGTGCATAACACAGGTAAAACAGACGGAACGTGCAAAAAGAACAATGTATAGTCGACCAAGAAAATTCCTTTACCACTCTTACTTACGCTCTTACGCTCAATGTCGTTTGTACGATTGAAAACATCTAAGACCATTTTCGCGTATACCTACCTAAGTCAATGTGATAATCAGCCTTATTGTTTTTATTCTGATGTAGGAAAGAACTGTCACAACAAATGGTAAACCACTTACTTGGTCAACTATACATTCGTAAAAGGTACAAATCGGAAAATGTGCACGACTCGTAAAGTGTACAACACGATTTGTACTTTCAAACGCAGACTCGTTATTAGATTTGTAAGATTTAGCAGATTTCGGTCTACAGTATCCATTTGAGTTAACTCGTGACCACGGTTGCTGCAATGTGGCCGAAACGTCGAGGTAAATAAATAAATACTTATTTATTGCGTGATAAGTCCCGTTTAGTTTAATAATAAAATTATGAGTGAAAATCACGAAAGTTTAATACAGTATCCATTGCTATAACTTCAGTTTTGGTGATGCTGATTTTAAGTCCAAACCTACAACATGGAATATTACGTAAAAGATGCAAGGTCGGATGTTAGTGTAGATTTATGTGGTCGATATACGCACTATGCCTAAAAAAGGGTTAACGAAGTAGTAGTGAAAACCATATGAGAAGTACTTACCTTTAGAACCTGCATAAGCTTTAGCATATCCGGTATCTCCGCGTAAACCCGGTTTTCTTTGGGCACTGAGGAATTGAGAAAGTCACCAAAAAGCAGCATCGGCGGGTGCTCGATGATCGGTTCGTCGGGCACCTCCAGTATTGGCTGTTGGAAGTTCTTCTGGCAGACGGCACTCATAAGCCTATAGAAGTAACTCTTGTCTTCGATGTTGATGAGGCGGTCGTGGAAGACTCTTAGACATTCGTGGTAGAATAACCTGTAAAAATAGGGATCCAGAAGCAGAGACTGAATAGTATTCACTAAGAGACTTGCAGCAATAGCAGAAACGAATGTACAAGAAACAACATGAGCAACGACAGGTTGATTTCGTTTTTACTGGTGCCCGAAAGTTATGAATTTAAATTATTTAATGTGTACGCTTAACACATGCAGTATCTATTTTAAAGCAGTCTGCGGTACTGTCTGTCTATCTATGGCAGGGTTGTCCAACCGTGTGATTCCAGCTATTAGTCCAGTCCATTCATGCAGCAATAAGTTTATGAAAAATACTGATTGATTTGATTACGTAATTGGTAGATCGAACAGAGTGAAGTCTATGATATAGGGCATTTGGTACTGGAATCCATAATTAAATTTAGGAAGGAATCATACAAAATGAATATTGTATACACACCTTAACATACCCTGTGGTGCTCTCATGTACGCCGCGTCAGCTTGTAAACATCCCTGCATTGACTTGGACAAGTCGCGCAGATTGAATACGTAGTGTGACTTTGCAGGGGTCGGTAAAAGCTCAGAGCATATCTTCTGATACAAATCGACGGACGCGTTTACGATGGGATCGCCTAGACAAGATACCTCTGGCACGAAATCTTCCATGTGCCCGTTAAGAATGGCCTGGAATTGTTGACAAAGCGTCAGTATTTATCCGTAATGATAACGTGACAGAAAGATCTTTTTCATGTCCTTTTTTTAGTCCATCGCTTTCGGAAAGACCACCAATGATAGGCGTCGTAAGAAACTTGGCAGAAAGTACTCAATATACTACCTTCTGGACAAGGGGCGCTCGTTTATATGTATTTCTAATGGTAACTTGAAATTAGGGGACAAATGTTTCCAAAACCAAGAAAAAAATAAATTGAGTACACCTGAGTGAAATTTCAAATGTACACATTTAGACTACATGAACTCAAAATATGAAGTCAAAAGGTAATAATAGTTATACTTAATGTAATTTTAATTACCTATACCTTAAATTGATTGGTTGGTATGAGAAATCGCCCCAATTTTCCGTCGAAAAAAAGCCGTGGTGTTTTGACGGGTACGTATCAAAATATATAAAGTTTAAAAATAATAATGGACGAAATACATAATGGTCATTTGATCTAATGCAATTTTCTTGGAAATTCTCATCTTTACAGGATTTTCATAAAATAAACCTAACCTAAACCAATCTGTAGATTACACGATTAAAAAAGTGCGTTTAATCAATAGTTTAATAGAAAATTTTAGTATATATTATGACCATTATGTATTTCGTCCATTATTTGTTTTAAACTTTATATATTTTGATACGTACCCGGTTTGACCTATGGCCTCTCAAGCAGAGGGTCGTGGGTTCAAATCCCGGCTCGCACTGCTGAGTTTTTCGGAATTTATGTGCAAAATTAAATTTGAAATTAACTATGAGCTTTACGGTGAAGGAAAACATCGTGAGGAAACCTGCATACAATACAATACAATGACTCTTTATTGTCCACCATAAAGAAAACAATACAGAAAAACAAGTACATGGAAAAAATATACACCAAATAAATATAATATACTGCATACACCTGCGAAGAAGTTCAATGGTGTGTGTAAAGTTCTCAATCCACACTGGGCCCGCGTGGGACTTACGGCCCAAGCCCTCTCATTGCCTGAGCCCTGCAGGGGGACGTTTATAAGCTAGGATGATACCTTAAATATAGTCTTCATAGCTTCACTGTTGGGTGCAGAGATGTAGAACATAGCGAAATGTCGCACAAAGCGGCCCGTCAACGGGTTACGACCGCCGCCCGGCGGTGCGCACGCACAAGATAGCACAACGTCCAATAATTCCTTCCAGTACATTTTGTCGCGGTCGTACACCCCGCCGAAGTCTAGGAATTGCCTGCCAAAAACCATGACTAAAGCTTTCGCTCATTAGCAAAACACGATTACTGCCTGTGACTCGGAGAGCTTGCGTTGGTGGGTTGTTCCGCTGCATGTTTTAATACCAAATTGATAATAATAATTAAGTGAAAGTGACCGGCAATATATTTGCCGTCAAACAGAACTCACAGCCGATTCAAATTGGGAATGTCTAAAAAAAATTACCAGTGGTTTTTATATTTTTTTGTATAGAAAAGCCAATTATAAGAAACTAATTTCAATATTTTGTCATTTAGTTCTCTACTTTTTTCAAAATTAATTATTGAAACTATTTTAGTTGATGACGTCAGATTATAATTGAGGGCTCCCACAATGCCAAATTTCTAAATCTATCTAAATGCGTACGATAAGGCAACCCCTTTAATTATTTTTTGCGTAGTGGTACACTATACACTGTGTCACTTTACTGGCACTGACAAAGTGCTAGATGTCAGAAAGCGGGTCCAAATCAAACTCCGTAGTATAATCCACGCGTAAATTGTGAAGAATTCTAACCACACAGAATAAAGTACGACTTGGACCGGTCACGCAATTTACACCAATGTCAAATGAAGGTCCATTGCTTATTTGTTATATAATAAATTCATTACATAATATTAAAATGAAATAACTACAGAAAACGATTTAAAAAGCATTTATTTCGAAATGGTTTTTGATTTTCTATACATTGCAAAAAAATAGACATCCCCAATAGGCTAGTTTCCTAAAAAAATCTAATTAGTTCGTCATTTAAATTATCAAAAAATATTGGACACGTATTTTTTCTTTTGTCAATTGAACAAAAAATGACGGAGATATTGTATGTTGAAGTTCTGCGTGACGTCACGATTCGCTACACTTTTTAGCGAACCATGACGTCACGAGCCCCCACTCCCGAACTTTGTCGCGCTTTATCTTTGTCGTTTTTTGTTCAATTGAGAAAAGAAAAAAAAAATGTGTTCAATATTTTTGATAATTTAAATGTCGGACTAATTGTAATAGTGTTTTTTTTACCCAGGACACTACCCTATTAGCAAAATTTACGGTCCAAAATCGAATGACTTGACATGTCAAATGGTTTAAGTGTTAAGGAGTAACGTCCTTTAAACATAAACCAATATGTTCCTGTTCCAATCCAAGCCATGATTATACTAAAGTTCAACTTCGTTTGAATAGCTGGACTTAAATTTGCTTTGCCCTATCACAATCTACACGTATCCGGTCCTACTAAGCGTGACTTCATAGGAAACCCTAACAGTCAAGTCCTTTTGTTCCAAAATGGCAGTATCAATAACGTTGAAACCAAACCCATATTCCAATCACATCCATCGAAACTTATGATCGATATTGCGCACATTGTTCTTAATGACATCGAGAGCTGACCTATATTTATAGTCTGGACAGCAAAGGAAAAACCATTACCTGAGCAGCTCTATGGTCGGTTGCGCGCCGTAAACGTCAAGCTTGGGCATATTAACGTCGTCGATAAATATGACCACCTTCTTGCCGAGCGGCGCACCCAGCGCTTTGCGAGGCCGCTTGTCCAAACGCAACTCTATAACTTCCTGTTGTTTAACAACAAAAGAAGATCAATTCAGAACCACTTCCGAAAATATCTCACGGACCTATTCCTTATTGTGTATATTAGTACACGTACCTGTGTGCGAGTACTGCTTGTTTGTGCTGAAAAGTTCAATATGACAGGTATGTAGACTCCAGTCGCAGACATTCTGTTCAGAATTTCAGCAGCGATGCATGTTTTGCCTACACCTGAAATAATTTTAAGAATAACTCAACTATACTTTTCTTTACAATTGCGTGTATTGAATTTGATCAAAGCGTGTCAGTCCTCTTAATATCAATAGAGATATAAAACTACAAGCAAAATTTTACCTGTACTTCCCGTGAACATTACAGGTTTACCAGCTCCCAGAAGCTTTTCAAATAAATATCCATATCTCACAGTATCTATGGTAGGGACTAGTGTTTCGAAGAATGGCTTATTGCTGTCGTAAAGGAACTCTGGTATAATCTCAGCCCACACCTTCAGCTTACGTTGTTTTGTATCCATATACATATCGAAAAAGTTAAAGCCTTGTGGTAAACTATAATAATAAAATAGGCGTCAAAATCTAAAAGAAAATCCAATTAAATAATCCTGCTAATATTATAAATGCGAAAGCTTGTGTGTGTTTGTTACTCTTTCACGCTAAAGGGCAAGACTTTACCTATGTCGATGATAGCTATATCTAGAACTAGCTTTTGCCCGCGACTCCGTCCGCGTGGAATTAGTAATTTGGGCAGGTTATTTTTTTTATCCAATTTGCTTTTTCATCAATTATGACTCCCCTTAGTTCCTCGATGTAAAAAAAATTACCCGCCCTCCCCGCACCCTCCAACCCGCTCCCCCCCCTGCACAGCAATCCCGCACCCCCCGAACCCCCCCGCACGCCTCCCCACACAGCACCCCCCGCACACCCGCGTTCGTCCCAAGTCAAGCGTGCCTATAGAAGTTTTACTTCTAAAACCCCCGCACCTTCCCCTTCACCCCCACCCCGAACCCCCTCCACCCTCACCCCCCTCAACCCCAACCCACCCTCACCCCTCGGTGTTTTTGTCAAATATCTTGAAAACGGCGCATCCTACGGCAAAATCAATGAAATTTTCATCCCCCCTTAAAACTCCCGCACCCCTCCCCCCACCCCCATAGATGTTTTTGTCAACTATTTTGAAAACGGTTACAGACGGGACCGTAGCAGTTTAACGTTCTCATTCCATGTGCCTCTGACTATTAAGTGACCACTGCCGGTTTTCATCCTATCTATCACAGAGACATCATTGAACACCCGTACTCTTGCCGGTCATAATGAAGTCTTATCTATCGGCCTATTATTGACATACCTAAAAATTTGTACGGAACCCTCGGCCCTCGACAAAACTGTTTTTTTTTTTCATTATAATAGAACTCCGGTACTTAGTTTACTTTATGTGATTTTATGAAATAATCGTAAATTGATATTATTATAGTTGAAGTTATAAATTTATAGTTTTATCGATTCGAGTTTTAAAATTTTCACTTCTCTAGTCTGTGGTTTTGACACCTGCCACCCGCACCATGCTACAGTGAAAAGAATATAGTCACTGTCATCATATTATTGAAAGGGAAAGTCGCCTCGTTGTATCATGATCATGACGTGCAAATGAACTTCAACCGTAGGGTGGTAGACCATATTTTTGGCCGTCTGTACCACAAAACTCACAAGTGCTACGATTCTACATAATTGTTCAGTTTCTCATACAAAAAAGTGACTATTATCTAGAACTACTTAGCTGTTTTTCGTAACTCCGTCTGTAAATAGTTCGTTTATCACTAACCCGGGGATCTATGCAATTTTCCGGGATGAGAACTATCCTTCGTGTTATCCAGAGTCTCAAATTCCAGCGTCGGCTGCAAGGCCGACATCATGCTGAGTTGAGACCATTTCGTGACCATATTTATTAAGTATCTGTTTCCGATTCCTCTTTTTGTATTTGTTTTTTCTTTGTCACGAATAAATGTTTTTCTTTCTTTTCTTTTCTTTCTTTCAAACTATCTTCAGGCTAAATTTCATCTAAATTGGTTCAGCGGTATAAACGTGAAGAGGTAACAGACAGACGTTTCGCATTTATAATATTAGTATGAATTGTAGCACTTGTAAGTTTTGTGGTACAGGGGCAAGGTCGCACATACTATTCAGCTTCCTCAAATTCTTCAAACTGACGTTTGACGATCTCTTCAAAGGTTTTTCTGTTAGCTTCATAGATGTTTCCTCCAATGCTCCAAACGTAACAAAATATGAAGCAGTAAGCAATGTAGACTTTTATCGCCGCTTTATCGGAAAACCGCTCGCCTGGCTCACCCAGTAAAGCTCCCATGAGAAAGCAAAGGGCTGACACTTTGCTTATGTCCACCTGTAACGATAACCGCTCTTATTCATATCGGTTAAAATGGAGCTCACGTTTAAAGTAAAATAGAACTGTTTTAAAAATCGGCTTAAATTGAATTAAACTGTTAGTTTACCTCATAAGTTGCATCGTTCTTCTTGGGCCTACAGACAGACTGCATTCCAACAGCAATGTAACTGTCAACTGCCGACTGCCCATAATTTTTCTATTGCAGGTCCTATGCAGTCGACAAAACTGCACTCAAACTGCACGCTAGTTGCGATTAAAATGTATGGGCGGTCGGAAGCTACGATTACGTTGCGGTTGGAATGCATTCCGTCTGTAACGGCCCTCAAATGGCGTTATGGCGTTATGATTATGACAACTTACCTGACTAATCCCGACTGTGCATTTCGTGTTGACATGCTTGAGCCCGACCTCCAACATTTTGAACAATTCGTATATAAAGTCGGCGTTTTCTTGGTTAAAGAGATTTTTCTCTAAGCCATCTTCTAGCCACGACCGGACGTAGGGCAAATAGCCCAGTTCGTTGGGGTCTATGTACACCATGCCACACCGTGAAACCGTGGCCGGGGACGCTTGGGCCAGATCTGCTACCTGGATTAGTTACAACTTCAGAATAGTTAAGACTTAATCTTAGCTTTATTGCGGAACACCTAATGAAACCGTGCTCGTACCTCAAACACCATGTGTACATATGGTGTCAGTTTGATTCTTTCGGAGTTGGATAAGCAAAGCATTTTATTGTCATCGAGCACCGTGTTCATATTCTCGATCCACACGGCATCTACCGGCCCGTCGCATATCAACCATTGGTGGTCAACCTTCTCACACTGAATTAAAGTTTTATCCGTTATTGTATAACTTATTTCTTATTGGTATAGGGTAAAACCAGGATAGTGCCCCGATTATATTACTCTAGTTTTGTGAATTAATCGTATTTTATTTCAATTATTTATCGAGAGCCTTTCCAGCTACCACTAAGTTGACAGAGTCGCATGTCTCTGTGTGATTGCATGGGAAGGCAAAATGCGATCTAAGTTTATAGGGGATAGGTTATCCCGTTTCGTGGGAGGGCATCTATCCCATACAGCATTGATATAGCAACTAGCACATACGTGGGATAGATGTCACAAAATGAAGAGGTCTGTTAAAATCGCTATTACTCTGAAAATATTCAAGAAAATGTTTTTTACTCTTTATATATTGGTCGATGAGCACACAAAGTACCGGTCGGTTTTACAAATAATACATTTTACTTTTTTTTGATATGGAGTGACTTCAATAAGTGGGGTAACTATACCGGTTTTACCCTAATCTGTCGGTGCAGCCACATTTTCTTCAACTTACCTGTACAGCGGTTCTTAAACTTAGTGGTAGTATTCCGTCATGCCACTCCAATGTCTGCAAGTTAACTTCACCATACAACTCGCCAATCGTAAGACTTTTCGGGTTCATTATGTACTTGTGCACGGGTTGGAACTGAGTTCCTATGACACCGTTTTCGTGAAGACGAGTATACGTGTCGGCTAGTATCTAGAAAATACATTGAAAATATTAAGAAGTAATTTAACTATCTCGAAATCAAAGCGAAATAAATATAACCTAAGGTGTTCTAAGCTAGACTAATCTGTTAATAAAAATCAGTGCAGGCTTACGTGTAACACCACAGTTTTTCCGCCACCAGTCGGGCCGACCAACATCACACCCCATCTCACGATCATTGTTTCGTGCAACTGGATGACTTTCCGAATTTGACATATCTCGACTTGCTTCTTAGTTTCTCGCAGGCATATCTCTGTTAAGAGATCGGGAAGAACAGACATGAAACTTCACTTTTGCTAATATAGTGCTTTTATTCTCAACGACGAAAAAGAAGATCTACATGTACTTACTTATGCAATCTTCCATAGTGGAGTAGTCTCGTTCAGGTAGGCTGACACCAGGGAACAGGTCAGACAAAATGCCCGCAAACAGGATCGCGTCCGCTGCCAAGAACTTTGGCAAGTTGCTGTCGTTTAGAGCGCACAGCAGTGTCTTCTCTTCGTGTTGGTCAGGACTAGCTCGCTTTAGAGCACCAGCCATCACCTATAAGTACTTCAAACCTAGCATTACGATGTCAGTTAAAACAATTAAATTATATTGTTTCAACGGTTTTACCAATATGTACGGTCAAAATCTATTGTTCCTACAGAGATTTCATAAATGCTAATTTAGGCATACTTACCAGGACACTTTTGACCGCCCGCATACCGAAGTCGTAATGGTCTTGCTTAGAAAGTTGTTCGCTCGACAGTTTGTACATTTGTACCATCTTTTTTGCTAAGCCTTTCGAAGATTCAAAGCCTTCCGAATACAGAATAACTTCCGCGATGAGAGCTAAAAGAAAACTTGAATCATGTAAGTAATCGTTGTCGTAAATAGCTACTATGATTCTCTATTTAGTCTCTTTGAGCATTTAAAAAAAAGTGTACCCTTTACTGTTTTAAAAAAATGAGGTAATTTATGGGTTTTTCTCAAACATGCTATGAAATGTTGACGTTATGTTCCTTACAATACGCCACGAAGTGTCACAATGCAGGCGCGGCGTGGTGTGCGGCTAGACGAGAGGTCAATAATGGAATTTCATACAACATTGCTGGCCAAGGCCAGCAAAGTGATCGTCTATTGTTTCATACCATGTCGTTTATAGGTCTATGGCATCATAGCATTTAGCCATTAAAAAAAAACTATAAGCAATATTTGTGTTTTGGTTCATTATGACATTCTGCCACTACGCTTATTTAAGGTAAGGTAAGATGATGACGGTGATGTTGATGGTGGTGATGGTGTTGATGATGGCGGTGATGATGATGGTGATGGTGGTGATGATGATGATGGTGATGATGAGATGATGATGGTGATGATGAGATGATGATGATGATGTTGATGATGATGATGGTGATGATGATGGTGATGATGGGTGATGACTGGTGATGATGATGGTGATGATGGGTGATGATGATGATGATGATGGTGATGATGATGGTGATGTTGATGATGATGATGGTGATGATGATAGTGATGATGGGTGATGATGATGGTGATGATGATGATGATGATGGTGATGATGAGATGATGATGATGATGTTGATGATGATGATGATGGTGATGATGATGGTGATGGTGATGTTGATGGTGGTGATGGTGTTGATGATGGCGGTGATGATGATGGTGATGGTGGTTATGATGATGATGGTTTGATGATGATGGTGACGATGGTGATGATGAGATGATGATGTTGATGATGATGATGATGATGATGATGATGATGATGATGGTGATGATGGGTGATGTGATGATGATGATGAAGGTGATGATGATGGTGATGATGAGATGATGATGATGATGATGATGGTGATGATGATGATGTTGATGATGTTGATGATGATGATGTTGGTGGTGATGGTGATGGTGATGATGATGGTGATGATGACGACGACGATGATGATGGTGATGATGATGCTGATGATGATGATGATGATGCATGTTTGAGAAAAACTCTATACAAGCCTTGGCCACGAACAGGGATTGCCGGCCTCGTATCTCTAGATGGCCTCGTTAACACTCGGCCATCTATAACTTGTCGGCCGGCAATCCCCTATTTCGCGGCCGCTGCAGTAATGTACTATTCTTATACAGTTCATTTTCATAAGGAAAAATAGTGTCCTTAATTTTTGGGTCAGTAATGTGATTTTTTTTCATACAGTTTATACGGGTCGTCACAAAACTGACACAAAAAAATTGTACGGAAAATTAGAGTATTTTTTTTTCATCTTCAAGATCAATAGTGCTCATGATTTTGAGTAAGACAAACCCAAAATTTCCTCATTTAAAAAAAAGTGAGGGGATAGGTACAGTTTTTATTGAAAACGCCCTTTCTAAGTAATGAGAAAGAAAACGAGCAGCGAGGACTTGGAATTGATTGCCGGCACCGTCAGAAAAAGTACTAGGGGATTTCTGAATTTCCAGATACATCTTTTCTAACAGCTACGACCAAATATATCTTTAATGGTAGTGGTTGGAGGTAGTAGTTTTAATTTAAACTTAAGATAGTTCCTAGTAACCTCTTTGCTATTCGAACCACAAATAAGAAAAACCCTTACAGGTAAAAACCCTTGGACTGTAACAGAGAAAAAAGGCCCTTGGGTTTTATTCCGGGCTTTACACCCAAGTTACTGCAGCCTGCATGTTATGACATTGCGTGTGAGCAAATGTGAGGAAAAATTAATTAAGCAGTTGCTAAGATATTTATACTGTGCTATATCGGGCCTAGCTAATCTTTAATTTAACAAAATTTACCATAATCGGGGACCATCATAGATATGGGCCGGAACAAAGCTTTCAAGTTGTCAGGCAGTTCCGTTCTGCCAGCATATCCTGGATTCATAGTGATAAAGGCTGCGCATGTATGGACAAGCTTGATCTCGCGCCCTTCGAACATGAACCTGAAACATGAAATAATAGCACAAAAATAGCCATAGACCCTCTGCCAGTGGATCGACTGGTTGGCTGGAAAGAGGCAGTTGCGAAGCACTAGTTTAGCTAGTAGCTAAGAACTGTTAAACTGTCTCTTTTGTGAATCCTGTGCTCGTGGGGCAGTAATAGTCTTAACCCTAGTATGTAATACATAATATTTTCCAATATATTTACCTGGTCTGTTTGGCTACTTTAGCATTCCTTATAGTGATAAGTTGTTGAGCAATCACAGACAGCACTTCTATATCAATTCTATTAAACTCGTCGAAACAACACCAAGCGCCAGAGGTCGCTAGCCCGGAAAAAAAGCGACCCATCATCTTGTAGTCGAGACCTAGAATCAAGCAGATACAAAGTTATATTACTTCTTAACCCTTGAGCCGTTTCATCAACATCAGATGTCCAATCTTTAATTAAAACAACCATAGTAAAGTTATTAAGCTTTTATCAAATCAGAAAATGGGGCTTCTCGTAATAGGCTATTTGATGCTACCAATCAATTAACATACTTTAAATGAGGTGAGGTGTTAGAACGCGAATGCCCCATACATTTTGTATGGTATTAATAATTTCCTTTCAAACAAAGTAACTAAAAATAAAATTTTACAGCTAGAAAAAAAAAACTGGTTTTCAGAATAAAAATTTAATGTTTTTTTTTTAAAAAGAAACCAGTCTTTTAATTAGGTATTAGTTAAAAGCGTCCAATATCATAATATTAAGACAACACTATCTATTTATTAACTATTTATTCACTTCTCATGCTCGTTAACATTGTATTTATGTTGGAGATAGGCTGCTTAAAATTAATTATCCACCTTCAGAGCAATTGAAGACAACACACTGAATGGCCAGAGACTTGGCCAGATCTTTGGTGGTTTCCGTTTTGCCAGTGCCAGCGGGCCCGGCGGGCGCGCCGCCCAAATCCAACTGCAAAGCACCCATCAGGCACAAGTAGCAACGATCGGTCAGCGGCGTTATTACGAGTACACCTGAAATATTCGCACAAAGGGTGATTCAGGCGAATATTCTGCCTTTGATTAACCCTGCTATTGTAAATGAGCTGACCTCCAGCGCCCAAATATTCGTGACCGTAGATATAAAGGGCGCTCGACATGCGAGCGACGCAATTGTCAATATCCTCTTCCCAATAATAGCGAATCATTTTGAGCCATTCGAAGTCAGTCCTGTAAGATCACAGGGAGACGTCAAAGTTTAACACTTATAGCTTGCTTTAGTCTTAGAATACAGAATAAACCATAAGCCGTGTGTACGCGTCTGATTGAAGCCAATATTGTTACCCAAAAAGAGAATAATATAATGTTTTGACAGTCAGTCTTTCAGCTCATAAATGCAGTCGAAAAACAACAACACTTATCCATAATCATCAACGTTTCGGCCGTGTTATAACAATCAACAATCTAGATAACGAATAGAATGTTCTATTAAATAGAACGTAGGTATCCCGTGCGTGTTTTTCTATTCGATTCTGGACACCCTTGGCACAGCACGTGTAGATTAGTAATTTTAATAGTTAAATAACATCATTCGGATTATTCGCGGTAGTCCCTTTGGCTGTTCCTTTGAAAGAACTATGCGTTTTTTTCGCACTGGTTCCTTCAGAAAAGATGAAGGAAGAACTGCGTTTATTTTTTCCTTTTGTTTCTTGTCACAGTAGCACCTTTAGTTCTAGCAAAAGAACAAAGGCGAAAAAATAAACGCAGTTCTTACTTCACCTCTTGTAAAGGAACTAGTGTGAAAAAAACCGCAATATGTAGTTCCTTCGAAGGAACAGCCAAAGGAACTACCGCGAATAATCCCATCGTTCAAAAATGTAAGAGAATACTTACGCTTTCTGCACATGTTTCTCCACCATATGTGATATAGTATCCCTGGCGTGCACGTCGATAGTGATAAGGGCGCAGAGAACCTTCCTGAATAGTGAAGTTAGGTCCTTGCGAGTGAGAGCAGCTAGGTCGTTCAAGTCGACAATGCCGCTCTTTTCGAACTCTAGTAGCGCAGTGTCGATGCGGAGCGGTATGTCCAGAGCGAATAGTTCGTGAATCGCCTTTGCCCACATTATTTGAGACACGGTTAGTACTATCTGTCACAAAAAATATAATCAACTTTGACATATGAGTACTTAATAGTAGAGGAGCCCAAGAATTTTTTTTGGGATTTAATCAAGCACTGCAGATTAAAATATTAAATCCAAGCCTTTATAAGCGAGATAAGAATTTAGAAGGCCGACCACCTTAACCCTTTATAAGGCAGAGGCGATTTATCGACCACATGCATTAAGTTGGAATTTCAACCTTATTGTTTACACTATACGTCACAATTTCCATTGTAATATTCTGTGAATATTTCAAGCGTCTACCTGTTGCTGTTATCAATATCGAGCAAAAACGAGCAAAAAATCACGTTTGTTGTATGGGAGCCCCCTTAAATATTTATTTTATTTTGCTTTTTAGTATTTGTTGTTATAGCGGCAATCGAAATACATCATCTGTAATAATTTCAACTGTCTAGCTATCACGGTTCATGATATACAGCCTGGTGAGACGGACAGACGGACGGGCACCGGAGCCTCAGTCATAGGGTCCCGTTTTTACCCTTTGGGTAAGGAATCCTAAAAACTAATGCTAATACAACTGCTGACTGGTTAGATCAATTTACCAGAATCGTTATTTCCTAGTAGCAAAATTTTCGTTTGCTTTTTTCCCCACTATGGTTTTTTATTGAAGCTTATTTTCACAGTAAGTAGAGTTTTCTCCCAATTTGAATCGACACAGAAACAGAAACAATGCGGAGCTCTTTTTTCTGTGAGCTTTTGGCCCTTCTGGCCAATGCAAACTTAACATAACCTGAACCTATCTATGTTTCTGTGTTGATTAAGATTGTGAAAATAAGCTTCAGTCTTTGATCAATTATAACTGTAGATCCACAGTCGCGCGCCCGAAAATGTCCGAGCCAAATGAGCGCCACTTTGATAAAAGTGGCCTTCTTTTTTCTCAGAACGTTGCGTGAAATTGTCAAGTTTAGCTGTCAAGTGGAGTTTTGCCGCTACCGAAATTCGACTGTAATGAAGTAAAGACTAGGTTCAAATTTCTGTGTAGGTGATGATTTTATTTGTTACGCAACCAAATAAAAAAGTTCGGACATTCTTTGAAGGGGATTTTGTTCGGCAATGTGTATCTACAGTTATAATTGATCAAAGGCTTCAGTAAAAAACTATAGTGGAGAAAAAAAAAATTGGGAAAAAATGCGAACGGAAATTTTGCTACTAGGAAATAACGATTCTGGTAAATTGATCCAACCAACCTAGTTAGGTTACGTTGGAAGCAGTTGCTTTCTAGGCTTCATTCTACATTTACAAAATTAATAGAAAGAACTACTTTTTGCTGTTGCTAAAATATACATAGCAATGACGCGACATCGGATAGCCTAGTTATTAGAGAACCTGACTACGAAGCTTGAGGTCCCGGGTTAGATTCCCGGTCGGGGCAGATATTTGTGTGAAAAATACGAATGTTTGTGATCGAGTCTTGGATGTTTAATACGTATTTAAGTATGTATTTATAAGTATGTTTATCCGTTGACTAGTACCCATAGTACAAGCTTTGCTTAGTTTGGGATTAGGTCAATGTGTGAATTGTCCCGTGATTTTATTTATTTATGGCGTTTACTCCAAAGTGACAACTCTCGCTTATTTACTTTCCATCGGCCGCCACCTAACTTGGCACGAACCAAAATAACTACCACTTACTTGGTTAGGGTGCAATTCTACCCATTCCACGCGCGGCCGCAGCATGTAATCCTTGAGAGCAAATTTCATCGATCGCTTCACTGACGCGAACATGGCTTCCTCTACTTTACACAGCCAGTCTTCTACGTTGCCTCTTGCTTTCAAACCCTGTGTTACATATTATTATTATCCGATACTCACAATAACTCATTCATTATTTTATTCATAGTAGACTCACCCCCTGTTTCACCATCCATTGATCAAATTTATTTGACGGATAAATGTGATGCCGTCCCTGTTTGTTTTGTTCGAATAGACGGAGACGGCATCACATTTATCCGTCAGTTAAAATTAATCAATGGGTGGTGAAACAGCCCCTTAAAGAAGAATGAATTTTGAATTTGAGTATTGAATATTGAATCAGGAAATTTAATAGATATAAAAATATAACAGTACCTTGCCAAGATTAATTCTCTCTCCTTCAGGCGACAACATCGCAATAATGTCGGTAGTAAGATCTTCCGGCTTTGCAGTCTTTGCGAGCTTTGCTTGCAACATATCGCGCGTTTGAAACGACATTTCCCTCTCGACCAGAGTGCCGTCTTCAGTTATATCCATTTCACTCTCAGGAAGTTTAACACCAAATTCTAATTTGGCGATCGCGTCGAAACATTTACGTAGATGTGGTTGCACCGCGTGTGGATTGCGCGTCTGAACAAAAGAACGCAATGATATTATTTTACACGCAACCGAAAAAATAAATTAGATATACTAGTTTACAAGGTATGGACATTACCTGGGCCAATATTTCCAACAATTCGTCGTTAGACAGGAAGAAGAATCTCGGAAAAGCAACGCGTTTCGTTTCCAGATACGCCTCCAGACACTTCATGATTTGGTCGAGCATTTCGTTATTACGCACAAATTCTTCGTAAAGCTTTGGTTGGGTGGCTGCAGGCATCGCCAATGGCACCTATACACGTTAAGTGTACTTATTAGTATTATGATGAATTCCCATTGTATTCAGTACAGCTAATAAAATATCGTATATCCAAAAATTGCAGAGATCCAGCTATATAGGGTACATACCAAAACTCGTTCAAATCTTTCACCCGTTTTAGCGTCAAAGAATAAAACACACACGCACACAAGTATCTTAACCAACACACATAAGAATTTATAAGATAGAAGGATGAATTATCCTACATCATATCATAACATTTAGCCAAACTTACGTACTGTGCTTGATTGCGTATCTCACCTTAGCCAATTTTCGCATAATGTCTTTCCATGACTTGTCGACAATCGTGAACAGTCTAGTCTCATTGGGCAGTTGTCTCTGGATATCGGGAGCGGAAAAGATGACCTCCAAATAAATCCACGTCTGCTGACACGCAAACCATTCTTCCTGGAATAGTAAGTCAAGTTCATGTGAATTTCAATACTTGGTGTGTCTGGGGAAATAGATGGCCTCTCCAATGGGTCTGGCTGCTTGCAGAATAGTAGGGGATAACCTGCGATTAACCATATAAATCGAATAGGTCACCGCGACGCTCGAATTAATCCCCATTTAGCTCTTGGGCTCCCGTACTAGAAGATATTGAAATAGCATAATACATATATCTCATACTCTGCATGGCTTGCTCGATGAACAGCGGCTTCCGAACTGTCTCGTTGAGGTCGAATTCAACTTCAATAGGACTCAAACCACAACACGAGAACACGACCGCACAAGTACATCCGGTCTCAATATCTCCAAGCAGGAGTTCGTCTATGGAAGCCGTAGGATAAGACAGAATACTGACCAAAGTCCTTGAAAATAGGTCCAAGTTTTTAGCCCACTCTTCGACTCTGCTTTTGATGGGGCCGCAATTCCTCGAGCTGAGGATCGTGCCGATGTGAATATTGCTCTCGTCGACAGCTGCTTGAATCTCGTCGAGGCCTCCAAGCACGAATACGTCTTTCGCGTCTTTGTGAAGCAGCACCGGGAATTCCAGCGCCTGCCATAGATCTTCCACCTGCCCACAAACGGGGTACGTCGGGATGACATGAACAACTATCGGTTTCGTGGTGGCATTTTGTGAAAGTTACCAGTGAGTATATAAGTAACGACTCTAGTTTAAACCATGGGGCTGTGAGCCCTCGGACACAAAATTAGCGGGCTGCGGGGCGGCAAGCGGCGCGGCCAATTTTTTTTCTGTTAATTGCGTGTGCTGCCTGGTAATCAGTGTGTGGCGAGCGTCACGACCGCACAATGAACTGAGAAGTTCCGCTGACCGCTGACTTCGAGTCCACGGCAAGCTTTTCAACCGCCGTGTCCCGTGTGTTACCAAAATCGACTAATAGTATGTACGTCTGTCAACTATACTCAACGCCGCATATAGATTCCAAAAAAGTTACCAAAGATGGCCGAACGTAACTGACACAAGTGTCATTGTCATTGTGACCTTCCAGATGTAGCCAACCCATGCACATTAATAAAAATTAGTCATAATAATATTTTGTTGTTATTTAAGTGTAAAGATTATCCCAAGTTTTTGATGTTTCCTATAAGTATACCTACGCATACCGTATTGTGCACAATGTGTGTTGCTCATGAATACCTTGGTTTTGAACTATCCATGTGCCAAAATTTATCACAATGAATTGACTTGAATTGACACTCATATGACTTCTAGGACTAACGCTCCTCGGGTCTAACGCTTCTGACGCTTGCCTTCGCTTTCACCATCTCTTTCTGTCATCAACTTATACCGTTTGACAGAAAGAAATAGTGATTGCGAAGGCAAGCGTCAGAAGCATTAGACAATAAGCCTGCAGGTACCGGTTCCATGTTACTTGCGTAAATGCAAAACCCACGAACAAAACATAATAACAAAACTTAACAGGAAACAAAAACTCGACGAAAAATATCACGAGTACAGAAAGCATTTGATCATTCCAAACGTCAGATGCCGAATGAAGTGACAATTGGAGATGTCATGGTTGGCCCTGTGGTCGCCATCACAGAAATATATCGAGATATTTCTGTGGTCGCCATGTTTACCATAAAGTTTGACATACGTGATTTGTTGTCAACATTTCTATGTGCATATCAAAAATATTTGTAAATAGTATATAGGTACGCAAATTATAACATTAATAGTATCCAAATGTTGTTTAAACCTGAAGTATTACCACTGTAATATGAACTTTTCTTCTACAAAACAGTTTCAACCAAATATCTGTAGGTGAAATTAATATTGATATTAAATTATTTATTTATGCGGTTGCATTTAATTTTAACTTTACAATTACCTTTGATCAATTATAACTGTAGATGCACAGTCGCGCGCCCGAATATGTCCGAGCCAAATGAGCTCCACTTTGATAAAAGTGGTCGACTTTTTTCTCAGTACGTTGTTGTCAATGCAAGCGTAACGATGCCCACGTGCGTCTTTAAAAAGTGCAAAAATCACTCGAAAAAACGGAATAAATCTAATGGAATATCATACTTTCGGTGAGTATCTGTTGTTTTATCTATTAAATTCTAAGAATCAGAGAGAAATATTGATTTAAATTAATTTTAAAGCCATTTCTAAATTGCTAATTAAAAGATTAACGTTGTCAGAATTCCACAACATTGACATATGCCTTGTCTTTGTCACACGCACAGGAAAGCTTATCAGTAAAACGAAACAGATAAACAACAGAACATAGAACAAAAGTGTAGTGGAGTTGCCATCACCCTATTTTTTTATTTCTAGAACGTTATGTGTTTTTGTGTGAAGTTTTGATTTCCTGGATGTGTATACGTATGTCATGTATGTGTGTATGTGTTACTGGTTATAAAGTAAGTCAAGACCACCTAGAATTGTTTTTTGGCCAAATAAGAAGCCAAGGTGGTTTCAATAACAATCCCAATGCGGTGCAATTCAAAGCTGCATACAAAAAAATTTTGACACACGTTGAAGTCGGAGAAAAGTTTACTGGAAATTGCATACCACTGGAAATCATACCAGTTCTAAGCGGAAACGCAGTCGCCAACATTAATAACACTTCGGCTGGCTATCGCTTGGACATTGACTTGGAAGAATCTGCGTCTATGGGGGCATTTAAAGAAAGATTAGAGGAGTCCGAAATTCAAACATACACAAACAACTGCAATATAGTTTCTGCCTCATTGGATTGCGATCATCTTGATTCCGAGCTGATCAAGCAGATCGTAGGATACATCTCCGGTTTCGTAGTGAGATATTTACTGAAGCATCTAAAATGTGAAGATTGTAAAGACCACTTGCTAGCCAAAGAAAAAAAATCATTTCATAAATTAATTGACATGAAAGACTTAGGAGGATTGTGCTATAGCTCCGGAGATGTATTTGTTATCTGTGACAGGGCGGAGGTAGTGCTCAGAAGGCATTTACGTTCAGGCGGTAGTAGGTGCGAAAAACAAATAATTTGCGTGCAAATTTTAAAAGAATTATTGTATAAAAAGACATTGACTGAAGTTAAACACAACCATCGCAACTGGTTAATAAAGTCCATAATTATGAAATATGTTGACATACGTCTCCATTACGAAGCTAGAAAGACAAGCCAAGACCTGAAACAAAAATCTAAACGACAATTATATAATAAACTTACCTTGTTTCAAGGACACTGATTGAAAATAAAAATTAATAAAGTTATTATATTAAAAACAAATTTTATTCATAAATAATGAAATTTGTTTGATTTTTTTTTGTTTCATTATAATACTACCCACCATTACAAAAAAAAAATATACACGGTGACTTCAAATACATAATATTAGGGAGAAAATTATACTACAATATTTTAGACTATCGCGGTCTTTACTAATTTCATGATTTAAAATCGGGTTTTGTTCCGCGTACTATCGCCCCAAGCGCCAGATAACCAACTTAAAGGCCCAGTTTGCGTGCAGTGGCTAGACATCTGTCCATAACAATCCATAGCAATAAACATCAACGGCTGCAAGCAAATTTGTTATGAAAATGGGTATCTGACGTCTGGGGCGATGGTACCTTGATTTTGAAGAAGCCCGATATTTCGGCACAGTTGCATGCGCCATGATCACGAGACGACACTGTGTCAAGGTACGCGGAACAAAACCCGATTTTAACTCATGAAAATTATACTTTCTGGATTTTCTCATGATTACGAACAACTTTAAGTACTCCCCTACACTCTCCAAGGAACCTAAATGGCAAATTTCAGCTTTCTACGACCAGTAAAACAAATAATCGATCCTGTTGAACTGAATAATATAAATCCCGTTTTTCCATAACCCGTGGGAATTTCGAAAAATCCTAAAAATATTTTTCACTATTATAATATTTAATGTTCAATATTATATACTTTTATGCCCAATTTGAAGAGTAGTAATTATAATATACATAATTACGGAGATACATAGGAATCCCGTTGAACTGAATATATATATCCCGTATTTTCCTTATCCCGTGGGAATTTCCAAAAATCCTTCCTTGTTGGATGCCTACATTGTATACACACATTGTACACATTGTACACATTTGCAAAATTTCAAGTCTCTAGGTGCAGCGTTTTGGGCTGTGCGTTTATATACAACAGTCAGTTAGTCAGTTTATCATTTTATACTTATATCTCGAAAACGGTAAACATTTGGAGTAAAGAAAATTAGGTTTTAAATTATCTAAATGACGTCCCCATTCATTCTGTAAAGTGTTGGCGTTAACCTTAATTTCACCGTTTTTTATTGCATTAATTGACAAAAACTTATTGTAAAGAAAGTCCTCTCCTAAAGTCGGAATGCATTCTTTGTTCTACAACATCATTTCGTCCGCCAAAGCAACGTCAATTTCGTCAAAGCAATCTTACAACGTCGCCTTCAATGTAGCAAGTGAAATTAATCACTATGCCGTTTCTGATAAGGCTTACATTCATATCCGACCAAACGTGTGGAAATTGTGGAGTTTAGCTGTCAAATGTCAAGCGTTGTGGAGTTTTGCCGCTACCGAAATTCGACTGTAATGAAGTAAAGACTAGGTTCAAATTTCGTCACGTATTTACGTATTTGGGATCAGTTTTCTCTACGCACACGTAAATAAATTTTTAACTGTGAAGTTGCGAAATTCAACTGTAATTAAGTAAAGACTAGGTTCAAATTTCGTCACTTATTCTTTTCACACAAAGTAATTACTTTGTGTAGGTGATGATTTTATTTGTTACGCAAACAAATAAATAGTTCGGACATTCTTTCAAGGGGATTTTGTTCGGCAATGTGTATCTTCAGTTATAATTGATCAAAGACAATTACATATAAATAAATTACTTATGTATTATATTTAGAAAAGTTAAAACTTAACTATACAAAACTTTGTCATTTTATTGGCAACACACTGGTAGTTTTTTTTTGGAATCTATATACGGCGTTGAGTATAAAACTTGTGACCACCACCACGTTTGGTGTGGTGTGTTCGCAGAATTGCAATTGGTTTTAGTTCCCATGAACTCCGTACATTATCCTTAGATTTTAATGGGATAAGGCGACTGAAACGCTGCGCGGCCCCACTCATCTAAGAAAAATTATCACTTTGAGCTTCGATCATATAATACGTAGATGCAGGATCGCCGCTCGAAAAATGGAGCCATCAAAACAAGGCGTGAATCATCAATTGCCTTCTTTCGCTCTCATAGCAATATAACGAAACTCGAATATTTGAGTATCGTGTTTGTACCTTATTACTTAACGATAAGGTTAATTTTACAATACGCTTTCTTTCAGATATTTTGTTTTATTTCTCAACACCGTTGTTAATGTTGTCATTCCATTTGTGGTAACAAAAGGTAACAAAACTGAAGGTCACAGATTATTTACGACTTGAACTACGTAAGGTATAAGGCATATTAAAATGTACTACCTAATACCTATGTACATTTACTATATCACTACTCTAAGGCTGGATTTTACCAAAATTTTATTCCGAGAATAACACTTACTCTCAGATAGTAATGTCAAATTACTATGGCGGTTTGACATTACTATCTGAGAGTAAGATCCAGCCTTAATTTGTCAGTGTTGTCATAAGTCAGGATTGGCACGACGGAGAAGATTTTTGAGTTTGATTTTGTATAGGACCTTGCATCTACGCATTATATGATTGAAGACTATGAGTTAGGAAACCCTTATTGAATTCGTAGAATTAGTGGGTGTACCTTTTTAAGCAGTGCCTCGAGCCCCGCTTCCGAACTGGCCTGGCCTGCGACCTCCATCAGTTCCTCGGCGTACTGGAACGCCTTCAGGTCCTCCAGCAGAGTCAGCGTCACCACCATGTCGGGCGTGATGCGCGTGTGCAGTACCTCTTCGATCTTGACCCAGTGCCGCGGTTTGAGGGCGGGGTTGCGGAGATACGTCATCACAGGTAGCTGGAATGGAATCGCTCATTTGATTGCGTTACACAAACATTCTCATTTAGTTAGGCTAATATTAAATTGGTGTTAAAATTTAATATAATATATAATAAATTCTATTTACAATCAAAAACCATAATACACCGTAATATCTTCGTAATTGGGCCAAATTTATTTTGTTACATGTTTTGACTTTTTTTTATTTGTCAAATTGTATATGATTTCTGCCCATAATCACAAGCTTTTTGGATCCTACTACACTATCCTACTAAAAAAAGTGTCCAAAAACTTCCAAATAATTTTCGATTCTTCAATTTAGTTAGGTGCGGTCATATAGTGTAATAAATAATGGTAACTCAACGGAAAAAAACTTAGGTCACTTTTGTTCTCCTTGTAGGATCGAAAAAGCTCGTGATTCTGAACAGAAATCACATAAAATTTGCCAAATAATTAAAATAAGTCAAAACATGCACACGTGTAATTTTTATTGGCCGATGGTTTACACGTGATTCTTAGTCTGCACAACCACTAGAGCTGTGCGACGTCGATTAGCTAAGCGATGTGCGATAGAATTACTCAACATTTCTATCCTCGCTTATGAAAGCTGTCCTATTGGTTCTCACAAAGAGCTTGGCTATCTCGCGTAGCCCTGGTGGATGCGCGTAGCCATAAACGCACATTCATATTATTATTCCATATTCATAGAAAATGATATGTCGACGATGTTGATAATCATGACTTAATCTAACGCAACTTAACGTTTTTGAGCAAGTTGTTTTTGTAGCTTGTTAGAGTTTTCAAGGCTTCTCGTAATCTATACATATAACGTAGACAAGTGAACACGAAGATCGCTTATAAAATTGCTTACCTTCTCTTTAATGATATCTATGGTTTCTTTACATCTGGGCACAATCTTATTTGGCGGTAATCCCTTATCTAGCTGGTTGAAGACTTTGCCAAAGTTTACTGTTGTATTTTGCACTTCGTCGATATCCAGCGTGTTGAAAGGCATGGTATACCTGAAAAATAAGTTATGTTTTCTCACTCACTCTCACTCATGCAATTTTTCGGTATCATATTAACTTTTCGTTTGCCGGAAGTAAAAAAAAAAGTCGTGCATTCTAGCCTCAATAGTTTCATATAAATCCAATGATAGTTTTAAAAAAAAATACAATAAGAAAGCCTTAAATTGGGTACGGATCCGGTACAAGGCATACGAAGGGTTCGTTTCATTCGTTTTTCGTTTAAATTATTCTTATTTTGTCTGTTTCTGCATTCATCAGTCATTCTTGATTCGTCTTGTTCGCTATACGTCATATAGGCTCTCGTTAAATTTGTAACTAAACTATTTTTTTTTTAATATTATTTCATCATCATTTCAGCCGAAAGACGTCCACTGCTGAACATAGGCCTCCCCCAAGGCTCGCCAAACAGATCGGCCCTGCGCCATCCGCATCCAATGCGTTCCCGCTACCTTCACCAGGTCGTCGCTCCATCTTGTTGGAGGTCTACCTACACTGCGTCTTCCGGTCCGCGGACGCCACTCGAGAACCTTTCGGCCCCATCGGCCGTCAGTTCTACAGGCGATGTGCCCTGCCCACTGCCACTTAAGTCTAGCGATTCTTCGAGCTATGTCCGTGACTTTAGTTCTCGCGCGGATTTCATCATTTCTAATGCGATCCCGCAGAGAAATTCCAAGCATAGCCCTCTCCATCGCCCTCTGAGTGACCTTGAGCTTCCTTATAAGACCCATCGTTAGCGGCCACGTCTCAGTGCCATAAGTCATCACTGGCAACACACACTGGTCAAAGACTTTTGACTTGAGACACTGCGGTATATCGGATGACAAGATATTGCGGAGCTTCCCGAACGCTGCCCAGCCGAGTCTAATTCGTCGATTGACCTCTTTCTCGAAGTTGCACCTACCCAATTGGATTGTATGTCCCAGATAGATATAGTCGTCAACAACTTCGAGCAAAGTATATCCGATTACGACGGGAGTTGGTACAACATGGGCGTTCGACATGACCTTCGTCTTGCCCATGTTCAATTTAAGACCAACTCTCTCGGAGACTCTTCCGAGGTCAGCGAGCATCGCACTGAGGTCCTCCAAGGTCTCAGCCATAAGCACCACGTCATCGGCAAATCGAAGGTGAGTGAAGTATTCGCCATTTACATTGATGCCACGCCCTTCCCAGTTCAGAGTCTTGAACGCATCCTCTAGTGCAGCGGAGAACAGTTTCAGTTGAATATTATTTTAATGATATATTTTTTCAAGTTGTTCAAAAAATAGGCGAAATTGATCATTCATCATCATCAATCATCAGTATCATCACCCTTATTCTGTAAACTACTGAGACTAAAATTTTGAAAAAAAAATATATTCAGAATATAGTTCTATACATATAGGTTACAGGAAAACCAAAAAGAAGTGTGGTTTAAATATGAGGGCCCAATTAAAAAATATTTAGTAAAATACTTTATCGCACGGAACCTTCTGCACTCGAGGTCAAACTGCACTTGTCCAGTTTTTTTTAACTTAAATAGATGTTTAGTAAACCTCATGAATCCATGAGGCCACCAGTATGTGCATCCGCGGCACACGACACCGATTTAAGCCTGCTGCTAGGCGGCTTGGGTTTGACGACGGCGCTGCCCTCCCACACATTAATCAAAATTGAATGTTTTGTAATTTATTGTTATTATTATGTTCTTTCCATGTATGTTCCATTGAAACGATTTTAATTAATAAAACGGTTCTTATTAAAAATCCATGAGGCCATATTTACGCACCAAGACGTAAAACAGTCATTCCATTCCTTAGAAGACTTCCACAACAACTGTCTGAGTTTCACATCGTTAATGGCTTCGTCCAGTTGTTCTAATCTAGCTGGTGGTATCTAAAATGTGATAAAATAATTAAAAAAACAAGAAAACAGGTGAAATGTAAAGATAAATTTACAATGCACAAAAATTTGTCAAAAAACGATAATTTCTTGTATAAAACGAATCGTAAGTAGCGATGTGTACTTTTGATTGGTCAGTATGGAAAATAGCCGCAATTTTCCGCCGAAAAAAAGTAGTACTGACCTAGTGGTTTGACCTATGGCCTCTCTAGCAGAGGGTCGTGGGTTCAAATCCCGGCTAGCACCTCTAAGTTTTTCGGAATTTATGTGCGAAATGAAATTTGAAATTTACGCTTTAATGAAATTTGAGCTTTACGGTGAAGGAAAACATCGTGAGGAACCTGCATACACCTGCGAAGAAATTCAATGGTGTGTGTGTGAAGTTCCCACTCCACACTGGGCCCGCGTGGGAACTACGGCCCAACCACTCTTATTCTGAGAGGAGGCCTGTGCCCTGCAGTGGGATACAAGTTTCTTCGCATCGCAAATATATAATTGATAAAAGTTCGGTTGACTTTCAACTTAGCGTTCGCAAATTTAAATTGTGTACCTACTAACCTTGAAAATTTTCTGCCATTCGCGTATCTGCTTGTCTCGCGCCGTACACGCGGCAAGTTTTTCAGCCAGATCATCGAGTGTTTCCATTACTTTTTCCATATCCGAGGAGGCATCGTAGAGCCATGGTTGCTAAAATTAAAAGGGGTATTTAAACACATCCCACTAATATTTTAAACGTAAAAGTTTGTATGAATGGGTGGATGTTTGTTACTCTGTCACGCTAAAACGGTTTGACGGATTCTGATGAAATTTGGCACACAGATGGTTTATAGCCTGAATTGCATAGTTCAAGAGAATTCTTTGCAGACAGAGTCGCAAGCAACAGCTGGTCTTAAATGGAATCGCCCTTGCAGGGCTGGGCATAAGAAAGACCGAGCGGAGTTGCTGCTCTATTGGGTCGTTAGGTCTTTCCACCAGCGATGAGCCGTGCAGCTATGCTGCGAGGACGTAAAAGCTACACTACAAAACAATGTAACCGTTTACACTAAGACTGCGTTTCCACGAGAGATGTGCGAGGATGCGTTGCGAGGGATGTGTGTGTGGACATCCCTCGCAACGCATCCTCGCACAGCTCCGGTGGATACGCAGCCTAACGCTAAGCTATGGAGCCGTTCTAGGAAGATCCAGAGCACGCATCCACAGCAATCATCCAGAACACGCATCTTTCCATATAAGACCATATTAAATAATATTGCTATTCAGTCATTTTGCTTATTAGGTATATAGCTTATTTAACATACGTTTCAGGCATTTTTCTACCTAGGCATTATGCGTTTTAGGCATTACGCTACTTTGGTGTTTTGCTTTAAACCTGCTCATTAGGACTTAACTTCTCACGAGGATTCCTTACCGCGACTTCGTCTCTGAGCTTGTTGACGTCAAGCATCAGTTCCATGATGTCGTTCCCGATTTGGCTGGCGAACATGCCTGCGAGCTTGCTTCGCGTCTCCAAGCGCGCATCCACATTCTGTCGTAGCGTACCAAGTGTCACACTCAACCCTGTCAAATATTATAGACGCTAGTTGTCGATCTTTAACATAAATCTACCGCGAAACTCAGTAATAATAATTAAAATACATGAGTCACTCACCTATCTGTATTTGAAAAACCAGACTAGCTCGAAACATGGTAGGCACGCTTTGACTATGAATAAATCCTGATATTGGTATCCATACCTAGATAGTCCGTCGTATCGTCAGGCGGAATCGCCATATTGAACTCCCCCATAAGGTCATACAACTCGCGCAGGTACTCCAGCCGTTCTTCTAAGAATGCTACCCTTCCTTCCAGTGTATCCAGCATAAAATTAAACTCGACCAGCTCGCCCGCAGTCTCTGGTTCCCTAGTTATGTCTTCGTTTATATTGTCTACGCCGCTGAGAATTTCCTCGATGCAAGCGTGACCGATCCTGACAGGAAAAAAAAGGATAAATCAAGCGAGGTGCAGAAGAAATTATTGGGGTTATGTGTCAACCTACGTAGGATGCTACAACTGCTACAAGACAATATATTATTAGCGTAAGACCACAGAAAAAAAACATGAATTCTTACTCAGGAGTTGTGTTAGTGATCACATCAAAGATTCGCTTTGGCTGAGGTCTAAACAGTTCTTGGAATGGGCACAGGCACAGGAAGATCAGTCCTAGTGGTTGATAACTAACGACTTCTTCTATATATTCCATTTGTTTCACTAACTTTTCGGCAAGTTTCCTAAATGCTTCAAGTTGCCGTTCATTTTTTATTATATTTGTGTCCATTTCGTGCGCTTCGCGGTAATTATCCATAAACGCTTCCATTCTTTTGAGGAATTTCCAAGCGCAGGCGAATGCATTTTTAAAAGAGAAGGGTATGAAAGCGATGTCTTCTAACATTTTTTTATCTTGGTGCATGAGAAAATACAGGTTAGGGGCTAAGCCCGCCGACCACTCCACCTGCTTACCCATTACCGTGGGCTGCACAAACATTTGCAATGAGTCTTCATTCAAGAAATTATGGAATTTCCGTACATGCTCATCCCAGTAATCTGTAATTTTCTCCAAATAGCCAGACAGTATTTTTTCACTTGGATTTAAATCAACTTCGCCATTAGGCAACACATAAGCATCCACTTGAAACAAGGCCCACTATAAGAAATATAATAAAAATATATGCAGAAATCTACGGATATACAGGGTAATTTTTTATTAAGTGCACAAATTTTCAAATTCAGTGTCGTTAAAATAACAAATTTCAGTACTTTTCGTTATAATATTAATCACTTATTTTTTTTGTTTTCATAATAATTCGATCAATTATTGAATGAATTACTATGAACAACCCAAATTTCAAAATTAAAAAAAAAAAATTAATCAGATAATCGTGATCTATCAACGATACTGAATCACGTATCAAAATTTGTGCACTGATTAAAAAATTACCCTGTATATGACCAAGGATGATATAGACTGGATTGGCAGTCGGCATAGTACGGATCCGCCGCGGTTTTTGTAGTTCGATTATTAAATCTAGATGGTGCTGAAATATACCAGAGGCTTTGAAGGCAAAACAATAAGACGTAATCACGTATCAAAATTTGTGCACTGATTAAAAAATTACCCTGTTGAAAGAAATGCACTCACAGAATAGTACCTAAGTATCCCTTTTTGAACTGGGATAGCTTCAAACGCAATAATAAGGAATACAATTTTAAATTACATGCACATTACTATCGTATAAAACGATTGTTAACGTATTTAACGTACCTTGCAAGTTTCAGAATCTCTGGGTATAACTTCAAGCACTTCATCTACCACTTTGCTGTCTAATAAAGCGTCGTCCGGCGTGAAACTAGCATGTATTCGCAGCATATCAGCCATCATGGCATTTGACCTCTTTGTTAAGCGATACAGCATATAGTTAGTCATGTAGTCCGTTAACTTTATAAAACTGAAAAAATCGAATGCGTTACGGTTTCTTCCTCTACTAGGCTAAATATTAGAAAAATCTAGATAATGCTTACCAGGCTAGTCGTTCACAATACTTCCTTTTATTGGCTTTTTCTGTGTAAGACATGCCGCCAGTTGGTTTACCTCTAATTATTACGAATGGCGGTATATTTCTGTCGTCGTAGACGAACCCTTGCTGGTACAGGGCTGCGTGGCATGCTTGCGTGATGACATCCAACACAACAGATCTGTATTCTAACAGCTTATCTTTAGTATATTCTATTTGTTTCATCTGTAATTTTAAAAGGGATTCTTTTTCTTCAATGTGTATACGTAACAAGTAGTCTGAATAAAGCATTTCCATTAATAACCGTTCAATATGCAAATCGGGCCCATACACATTTTTTTCCGTACACTCGTCATCATAAACATCGCATTTGTCTAAGTAGGTGGACAGAAATATCTGAACAAGCACGGATGCGATTAATAGTAAATGGCGGTGTTTAGATATTTATGAGCACCTAGAGAGCTCCAATGTTCATATGGCGACTATACCAACGCACTGGATAATTTAATGCAACAATAGGTAGGTAATATTCTTCTTAAATAGTTTAGAGCCGATGTAACCACGTTTCTTGTTTGGCAACCATTTTTCATTTTTAACTGAAATTGATTTTGATTACAGTTTTCTAGCGGCCTTAGTAATGCACACTCCGCAAAAAAATTCAATGTGCGCTGTGCCCCTATGAATAGTTCAAAGGATACGGTCTTGTGATAGATGGACGCTCAGACAGCGTAGCCATAGTAGTAGCGTCCCCTTGGCACTATTTGGGTAAGGAACCCTAAATAGCATTAATAAAAGTGTGTTTTATGTCAATGTGACTGACACAAGTCTAAGTCTAAGTGCGAAAGTTTGTGAAGATGTTTGGATATTTGGATGCTTGTTACTCAATCACGCATTAACGACTGAACGGATTTATAAATATATTAAAACTTTGACACATCCATACTTCCATGCTAATATTATATGTAAATTTGAAAGTGTATTTGTTTGTTTAGTCAAGTATAAATGGCAAGTGTGCCTAATTACTCACTTGTACTTCAAAGAAATAGAAGAAGGCAGTATCCATGTCTCGACTAATATCGGCAAATGTTTTCATGTACATTTCGCAGCACATGGCCTGAATGCTGAGAAGAGCTTTTGCAAGCAATGGCGTTAAAATGAACAGATTCTTAGCCAGTTTAGTGCGAGTTTTGGTGTACTTTCTAAATAGAATAGATTTTCTCCACACGTAAAATGCTTTCCAATATCTGTATACTCTGAAAAACTTTATCTGAAAAATAAGTACCACTATAAAACTGTGAAAACTACAAGCACTTAGCCTTTACCTCAACATTTTGGTTGTATCGGTCAAAATCAAGATAGGATTTAAGTGAAACTTAGAGGCGAATTGTGCGATTATCGCATCATAATTGATATTTTCAAGCTTTAATAACATAGTATTTCTGATAAGCGGAAAAGAAATCAATATACAGAGAAATTAAGAAATTCAAGTATCTTACATCTGTTAGTTTTACAAATATAGTATACTCTTGTTCCCACGATGGTAGGGCAGTGAAAACCATTTCGTTGGTGAAATGTGTTACTCCGCATGCACTGATAGTTAAATAATTCTTCTTATCGATGCCCTCATAAGGTACCACACTATATTAAGCACAAATAAGTTATTTATAAAGTCATGATAGACATAATTATAATAGACGGCCTAAAGATTTTATTTATCAAAACTAAAGAAGCTTAATAAGCTAAACAAATTAATTTAAAAACAAATTAAATTATATTTATATCTTTAAGAGGCTGACAACACCTAATTTTGTTGAAATTGATGTCATTTAAACAGTTTTTTAAGAAAAACTGCTTGTTCTAGCACATCAAAAAAATTATATGTTATTATTCATCATATTTCAAAGACCGTGGACGGACTCGATACATAATTGGACGAAATCGGCTCGATAGAAAATAATTGCAAAGATAGGTCTTAAAATCATCATTAAACGGTTCTATGTCTTTATTTTTTTGGCGTATGCGTCTGCAATTAAAAACATGAAGTCAACATATTCATACCTAAACCGCTAACGAGTCATATTTCACAAATAGTCCACAGTTTTTTTTTAATTAAATATTTGCCCGATAAATTTCAATATACCCGGCTGCCCAGTAATAGCGGCATCTCGTTTACTCCGATACAAATAGACAGTGTGCGCCGACGTTGGTGTTGACAGCGTCTTAATGCTAAATGTCGCAAGAAACTCGGTACAAAGTCGTTCTAACGAGTGGTTAATTATGTTAGTAGTACCAAGGATGATATAGACTGGATTGGCAGTCGCCATAGTACGGATCGGCCGCGGTTTTTGTAGTTCGATTATTAAATCTAGATGGCGTGAAATATAGCCAGAGGCTTTGAAGGCAAAACAATAAGACTACAGATATTTCATATCACTGCAAATGTATTATTATGCAATATTTTTGAAAAATAATTATTTTGTAATTATTTTGAATGGTATGCAGTTCGCCTTTTTAGAACTATGTATTTTTTTTAGTACTATTATTTTGTGTGTTATGATATGAAATTTATAATGGGGCCCATTGATAGGTAAATAATGCTAGGTTTGATTGCATTGATTTAACCTCCTGAGGCCCTAACTATTTTTAGGATGTTTGTAATAACAACCCAGTGTCCTATTTATAGGCACTTATACTGGTAGCCCAGAACTTCAATTATTACAAAATCATTATATACTTTAATATATTTTAGACAATATTGTAGTTGCTAATTAGTGCATGTCCTTATTTTGGGACATTGGGACGCTATATGATGAATTTTAACATGTACTTGGGCTGAAAGGATTACAATTTACAGTCCTGAAAATAGGATGTTGGGCCTCCAGAGGATAAATAAAATATGTAGGTATTAAAAAATAGAAGTATTACATAATTGTTAATTTTTGGGACAGATTGCAAAAAGTCAATTCACTTTCAAGTTTGAAATCTTATGAAAGAGAAGTCCATTATATCCAGTGACAGCAAGAATCAAAAATATTTACTTACTTTAAATAATAAGGTGTAAAATACACATTCTCAGGATGAACAGCATACATCATGTAGAGGAATCCACAGTCAGGATTACTTCTCACATAGTCAATTACTTCTTTCTGGGAAGCAACAACTGGTTTCACTTTCAGAGGGTCGCTGGTCACATTTTCCTTTTGAGTAACTTCTACTTGAGACTCGGACTCTCTTATTTTTATTGCTTTTTTCTTTTTGACGTTACCTGAAGAAAAACATATTTTAGGTATATAAATTACTTAAAAGAGAAGTCTCAAATCTTAATATATAAAAGAAGAAACTGACTGACTGACATATCAACGCACAGCCCAAACCGCTAGACCTAGAGATTCCAAATTTGGCAGGTAGGTTCCTTATAAGGTCAAGGGGTGCACTAAGAAAGGATTTTTCAAAATTCACTCCCTAAGGGGGTGAAAAGGGGGTTCAAAGTTTGTATGGGGAAACATGATTAGTTCGACTATTTTATTTGAAACTTCACAGAAGTACTTCTAATGATAAAAGAGTAAACACGTGTTTCAGGTTTTTTGAGAATTCAACCCCTAAAAGGGGGAAAGGGGTAACAAAGTCTGAAAATCAACATGGGTATTGTTTCTATGGTTTATCGGGTCGCTGGTTATGAAAACAACAACGGTTTTAAAATCCGATGTGGCGTACGTAAAATACCATCTCCCTGGATGGGGTGCGATGAGGTAGAAATGTCTAAATATACTAAATGACTGTTGATATATCAACGCACAGCCCCAACCACTGGACCTAGAGACTTGAAATTTTACAAATAGATACCTTATACAATGTAGGCAACCACTAAGGAAGGATTTTTGGGAATTCCCACGGGAACGGGAGAAAACAGGATTTATATAATCGATTCTGAGTGACCCTATCTCAGTAACTATAATAACTAAACTCTTCAAATTTGATACACAAGTAGGTATTACATTAGTTAAAACATTTATTTCAGGATTTTTCAAAATTCCCACGGGATAAGGAAAAAACGGGATTTATATATTCAGTTCAACGGGATCCTATGAACTATAATTACTAGACTCTTCAAATTTGGCATAGAAGTAGGTAATTATAATAGTAAAAAACAGTTTTAAGGATTTTCGGAAATTCCCACGGAATAAGGAAAAAACAGTGTTTTTCGTTTAACGGTCGTAGAAAGCTGAAATTCGGCATGTAAGTTGCTTGGGGGGTGTAGAAGAGGATTGAGAGAGGACTTTCCAAAATTCCCACGGGAACGGGAAAAAACGGGATCTTTCGTTTTACTGGTCGTAGAAAGCTGAAATTCGGCATGTAGGTTGTTTTGAGAATGTAGAGGAGCATTGAGAGAGGACTTTCCAAAATTCCCACGGGAACGGGAAAAACGGGATTTTTCGTTTTACTGGTCATAAAAAGCTGAAATTTGGCAAGTGGGTTCCTTGGGGAGTATAGGGGAGCATTAAGAAAGCATTTCCCGAAATTCTTACGGGAATGGGAAAAAACGGGATTTTGCGTTTTACTGGTTGTAGAAAGCTAAAATTTCAAAATTCATAAGTTTATACTGTGAGTAGGCCGCAAAGGGCTCTTAAATCGACTTCAAAAAAGGAGGAGGTTATGCATTCCACTTTATGTATTTTTTTTATGTAGGTAGGTATGTTCACCGATTACTCGACCGATTTTATATATTCTTTTTTTATTCGAAAGAATAAAAAAAAAACTCCTGAGATGGTCCCATTGTCACCAAATCAGGATCTGATGACGGGATTTCAGGGAAATCGAGGGCAACCCTCAAATTTTGTAGGCACGCATTACGTTTTTCATACATTTTCTCAAGCTATTTAAGTGTTTGCGTCTGGTGTAGACATCATCTCATGTTAATGAGCTGATGATGGAAGGTAAAACTCCTTAACGGTTAGGAGTTGAGGATATTTTTTCAAATATTATCGGTACGTATAGACCGATAGTTGTATTCTTTCAGGTAATCCAGGTGAGCTGATGATGGAAGGTTAAACTCCTTAACGGTTAGGAGTTACAAGAAGTTTCTTTAAATATCATATGCACGTATAGACCTTTAGTTGTATTCTTTCTGGTTATCCAGATGAGCTGATGATGGAAGGCATAACTCCTTAACGGTTATGTCACACAACACTTTAACAAAATACTATATATAATATGTATAATATCAATGCTAAATAGGTACACATCGCTTCCAGTTACACAAGTTTCCGTAGAAGGTAAGAAAACATTGAATTATACCTTATGCAGGACAGGGGATAGTAATAATAGGTTTTATATTATTAACAAGCCTGGTTATTTTTGTGCCCGCTTCCGAATTAGCGAAAAACATTGTATAAATATAAAGAAATACTGTAAAGGACCGTATCTACCTGTAGTCGGGCTTGCTTGCACGCTTGCTTGCACGCTTACTTGCACGCTTTCTTGCACGCTTGCTTGCTTGCGTGCATGCATGCTTGATTGCATCTTGCTTGCATGCTTGCTTGCTTGCCTGTATGCTTGCTTGCTTGATATCTTTGTTTTTTGGAATACTCTTGGTACACGCGAGCGAAGCCGCGGGCAAAAGCTAGTTTTCTATAAATTTGTCAGTGCCTACTCTTTTTTAGGGTTTCATACCACAAATCGTCATCCATCTGTTTGCCTGTTTGTCAAGACCTTTTTCTCAGACATAGGTATATGAAAGTCATCATCATCATCATCATACCAGCCTATATACTTCCCACTGCAGGGCACAGGCCTCCTCTCAGAATGAGAGGGCTTGGGCCGTAGTTTCTATGCAGGCCCAGTGCAAATTAGGAACTTCACACACCATTGAATTTCTTTGCAGGTGTATGCAGGTTTCCTCACAATGTTTTCCTTCACTGTAAAGCTCAATATCAAAGAAATATGAGGAAGTATCAAGTTTAAATTAATGACTTCAGTGTCATGAAAATATTAAGATTCTAAGTTCAAGACATTTAAGAGATAAGTGGGCATTTTCAGAAAAAAGTATACCTACCCTGTACTTTTTTAAAACCTAAAAATTTTGGGTTATTTCTACTCAGAATCACAAGCACTATCGATTTAAGCAATAAAAAAAGTGTCCCTCTTTTAATTGTCAGTTTTGTGACGCAGTTAACCATACATGTTGTATGGACCATCACAAAACTGACTAATAAATTTTGTATGGAAAATTAAGGATAATTAAGGCAAAATGGATACATTTTTTTCTTTAAACCCCCAAGTACAACCTTTTGAAAGTGTTTTTTCATATCAAAACCTAATCAATTGACTCGGAGTTATGAAATTGAGACAGTAGTAAGACAACACAGAACAAGTAAAGAAAAAATCCGAAAATACTGGTTTTCATGGAAATATTATGAAATACAAACAAATTTTTTGGCTGTTTAAACACTTTCCCCATTCGGGTGCGGGGGCCCCCAATGTGGGGTCATGAAGCTTTATTTTTCTCAAGTCCGTGTTTCCACAATAGGTTCACAACTTCGAAGTGGACACTTGGACACATGACTTTGTTGAATCATTTCTTGTGGGTACAGTGAATGTGTTAATTTTGTACAAAGCCCCCAATGCTCAAGCATGGTGCATATTTCGCCGTTTTCTTTACTCATTGAACTAAATAAAACTGAAAACAAACTTACTAAGGCTGTCATCCAAATGCAGGGGTTCTAATTTAGTTTGTTTTCTTTCCACAAGAAGTCTGTTTGCCTGAGCCTTGCTAAAACCAGTCTAAATAAATAAACAATCATGAGCATTAGATTATTACAATAAATTATTGTAAATAGACACCCTCATTTGAGGAATTGTTTGTATTTACATTATTTCAGCAGGTATTCAAGGAGGCAGCTTTGAGAAGAGAGAAGTGGTGAGCCATTGATCGGCTACGCCAACAAGAGTGCAACTCTTAAATAAGAAGAAGAAGCAGGTATGATATGAACGATAGATGCAGATTATTTGAGATGTTCTTTGTTCCCTCAAAACTTTAAGAATCATTTTTAAATTATAACTTTGGTCATTATCATTACATTATTTACATTCTTTTCATCTACAGACATTGCAAATACTGGGCAACAAAATTTTAATAATTTTTATCTTGTACTGAAACTACAATACTGCAAGAAAATGATTACCAAGGGTTCTGGTTGCTCTTTGACATATTCTATTTTATCCAATAGCTTTCTGTGAGGTAAATGAAAGGGTATATCCCGGGCCTTCCTGAAAAATGCATTTTTTCTTAGTAACTTTAAATTTTCAACAGTATCATCATCATAATAACCAATATATTTAACTTATACTTATGGGGGCTGAAAACTAAAAAAAAATTGGAAATATCACAGTCAGCAATAGAAGTATATAAACACTAATACAAGCTCAAAATGATCAGCACACAACTCTATGTCAAAGGCATGTATTATTATGGGTAAACAAAAGTGATTGTCTGTGCAAAGCTTCCCACCCTCTTCCCACCAACTTGGAAAAGTTTGTAATGAAAAAATTCTCTAGGGATATAGCTAAATGCCATGATAATAGCTATGTATAACTATAATACAAGCAAGATTTAATGATATAACTATATTACTAGACTAATCTAGTGAAATGGTTATAAACATAATATACATATATGAAAAAACTAAGATAGGCCTAAAAAGTCTTCCTCCAAATCCAACAGCATTGGTTCAGCTCTGCCTCATTAATTCTCATTTATACTAAAGGCAACAAAAGCACATAGAACAAGAAGCTTTTCGATACTTGCATTACTTTGATTAAGTTAATACTACTAAATAGACCAGAGGCGTACGTCTCTTTAGGATAAAGGATTTTAAATATACCTTATACTGATAGTCGGTGTTTTACGGACATTTCTCTGTAATGTCTCGATTGCTGGTAATATTGTAGGATTCGTTTGTGTAGAAGACTTTCTACCACCGTTTGACATAATTTACATAGCAATATTTACAAGTCAGGTTTGTTTACAAAACTTGAACTAGGTAATTATTGAAACAGTGGCGTATTTGCCCTTTTGTTCAGTTAGCTAAGGTATTCGCAAAGCACATATTTGGCAGAATCAATAGCAGAGCAGACAGTTAATTGATAATATTCCTTGTTTACAAATCGCAAATAGCAACCAAACAGAAATTATAATATTGAAGTTCGACTGGAACTTCAGTCAGTTTGAATATTTTGCTAAAACTTGTCTATGGCTCCGCTTTGTTTTGTTTGGGGCTGTTGAGCATATTACTCCTTTGCCAGCGACAATTTATTTAAGTTCATATGACACGACACGGCACGGCACCGACCGGGTACGGTTTGCTCGTCACAGAAGAAAAAAAATTGTATAGTCACCATCAAATTCTGTCTAAATAGCTCGTCGCTATTCATCTAGAGCAAATCATCACTGATCTTCTCATGTCTTTTATTTAAAGGCTACATCAAACCGGGAGCGCGGGGCGCCGACGGCGTGCCCAGCGCAGTCAATAACACTGAATCAAATACAGCGTGCCGAGCTGTCTGTATGTGTTAGGATTATGTTGCCCTTAGGATCATCACATATTCAAGCAGGCCCAGTCCGTTCCAATCGATAGTTTCTAATTAATATTATTATTCATTTTAATTACGTCGGACCGATCTCATTACACCGTTTTGCTTTCGTGTCTGATGGTCGGTATGTGTAGTACTTGGTCGGCGTCTGTCAAATCGGAAACTAAAATTAATTAGAAATTTTAGTAATTCTATAGTTGTGTTGTGTTGTGAGATTCCTGGCAACACCAAAAACAAACAGTATGAAAAAAGAAAAAACAAGTATTCACGGTTGGCGCTATTTTGCGATAAAATTATTTTATTCTGTTACTTTGAATAAAGTGATCTTGTCTTAAGAGGCATTCTAGTGTACTGTGATAGATTTGGAATCTGCCAGTGCTTAGTGTTATACTCTTAACTGACACCAGTTGTTTTTAGACGCAGTTTATAGCAGTGGTAGTTGGTGACAACTTTCACCATCCGTACCAGACTATCAATATTTCACCAATATCCTAACAGAAAATGCACAAACAATGTGTCGCATAGGTATTTCGCTCGTTTTATTGTTCATATGGTATTCATGACTTGAGATGATCCCGTCCTGAACTACTTATTCTGCGTATGCCGATTACAAAATTTGGCGATGTATCTACTTGTTTCTATAATGAACTCTTCTACCAGATGGACCTCCAACTGTAAACTTTAAGAATCAGTCCATACTGCATTGTACGATAATTATTTTGCAATTACAGTGCATGGGCATATTATATAAGTGCTATTAAGTGTTGCATACTTAGTTTATGTAACTTAAATTGTGCTGTAGTAATTATTGCAATTATACTTTTAGATAGTCCAATGAGTATAAGATAAAGCCTCACGGCTAAGTGGCTGAAGCTGACTGCAGTTTGGTTTGAGGAATTGAATGGCTATGTATTACTACGCAAGTAAACTGAATGAAGCATCATGTAGCGGGTGTAACATTAAAGTGCCCCCTCCGCCGAACGAGCCTGCCCCCGTACCTCCACCACCTAGCGACCATGCTCCACTTCCACCTGACCCAGCTCTGTTGCATGGCACCGGACTCTCATACTATGATGTAAGTTTATCACTTGTTGTAGCTTGAATTGTTTTGTACCAGAAGTCTGCAAATGACCTGTTTGACTCTTCCTTTCACCAGTAATACCTACACAGGATTATAATATGTATATCACAGTTCCAAGAAACCAAAATTTACTATTAGAGCTGCTGACAATCAATAAATTAAGGTCCACATAAGATCCTAACATACAACTTTAGTAAAATAATACAAAATTTTACCTTATTAGGCAGGCAGCAGTCTTAACCCGTCGCACAACCAACAATTTTTTGGGTAATTTTTTCTAAGAATGCTATGTTAAAAGGTGATTGAAACTAGTAACAAAAATGAGCAAATCATAAATAAACAGTTAGTTATGCGCCATTGTGGCTGGCGCGCGGGACGTTCAACGGGTTAAGTATAGGTGAAAAACTTAAATAAAAAAGGACCTCTATGCTTTTTGTCTAATGCTTGCTTTAGCAATCACTATTTCTTTCTGTCAAACTGTATAAGATGGTGACCGAAAGAGATGGTGAAGGCAAAGGCAAGCACCCGCACATTAGTCAATATGGCCTCTGTTGTATGTAATTATGCACAGAATTCATATTGAAGTTGTCATTTTTCTAATTTGGAACATTATTTTCTTTATTTTATTTAAAAAATGCAGTTTTTTCCTGGTCTTATATTCTTAAATCAAATCTGATTAAATTTGTATATCCATAACAGTTAAGTGTGTAGTTTATCAATATAAGATGCACCAGCACAATGTTATTACTAAATTAATAACAATTTTGAAGCTAGAGAAATTAACTTTGCTCATTCTGAGTTACTAATAAGTTTTTTTTTATTATGTTTGCAGAATGATGACTACTATTCTATGGTGAGAGGCAATAAATTTATGTCTGAAAACTCCTGCAAACATCTTGTAATGAATGGAGGTATTAATTTTGTCGCTTCCCAAAAAGATCCTACTCAGGTACCTATATTTTATTTTAATTGTATAATATTGAGAAAAAAAAACATGTTTTTTGTCATTAACTTTTTTTTGTCCTTACAGTTATCAGGGGTAGGAGTAAAGGCACTAACAACATTTGTTAATTGCCCAGGAGAAAAAACAGATATAGAATACAAGGATGGTCAAATAGTTAGTGCCACTCTGGAGACATTGGTTGACATGCTCCGACCTGGGGCTAATAAATCTTATGTTTTCACATTTTTATTGTGCTCAAGACTATTTGTTAAACCTCATGAGTTACTTGGCAAGCTTTGTAAACGGTACTTTAAAACCTATGACAAAATTGTAAGTTTTTTTTAAATTAGGTAATAGTAACATGCACTGTTAATATAAGAAAAAAATTAAATTAACATGTATAAATATCTTTTCAGGGAAAAGCAGAAGTAAAAGATTTAGTTGATAAAGAATTATCAGATATGAAAGCTCTGGTAAGGGTGCTCACACAGTGGACCAGTATGTTTCCTTATGATTTCCGCGATGACAGGGTGATGGCACTAGTTCGTAGTATTACTCAAAGGTGATTTTTATTTATATAACATGTAGTATATTCTTAATCTGTCTTTACAATAAAACATTAAATGTTGTATATATCAATTTCATAATACTAAATATTATGTAAAATGAATTAGGTGTGCTGCCGAACACATGTCTTCAGTGAGGGTGGAGGTCTCCACTATGTTAGAAAAGCTTCTTGATAAACTCACAGCTCTTGAACAGTATGAGGAAACACTCGTGGAAATACCTCAAGTGGCATCGGTGGACCATTTAGCACAGGCAATTATTATTTATTTTAAGCACTCAATAGTATATGAAATAGTTTCACTGTTATTGTGATGTTTTTTTTACTAACAGGGCGACATATTAACACTCAACTTAACACCAGCTGAGTTAGCAAACCAATTGACAATAGTAGAGCTGCATAGGTTGTCCTTTGTTGGACCCGAGGAGTTTGTTCAAACATTTGCGCCAACACCGTCTGCTCAGCCAACATCCTCATGTGGGAAGACTACAACTACAATTAGCCTTCACCACATTGACATGAAGAGTACACGGAACTTGGAAGCTTATGCTGATTGGTTCAATAGACTCAGTTATTTATGTGCAACTGATATTTTGAAGGTACATTGTGAACTTTTTTTCTACAGCTAATCAAGTATGTTACATTTTTACGTACAATGTGTATTTATATGTAATTGATCTTGTATTTGTTTTCTTCCAGGCTGTTAAAAGCAAATATAGGGCTCGAATAATAGAACAGTGGGTTATGACAGCCAGAGAATGCTTCAATCTTGGGAATTTTAATTCACTCATGGCTATAATAAGTGCACTAAACATGTCACCAGTGACAAGGCTTAAGAAAACGGTAATGTGTGTTTTAAACATTTGCCAGCTCATTACTTTTTGAGCCACACTTCTATTATGTTATGTAGAATTATGTTATTATATATGTTATGGTTATTATTAAATCAATTTATATGATTTGATAACAGTGGAGTCGCACATCGGGCGTTTGCGGACAGCAATTACGACAGTTGGAACTGTGCGTTGAGCCCAGTGGAAACCATGCCAGGTAAGCATTTAATGCAATGATATCCATAAGGCATTGCAGTAAGCTATACTCATACTCATTTATTCATAATATTTCTTTCTATTACATGTCACTTTTTTGATTATTTTATTATATTATTACATAGTCATCATAATAATACATAATAGTAATATTTATATCAGCATTAACTCTTTTTTTGTGTTGATCTATTTTTAAAATTAATTTATAAATTATTTCTGTGGTAGCTTATTCAATTTTAAGATTTATTTCGCTTTTTTAGGGTTCCGTAGTAAACTAGTTTTACTTGTTTTTGTGTTCTTTTTTTGGAATCTTTTCTTAAATTTTGGTCTTACGCATTTTAGTCGGTGTGATGGTAATTAAAATTTATTTATTTATTATTTAAGTTAAAATTAATCAATATTTATTTTAGTTATTTTTGTGGTTTAGGTGTAACTAAAAGCCTCCTTTTTTTTGAAGTCGGTAAAAAGTAGATATTATTAGCTTGTTGTTTTATATTTTTAAGGTACCGAGCAGCGCTGGCGGCTACACCCACCGAAACTGCTGTGCCGCTGTTATCCGTCACATGCAGGGACCTGCACTTTGCGAACCAAGGTTCCCCATCCAAGTAAGTTCTTGCAAATTAACAGTAATATTATAAAAGAAAAATATTAGACGTATTGTCTCTGGAGGTAAATTGTACACTTGTAGCGCACTCGGTCAAGGATGCAATTGCAATCCAGCTCTTCAATCGTAAAATATTACTGGACTTGTATGTAATAGAATAGGTAATAAGGGCTGTTTTCCGCAAGTCGCCGGCTATGTGCGCCTATTTTACATAATTAGCTGTAGCTTATTCGTGCCAGCCGAGCTCCCGGAGGAAGCCAAGCGCACCATTCACGTTGCCGACGACTTCCTGGAGCGACACCGGCCGGCTTCCTGAGGTGTATTACCTTGTAGCTCGCCACACTGGTGGATTCCACTAGAATGAGAGCCGTGCTTCCATGCATGCTCTGCACAGAATTCCCTGTAACTACAAAATACATAAAATGAACAGGATAAAAGGCCAAATATATGGATAAAAGTGATTTTACCCTTTAAAAGGATTTCCTCAGTTCGATGTTTTATGCCAAGTAAGGGTGCCTTTCTACCAGAGATGTGCTATGCAGCTATGCTGCGAAGATGTGAAATATGTGACCGTTTCTACTAATGCTAAGCTACGTAGCTGCTCGCACGAGGAACATCCTGAGCACGCATCTTGCCATATAAAAATCATAGCTGACATTGAAAAGTACCCAACTGTCCGGCTCCGATTTGATTTTTTTAGAAGTATGTAAGGGAATAGTCTAAAATAACAGACACGTATTTTTTTAGCTGCCCAATTTAATAAATATATTCCGATTTTTGAGTCAGTTTTCATACTAAATGTATAGAAGCGTCGCGTCTCCGCCTCGTCTTTTCTGTCTGCTTGGGATCGCGATGTATACATTGAGTATGAAAATGGATTCAAGGGGCGCCCCCGTCCCACGTCGCTTCTGTGTGGCTGCACCTAAAACGTTGGCTCTCCAGGCTGGCAGGTAACCGCGTGAACTTCGAGAAGTGCGGCCTGCTGGCACGGCACGTGAGCGCGCAGATGGCCGCGCGCCGGCTCAGCAGCGAGCAGCCGCCGGCGCCCGCGCCGCCGGCGCCGCACCTGCCCGCCTGGCGGTACCTCAACGACTCGCCCACGCTCAGCGAAAACGGTCAGTCCATACTAATCAAGGGGCTACATCGAAATTACAAGTTCCAAGTTCGTATCGTGAAAAAACCAATGTTTGTAACGAGAGTTGGTCATATACAGTGTAATTTTTTAATCAGTGCACAAATTTTGATACGTGATTCAGTCCCGTTGATAGACCAAGATTTTTTTTTAATTTTTGAAGTTTGGGTTGTTCATAGTAATTCATCCAATAATTGGTCGAGTTACTATGAAAAACAAAATAAAATAAGTGATTAATATTATATATAACGAAAAACTGAAATTTATTATTTTAACGACACTGAGGGGGCACTGTTTCACCACTTTTTTTAAAGTTCGGATTAGCTAAATCATAACCTTATTTGTCAGATGGAATAAAAATTTCTGTTTCACCAGTCTTGAATAGCGCTAAGTGACGGACAAACTATTTCTTAATTTGACCATCAGATCAGGTGGTATTTAGCATTATTATCCGTCACATAACTTTTTAATTAGTTAGTTTATTTTTTTGTGGCCATGGTTGGAGAGCCCTTCAGCCGGTTTCAGAAAAATAAATCGAAGTATTTTTTATTTTTTAAAGAAAGAAGTCATGCTAAATTACAAACGAGAATTTAAATATCAAGATTTGATTAAAAAAATATAGGTACGCTTTTAGTATGTAAAAATAAATCCAGAATTTCGTAATATTTTTTAATTACAGACTTTTTTCAGAGGCACAATCGTTTGTTCTATCTGAACATGTACATCGCCATTAAAAAAAAAGTTAATCTGTCAAATGGTTTGGCGCCACTTTTCGATTCGTTTTACGTGATTTTATTTTTCTTTGTTTTTGTTTGTTAAATTATCGTAAATAAATACCGTTTTTGGATTAATTATAATGCTACACATTTGTTTATGCAAAAAAATAGATATATTTAAAAATTACATTTCTTTTCACTTAATTTACACAGTTTACGATTTATTTTGCTTTAATAATTAGCGACTCTTTGAACGAAAGTGTGCGAACAGGAACGCGTGGTCGTGAAATGCGACGTTGCCATTCAGACTTTTTGTTAAACCGACGATTAGTTAAGTGGTACTTAGTTTGCACAGGACCGGGAGTGGTGAAACTGAAAAAACACTAGCCGACAGATTTGTTCAGTACTTAGTTTATTCATTGGTTACGTAACCAGTAGTTTGACAATAAGGTGGTGAAACACCCCCTGAATCACATATTAAAATTTGTGCACTTAATAAAAAATTACCCTGTATAAACTATATGGGTAACTTTCGTTACACAAAGGAATCAATTAAGTTTTGTTTTAATTAAATCCCATAATTGTGTTCAATTTGTTTGAAAACGACTTATTCTATTGAATATTATTCCATTATTACTTATTCTATTATTTGGACCATAATAATATATTTGAAAGTTATTTTTCGCAGCGTCAGGTTTTTGGATAGCTGTCGTGCTGTCGTATAAAAGCGCTTACCGTCTGGGAGGCTACTATGACTATGACATTCGAAATTCACAGTTCGCGTCGTGCCATCCCTTTGACTCTTCTGTTTAATACTATCAGTGTGAACGGAACGGGACGATGCGAAGTTAGAAAATCTATTTTGTATACTTAATATAAAGAGTGTTCATGTGAACAATAAAGTTATTTTATTGTTATTTGTAGCTCTGGAGCTGGTGTCATTCGAGCGCGAGCCGCCTGTCGACCACATGGAAAAAGAGCGATTAAAAAGACTCCGGGCAGCCACATAAATTATGGTCTTGTGATTTTCATTCACTTAATATTTTATTGTTATCAAAAAGTTTATTACCTACTAATGAATCTTGGCAGCACTTCTCTTTATAGTGGCATGTATATGGTTAATATTAGGATATAGATTCTAAATTATACCTATGACAGTGTTGAGCACTTTAAACAGGTGTAAGTAAATCTTATTGTTAGACTATTATGAAAATTGGATAGCTCAACGTAATTTCAGTACCTAATGACAGGTACCTATCCCGAATTCTGTGATTATTCAATGAGTATTCGTCGACGAATTGGTTTTGAATAACTTTATAAAATAAATTCAATTCATCTTTATAATTCCAATTTTTAACGAATAACATCTTTGAATTTTAAGAGCAATATTAAAGTTTTTGTCCCTTGGTCTTGCACCTGTGAATGTTGACCTGACGATGTACAAAGACAATGTCTTAACGTATAGTATTAAAAATATAGTTATTATCTTAAATTTACAAGTAACACAATTAACACAGTGTAGTCGAGGAACCAGTATTCATTATGAATTATGAAATAGCATTACACGATAATAAACAAAATGCAAATGTCATCAAAACATCAATAGCATCAATGATTAAAGTATTGAAGTGCTGATTTAAAAATATAGCAGACCTAAAAGTCAATGCAAATATTGCACAGGGTCATTAAGAAGGTTATTTAAATCTACTTTTCGGAAACTTATTTAACTTATTTAAATAATGTTTACTGTTGCCTATACATATAATCATGAATATTTTAGTACAACTCAATTTTTTGACCTTTTCGGTCATGTGACACCCTAATGTGTGGTAAAAAACTTTAAATTTCTCAATATCGAAGCGAACTACACAAGTAATACGTCATTGGAAATTCTTTGTGATTTTCTTTACAGAAGTGTCTCGGAAACGGTACTTTTAGTTGCACTAAAGTAAGTAGCCGTGGTGGCCCAGTGGTGTGACCTATGGCCTCTCAAGCAGAGGGTCGTGAGTTTAATTCCCGGCTCGCACCTCTGAATTTTTCGGAATTTAAGTGCGAAATCACATTTGTAATTTACCATGAGCTTTACGGTGAAGGAAAACATCGTGAGGAAACCTGCATACACCTGCGAAGAAATTCAATGGTGTGTGTGAAGTTCCCAATCCGCACTGGGCCCGCGTGGGAACTAAGGCCCAAGCCCTCTCATTATGAGAGGAGGCCTGTGCCCTGCAGTGGGACGTATAAGGCTGGGACGATGATGATGATGATGAAAGTAAGTTTTCTTGAAAATTACCTATGTGCAATATCTGCATCGATCTTCAGGTCACCTGTATTAATTGATACAGATTTGAACACTTATGCTATGAATGAAGCATCAAAGTGTTTCGGTGGTCAACGCGGTCGATCACGGCATTCATGCGTGTCCAGCGCGGGCGCGCATTTGATCTCAACACATTGTTCTTAGATAGGACGCACTGAAATCGTGCAAACCGCGCTTAATAAAAGAGGCAGTTTAATTAAAATTAAGTTCCTGATGCAGTATTTAATTAATAACTAATTCTCGCCATTCTATGAATCTCTACTTAAGTTATGTGTAAGGTTTATTTAACAGATAATATGTTTATTTAAAAAAAATAAAATGATCTCATTTAAGGTAGTATAATATTATACTTGTGTGTATTTGTTTTTGTGTGTTCAATAATAATGACAGTACCACAAGAGGAAAGCAATCTCAATTGTTTATACGTACCTGACATTGGGCGAGAGGGTACGCCGTCTTGCTTATTTGATTATTATGTGTGTGTGTGTGTGTGTGTGTGCTCTCACACTCAATGACTTAAGGTGTCAACTTAGCACAAACAATTGAATAAATGGACGATTACTAGCTCTATGAATAGGCTTCTGTTAATTGCCATTAATGCTGGAGCGAATGTAGTGTTTATCTCAAAAGATAGATCTTGTAAAATATTATATTTAATACGTAAATGTATTTTTTAAAACGATTATGACTGTATTCTTTGTTACGGTGGAAACGCTTGAGCCACTGCCATCTTCTGCACTGCAAGTTGCGCATATTATTTTATTTTAATTATGTACACTTAATTATTGTCATATGCACCTTAATTTCTATTAATATTTTTATTGTATCTGCTGTGACTACTGAGCTCAGATATGCAATGAAGCATAATAAAAACTAAGTGTAGTCGACATTAATAGTATAGAAAAACAAAGTGTGAGACAAAATAACTTTAGATTGCTTATGAGCTTTGTATGACATGGTGTTTTTAGAATGCTTATGGGCATTTTCAATTTAAAATGTACTGCTACTTTTTTCATTATTAGGTAGTTTTGGGGTTTTCTTACTCATAATCAAGAGCGCTAATTTATTTTGATGATTGATTAAAAAAAATGACCCTAATTTTCTATATATTATTTTTTTTTGTGTTAAGTTTTGTTCATATAAACTGTATGAAAAAAGTCACAAAACTGACTCAAAAAAATAAAGATAATATCATAAATATAATGATACTAGCTTTTGCCCGCGGCTTCGCCCGCGTGTACCATGAGTATTCCAAAGAACCAAGATATCATGCAAGCAAGCATACAGGCAAGCAAGCAAGCATGCAAGCAAGATGCAAGCAAGCATGCATGTACGCAAGCAAAGCAAGCGTGCAAGAAAGCGTGCAAGTAAGCATGCAAGAAAAGTATAATTCAATGTTTTCTTACCTTCTACGGAAACTTGAGTAACTGGAAGCGCTGTGTACCTACTTAGCATTGATATTATATACATATTATAGTATCTTGTTAAGGTGTTGTGTGACCTAACCGTTAAAGAGTTATACCTTCCATCATCAGCTCATCTGAATAACCAGAAAGAATACAACTAAAGGTCTATACGTGCATATGATATTTAAACAAACTTCCTATAACTCCTAACCGTTAAGGAGTTTAACCTTCCATCATCAGCTCACCTGGGTAAACTGAAAGAATACAACTATCGGTCTATACGTCCGTATAATATTTGAAAAAATATCCTCAACTCCTAACCGTTAAAGAGTTTTACCTTCCATTATCAGCTCATCAACATGAGATGATGTCTACCAGACGCAAACACTTAAATAGCTTGAGAAAATATATGAAAAACGTAATGCGTGTTCTCAAAATTTGAGGGTTGCCCTCGATTTCCCTGATATTCCGTCATCAGATCCGAATTTGGTGACAATTGAACCATCTAAGGAGTATATTATATTCTTTCGAATAAAAAAAGAATTTTTAAAATCGATCCACAATTGACCGAGAAATCGGTGAACATACCTACATAAAAAAAAATACATACAGTGGAATGCATAACCTCCTCCTTTTTTTTGAAGTCGGTTAAAGAGCCCTTTACTGACAGTATAAACTAATCAATTTTGAAATTTTAGCTTTCTACAACCAGTAAAACGCAAAATCCCGTTTTTTCTCGTTCCCGTAAGAATTTCGGGAAATGCTTTATTAATGCTCCCCTACACTCCCCAAGGAACCCACTTGCCAAATTTCAGCTTTCTACGACCAGTAAAACGAAAAATCCCGTTTTTTCCCGTTCCCGTGGGAATTTCAGAAAGTCCTCACTCAATGCTCCTCTACACTCCCCAAGCAACCTACATGTCGAATTTCAGCTTTCTACAACCAGTAAAACGACAAATCCCGTTTTTTCCTTATCCCGTGGGAATTTCAGAAAATTCGTAAAACTGTTTTTTACTACTATAATTACCTACTTCTACGCCAAATTTGAAAAGTCTAGTAATTATAGTTCGTAGGATTCAGTCGAACTGAATATATAAATCCCGTTTTTTCTCGTTCCCGTGGGAACTTTGAAAAGCCCTCAATCCTCCTCTACACTCCCCAAGCAACCTACATGCCGAATTTCAGCTTTCTACGACCAGTAAAACGAAAAATCCCGTTTTTTCCTTATCCCGTGGGAATTTCCGAAAATCCTTAAAACAGTTTTTTACCATTATAATCACCTACTTCTATGCCAAATTTAAAGAGTATAATAATTATAGTTCATAGGATCCCGTTGAACTGAATATATAAATCCCGTTTTTCCCTTATCCCGTGGGAATTTAGAAAAATCCTGAAATTAATGTTTTAACTAATGTAATACCTACTTGTGTATCAAATTTGAAGAGTCTAGTTATTATAGTTACTCAGATAGGGTCACTCGGAATCGAATATATAAATCCCGTTTTTTCCCGTTTCCGTGGGAATTCCCAAAAATCCTTCCTTAGTGGATGCCTACATTGTATAAGGTATCTATCTATGTGCAAAATTTCAAGTCTCTAGGTTAGGGTGTCCCAGGCTTTAAGGGAAAAAATTTTTTTTTCGATTTTGGATACGCATACCCTCTATTTTTTTTCCAATTGACTCTATTAACTGAAATACTAAATATTATCGCTATCGCATAATGATAACCCGTGCCGACTTGATGTCAAACTTTTGATATAAAATTTAGTATGGAATCCATAGAGAAGATTTAAGAACTTACTGTTTATTCGATAAATAAAACTCTATTTAATGTGAGTCTTATATTTATTAAGTTTTAATCATTAAAAGGAGATTATTAATTAAAATTACTTGTCATAGTTTTTTTTTTGAACAATGGAATGGCTTGTAGTTACTTGACAAATTTTTGCCTCAAACACGGCTTTCAATACCAATTCCTAGACGTGACGACGGCAAGCAAAAATAAGCATTTCTCCGTTCAGTTTCTGTTCTAGAAGCAGACACGCACCTTTAAGACAACCTTTGAAGCAGTAGTATCACAACAAAGAATCTGCACTTTTTCTTTGAGATTCCAGTCGACAATAGCGTTCCAACCTGCCTGCGCCTGTTCGGTTCCGGTAGAGTTGTCTAATTTTGGCACAGCGATTAATTGCTAATAAAGTTATTACCATATGAAATAACAATTGGTAGACAGACGTTCTTCTTTAGATTTGCATGCATCCAAAGCCGGCAACAGTTTACCATCCCAATGTCCTGTTACTTCGTTTTGGAAATCGACTTATATGGCTTTGGCTCGCTCTTTTCGCTTTTTCGTCCGAATCCTTTTAATGGAAGACTTGCTTATGGGAAATTCGTCAGGATTATATCCAAGTCCAAATTTTCTTGTAACGTTTCATAACATGATGTAGAAGGTCTGGAAGAATAATATTTAGCACGCCGCTTTTGTTCCTCAATGTTTTAAGGCGCATCTTTTCCTCTTTTTCGGTAACTTTTTTGTCAACTCCAGCTTAGTGACCGGGTTGACCTGGCTCTCTCTGGCGCTGCAAGAACATCCTATCTTCTTTTATCTTCATTAATTGAAGCGCATCGGCATGTGCAATTTCAAGCAAATTGTCTAAATTTGTAATAAACTCTTGTCGATGCTGCGCAAACATGTCTTGTGTTTTGTGTGCATTATTTTGCAATTCTCCAAATTTGGTATAAGGTTACTAGTTTTTTCACACAGTTAGGTAAAGATTTAATCGGTATACGTGCTCTTTCCTAGTAAATGATGCACTCACGAATAGTAAGATTAGCGCTTTCATTGACACTTAACTTCACTTCCCGAATGCAATGTTATAAAACAAAACTGCCAGTACTTGTGCATTAGAGGGAAGTTTTGAAGCGGTAATTCGATGTTTTACGTCTCCTTTTAAAAATATTCCCTTTTTAGATTTGCGTAACTCCACTGATATGTTGACTGAACGAAAATAAAGTGTTTACTAAGAAAACAAACAAGTAATTAAGCACTTCGATATGTTAGCTGCCGCGCTCCTCAGTATGCAAGTTGTAAAATGTTTCGATGCAAGTCGGCACGGGTTGCCGTGGTCCTAAGAACGTGAAAATTTATTTACAACTGTTTTGACACTATTCAAACAAAACAAGTGGGTATGCGTTACTAAAAAGTAACTTTTATTTTTTTGGGACACCCTACTCTAGGTCCAGTGGTTTGGGCAAAACCTTAAAAACGACACCCATATTGATATTTAGACGTTTCAACCCCATCGCACCCCATCCAGGGAGATGGTATTTTACGTATGCCACATCGGATTTTAAAACCGTTGTTGTTTTCATAACCAGCGACCCGATAAACCATAGAAACAACACCGATGTTGACTTTGTTACCCCTTTCCCTGTTTTAGGGGTTGAATTCTCAAAAAACCTGAAACACGTTTTTACTCATTTATCATTAGGAGTACTTCTGTGAAGTTTCGAATAAAATAGTCGAACTAATCTTGTTTCCCCATACAAACTTTGAACCCCCTTTTCACCCCCTTAGGGACTGAATTTTGAAAAATCCTTTCTTAGTGCACCCCTGGACCTTATAAGGAACCTACATGCCAAATTTGGAATTTCTAGGCCCAGTGGTTTGGGCTGTGCGTTGATATGTCAGTCAGTCAGTCAGTCAGTTTCTTCTTTTATATATTAAGATAATAATGATAAAATAATCATAATGATATTACCCTAAAAATATTATTTTTTCTTTATGAAAATGAATAGTACTCTTGATTTTGAATATGAAAACCCTAATTTTTTAAATGTTGAAAAATTAAATGGTACACTTTTCATAGCTTTAAGGGAAAAACCACTCTTCGAGTTTCGTATTCGTCTTTCAACAAAATGGAGGGATTTAATTAAAACAAAACTAAATTGATTTCTTTGTGTAATGAAAGTTACCCATTTAGTCTGTATGACTAACTTTCGTTACACAAAGGGAGTCGAGATCGTGATTTTGTTTTCTAATGAAATTTTTTTTTGAAAGCGAACTTTGTTGCATCTCTCATGTAATTTCTGAACGGACAAAATGTCAGTGTTTGGCGAATATGTGAAAGTGTAGTGCGGGCAGACCATTTATGAAATATCCATTAATTAATTTATCATTACGAAAGTGGTTGTAACGTGTCTTCCCAAGTTGATGAGTTGAATGTTTTGGCCACTTAACGTGAAGAAAAAAAAAACTAAGCGAACTTATTTATTGTTGTCTTTTTTTTCTGTTTTGCTTTTTTATTTTTATTTTTTCATGCAGTTAATGCTTACTCAAACTATCGAGTACCTGTTTCCGGCCAGGCTTGGATTTTTATTGAGTTTGCATCATCTTAATTTAAACAATACTCATTGTTTAAATAGTATAATATGGAAATATCATTTTGTCACTACTTGAATAAAGCTCGTATTAATGAGTAGCCTAAAATGAACATTGAAGTTCACCGTTCTTACTTGGTAAGATTATGGCATTTGAGATAAGTGTTTTTTTTTGGTAGTGACGATTTATGTTTTTTATAGCAGTCAACTAATTTGATTCCTATGCCACCATAGAACCTTCTCATTGTGAAACTACGTCATTCGAAAATCATGTTTATAAAAAAATAAAATGATTTACAAGGTTCACTGACAGCCTAGGTATCAAATTGCTTGACTGTACAGTCAAGGAATTTAATTGACAACCCACACATTTTTACTAAGTGAGTAGGGAATTAAATTCTTTGACTGTACCTCACTGATCTGTCGATAACATTGATCCTTATTTTTTAGAACATTGACTGTAAAAGATGTAATAAGCGTAAAGAACAATTAAGTTTGTTCAACAACAACATAGTAAATAGAAGAATTTGCAATACGAAGATAATTATTGGGCTCTTTATTAAAGTTATACTTAGGTCATACTGAAAGTTTCTGGATTCTAAAAAATAAGACTACGCATTATCGTTATGACACATTTATTGTTTTTCAAAGTATATACCCTCCCTATTTACACACTTTTGCATTCGCTGGAACCATAGTGAAAAGCAGTGGGTGCAGTCTTCCTTAGGGACTTCTTCGATGGCCTCGTGGAAAGCATTCACTGCCATTTCCGGACTTGTAAACCGTAAACCTCTAAGTTTATCTTTAATCTTTGGGAACAAAAAGAAATCGCATGGTGCAAGATCAGGGCTGTATGGCGGATGAGTCATTAATTCTACATTTGAAGCCTCCAAATATGCATTCGTTGCTTTAGCGGAATGTGCCGACGTGTTGTCGTGATGAAGGACTATTTTGCAACGGGGACGCTTTTACGAATTTTTTCAAACACTTTGGGCAAGCACGTGTTCACATACCAATCTGCAGTTACTGTCTTTTGGTTTTCAAGTGACACAGTGGTGTAATGTCCCGATTTGCCGAAAAACGAAGCAACCATTTTCTTACCTGTGCTTCGACTCTTTTTTACTTTCGTCGGCAAGTCTTCAAAAGGAAAGACCCATTCAGCCGATTGACTTTTTCTTTCCGGTTCAAAGCAGTATACCCAGGTTTCTTCACCTGTCACGATGTTATATACAGCCATTGATTGTCCTCCGTCAAATTTTTTATCATTTTGCAGCACCACTCTACACGCAGTCGTTTCTGGTCTTCCGATAAATCATGCGGTATCCATCGGGTGCAAAGTTTCCGAACCTTCAGATGCAAATGCAATATCTTTTGGACCTGGCTCATTCCAATTCCTAAGGTAGTACGAATTTGCTGACATGTAATTTTTTTGTCAGTTTCAATTAGTTGTCGTACAGTATTAATATTAATATCGGTAACCGCAGTTGCTGGCCGGCCTTCACGTTCATCGTCATAGAGATGGTCACGTCCTCGTCTAAACTCACTAAACCACGAATAGACAGAGCTACGACATGGGGCTTCATCACCAAATGCTAATAGAAGTCTTTGACAACTCTCTTGCTGACTTTATCCACATCGGAAATCGTAAAAAATCATGGATCGAAAATATTCACGACTTAAAGTCATTGCAACAGCGACACACAAATTTCAATCCAACACCACGATGAAAAAACAAATGACAGTCTCGTAAATTAAGAAGTAATATACTGCCAGAGAGTTATTTTTTCAAATCCTATTATTGCTTTTTTAATTTTCTTTTTATAAGTGGCCAGTTCCAGAAACTTTCAGTGTGCCCCACGTATTTACCTATTTAAAACCGGCCAAGTACGAGTCGGACTACAGTCTTCGTGACGGACAGTCGGACGGAATAAGGTTCTGTTTGTCACCTTTCGGGTACGGAACATTCATGAGGATAATCTTTTGTGCAACTTTTATAGACTACAAAACTAACAAACGTTGATAAATGATAACATAATTATGTTGTATACATTATATATCTTAATGAATTCTTTCCATGAATGTAATGTAATATTTTATATTGTATACTGGGTTGGGATTGTGATAATAGTTGCCATGCTAGTTTTGTTACTTAACTGCGGAGTGACCAGAAACATAAATCATTTGGTAGCTTCGTTACGTTCCGCCGACAAAATGGAAAATGTTCTTTTAAAGATATTGTGTGATTTTAAAGAGCTATTTATTACTCATTAATTTAACATCAAATATTTGAGTAAATATTATCTGCAAGTTTCTAATCATTATTTACTTTGAAACTTTACATTTGTACAAACTGTAACCCACCACGTTAAACTTAATTTGAGGAAAAAATGCAATTTTACATTCCATTATATTACAATGGGCCGATTATTATTAGATTTGTTTAGTCTAACTTATGAGCTACCCCAAGTAGGAACAGTGTGGCAGTTATAAATTATACATCTTATTATTTATGCTTTATTTACGCTTCAAAAGGTTGCGATTAAGTTAATTTCGGTGTGTAGTATTAATATTATGCTTGTCAATAATTCTGTTTGGAAGTGTTTAAGAACATAATATGTATATTGATCTAATATTATATTAATTTAAGATATAATGGGACGTTTTAAAAAAAATACGTAGTTAAGGGTTTAATAAAAACATAATCACGATCGCTTCCTTTGTGTAACGAAAGTTCGTAATACAAACTATATGGCTAATTTTCGTTACACAAAGAAATCAATTAAGTTTTGTTTTAATAAAATCTTTTATTTGTGTAATTTTTTTTTGAAAACGACTCGTATATTAAACTACTTAGATCGGCGAGGCTATAGAACAATTAACAATTATTTGTTCTTATTTTACCCACCTCTGTTTAAATGTGAAATCATAGCGACCTGATCAATAAATGACGACAGATGAAGAAATAATTTAGAGTGACAAAAATCTGTAGCTGCAGATTTTTCAAAAAAAAAAAAATATCAAAAATATTTATTTGTAAAACATAGGTAGGTATGCATGTCACAATTGATGTTAAAATAAATCATTTGTATCACTATGTCTGGCCATATGGCATACAAATAGCTACATTATTCACATGCAGAATGCAATTAATTATTGGTACATAAACAATACAAAAAAAAGTTATTTTAATTTCTAAACTAAAAATCTCGGAAGGAGTCAGTCAAATATTCTTGAATGGAATAATATGCTTTCGTGGTTAGAAAATCACAGAGTGCCACTTTGAATTGTGTGAAGTCAACTAGTTGTAGTATTGTTTTTGGCAATTTGTTGTAGATTTTTGGCGCCATTCCATATATGCTTTTTTTTTCATATTTATTTTCAAATCTTGAGACATCTTTAGTCTGTGATATTATATTGTACATTTGCCTATTGCATTTCTTACTCCGTAACATTCCGATAAATGTGTGTGTTATTCTTAATAAAAATTAATTTTTGTGAACTTATAAAATGAAATGTTTATAATGAATGAATATTTTTTTAGGATCAGATCAGTGTGTTTAGTAAAGAATGCGCGTAGAAAACTTTACCACAATTCAGGAATTCTTTTTCTTAGTCCACATGGGCCACCTTAGTCTGGTTTCACTGCTCGTAAAACATTCCTAACTATCACTAGCTACGTTTGCTAGTATCCAATTACGTGCATTATATTTCCATGCCAGCAATCATAGTAAAAATACCCTTATGATGACGATATATAAGTATCTTTAGTTCTGTCTTAAAGTACGAAGATACCAACACCTTTCCATGTTTTGAAAATAATTACCTATGTGTCGTGAAAATTTCTACGTGCATTCTGGTTGAATTCGCAGTACAGTAAAGTTAACCAAAATTTTTTGATACAGTTCCTACATAATGAAAATGTCAATAACGCTGTTCAAAATAGTCACATAGGTAATTAATTACACCTTGCCGTTTTGAATCGTACAGAAAGTGAGAAAGTAATTGCTTTTCGATTGGGAAATATTTTTCAATTAAACTATTACTAATTTTTCGATTAGATTCCAGTTTTTGTAATTACGTAAACTGAATTAAATACACTTATGTCAATATTAAGTAGTATCGGTAGATCATTCTGTTGAAGGCTGGTGCTTGTAGCAAAAAAATTGAATTGATTTAAGTTCAGGGCCGTAAAATTGTCTTAAGCGCGGACACTCGTGATCACATTCACCATATCTCTTTCTTGTCTTATCCTACCATTTGACAGGAAGAAGTAGTGAAAGCGACTGTTTCCGAGCGCGTTGGACAATATGGCCTCTAGTTTTAACACGTTCACAGCCGCATACAAATTTAAAATTACAGGGAAGTCCAGTAAATTAGATTAATCGTTGCACCGTTCTGCTCAGTGTGTAAACAAGATATTGTACTAATCTGGGTGCAAGTCTGGTTGTTTCTTAGTGCCCCATATGCGGACACAGTCTTGTGGAGCTAAGTCGCTTTGACCCTTATATGGGGCACTGGACTGTGAAAGTGTTAATAGTTTCATATGTTTTGACACCTCTAAACTGAGCTTAAAACCACAACTACATTGAAGTTTTTGCTGCAAAACGGCCTTAGTGTAATTCGTGTAAAAGTAGCTTCAAACATTTTATAATAACCCTCCTTCGGCAGTCGGGTAAAAAATGTATTTCCGACAAATGCGTCACATACATGAACTTTTGTTTTGTTTGGGACTCGCATAAGATCGGATATCTGTCGTTTTGTAAGAAAATTAAAATGATTTATTACTGCAAAATGGGACACAAATTAATGATCGTGACTGTAGTATGGGAAAACATTGTTAAGATAAGTATTGTTTTAGTTTTAATTGAAGTTGTATTGTACTTATTATTTATTATCTTATTTCTCGGCCTATATACTTAAATGAAACCTAATCAGTTGGAGTCAAATGTTATTTATCAACGTAATATTTGTCTTAAATTAATAAATATTTAAGTGTTTTCGATTTTACTTGTCGATGTGATTGATTATAATATGTGTCTTGAACAATATAATGAATGTACTTAAATCATGTCAATAAATTGTATTAAAACGACCAACAACTTTCATTCATAAAATAATAGTTAAGCCCATTGCTTGCTTACCTTGTAATTTCTATTATTGTATCTTTAGCCTATTTATTATTTTATATAGTAGCGACGTAGACTGGTAGCTACTTAGACCAGTTGCAGTTTAGACGAAATGATACTAACCCGTTCAAATGGAACTTACAATGCCGTAGGTACCTACTGCCGTCGGGTTGCCTAGCAAAACCTGGCGCAAGTGGTATAGGTAACGCCATCAGAGTTGAGGTCACGCACACAACAACACGTCATGTAATGACAGCGGCATTTTGACATTTATTCGTACCGATGGCAAGTTCAACAGACTCAACATAGAATTACAAGATGGGCAAAAAATTTCTTCAACCTATTTCTTTAAGAACAATTTAGGAAAATACATCTAGTTCAAACAAAACAGAAAATAAATCAGATCATCAGATAAGCATACTTTTCGCTATTTATAAGATACCGATTTTTTTCTTGCGAATATTTCTTATCAGTTTCAAATTTTTTTATTTTTATTTCAAAAATAGGTTACATGAAAAAATAAAAAATATAATATGCATAGTATTGTGTAAGTATTTCATTATAAGATCATATAGCTCACATTTTCATTCACAGTCATTTCATTCATTCACTATCTTTTTTGCAATCAGTACTTTATGTAGTTGTGTGTTAATCATTCGCCTCAACTCTCTTGGCGTTAACTGGTAGGCTTTGTCTTAGTCATTTTACTTGTGATACCTTTTACAGTTGAACTCGATAAAAAAAAAGTTTCATAAGTGATTATGAAAAAAGTAGTAACTTCGTTACGTAATATGTAATTAATAAATATGTATAGAATTTTCTTTTTTTAGTCAGTTTTTCGTTTATTCTTGTATGTTTTTATTATTCACTGCTCAATATTAATCGTACTAAATTTTGTCAACTTATGTCAAAAAACAGACAGTATACATACATAGGATGTTACAGTGGGATCTAAAAGGGTAAGGAAAAACATCATTCATTAGACTTGTTTTATAATATTTAATACCGTCTATGAGCAGGACAAACGAAGAGTACAAGTTAATAGATTAAGTTTTATTTATAAAGTTTACTGGTCAATGAAGCACTTTGCTAATGTAATAAATTTTATTATTTTATAATAGGTACAACTTGTACTCTGGTTTTGTGCATGCTCACTTATTTTTCTGACTTAAAATTAACCTTCCATATGTAATGTAATAGAACACGGAAGAAAATCTTAACTAATTATAATCACACTGTTTCTTATGTACTGAATTTAAAATACTTGAGAAAGTATATTAAAAACCACTTATTTTAAATACCATTAACCGGGGTGTATAAGAATCGCGAGGTGAATAGGGACAAAACCAGGAATGTGCCTAAAATTTTCTAAGAAACTACTCGTAAATTTTATTTCGTAGTGGCAATAAATAGTAGAATTGTTGCTTTCCGTAATGGCAACACTCATTTGACATGAAGCTCACGCTAGATTGTCCGTTAACCTTTTCAACGCCACGCCTCGACAAAACGTAAACCTGCTTTGAATCCTATGTCATTGTGTCAAGATCACTTTGACATTGTACTTTGTGACACCTATATGTGTCATTGGCGTTGAAAGGGTTAAGCAGTCAGAAGTTGACCCTTACAAACGAGGTGAAAATTGCGCCTCAAAACTTTATGAAAAAAAGTGTGTGTTTTGGTGCGAATTTAGGTGAAAATTGCGTTGTTGTGTGTTCGAAATTTATCCACGGACATATTTAATAAAAATGAAATACATTTTATACCCGATTTATTTGTTTATTTAAATAAATTTAAAGGCAGAGAAATTTTTCATTTATCCGAGGTTTATAGGGACGCAATTTGGGTGAATCGGAACTACTGCAAGGGTCGATAGAAACGCAGTGCGAGGTTTATAGGGACGAAGTATGTCCTAATAGGAGCGGGAAAGGGAGTATAGAGACAGGGTTGTCAAAAGGTAGGTAGTGATTTTTAATGAATAAATTATTTTGTTAGGTAACTATGCTGATCATAAATGATACCTATTTTTAAATTTTCTATACTAGGTAATTAACCTCTAAGCATAGGTTGAAGTACTCGTACTTACTAGACAACGAGTAAACATACTTACATACAAAGTCACTTGGAAGAGATCTTTTGTTCGCATTTTTATATGATTGTTTATTTTGTGTTTCTTACGTGTTCGAAAAGTACCTACCTACTTTTTGTCATTCGCACTTCTTCGCATTTTTTTGTCGACTGTCTTGTTAATACTAAGCACGTCAAACAGTAAGTACCTATTTAATGTTGATTGATAAACTTAACATAATATTTAACTATGTCCTAATATAAGTAAGACAACACGAAGTAGACACGTATCTACCTGCGAAATACCCACTAGGTAGGTAATCAAATGTTTTTGGTCACTCTGACCTATGCAAAAGCGTGAAACACAGAACCTCCTTTTGAAAAAAATGGTATAAACCTTATTAATATTTGTGACATCCCCAACGGTTTTTATTCGTTTATATTCTCCCCAAATTCAGTTTGAACAGGGATGGCATGTTTTTTAATAAATTAGGTCATAAAACATGTATTATTACATTATTTTATACTAGAAAATTAATTACGAACCTTAGACTCAAGTTTAAAATTTTTATAATGTAGGCTTTTCATAGAAATAATCGTTTGAAATCTAAGTCAAAGTTCAGATTTGTGCCCATTAACCCCGGTTGACGGTACTTGACGGTTCAAATATTCACATTTCATATAAATGTGTAGTGTTTTGTAAATATTTGAGCTGTACTACGGCTAAACTTTTTTTCTTTTTACCACTCATCAACATAATCTTACTTTAACATCTCATAGGTGTCCCATCAGGATTTGTCGGTATTTTTGGTTTACACACTTTTTTTCTGCCATTGGAACCGCTAACCATAGTGCAAGTAAAAGTAAAGTATCCACATGATGAAGACTTTGTATAGTACGTGTGTGAGTATTGTTTCCTTATATTATTCTCATTGTCTAATGCTCCTGTCACTGTTTTGGACACAGAAACATATCTGTTGTCTTCCCTATTGTTATTGGAATTAGAAAAAGATCTCAAGTCTTTTGGGGCAACATATTTTCCATAAGGTGAGACACTGGGATATACGTATTTAATTTTACCAGTTCCAGGACTTAGAGACACTGATTGAGCTTGAGATGGGGAGTCTCTTGATCCTATAGCATACGTTTTCTGTTTAGAGGCGACTGACTTAACGCTACCAGTAAATCCGATGGGTATTGTATAGCCTCCGGTTCCAGGTACGCTCTCCCCGGGTTGATACACTCTACTTTCGTCTGGTCTCATTTCAGTTTTTCGTTGAGTTATAACCGCATCATGATCGCGTAACGACCCTAACACAATATGCTGAGTATTACCACCGTTAGTCTGCTTTACTTCGAAACTTTTTCTGCTTGGGTTGTGAAGAGACTGGTGTGTTTCAGAATCTTTACCAAAATCCTCGTAATTGTACTCCGGTTGTTCTCCATCTACAGGGTCATTTCCTTCTGCTCCAAAACCTCCGTCAGGGTCGTAATCATCTGGTGGACTATCTTCTTTGTCGCTGGTGTAATCGATATCTGCATTATTTACCCCGTATGGCGGTTGGAATGATCTTGTATTAGTCATGATATTGGGACCTGGAGTTGGTTTACTTTCAATTCCATCTTTATGGTGATCAGAGTGAGTGTGACCAGACTTTACGTTGTCACGTTTACCCGCTAATTCGTTTTTCATATCTAAAGTGTCATTTTGCAGATTATTTATCTCAGGCAACGGCTCGGGTGTTACATCCAATGGCTTTTCGGTTTCATAGACATCAATATTTACATCACTTTTATCAAAAACATCAATTTTATTCAAAGGAAGCCGACTAGCAAATACTGCGTCTTTATCCAAACTCGATCCAGCTTGAGCTGCTCCGGTGTATTTAATACCATATTTAAATATACCTTCCAGTTGCGACTGTGACTCCCCTATGCGTCCAGTAGAATGAGAAGTGGCTTTTCCAGCACCTACAAATGGAGTTTTGAATAGGTCGTGCTGTGATTTATCGCTGTCTTTATAAGGAGTAAATCCAATCTGTGCCTGAGAGGACGTGCTACCCGGACCACGTGCTTGGGCTTCTGCTGATCCTCCTTTGACACCACCTTGGACTTGTGTATTTGATGAATGCATTTTGCCATCGCTTTGGGCACCTGAAGTCAATGAGCCGGTTTCAGAGCCTAGATTGACATTAGCTTGGGATTTACTATTTTTGCTATATCCTTGGGCAGCACTAACAGCTCCGTGTTTTCCTCCAGAGACCTCGCTTTGTGCTCCTTTACTTTCGTCACTGATTTCAGCCTGAGCAGAAAAAGTACCGCTTCCCGCGTACGTGCCACTGACTTGTGTTTTAGCTCGTCCCTTATTGTTTCCTCCATTAGAAGACGCACTAGCCAATGTACCATTAGCATTTTGAGATATACTCGATTCTGCTTGGGATTCATCTCCATCTGCATCTGATGTTATAGAATTTGGATCAATCACATTTTGTGGTATATCTGAAACAAATTCATCAATTTGTAAAATTGTATAATAAAAACGTCGCAGTCATTCTGCGAAGACAATCAGTAGGTATACGGTACCTACAAGTTTAGCAGAAAATATAGCTCATTTAGGAAGCTGCCAATGATTTTTCTCAGGTTGTAACACTTCTTTATTTTGCAATCGAATTCTAAAGAAGCAGAGCCTGAATTCGTCTTAACCCTTTCAATCCGGCTGACGAGATAACTCGTTTTGTGCGATGAGCTCTCAGATCAAGTAGACCAATATACTCGTTTTAAAAAATTTGACACTACAACCTGGATTAGGGCATTCGGCAATCACTTTCACACCCGGACATATTGCGTCCCGTACTCTTGTAGATAAATGTAATTTAAATGTACCTAAATATGTATGTCATATTGTTAAAAAAATCATAAAAATCGGCCGAGCCGTTTTGGAGGAGTGCGACCAAATACGGTATTTTGGTCGCACTCCTCCAAAACGGCTAGACACGACACGAGATTTTTATACATTAGTTTTACCTCTCATTTGATAATATTAGCTAACGAGTTATCTCGTCTACCGGCTCTGGAAAGAGTTTTACCTGGGCGAGTTAGGTCGTCTTTCGGACGTAAGACGGCCATTCTCACTTCTTGACGATTTTCATCTAATTACCGTAGTCATTTTTTTTTCGGTAATACGACCAAATATAGACAATAATATTGACAATTATGAGCTAAGCTATTAATATTTCAAAACGGCGTTAGAATAAACAAAATAGTTTCTGATTTATCGAGGTTATTTTTTTTACGGCTACGGTAATTACAAAACTACTGTAGATGTGTAATTACTGTAGATGGCTACGGTACTTAGAAAGAGGATATTTATTTTTAGAAAGTCTATCTCATTGTCATAAAGGTAAGCTTCATAGTCAGGTTCTCTAACCACTTGGCTATCCGGTCGTCAAAAATTAAAAATATATATAAATAATTGTTACTATTTTCATGCTACTTAGAAAGATACGGTAATTAACACTACGGTGCTCAGAACACAAGACATTTTAATAAAAAAAATAAAAACTGGAAGTAATAGAAAATACTGGAAAATGGTACCTAGTTTCCAGAGCCCACACAGCTCTATTATTTTTATAAATATTAGCTCATTTACCTTACAGACAAACTTTATAAATAGAGGAACGGGAATTAGAAAAAATGAAAACCAAAGTTACGGTGATTAGAAACTTACGTGCGTCGTAGCCATATATTTGGACACTACCACGTTCACACTGTTTGGGTGCCGCGGTACGACTAACAGCTCGCGAGTGACGCAATAGTGACGTGCAAATAAATCGTTTTGAAATTGAAGGGCGATGGTACTCAGGTGTTAAGGCTGGACAGGCAGATATTTGGTTATATATTTGAAAAAGCAGGTTTTATCGAATTGAACTTTAATGTAGTCAAACAAACTGTATTTTATCTACCAGGATTTTAAATGACATATGTGTAATCCACTCCTAACTAAAATGACAAACAAGTTTCATGACACATATAGTGTGCGGACGGTTACGGTAATCGAAGAACAAGGGTTTGAAAAATAAAATAAGTATGATAAATAAACAATATAAAGCTAATTCCTTCTAAAACCTGTAGATAAAGTTAAAAACTATTTGAATAAAATATTTTCACTCGTATTTGATTATATTTAGAGCTACTTAATAGCTCGGACACGCAAATGTTTGCAATTCTGAGAATGGCCGAAGAACATCATTTCTGTTAACAAGTTAACTCGCCTACAGGACTGATGAACAGATATGATTTCACTGAGCCTGGCATACTGTGTAGACTTTGTGTACGACTATGCCAGAACGAAAGGGTTAAGTTAGCTATATAGCTGACCTTAATTTAAAAAAATGGGGGGTGGGGGTATCAGGGTAAAAATACTTTACGAACTATTCTTATACCTACCAAATATAAAAAAAAATTAAATTGGGTCGAGCCGTTTCGGAGGAGTGCGACCACAAACGCCGTAGCACTAGATTTTTTTATATTAAAAGAATTGATTATGCATTAGCCTTTACTCTCTGCTTTGCACGCGTAAACCATTAGATCTAGCAGTTGAATTGAGACTCAGGATTTTACTAAATTTCCACGGAAATTTCCAAATAGTACATAGTGGTCTTGATTTACGTTGTCTTCTTAGCCGCTGCTTTTTTTAATATTCAAATTAAAAATAATTTGCATAGTAGGTAGTACCTTGTCACATTTACCATAAACTTAATGATAACCTGGTGCTGGCTGACCCAAGTTACCTATAACAGTACAGTCACCAGCATTAAGATGTGACTATCAACGGCCTGCAAAAATATCTGATCATTGGTGGAAGGCATATATATATGACGATCTAACTCGGTATAAGTATGTGATGATTTGTGGCCGGTATAAATATAGTTTTTCGGTAACGGCATAAGTATCTGACACCGGGCTGCTTAAAAATATCTCATATTGCACAAAGTCAAAATTATGTAACCCACCACCAGCATAAATATTTATTCACTGTAAACGTATAACCATCGGATCACACATAGACCGCATAAATATCTAGCACGATACAAAATCTAAAATATATAATCAATCTGCAAATATGAACTTTATCTTGTTGTCTTACGAAAATATTTGCAATACATTGACCTGACGTTTCATGAAAAGAGTACAGACTTGTCTGTGCATATGTCCGTCTCACGTTTCAGGCTATCGCAAGTTTGACAGATTCCACGCTATTAAATAAATTATGAGTCTCGCAAAAGTTAATTCCAAAAAACAATTATTGTTGACGTCTGACGTAACATTATTTTTCATACATTTTTAGTAAAAGAAAGAGTTTAACCGTCTTAAATTAACCTCCTTGCTAGAAATCACGAAGCCACAAAGATATTGTTCTTATTTCAAAAGCTACGAAGAATTATTTATTATGTTCTTTTCAAAATATAGGATTTGTAAAACGTGAGACGGGCATATGCAGTGACAAGTCTGCACTCTTTTCGTGAAGTGTCAGATCGTTGTATTCAAAATCTATTCGTAAAACAAGAGAATAAAGTTCATATTTGCAGATTGGTGACATATTTCCTATTTTGTATCGTGTTAGATGTTTATGCCACCTGTGGTCCGATGGTTATGCGTTCACAGTGAATAGATATTTATGCTTAAAGTGGAATACATAATTTTGATTTTGTGCAATATCAGATATTTTGAAGCGGCCCGGTGTCAAATACTTATGCCGTTTCCGAAATCGATATTTATACCGGCCACAAATCATCACATACTTATACCGAGTTAGATCGTCATATATATATGCCTTTCACCAATGATCAGATGTTTTTGCAGTTCTGTCCATAGTCATATATTTATGCTGGTGACTGTACTAGAAAAAATAAGAAAAAAATGCATGGCACTTAGATAGATAATAGAATTTTTTTCGAAAATATCTAATACTGAAAGTGATACTTATGTAATATGTTATGTAACCTTTGTATGTAACTCTATTATCGCCTAACTGTGACATGGATTTTATTTCTATTTGTTTCCAGAACTAGTATAACTGGACCTATATCTATACTCTATACTAATATTATAAAGAGGAAAGATTTGATTGTTTGTTTGTTTGTTTGCATTGAATAGGCTCCGAAACTACTGGACCGATTTCAAAAATTCTTTTGCCGTTAGATAGCTACATTATCACTGAGTGACATAGGCTACCGCGGTCATTCAAAGCTATTTTTACCGCGGGAAAATACCTTTTCCTACGGGAAAATTAATTTATCGCGGGCGAAGCTGCGGACGGAAGGCTAGTAATATTTATATACATATTATATATGTATGTACTTGCTTGGTCCGACAATTGTCTTTGTGCCGACCTCTATACTATTATTTACTTACCATTGTTTCCGTTAATTCCCGGAACCTGCAAAAGATAAATATAATTAGTAATTGTAGGTACGTGTAATGAAATAATATAAAATTGAAAAAAAAAAATCAAAATTCAAATTCAAATTCAAAAACATTTTTCAGTTCAAGCAGGCCAGTACCTAAGTACCAAATTTCTCTATTTATTAATTGTCCGAGCCAAACATTTCCGGTACTTAAACTTAGAGGAAGTATTTTGGTATTTTCCCGATTATAGGTATCTGTACCCTATATCAGACCATTTTAATGAAAACTAAAACGAACAGATTTTGTTAAAATCCTTGCTTGCACTAAATATATGGAATCAAAACTACATTTATGAGTAGGTAGTTGGAATCTTTACATTTGATGATGCCTTTACATTTTTGCCGACAGTATATATTTTTTAATTAAGCCTAAAATTAGTAATATGTATGTGGGTTCCATCGCTAGAGATCCTCTGTGGCGATTTTGGCCTAATGTTCTGGGTTCATCTGACTTGACATATCCAGTCAGACCTACTGCAACTGATTAAAAATTAATTTATTCATTAAATAAAGTCATAGTAAAATACAATAAGGAGAAACAAGTACTAAAATGAAAAATTATATGAGGTCAGCAATAGGTGGCCTTATCGCTTCAGTCATCCATCACATCAGTTATAGTCAGTCAAACAAACCGTCCCGCGTCATACCAGGCGTACATATAAAAGTGCCCAATACACTCGTCGCATTGCCCCGCTGATGAGCCCACTGCAACTTGGCATTTGAATTACGTATAATATTTCATTAATAAAAGTGACGTTATTTGTCGAATTAAAAACTGTGTCAGTCTGTGATGTGATGGCATTGAGCCTGGGAGAAAATGACATTTTAATAATAAACATAATAGCTAATAAGTCGTTTTCAATCTTTTTTATGGGTTTTAATTAAAAGAAAACTCAATTGATTCCTTTGTATAACAAAAGTTGCCATATAGTTTGTATGATGCGATCGTGATTTTGTTTTCATTAAGCCTTTATACTTACATGTATTTTGTATAAATAAATACTTCGAACTAAATGGAATACAAGTACATAATACACTTAATTAAGTATTAGCTTACCTTGTGTTCCATTCCTTGGTTAGTTGAACTACCGGGATCCTGATTAGATCTGTATCCGTTTTGCTCTCCAGGACCTTGGTTGTTGGTATAACCATTCTGTCCCCCAGGTCCCTGATTTGTCGAGTAACTGTTTTGCCCACCGGGACCTTGTCCGGTTGTGTAACCATTTTGGCTTCCGGGTCCTTGGTTCGTTGAGTAACCCCCAGGTCCTTGATTCGTTGAGTAATCGTTATGCCCCCCAGGTCCTTGATTTGATGAGTAACCATTTTGTCCTCCAGGACCTTCATTTGTTGAGTAACTATTTTGTCCGTCCGGACCTTGGCCGACAGTGTACCCGTTTTGCCCCCCAGGTCCTTGGTTCGTTGAGTAACCATTTTTTCCGCCTGGACCTTGATCGGTCGTGTATCCATTTTGTCCTGCAGGTCCTTGGTTCGTTGAATAAACATTTTGTCCATCTGGACCTTGACCAGTAGTGTAACCGTTTAGGCCCCCAGGTCCTTGGTTCGTTGGGTAAACATTTTGCCCGCCTGGACCTTGACCGGTGGTGTAACTGTTTTGTCCCCCAGGTCCTTGGTTCGTTGGGTAACCATTTTGTCCACCTAGACCTTGACCTGTAGTGTAACCGTTTTGGCCGCCAGGTCCTTGGTTCGTTGGGTAACCATTTTTTCCGCCTGGACCTTGACCAGTGGTGTAACCGTTTTGTCCCCCCGGTCCTTGGTTCGTTGGGTAACCATTTTGTCCGCCTGGACCTTGACCAGTAGTGTAACCGTTCTGGCCCCCAGGTCCTTGGTTCGTTGGGTAACCATTTTGTCCGCCTGGACCTTGGCCGGTAGTGTAACCGTTTTGGCCGCCAGGTCCTTGGTTCGTTGGGTAACCATTTTGTCCATCTGGACCTTGGCTGGTAGCGTAACCTTTTTGGCCCCCAGTTGCTTGGTTAGTTGTGTAACCGTTTTGTCCTCCAGGCTCTTGGTTCGTTGTATAACTATTTTGTCCCCCAGGTCCTAGATTAGATGAGAAACTATTCTGTCCGCCAGGTAAATTGTTAGCTGTGTAGCTGCCAGGGCCTTGATTAGATGGAGTGCCATTCTGTCCCCCTGGGCCTTGGTTAGTCGTGTATCCATTTTGACCACCTGGACCTTGGTTAGAAATGTAGCCGTTTTGACCACCAGGCCCTACATTTAGCGCGTGATCATTCTGTCCACTAGGGCTTTGGTTAGATGTATAACCATTATGTCCGCCTGGGCCTTGGTTGTGCGTGTAACCATTCTGTCCGCCGGGCCCTAGGTTTGGTGAAAGACTATTTTGTCCACCAGGACCTTGGTTGAACGGATAACCGTTCTGTCCACTAGGTCCTTGAATGAATGGATAATTGTTCTGTCCACTGGTTCCTCCAATTGGTTTAGAATTCGGACCCAAATTAAATATTGTTGGACCTACTAGACCATTAGATCCTGGAGGATTTCCTCCTGCTCCAATAAATTGAGAATTACTGTTCGGAGCAACTACACAGCAGAAATAAGTTGGACTTTGTCCTGTTCCAGGTAAAGCTCCTGTTATAAGTGACCAATCTTTTCCAAATGGTGGAAGATACTGTGTGCCTTGATTATTCCAATTAGTGTTACCGCCAGGTGATCCTCCGCCTTGTCCACTGCCCGCTCCACCGCCCTGTCCATTCCAATTAGTGCCACCTCCTGGTGATCCACTAGGTTCATTTGGTGCTCCCCCGTGTCCACCGCCCGGTCCATTCCAATTAGTACCACTCCCTGGCGATCCATCGGGACCTGTTGCACCGCCTCCATGACCACCATCCGGGCCACCTGCTTGTCCATTCCAGATACCACCGCCTCCCGGTGAACCTCCGGGCCCACCCCCTTGTCCGTTCCAGTTAGTACCACCTCCTGGAGACCCCCCAGGCCCACTTGGTGCCCCCCCTTGTCCACCGCCTGGCCCATTCCAGTTTGTACCGCCTCCTGGTGATGCTCCCCCGTGTCCACCGCCCGGTCCGTTCCAATTAGTACCAACGCCTGGTGATCCTCCGGGTCCACTTGGTGTCCCCCCTTGTCCACCGCTTGGCCCATTCCAGTTTGTACCGCCGCCTGGTGATACTCCTCCGTGTCCACCGCCCGGTCCACCGCCTTGTCCGTTCCAGCTAGTACCACCGCCTGGTAGTCCGTTGGGTCCATTTGGAGCCCCACCATGTCCACCGCCCGGACCATTCCAATTAGTTCCACCCCCTGGCGATCCATCGGGACCTGTTGCACCGCCTCCATGACCACCACCCGGGCCACCTGCTTGTCCATTCCAGGTACCACCGCCTCCCGGTGAACCTCCGGGCCCACCTCCTTGTCCGTTCCAGTTAGTACCGCTTCCTGGAGACCCCCCAGGCCCAGTTGAACCTCCCCCGTGGCTGCCACCCGGAGCACCGCCTTGTCCGTTCCATTTGGAACCATCTCCATGTAAGCCGTGACTACCACCCGGTCCGCTACCTTGTCCATTCCAGTTCGTACCGCCTCCTGGTGATCCTACAGGTCCATTTGGACCGTCTCCTCGTCCATTCCAGTTAGTACCGCTTCCTAGTGACCCCCCAGGTCCTGTTGAACCTCCCCCGTGTCCACCACCCGGAGCACCACCTTGTCCATTCCAGGTGGAACCGCCTACAGGTGATCCTCCGGGAACGTTCGGAGCCCCTCCATGACTACCACCCGGTCTACCACCTTGTCCGTTCCAGTTCGTACCGCCTCCAGGTGACCCTCCTGGCCCAGTTGAATCGCCTCCATGTCCACCACCCGGAGCACCGCCTTGTCCGTTCCACGCGGGACTGCCACCCTGTGATCCACCAGGTCCATGTGGACCTCCCCCTTGTCCGTTCCAGTTAGTGCTGCCTCCTGGTAACCCACCAGGCCCAGTTGATCCTCCTCCGTGACCACCATCCGGAGCACCCCCTTGTCCGTTCCAAGGGGAACCGCCTCCCGGTGATCCTCCGGGCCCGTTTGGAGCTCCCCCGTTACCACGGCCCGGTCCACCACCTTGTCCATTCCAGTTAGTACCGCTTCCTGGTGGCCCTCTTGGACCATTTGGACTTCCCCCTTGTCCGTTCCAGTTAGTGCCTCCTCCTGGTGATCCACCAGGTCCATTTGAACCACCATCATATCCACCTGGTCCTCCTTGATTGTTCCAACCGCTTCCACCGCTTCCTCCAGTTGGTCGTCTCAAGTTTTCCGCTCCAGGTACGGAACGGTCAAAACATTCATCGCAACTAGGATCATACATAGACTGACTTTGCGCCTGTCCCATACCGCTTCTTCCACCTAGAATAAAGTAAAAAATCTTTGAAAACTTAAAAAAAAACAACCGAAAACCGGCCAAGTGGTTGCAGTGACCACTAAGTTTTTTTTTTCGATATAAAAGTTTAGTCTAGCCTTGAATTAAGCAAATACGATAAAAATCACTTCTTACTTCGAGTTGTAGTAGAAAAAAAGTATTAAATGCAACATGCTAGGTAGGTATAAATTGGTCTTAAAACGCTCGTAGCTTCTTTCATAACGATATTCACCGGATAGTTACTTTTTTTTTCTATTATCACTCGGTCGGATGTTTAATACTTACTGACAATAGCCTTTGAGGTATCAGCAGCAGAGATCGCTTCAGCCTTGCCTTCATCCTTTCCGTTTTCATGGTCGATAGCCAAGTACTGGGATTGGGTTTGGCCCCTATACCGGCCCCTGGGAACAAAACCAGCTTCTCTGCGCCGCCTGAAAGCTTCATGTTTCATATCCCATTTATCCAAGCCTTTCATTGGCAGATGTATAATACTTTTGCAAGTCACCGTTAAGGGTCCTTTATGTGATGTGACCTACAAAAAAGTGCATGATGAAAAACTGTTCGTTCGGCTAAATTGTCATACTATAAATTGATAGGTAGGCATTTATTATTTGGGGAATTTCAGAAATAGGGAACGTACAATATATTTTTTTTCTCGGATTTTAAAAATGTTTGGTTGCATCTACTCAGAATCAGTAGCACTATCGATTCTACGTATTTAGAGAAAAAAGTGTCCCGAGGTCAGTTTTGTTACTTTTCAAACATTGGTGTTTGAAGGTAACAAAATCGACACTTATTTTTGTATGAAAAACTGGGGTCATTTTTACCCGACTGTGAAGAAGGAAGGGTTATGTGTTTGACCTGTATGTATGTATGTATGTATGTATGAATGTATGTCCATTCCTATGTCCTCTCGTAACTACACAACGGTTGAACCGATTTTGATAAATGATACGTTATTGGATTCGTCTTGATAACGCGAATAACACTGGATACATGAAATTCTTGAAAAATCAAAATGGCGGATTTTTGGCGCCAAATTGAGAGTCTTCAAAAATTTTTTTTTATTCAAACCTATCGAGTAGGGTATCAAAATAAAGGGATTTTAAAAGAGATTACAAAAATATAGACAAGTCATGTGTTTAAATTTAATTTGGAATAGTAAATTGGCAATCAATGCATTAAAACGACGACGTACTTACTTACTAACTATGATATCTTTGAGCAATAATTTTCTCTATGAAACCCATGTGGAAAATTAAGTATAGTCAAGGGCAAAAATATGTATACACTTTACTGCCTTGTCTATTTTCGTCAAATTTGAACTGCCATATATGAACTGTCACAGTGGTTAAAGTGACAAGGTACTAAGTGTATACATCGGCCATTCTCAGAATTGCAAACATTTGCGTGTCCGAGCTATTAAGTAGCTCTAAATATAATCAAATACGAGTGAAAATATTTTTTTCAAATAGTTTTTAACTTTATCTAAAGGTTTTAGAAGGAATTAGCTGTATATAGTTTATTTATCATACTTATTTTATTTTTCAAACCCTTGATCTTCGATTACCGTAGCCTGTCCGCACGCTATCTGTGTCTTGAAACTTGTTTCTCATTTTAGTTAGGAGTGGATTACACATATGTCATTTAAAATCCTGGTAGATAAAATACAGTTTGTTTGACTACATTAAAGTACAATTCGATAAAACCTGCTTTTTCAAATATATAACCAAATATCTGCCTGTCCAGCCTTAACACCTGAAATGTTAAATGAGCTAATGTTTATAAAAATAATAGAGCTGTGTAGGCTCTGGAAACTACCATTTTCCAGTATTTTCTATTACTTCCAGTTTTTATTTTTTTTAGAAAAATGTCTTGTGGTCTGAGCACCGTAGTGTTAATTACCGTATCTTTTTAAGTACCGTAGCATGAAAATTGTAACAATTTTTTAAATATATTTTTAATTTATTGACGACCGGATAGCCAAGTGGTTAGAGAACCTGACAATGAGATAGAATTTCTAAAAATAAATATCCTCTTTCTGAGTACCGTAGCCATCTACAATTCAATTTTGTAATTACCGTATCCGTAAAAAAAAATAACCTCGATAAATCAGAAACTATTTTGTTTATTCTAACGCCGTTTTGAAATATGAATAGTTTAGCTTATAATTATCCATATTCTTGTCTATATTTGGTCGTATTACCGAAAATAAAATGTCTACGGTAATTATATGAAAATCGTCAAGAAGTGAGAATGGCCGACATATTATTGCCCTTGACTGTACATACCTACATATTTCCAAATTGGTTTTGAACTTTAACTAAATAGCAACGGATTCCTAATTCAAATACTCAATAATTTATCTGGGTCTCAAGAGGTTACACTAATAAGAAAGAAATAAAAAAAGTAATAAAAAAAAGTAAAAACCCGCCTGCCTGCTGTGTGTAAATAAAAAAAAATAATTAAAAAATCAAAAACCCGCCTGCAGAAATACTGAAAAGGTGGAAACAAGATAAATGGTCATTTACCTTGGCGTTTCGGCCACATTGCAGCAACCGTGGTCACGAGAGAGTCCCGTTTAGTTTAGTAATTATGAGTGAAAATCACGAAAGTTTAAAACAGTATAAAGAAATAGTTATAGGGTATAATCATGTAAAAAGTTTAACATTACCTGGGTTGTATCACTGCTTAAAACTGATGTTAAAACACTGGCTTAAAAAACCTGTGTTCGGTGTCGCGAAAAAACTTCACTGAACGTCAACTGTGTGAAGTTAGCCGCAGACCGTACGAATAATGTTGACAACAGTAAAAAATATTTTGTACTTAGCAGTTTTATGTAAGGCAAGCACTAGAAACATTTCGTCAATGTCAACTTATGTCAAACTAGGCGAACATAGGTAGCTTAGGCGAAGATACGAAACTCGACGGTCAAAATCGCACGGCGTGCAGGCCGTGCTGCTGCTAGCCTGCTGCGGGCGCAGAGCGCGCCGCGCCTCATTTATTTGCAACTCCGCGGTCGAAAGAAAACAAATTCAAATAAGTACCTAAAAGAAAAGCCGCGAGTGTTTTAATACGCTGCAATTTTAAGTATCAAAACTGCAATAGTTATTTTCTCAAACATGCTTTGAAATGTATGCGTTAATGTCACGAAATGAAGCCATGAAGTTTGTTGTTTATGGCTCCCTACATTACTTCTTGGCCTAGGCCATAAAAGTAAGTATGAAAAACCATTATTGTCCGCTGCTGTAACTTTTTAAATTTGCTTACTAACATTAAACTGACAAAGGAAAAATTACATACAGCCAACTAACGACATTAAAAAAAATCTATCTTCTTTTATTTCTATAAAACCGCCTAATCTACTGGTGATGGATGGATGGATGGATGTATGGATGTATGGATGTATGGATGGATGTATGGATGTATGGATGGGTGTATGGATGTATGGATGTATGGATGGATGTATGGATGTATGGATGGATGGATGGATGGATGTATGGTTGTATGGATGGATGTATGGATGTATGGATGGATGGATGTATGGATGGATGTATAGATGTATGGATGGATGGATGGATGGGTGTATGGATGGATGGATGTATGGATGGATGTATGGATGTATGGATGGATGTATGGATCTATGGATGGATGTATGGATGGATGGATGTATGGATGGATGTATAGATGTATAGATGTATGGATGGATGTATGGATGGATGGATGGATGGATGGATGTATGGATGGATTTATGGATGGATGTATGGGTGGATCTCGTCCATCAATCCCTGACTTCACGGCCTCTGCAGTAATGTACTATTATGATACAAGTGCGGAAAGTAGGCTATGCCCAACGAGTTTGGTTTAGCCGACATGAGTTGGGAATTTCCTACTTTCGACACGTATATCATACAACATTTTACAATGCATTAAGCGAGGAAAAAAATTGGGGCTAAGAGCGCGCGCAGACAGAGAGCGGACTGGAGTTCCGAGTTCCGCGTTCAGAGTTCTGTGTTTTCATCGCTCGAGAGTTCCAGTCGCCTGCTGTGTGCGTTATCGTAAGAGACTCAGTACATTCGAAAGAACGCAGAACTCTGAACTCGGAACTCCAGACCGCTCTCTGTCTGCGCGCGCTCATAAACATTTCCGGAAAAAGATGTTGCGCTCTTATTTACCTTTCATTGAAGGAAAGTCTCGTAGATGTTTACATATTTCAGCATCGGTTTAGTCAGCAGGAGGCTATCACATTTAATTTTGTGCTTGGTCTCTAGGACGTCAGGCGGCGTTAAGTCCTATGTAAATTCATCACTTGAACTCTCCATTTTAATTTACTAAACTTAAATTAATTCTCCGGACTGAATTCAGAACATTACTGTGGCGGGTTTTCATGACAGGCGCGAACGGAACGAACCATGATTGGTTCGTGTTACGCCATGCGCGCGCACTGAAAACTCATTGGTTGACAGGCGCGAACGGGTAACCGTGATTGGTTCGTGTTACGCCATGCGCGCGCACTGAAACCGTACGGTCCGAAATGGACTCAAGGAATTATTTAAGTACTAAATTTTTTATTTCAAAACTTTTGACGAAATTAAAATTTGTGTGTTTTAATATTAAAACAATCTGTTTTATTATTTTATCAGTAAATATTCATTTGGTTGCATCAATCATTTTCTTATTTGTGCAAAGCTGAATTATGAAGACACAACTCTCTAGTCTTATTTTTTAAACACTAGTTTGGACACAACTTTTTGAGAATTGGCAATTTAAAAAGTTACTTTTCCGCACGCGTGTGGAAAGTAAAATCCATACAATTTTTTTTCTCACTTGCGGAAGTGTGCTGGGATGACTAACTTTCTATAGATATGTTGACTCGCGTCAAGAGGCACTTTCCGAGCATATGCATTGTAAAAGAAGATAAAACATTAAGAAAATATCGAGTGACGAAAGTGATTTGACTCCGGATTCCGTTAAATTAGACGCCTAGAATTGAGACATTGTTAATAATCGAATTCCAGAGAAGTCGAAGGAAAAGCAACTAACCCAGTACCTAGTAGTAGCATTTAAGTAGCTAACCCAGGTCCGCGCAAGCCGGCCTAAGGTTGCGTATCCACCGGAGCTGTGCGAGGATGCGTTGCGAGGGATGTGTTTGTCATGAACCAATAGAAACACTTCATTTAAAAGGTCGTAAGTGAATGAAGTGTTTCTATTGTTTCATGACAAACACATCCCTCGCAACGCATCCTCGCACAGCTCCGGTGGAAACGCAGCCTTAGGCATTGTTAATAATCTAATTCCAGAGAAGTCGAAGGAAAAATACTTAAAAGCTTACGACGATTTCGACAAATGGAAAACTGTGAAAGCCGCAAAGTCTGTGTCGGAATCAGTGCTTCTGGGTCTATTTCGAGTATTTTTCTAGTAGCCTTGGTTTTTATTGTCTCGTAAAAGGTGAGAAAAGTAGAGTATACTCCTCGGGGATAAAACTGATTTTGCCTTGGGCGCGCTTAAATCCTTCACTGCTCTCAGGACTCCATCATAATCATCAACTAAAAACCTCCTTGCTACGCTCGGGAGTTAAATCTGGAGTCCCTCGTTACGCTCTGGATTCAATATCGCGCCCGTGTCATAATGCAGTGTTTTATCCCCTTGGTGTACAATCTACTATTAGTTAGCTCATAAAGTTAATGTTAGATTTTACGATCATTTTTATTTTTAAGACCAAATGTTTGTTAGATAAATTTTATCCTGGATAATAATCCTATCGATAGGGTCGAGTGTTTGTTTTTTTTTTAATTTTATTTGGTTCGAGTCCCGGGCGAGGCAAGTGAGTTTTAGAAAAGCGGTGAATGCAGTTTTGTTTCTTTTTAAAAATAAAGGAATGTCTCCTTTAAGTAAAATGAGCCAACTTAAGGATTTAAGGTAGTTGCCCTCCTGGGCCCGACTTATTTTTCCACCCTGTACACCTAGGTACTAACAAGTACTAATTAATTTTTTAATAAAACTTGTTAGGATTTTATCAGGGAACATTTGGAGGCCCCCCAGGACCGGAGGCCCGAGGGCGGCCTTTTCCGCCCCCAGTTAGTCCACCACTGCACTAGACTAGACTAGACTTGTGTCAGATCCCATCATGAGATTACGAGTACAACAAAACTAAGATTGGGATCTCGTTTATAAAAACAAATTCATATGTAATTTTTAGGCTTCCGTATTCCTACGGTTACGGTTATAGTTTCGCCATATTCGTCCGTCTGCGGCTTTTCTTAGCGACTGCTAGTGCTAGAAAGTGGTAATTTTGCATGGGATTGGGATTAACCATGCGGATAAAGTAGTAAAATAAAATATTGAAAATTTTTCGGTACCTTCCCTACACGTAAAGTGAGAATGATTTTATTTCTCGTCTAAAGCTTTAGTGGGGGGTCCCCACAATGGGGCTAGGCAGCACCAACTACTGCTTGTGGAGGTGGTGCAGCTGCCAGCTAGCAGCCACCCTGGAATTGATACACTGCACGCCACTGTGTGGGGCATTGTTGGATAGATAGATCTTTTAGAACAATATGTTTCCTAAGACTATTTTAGATTTAGTGATCCATTTGGAAAATATTATTAAGCTTTAAAGTGCTAATTTTTGTAAAAATCATTGTCCCGCCTCCCTCTACAAACCGTTGGATTGCAAAATCTGAAAAAAACGATGGTAGTAAAAAATAAACGAATTTAAAAGGAAATCTGTCACAACATAGCAACAATGTTAGTCATCACGAATAATTACTATGGTATAACATTTCTATAAAAGTGAAATCTACTTAATATATAAAAATCTCGTGTCACGGTGTTTCCTATCGAACTCCTCCGAAACGGCTTGACCGATTTTTATAAAACCTTTTTCTTTATACTCGGTAGGTCTGAGAATAGGTCGTAGGTTATTTTGTATTCTTCGCAGACGGAGTCGCGGGCAACAGCTGTATATCCAATGGTACAGTCAAGGGCAAAAATATGTATAAACTTTAGTACCTTGTCACTTTAACCACTGTGACAGTTCATATATGGCAGTTCAAGTATGACGAAAATAGACAAGGTACTAAAGTGTATACATATTTTTGCCCTTGACTGTACGAGTAAGTTATAGTAAGAACTTTGCAAGCTCTATATTTTGAGATTAAATTAAATTGAATTTCCGTGTACATTACCTTCACATAATAATAAAATAAATAAGCAGTGGCCGACCAAAATTTAATATTGAATAGTTGCCCATAGGTAGTATGGATACCTACTACTGCGCGTGGCCCTACACGTACTTGGTCGGTTTTAGTTGGTAAAAGGTCGTTGGGCTTACAAAAAATACTGGTAGGTATTAAACTGTACATTGAGAATTTTCTGCTAATATTGAAAATTGTCAACCATGAAGAATGATTTGCACATTTTAATCCACAAAATAATATTAAGTAGTTAAGTAAAAAAATTGTAACTGGTTTTCAATCAAAATATTTCGATTGTTATGTATCATGTAATGTATGCTCATATTGCTCATGACCTCCGAATTAGAATCTTATGAAATATATAGTCAATAAAAACGCATTGCCCAAACCAACCGCTCTGATTGACCTATTTATGATAACGTAAATTGTGTATGACAAAAAGGTCAAGGAAATTAGATCAACCTTGACAGAGAACTTATCTCCCATACGCCTGCCTACTCTAGTAGATTTTAGGGCCTCGCTACTGCACTTTTTACTGAACTAAATGTTATCCTGCAGCCAGACAGTCATATTTATGATAAAAAAAAATAATGTGGACGAATGGATAGTCTCTATTTCTACAAGGTGTGTGTATGTAAATTTGTGTGTTGTGGTTTCAAAATTTACAAACCACTCTTCGACTACTCTCGGTATCAAATTGAGCTGAAACATGGCATAAGTACTTTTATTTATGTGAATTCGGTGACACCGGTAGTGAAATTCTGGTGGTCCGGTCAGGATTGTCGCTGTAGGATGGAACTGTTCAGCGGTTAATGGCATCGCCTTGAAACTTGTTACGGATATGTAGTTTAGATGACAATGCAAGTGCAGCCAACAAAAAATACTCTGTCCATCATGAATCATGTGTCTAATGCTTCTTTATGAATTATGGGAAAAGCTTGAAGTTGAATCAAAGGCCGAAAGTTGGCCAAAGGACGGAAATCGTATTAACATTCAAGTGAGTATTTTGATCATACCTACTCAATTCTGGTTACTTAATTTTTTTTTGGATTACGGCTTGCGTTTTATGCTTATTTTTTTGTCAACTTGGCAGCTGTCTAGGTGCACAAAAATATCTAAACAAGCACTAATGTGATTGACGATACGGCTCTGTTCGCATGCTTTTGAGCACCAGGCAGTTGTTAATGTTATGACAGCGACTGTAGGCATTAAAATTTTCACGAATGTTCCACATTGTTACAACGTAAAAGAAAGAACATTGTGTTATTATTATGAATTCCATGGGAATTAAGTAAAGTTACAGAGTTCCGATTTAAGTGCCAGACCTAATGTTAGAAATTTTGGTGCTTAGTTTCTAGAACTTTTTTGCCCACTAACTTCATTATTAGTTTTCTATTTCATAATATATTTCATGCCAAAACTGAACTTAAGTTTGTGCACTAATTTAGATCTAAAACTTTATTATCATACGACATTTGAAATGTAACTGCCAGAAATATTATCTTTGCTTGATAAGTGAACTAAATGTAGGTAACAACATCTATCATGAAATTTAGGTCGCAAGTTAAGATAAGTCGTCTCTAAGTTTACGTCGTCACAATAAAAGTCATTAGGGATATCTGCACATTAATGGTCGTGACGATATCATGAAATAGGTAGTTGCCGTTACGGTGTCACTACACTTCGTTATTCGTGTTCGCGGTTCCGGGTGCAAAATTTATGCAAGCTCTTTTAAACTGTGGAGCTGCTGGAAATGTAATGACCACACGAATACCACGAATAATCGATAAAATTAAAAGGTAGAGCTGATTGTTGTAGTGCTATTTATTATGCTGTATTTGACTGACTAATGTAACTAGAAAGCGAGTGACATTATTAGCCAAATATTCCCGAAATCACAAATAAATCAAAATTAAAAGTCTCATTGACGACTTCATCTGCGCTCTGCGGGATTTGACGTTTTCCCTGGATAATAAATAAGCTTACTTATGTCTAAGCAATCGTTGCCGTGTTAGTGTGGGTCGCTCGTTCCCTAAATATCAGAATTGTAAAATACTAGATTGCCGACTTACTCTATTTCTAAAATACCAAATTCCCAGAATACCAGACTTTCCTGTCACCGTATTTTTCTCTACTTATGTCAGATTGCCAAAAAAGTTTGTTTTCAATACACCATGTTCCATTCAAAACTGAATTCCCATAATACCAGATAGTGAAATCACCAGGCTCGTCAGGCAGGTCGTGGTCGTCGTGGGGAGGCCAGGGGGTCATGTTTTGACTTGAAATTTGGTATGCAAAGAAATGTAAGTTGGACGACAATGCAAAGATAGTCAAAGGAGAGTACAGTCGGGAAAAAAGCTAGTCTTAATAATTCTATTTTTATATTCTCACTCACTCACTCTATCAAAACATTTTCAGTCTACGACTAACTAATGGAATTCTAACTATTCCACTCCGATGCATGAGAGAGGAACCAGCTTTAACGTTAGTAGGCGTCATTATCTGGGTTTCACGATCAATGGTACCTACACCCGATAGCTGCAAATAAGTTAGAACGCCATGCGTTTAAGTCCTAATTCATTGAAAGTATTTCCTTGCCGTCGGAAATTCGTAGGCACAGTTGCCAAAACTTGACTGTCCATTTGACAACCTTAGGTATTACAATAAGAAATGGTACATACACAGTGGATCAGCAAAGAGTTTGGTGACTGTACAGCTGTAATTTGTATAATAATGATGGTGTCGTAATCTTAATGTTTTTCTATTTAGAAGAAAGAATGATGAAAATGCGTTGTTTTGCTGGGTGACGTTCGTGCTATTTTCATTAGGAACATTGCGAGCCCGTAAAGCTAACGAGTTTGAAGTAATCAATCGAGCGCCGCAATGTAATGCTGGTTAGCGTGCGTTGTACGATTTTCCTTGCAGGTCTAAACTGGGCTTTACATTAAATGTTAAAAAAAAAACAGATCAGAAACGATTTTGAGAGTAGTGCCATCGGAAGCTTAAGTAGCATTTATTTCGCATAGCATTCTTTTGTTTAATTATAAAAATAAGAAGCGGACAAAGAGTGAAAACATAAAGCTGAAAACTCCTTACCGGTATTTCGTTCTGGTTCAACTGTATTCTTTTCAGGTCGCTAAAGCCGCACACATACTGCGTTGGTGTCCTGTGCAGTTTTTGGGTGGCTCCTCTGGTATCTGCATCGTTAAGGGGCCATACCATGCAGATCTGGGATTTTGGCTCTTGACACACGATTTCAAGCTGAAATATTAATAATAATGTTAAAATCAATTTAACTATTGAATTAAAATATAGAGGTACTTTTTCTTGCGCTTTTTTCTAGTTATAGATGACTATAATATAGTATACTGTACTTTGTATTACCATCCAATCCATATAATATAATGCATCTAATTATGTATTTTTCCAAGCTTTTTTTATTAACATGAAAAGTTTGTTTGTTAGTTGGTTTAAATCACATCTCGCAGGTCGAATTTCTTCTATGTATGGGTCCACTTCCGCTGGAGGGATCCATTTTTAATTTGTTATTTATAATGAGATTTAAAATGGATTCCTAAATAATTGTGCAGAATAAATTAAGTATATTTAGCAGGTTATCTATAAAGTGTGCCATAAAGTAACTGTTTTTAGGTTGACTATATAATGAGAATTTAATATTGGCTGTAATGGAAGTTAGGTATGTATTAAAAATACTTAAAACTAACCAGAGAGCATTTCCAGGCTACTGACCTTATTTCCGGCCGGTCTAAGTACAGCTAGGAAGGAAGAGGTAACCGTTTCCTTTTTTATAGATTAACAAGGTACACGAAAATGTTTTGTTTTTATTTTTTGAATGAGTAGGTACTGTAAGTCGATTATGTGGGTAGGTAGTTTAAAACAGCATTAAAAATAGTTTTGGGGAAGTTTTCATACTTTTAACGAGATCGTCAAAATATCTTCTATTTTCGAGTAGGTAAATTAAAAAAAAAAATCTTCATACTTGCGTACGGTGTAAGTGTGAGGCTCCTAAAATGTCGAGGAACGCAAGGATGAGTACAGCTGCTTGAGCCTTGGGTCTCGTGCCAGGATGCAGCGTGGGCAGCGTGAGCAGCGCTGGCAGCGCGCGCGGACGCATGGCGACGAGCTGGGGCTCGGAGGCGCTCTGCCGCGGAGCCGGCGCGCGCGCCCCGGCACCCGTTTGACCCACGCTCGCCACCCGCAACCCAAGATGAACTCGCTCTAGATATAAGTTCACCCACCCAATTTCGGCGATAGCGAACGAAATTAGACACGCTGCTTAAGTAGGTACATGCGAAATTAGGACTCGTTTAGTTAACTTTACTAAGTTGTAGTTTTGATGTACCTACTTAATGTTTTAAAATTTCGTCTCACTCATAATAACTCATATTCAGTTGACTCGCAAACGGCCGCTGCGATGCGGTCGAAACGTCGAGTTAACTTCAGAAATTCAAGTAGTTCGTGTTTAAGTCCCGAAATATATGAGTTGTAGCTTTTGCCCTCGACTCTCTTTGCGTAGGATTCGGCTAAGTATCACTGTCTCGCACAGACACTTAGAATTATCCAAGGACATAATAAGGACATGATGATATACTTACTTAGTGTGTATAAACTAGCCTATGATAAATCTAAGCTCCTCAATTTCGTGTAAAAACTTAAAAGTCACTTGCATCCGTTAAGATAGGAGGGAAGGACAGACAAAAAAATTTGACATTTACAAATAATTCTTCTACCAATTTAACTATAAATAAAAATAAATAAAAACCCCTACGCAATTAGATCACACATTTGTTTGAAAATAAAGTATTGCCCATTATGCATCTAAAACCCCTTCAGCAGCTAACAAAAGAGCTGATAACCTTCAAACGGCTGAACCAATTTTGATGAAACATGTCTAAGAACCATCGCCAAGAAATCTGCTTTCAAATAAAAAAAAACCGAATCCAAATCGGTTCACCCGTTTAAGAGACATACACACACACACACATACACGCAAACACACACACACACACACACACATTGCGGTCAAACTTATAACAACCATCTTTTTGTGTCTTTGGTTAAAAATTACTAAACATGCGGATTTCGTACCAAAAAATATATTCCGAGTACCAGCTTAGTTTTTAAAAAGTAATTTAATCAGAATGACTACCAAATCTATTAATTTACTAGCCTTCACCCGCAGGTTCGCTCGCGCAATTCAATTAGATCTGGCATTTGAATGGAAATTCTGGGATTTTATTAAGTTCCTATGGGAATGGGAATTCTCAAAGATTTCATCGTGGTCTTCTTTCAGACGAAGACTGACCCGTGAAATTTCTTGTCTAGACTCAGCGATTAAGATTATGGGATTTTACATGGATCCCTAAATTGAACATGGACAAGACGAAGGTCATATCGAACGCCCATGTTGTACCAACTCCCGTCGTAATCGGAGAGAATTTGCACGCAGTTGTTGGCGACTAGGAATATCTACCTGGGACATACCTACAATCTAATTAGGTAGGTTCAACTTCGAGAAAAAGATCAATCGACGAATTAGACTTGGCTGGGCAGCGTTCGGGAAGCTCCGCAATATCTTGTCATCCAATATACCGCAATATCTTGTCATCCAATATACCGCAGTGTCTCAAGTCAAAAGTATTTAACCAGTGTGTGTGCCAGTGATGACTTATAGCACTGAGACGTGGCCGCTAACGATGGGCCTCATAAGAAAGCTCCAAGTCACTCAGAGGGCGATGGAGAAAGCTATGCTTGGAGTTTCTCTGCGGGATCGCATTAGAAATGATGAAATCCGCGCAAGAAGCTAAAGTCATGGACATAGCTCGAAGAATCGCTAGACTTAAGTGGCAGTTGGCAGGGCACATCGCTCGCAGGACTGACGGCCGATGGGGCCGTAAGGTTCTCGAGTGGCGTCCGTGGCCCGGAAGACGCAGTGTAGGTAGGCCTCCAACAAGATGGAGCGACGACCTGGTGAAGGTGGCAGGAACGCGTTGGATGCGGATGGCGCAGGCCGATCTGTTTGGCGGGACCTGGGGGAGGCTTATGTTCAGCAGTGGACGTCTTTCGGCTAAAATGATGATGATGATAATGACATGGATCCCGTGGGAATATTGGCTCCTTTTGAGGTTGTTGAAGATAAGTTAAAGTTATGTATGATTCTTTAGTAATTTATTGATATTTATCTTTAACGTTTGTTTTAAGAGTGTCAGAGTAAGCGTTAAGATTAGTTTATACATACTTATATTAGTGCAGTATTGGGTAAAAAGTGCTGTTGTCGGCGCTGTGACGTATAATTAAAGTAGAGTAGGGCACGATTCTAGTCTAAAAAGTGCAGTGCGGTATTGAACCGTAAATTGGGATAAAAGTAGTCTATGTGTTATTCCAGACGTCAAGCTATCTACACACCAATTTCATCCAAAATCGTCCAGCCGTTTTAATGTGAAGAAGTAACAAATACACACACACGCACACACATACTTACAAACTTTCTCATTAACCCTTAATAAGGCGCCATTTATTGGATAGCCTAGAATCCGCGTATACAATGAACTTAACCGATCTGGTAAATGGATGAAAAGTATTTTATATGAAATTAAATATGTTGATATTGCAAGTGGGTTGACTAAAAAATTTCAGATTATTTAAAAGCGAAAAAAAATAAAAAAATAATAATGTTTGATTTGGTGAGCAGCCGTACCTACTGCTAATAAAAAATAAATAATATTTAAAAAATTTCAGTCCAGTAAATTTTTTTTCTACAGTTCAACGTTTCGGTTAGTAGACAAATGCAATACCTAGGTACCAATCAAAAGTATGAAGCCTATAGAATATGCAAACGTTAGGTTGACTATTTTTTCCGGTCATAAATTTTGACCGTAACGGAACAGAACTTTTGAACTTTAACAGGTAAAAACAGGTAAATCGATATTTGCACTGGTCTGGTTAGTCAACCTAACGTTTGCATATTCCATAGGCTTTATACTTTTGATTGGTACGTTATTTATCTATTAACCGAACGGTAAAATGTTTAAAAAAATTTAATCATATTCTGGACTGAAATTTTTTAGTCAACCCACTAACAATATATTTATCAACATATTTAATTTCATATAAAATACTTTTCAGCCATTAACCAGCTTGGTGAGGGTCGTTGCATAGGCGGATCCTAGGCTAGGAGCATACTACCACAGAATCAAAAGCAGCTCTCTATCGAATACATACCTGACAAAGGATATTATTAAAGCTAGTAGTATTTTCAATAATTATAATGGATATTGTAACTTATTACTAAACCAATAAGGTTGAATTTCCAAGTCAATGCATATGGTCGCTAAATCGCCTCTACCTTATTAAGGGTTAATAAATAAATAAATATTAGGGGACAATCTTACACAAATCAACCTAGTCCCAAACTAAGCAAAGCTTGTACCCTACTCACACCCGAATTTTGGTTTCAGCTCTGCATGCATACACACAATATTGGCAGTGGTACTGCAATTCGAAAACGAATTTTTAAATTTAATTCTTAAAGGTTATGGAATTATACGGCTACTGAAGGAAATTTAAGCAGGAGTGGCGGATCTAGGAAAGCAACTGAGTTCTGTGATGTTGTGTGTTTTTTTAGTAGTTACTTTTAAGTATAAAACACCCTTACCCTTAGTGCGGTCAAGCCCCTCCCAAATAACAATCCTAGATCTGCCGCTGGTGCCAGGTAACCAGATATAATAAGTAAATACAAGTAAATTAGAAATAAGTATATAAACATGTACTATGACTGTTTTATTTAAAATTTAAACAACAGGTAAAAAGCATTTAAAATTTTTACTACACGAGTACATCATTTGTTTCAGCATATATTTAATAGATAAATGCTGTAGGTAGGTATGTAAGCATATTGAAACTTTAACATTTTTTTATCGTACTTACACAAGAACACCTTTCAACTACTTAGGTAAGTATACTTTACATTGATAACTAGAAAAATTTCATTCTTTTTTAAACTTCTTTTGAAATATCATTTATAGTCTGGTTATTTCCGAGCTCACATTTGATTCTTTTTTCTTATATGAGTGCGTAGGGTAAATAAAATGCTGAGAATAGTAGCCGGCATGGGTGTCGCCGGGACTCTTCGTCGGGTTAACTCTGCGATAATACTCTACGGACTCCGCACAATCGCAGGCCAAGCGAGATTCCGAGCCGCTGCTCTCCAGCTGATACTTAGGCACCACAATAAGACTTTCAGTAGATTTTGTGGGCGCGCAGTGGCTATGGCTTCTGCCGTAAGTCGAGTAATGATGGGGCGTCGCAGCTTGGCGATGAGTATGCTTCTCTTGGGATTGATGTTGATACTCGTGGTGGCTCTGAGTGCTTCGACCGCTGTGACTGCGACCGTGACTCTTGGAGCGGTTAGCTTGTTTAGCGCTGGTATCCAAGTATCCATAACCGAAACCGTAACCGCCAAATGCTTTTGTGGTCAGATTATCCCAAGATTTCGGCTTGACATGTTGATGAGAGCTTTGGTATTGTATCTTTGGTGACGATTTCGTTTCAGATCTATCGTTATCCCAGAAAAGTGTGTCACTGCTCAAGGAGGTACTGTAGCTAGAGACAGAATTGTCGCCGCACGGCGCAGTTGCATTGCTAGTGGCATACGATTGTAGACTGCATTGGCTAGTCTGCGTGGATTCGGTTGCCAGATATCGATACCGACCAGAACAGTGTCCCGAAGGGCATACCTTCTTTGTTCGCGAGTTTGCGTAACCGTCAGGCTTTTGCGTTGATTTATCAACTTGTTGGCATTTTTCTTTACGTTTATGTTCCTTGGAGCATTCTTTTTTTCGTCGTATTTTCTTTCTAGAATTGGGCACACAATTCGGGTCGCAGCAGGGGCTAGCTAAATCATAGGCCTCCAGGCTATTGGCGTCTTGGTTATTGTACGCCGGCATGCAGGGGGTGCAACTGTGGCTATGGCTATTTCTGTGAGATTTCGAATGTTTCCCACTTGATTTGTATTCATTGTTCGAGTTATGATTCTCAGAAGCTCTATGGCATTCATTTGGAGTTTTTACAACATAATGATGACAGTCTCGTCTATTTCTAGGAGAACCTACTGTGATTACAAAGCTGCCGGTACGAATACTGGGCTGTATAATACAGGCACCGTAACGTGTATCCAGATATTGATACATGAACACGCTTGGCTGGGGTGGTTTAGCAGCAGTGACATTTTCACTAGATAGTGTAGGTCTGCAATAGGTACCATTTACGCTATCGGTCACGTTATTTTCTTCATTATCGGAAGCTACATCAGAGGGGGAAGACTTTTTCTTTTGTGAAGGTAGACTGTGAGTCTTCCAGTTGGAGTCAAAGAGTTGGCGCTCGCGAACGGTTAATTGTTCCAGTTCTCGTAGTTTGGATTGTATTGCGCGTTGGATGTTGATGTATTTAAGGTGTAATTCGACCTTGCGGACGCAGTCTTCGAATATGACGACCATGCGCATGCGCGCGTCGCAGGCGTTGATGGCGTCGACTATGGCAGCGTGGTCGGCGCGCTCCACGTCCGCGCCGTTCACCGCCAGGATCACGTCGCCTTCGCGCATGCCCGCCGCCGCCGCCGCGCCCTCTGCCTCCACGTGGTCCACATACGTTATTACTTCTATTTCTTGCTCCTGTAAAATGTGTACATCGTCATTATAATCCATTTCATTTTAAGAACTTTGGCAGCGCGGTCTGGACTCGCTTTTATGTGCCCCTTTGCTTAGTACTTATCAGCGGAAGGTATTTCTTCTGTTGGTAACGACGTGCCCATCGGTTTTAATTTAAGTTTTGTTGTACCTACTCTAACTAATAGAAACATTAAGAGCTGCATAGTAAGTAACTAATCTTACTAACCAATTGTCGACATCTTGTTCTATCGAAAATTTTCTATGATTTGTGTGCGATAATGAGTTAATAAGAGATAATGAGACACATACACATATACGAGGATTACTTGACGTCTAGAAGTGCGTTCAGTCGCATAGCTTTAACGCATGACAAGAAAACATGAGATAATTAAATATAATAAAACGTGTAGATGCTAGCGTGTACAGTTAGCGCAGCGCTTGCAAGTCTGCAGCTTATTTAATTATCGACATACCTTTTTGTAATGAATGCCGTAGCTTTGCAGCGTGAATCCGTAGCTGCCGTTCTTTTTCTCGACGATGATCGTCCGCCGGCGCCAGTCCTCCTCGCTTTTGCCAGCCCGTTCAGATTTCATGGAGTCTCTTATCTAGAGTCAGATTTAGTAAAATAAAACGACAAATTAATATGCGATAAGAAAGTACAATATGTAGTAAGTACTTGGCTAGGTGCATACCTACTACATTAATTTTAAATACATTGTGCAGAGCACTATGCTGGAATTAGTGCAAGAAAATTACAAGCGTAATCATAAAAGAAAATACTTACCGAATTATCCAAAGAGTCCTCTTTAGATTCATTACTCAAAAGTTTCTTGCCATTACTCATGCTGCTCGGGCATCGTTCACTGAGTTTTGGGGAACTCATGGTTACAACAGACGAGACTTAACTATTATCCTCAATTTTATTATTGACTCAAATTTACTATTACACTTGAGCGCTCGGTTATTTGCTGAGCATGTGGTGGACAGCACACGCTGGGGTGCGACAAATCATTATGGAGGACGCATGCGTGCCACATCGCGCTCTTATATTTAAAATTTGACAACAGTAGCCATTCTAGGGAATTTCTAGGAATTATTTTAGACTTTTTAATAGTTCTTATTTTAAGAAATAGGTATATTTAAACCATTTTTATCGATTAGAACTTGATAAGGGCCCCAAATCTAAGGCCAACAAAGTACCGACTGACATAACGTTTACGGATTTCGCACATGCGTATTACACGAGGTTTTTCTCTTGATCTGTCGATAGCCCGAGCTAATGTTTGTCCGAATTCATTTTTTGAAATGTTTTCAATAATTAGTCTAAAGGCTGATTCCGCAAAATTTTACTATTCCGGATCGACGTTTCCTTGTTTTCATTTCAAGTATTGATTGCATGCATTGCTACGTCAAATATTCGATTTGCTTTGTTTCACCACCGAACTTTACACAAACACTTCATTTTCTAAGTTTGTATAAATTATAAAACTAACGTGTAATCTTTAAGCTTCACAAAATTAGTGGTTTTAATTTTTTTATCATTTTATTTAATTTTCAAATAAATGATTACCTTTTTAATAAAAAGTATCAAAAATAGTTGGTCCTAAGGACGCCGCTAGGATCGATGATTGATTGGCATCAATTGTTTTTATTTTTTTATTTTTAACCCCTAATTAATGAGATAGCTTTGATATTTTTACTATAAGGCAGTTAGATACATAATAGATACCTAATATTTCGCCGACAAAGGATCAGCAGATTTTCGTATCGCAGAAAACGTTTCGCCGTGTAATAATTCGCAGATAGACAGTCGCAGACGATTTGTTCCGCAATGTTAACTTTTCGCAGTCCATCGTTACGCACCTAATTTAGTTGTCATACGAGTTAGTTAGTTGTAAAACTTCTGGCAGTTATTTGTTTCGCATGTTGATGAGTTCTAATTTATAAATATTTATTTGAACAACGTTTCACCTATGAATCGATTCGTTTATTTAAGTACTTATTTTATGTAAATACTAACATCTTAGATTATTTATACACTAGACTACATAGAGCTTAGGCGGCATAAAACCGTCCTGAAAAATATAAGTCAACAGTTGGCTTATATTAGGTCGGGGCCAAAGTATTTTCGTATTTTTCATACAAAGGAAAATATTTCATACTAATACTAAAAACCTCATCTTTCACTCTAAAATTTCCAGACATGAAACGCTTGAACCACATTTGTGCTACTCTTATTGATACCGATACCGCATTAGGTCCATAAACCGCACAAATGTTATTCGCGGCGTTCGTCGCATTTTTACCTTTTTTTTATTAACTTTAAAATATATTTCAAAAATTTACATCTGCAGTTCCCGAGGCTCTTCATACTCGGCGGGATCTCCTCCAACTTGCCAGCGAACGTCTCAAAAACATTAATCCACACGTAGCTCTGGTTTTAATGCAGAAGTGTTTTGCTGTTCCGAAACTTACCTACCTTTTGCGGACGGCTCCGGCGTGGCTGTATCCCGATGATATAGACGCTTTTGACGCCGTTATAAAGACCACAATGGAGTCAATCGTTAATGTCTCTCTTGTCGAGTCCCAGTGGACACAGGCAACACTGCCAATCCGACACGGGGGTATTGGGGTGCGACGCCTGCGGGACGTTAGCATACTGGCTTTCTTGGCATCGGCGCACGGGGTAGCGGACCTGGTAACTAATATTCTATTGTTGAATGGTGACAGGGTAAGCGTACCGTACGTGGCCGATGCCTTGGCGGCGTGGTCGGCTCTCAATCCGGGGGCGGTAGTGCCGGAGAGCCCCAATGTCCAGCGCGCGTGGGATGACGTTGGGTGTAAGGCCACTATTGATCGGCTGATTGGGAGTGCTTCGGGGGTGGACCGTGCAAGGCTTCTGGCGGTATCTCGGCCGGAATCAGGAGCATGGTTGCATGCGTTGCCTTCACCGCAACTGGGCACTTTGCTCGACGGTGACTCGGTGCGCGTGGCTGTTGCTCTCCGCCTGGGCTGCGAGGTGTGTCAGCCTCATGTTTGCATTTGTGGTACCATGGTGGGGGCGGACGGACACCATGCGCTGAGTTGTCGCCGATGTACCGGTAGGCACCCGCGACACCATGCCCTGAATGATATTGTTCAGTGAGCTCTCAGGTCAGCGGGCGTTCCGTCCGTGCTTGAGCCGCCGGGCCTCAGTCGCACTGACGGGAAACGGCCCGACGGACTGACCATAGTGCCGTGGGAAAGGGGGCGGTGTTTGGTGTGGGACGCTACGTGTGTCAGCACCTTCGCCGCTTCCCACGTCGGCCGCGGCGAAATACGATAAAATTCTATGTTTAGTTTTGAAAGCCAAACTAAGTAGATTTCGGTTTCGTGGAAAATGTATGAAAAAAATTAATGCTTTATTTTTATTAGGTAGAGTTTTTTTATTTCGACGTATTCTTTTTATTTCCACTAAAATATATGTAAGTATATTTAAAAACAAACATAATACTGGTATACAAATAGATAAAATACTATGACATTATATTATTATCTAAGTAAAAGTAATATAATAGGTATTAAGTATATCCTTAAAAATTACTGAACAGATGCTTAGTTACGTATGTTTTCTGTGAAGGTCACTTTGACATGAAAAATGTAATTTAGATAGAAAAAAAGTATTGGGTTTGCAATTCATCTAAATTGTTTGTGTATTTAGGTACTTTAGGCTTGAAAAAGTAACAAATAAACTAACTCACATTCCTATTGTAGTATAAATTAGGATAATACTTAAAATAAGCAATTAACTAGCTTAAAGTTATAGAGCACAAGGAGAAGGGGAAAAAGGACAAAATGACTAAAAATATATATGAAATGAGCTAACTATTTTTTGAAGCATCAAAGGTGTTGGGGCGTCGTCTCAAAGTCATGGAACTGGTATTGTTGTCTTTACTATCAGTCTGCTGTAAGTAATCGAGTACTCAGTTAATAGATATTGAACTTAGCAGCTTTGTTGATGGTGACCCGATCGGGTTAATCAATAGGCTACTTAAAGCTTGAAGTCACACAGTGACAGCTCTGCTTCTTAGTCCCAGACTGAAACATTATACTGACTCTTTGTCTAAATAAAAAGTAGCCTAGAGCATGTGGAACACGACTCGGAACAATCCTACACACAATAGATAGACTACATAATGATTTCTTTGGCAGGGTTTACACGTCGACAAGATGCGGAGGTACTTATTTAATAGGCACATATTTATACATATGTCAACATACTTGTTCATGACGCCCAGTAATTTAAGGCGGTGGTCTGCAACAAACGCCGTAGGTCGCGTCCGGCGTCTGCTGAAGCCGCGTCCTTTAGACGCGGCTTCCAGCACAATGCTAACGAAGTGCTCAAAATTTGAAAAATTGTTTGGTCACGCGTGTGATAGAGTCACGTTAAAACTAACTGTATTTTTAAAGATCATGTGGCTGATTCACTACGACTAAAATTTACCAAGTTATCTAAATACGAGTAGAACTGTTTGTGTAAGTTATTAAACTAATCGCGTGTTTCGACTAATTAAAATGAATTCAAGGTGATTGGACAAGTGTGTTCACTTTGGCGTAGCGAATAATTGAAGTATTGGGTATTGGCACGGGCACCGCATCCAGGCTTGTGTTAAGCCCTACTAGGAACGGCAGTCCTATGGACTGCAAACCGGCTGCTGGGGGAATAAGAGCCGTTTCCTTCACAACTTTGATGGTTGGCCCTGCATCACTTTCGTTACTTTTCAAAGATCTCCTAAAAAGCTTCACATGAGAGAGGTCTAGCGCCGTGTCGTGTGTCACTCCAGCATTTTCTTCATTAACCGATTGAAGTGAAACGTCTGAAACTGCAATTTGTTTGTTGTACCAACTGTACTTGTATCAACTGAATCATTTAAGTAGAGATCACCTAATCTCCAACTGAACTACTTATCGTCTTATGTACCTATTAAAGTTACATGCAAAGTAAGTAGGTAATAGTTACATTTTTCCCACTTTCGTTTACATGTCTGGTTAAAGACTGAATGACCAATGGCGACTACCATTTCACCAAATTTTCCTCAACCAAGCGTTCGTGGTACGTACTTTCCATGCAAGTGTGTTAAGGTAAACACATTCTATGGCGGTATTCGATTCAGATTCGACAATCTCTATCCATATATTTATATATTTAGATCAATAAGATTTAAGGTATATATAGGTAACCTGATTTTTTTGCTGATAAGTTTTCTTTCGGTGTCACCAGGGTGGGCCAGGGCAAGTTCGCACCGGAACCATTGACTTGCGCCGACGCTACTCCCACGACGCTCTGCGCTGTCACATTTGTCATTAGTGGAGGTGGAATAGCACTCAAGTCCACTGCTGTCCCATTGCTATGGTAAAAGGCCAATGACTCTTGGTTACCCCTGCAAGAGTTAGCAAGAACTGTGAAAAACCTCATATGTATGTACGTTTTGACGTACATACGTAGGTACGAGTACACGCTAGCGCTGTATAACTTAAGTTGTGTCAATTGGTTTGTTATGGTCGTGATCACTTTAGGCGCAAGCCACACAGAAGAAACGTGGGACGGGGGGAGGGGGGGGGGTTTGTCGCAGTCCGCGTCGTTTGTCCGCAGGCCGCGTCTCCACCCCGTCTCTCTGTCTGCTTTGGATCGCGACGCTTCTATACAATCAGTATGAAAACTGATTGATGGGGCGCCGCGACTGCGACGCGTCCCCGTCCCACGTCTCTTCTGTGTGGCTTGCGGCTAGGGTAACTAATGTAATGGGACTAGGGTAATGGGACTCCTCCCATAATCTGGCGTCAAAATGTGATGTAATAAATAAAATAAATAAATAAATAATAAATATCACGGGACAATTCACACCAATTGACCTAGTCCCAAAGTAAGCTATAAGTGTGTTATGGGTACTAGGCAACGGATAAACATACTCATATAGATAGATACATACTTAAATACATATTAAACACCCAAGACCCGAGAACAAACATTCGTATTTTTCATACAAATATCTGCCCCGACACGGGAATCGAACCCGGGACCTCAAGCTTCATAGTCAGGTTCTCTATCCACTAGGCCATCTGGTCGTCTAATAATTAATAATATTGACTGGCAAGAAATCTTCACATTTTCGCTTCGGTGTGATAGATAAATTAAGTACTAAATAAATTGTGATTCATGAAGTAATAATTATTTAACGAATTCGTTTTGTTATTATGCTTTTATACTTGAAGACCATACCAGGCTTAGTGGTTAGAGAACCTGACTACGAAGCATGAGGGCCCGGTCCCGGGTTAGGTTCCCGTGTCGGGGCAGATATTTGAAAAATAAGTACGAATATTTGTTCTCTGTCTTGGGTATTTGATATTCATTTAAGTACGTATCTATCTATATAAGTATGTTTATCCAATGCCTAGTACCTATAACACAAGCTATGCTTACTTTGGGTCTAGGTTAATTTTTGTGAATTGTCCCGTGGTATTTAATATTTTTTATTAATTTATTTTAAGTACTTACGTCATGTTGGCCACTTCCTCGTCTGATTTGTTGGTGATTATACCGATTTGGTATACCGTGGCGTGAATCACGTACCTGAAATGTATATTTGATTGAGCTGTGTTGTGGTACCTACAAATATTATGTATCTATTAATCGTTAAGAAAATTAAAAAGTTTTACATGCAAGATTATCATAAAAAAGTAAAAAAAAATAGTGGTGTGACAACAGGGAAGGCTGGAGTAGATAATTATTTATTTTATTAATATATACATATATACTAGCGATCCGCCCCGGCTTCGCACGGGTGCAACTATATTATGCATGTATTATATATTATCCTCCTTTAATAAACCCCCCCCCCCCGCACCTCCCCCCGCACCCCAAATGTGATCCGGAGAAGCAAAATAATTTGCAATAATAATAAATATAATATATATATATAATATTTCGACTATAAATTGAGATGTAAGCTATCCTATCTCTCCAGTTGGATCAAACTGCACACGGTGTGCAAATTTTATTAAAATCGGTTAAGTAGTTTAGGAGTCCATCGCGGACAAACAACGCGACACGTAATTTATATATATTAAGATATATTTATTATATATATTTTTCGAAGCTTCTTACATATCTTTTGTAGAATTAGTAATATTCGCATGGCTTGTAGTTTCTTGTCCCAATGTGACAGGAAAACAGAAGACACCCAGAAAAACCTAAGAAATACATATTTAGTTTTAGTAAGATAAAAACAATATTGCACTTGACGTCAAGTGTACACTACACTAGTAGGCTACATTCTATCAAACATGCTCAAGCAAATTTAATTGACCAACCGAGATGATTTGTACATGATGCCAAGCGTAAGCGTACCTTGGGCCGTTCAATTTAGCCGTAGCTATTCTACCGTCCATCATTAACTTGACCATTCTAGCGTACGTAGAGTATTGCTACCTAAATCAAGTCATGGCGATCTTGGCTTTAATGCACATATTTAAAGAGCGCAGTACCATGCAGTAATATTAGTTAACCCTTAAAAAGGTAGAGGCGATTTACCGACCACATGCATTGCTTTGGAAATTCAATCTTATTGCTTTTACGATACGTCGCAATATCCATTGTAATTATTGAAAATACATACTCGCTTTAAAAATATACTTTATCAGGTATGCATTCGATAGCTGCTTTTGATTCTGTGGTAGTATGCTCCAGTAAATGGGGCCTTATTAAGGGTTAACGTGGAAAAAACATAATATTTAGTTAGTTTAGTTTTATCACAATTAAATTGGTCCACAATTGGCCGAGATATCGATGAACATACATAGAACAAAAAAAAATACATACAGTCGAACATATAAACTCTTCCTTTTTTTGAAGTCGGTTAAAAATAAAATAAAGTTAAAAATGAAAGGGGGTCGTCAAATAAGAAACATGTTTTTTCAGCGTATTTATCTCGATCGTTATAGGTAACCGCATTAACTACATAGACACTAAGATATTTTCACTGATCAAGTATGTATTACTGTGGCCGCTACAATAGCAAATAATAAAAAATATAACCAAATTAAGCATTCCCGACGGGTCGCGCCCTATTAACCAATATAAAATGATTCCACACTGCATACATTATACTTAGAAGCAGGGGTCTGCTAACACTGGATTATTATGGTTACAGCTGTTTACCTACGTCGATAATTTTGTCATACTTAAAAATTTGTACGGAACTCTCGGTGTGCGAGTCCGACACGCACTCGGCCGGTTTTTAACCCTAGGCAGTGCAAACGGCCATTAAAAATCAAGCTCAACAAAAGATGTTAATTAAATAAAAAACTTCATACAGTTTTAAAATCTTACCAGTAGACCGTCCATAATGTTGCAGTGCAGATTAAGTATACTTAGGTACTAATTATTAGCACATCGAGCATCGGCTTAAATATCAAAGGGATCAGTTGTTGGAGCTGTATTAGCACAGTCATGCAAACAGTTTAGTGCTGATGCATCTAATTATCAGTAAGTAAATGATAATTATAGAGCGTTTCTGTGCAACATTCAAAAATATGTCCATTAAATGGACATGTTTTTAAGCTAGTAAGCAAAACAGTTGTCATGTAATTTTTTTTCACTGTGATAGATCAAATCTTGACCAAAGTTTAGGAGAAGAGGCAAAATTTAAATTTAAATAATAATAAATAAAAAACTGCAATAGTTTTTAAAAAATTGTTTTCACTTCTCATGCTCTTAAAATGTTACTTTAGTCTCTGCATATCGGGACTAAAGCTCTTTTTTGATCTCTAGGGATTAAAGTAAATTTTTTTTAATTGACTATGGAAACCCCTAAACTGCCAATCACGGTGTTTGTGAATAGAGGATTATCGCCATTTTCAGTAACTGGGTATAGACAATTTTAAAGCTTTCCACAGACCGAAGCGCGCTGCGGATGCACTGTAGCGCCCTGCGCTTCGGTCTGTGGAAGCCTTTAGGGCGTGGAAATAACCTCAAAATGACAACTGTATAAAAAATATTTAAAAAATAATAATTTCGTGAAACACATTGAATAATTACGAATATTAATCTATTTAATTATAAAATATTAAAGATGAATTCATTTTATTTTGCATGTAAAGAAAGATTTCCTTTAGCTTAGGTGTTTTATAATTATTTTTTTTAAAAAACGCTGTCGGCAAAGCAGTTCCCTGCTCTGTCGATGAAATAGCATTCCGCACTGTCGGCAAAGCAGTGCTGGAGTGTACGGTAGATAGAGCAGTTACGTTTGAAAGTTAATATGGCGTGACTTCAAAATAATGCGATGTCAGTTGCATTTAATAGTAAATAGAAAGTAAACTTAAAAAGTCGTTTCTTTATTCACGGTTAAGTGTTTCAGTTAACAATATATTTTTTGTGTGAACTTAGATCAATTAGGTTAATTTATTTGCCGATTCTAATGAATGAACAATTATCATTCTTACATGCATAGTTCAATTAGTTTTAATATAGTCTTTAAGTTAGAATCTGTTGGCTAATTATGCAAGCATTTAAAGCGTCACTTTACAAAAAAATATAAAAGAAAAGAAAAGACAGCGGATTTTTTTTGCTATTTGAATTTTGAACAGAAGTCCATTGCTCGTATTGAGCATACGTTGTAAAAAAGTAATTTTGTACGTCGTTTTTTTCCTCACATTCAAAGTGAAAAGTAGAGTTTTTAACGCGGGACTAAACTACCATAATGACAACTCGAATTATAGCCTCCCTCGCTATCGCTCGGGTGGCTAAATATCTCGTGTCATTTCATTATGGCTTGTTTTAGTCCCTTGTTGAACAATCTACTATTTTTGCGTCTGACAACACAACTACCTATTCAAGATTATTTTCCAATAAAAATAAATGCAAAAAATAATTAATTCCGAATATCACAACTCAAAAACTTAGTGCGGATGTACATTAATCAAAAAATCAGAAAAATCGAAATTTCTCGAAAACGGTGCGACTTTTAGTGAGGTCATTTTTTGATATTTGGTAAACGATCTGTCCACCTATCTCCTCTTTTCATTTTGGCGTTGGTTTTAGGGACACCCTGTATATGGAATTAGTAAGGTGAATCCCATCAAAAACATAATAATATGATATTAATGAACTGCATGACACACTATGACACGTCGACAGATAGAAACGTCTATCGACTATAAAATATTTATTTAATTTGCAATTTCTTTAATTCCTCCGCTACTTCAATATTTTTAAAAATAATATTAAACAAAAGAAACATTAAATAAATATCACAAATATCACGAGACAATTCACACCATTTGACCTAGTCCCAAAGTAAGCTAGGCAAAGCTTGTGCTATGATGGGTACTAGGCAACGGATAAACATACTTATATAGATAGATATATATGTAACACCCAAGACCCGAGAACAAACATTCGTATTTTTCATACAAATATCTGCCCCGACACGGGAATCGAACCCGGGACCTCAAGCTTCATAGTCAGGGTCTCTAACCACTAGGCTATCTGGTCGTCAAATTTTTAATATGAAATTAATGAACTGCATGACACACTATGACACGTCGACAGATAGAAACGTCTATCGTCTACAACATATTTATTTAATTTGCAATTTCCTTAATTCCTACGCTACTTCAATATTTTTTTAAATAATATTTACCATTTTATCATAATGTGAGACACTTTTGACTACTATGTAAATCGACAACCCTGAACTACAAACACCAACTCCTCCCTCTATCATCCCGGTACACCCCGTTCGTAACACCAACGCTCCCCATTCATGACCCAACTGTCCCCGTTGTCGACCCAACTCACCCCTCAGTACATCCCTGCTCTCCTCATAAAAATCTTCAAATGCGGTTAAATCGTTTTCTATGTTAAAGTTAAAACCATTATTAATAAAGAAAATATAACTTATGTTTTTCTGTTTCCAATAAGCCATGTACGTACATAAACAATATCCGAAAGGTGGATGAACACTTACTTTGGCAAACATCACATAAAAACAATTGTAATAGGTAAATTCAACTAAAAATCCGTCGCTTTCGAGCATCAACTTTGACAGTGAATTTGTGTTTCAAAATTGTATGATTTGGCAGCTTAGTGTTGCGAAAAGAAGAAAAAATATGTCTAAAAATATAATCATACTAGCTTTTGCCCGCGGCTTCGCTCGCGTGTATCATGAGTATTCCAAAGAACCAAGATATCAAGCAAGCAAGCGTACAGGCAAGCAAGAAAGCATGCAAGCAAGCATGCATGCACGCAAGCAAGCGTGCAAGAAAGCCTGCAAGTAAGCGTGCATGCAAGCGTGCATGCAAGCGTGCATGCAAGCACGACTAAACTTCAGGTAGATACGGTCCTTTACAGTATTTCTTTGTATATATAATGTTTTTCACTAATTCGGAAGCGGACACTAAAAATCTGAATAACCAGAAAGAATACAACTAAAGGTCTCTATATGTGCATATTATGATATTTAAAGAAACTTCCTATAACTCCTAACCATTAAGGAGAACCTTCCATCATCAGCTCACCTGGATAACCTGAAAAAATACAACTATCGGTCATAACGTACCTATAATATTTGAAAAAATATCCTCAACTCCTAACCGTTAAGGAGTTTTACCTTCTATCATCAGCTCATCAACATGAGATGATGTCTACCAGACGCAAACACTTCAATAGCTTGAGAAAATATATGAAAAACGTAATGCGTGCCTACAAAATTTGAAGGTTGCCCTCGATTTCCCTGAGATCCCGTCATCAGATCCTGATTTGGTGACAATGTGACCATCTCAGGAGTATACTATATTCTTTCGATTAAAAAAAGAATTTTTAAAATCGGTCCACAATTGACCGAAAAATCGGTGAACATACCTACATAAATACATACAGTGGAATGCATAACCTCCTCCTTTTTCTTTACTTACAGTATAAACTTTTGAATTTTGAAATTTTACCTTTCTACAACCAGTAAAACGCAAAGTCCCGTTTTTTCTCGTTCCCGTAAGAATTTCGGGAAATGCTCTATTAATGCTCTCCTACACTCCTCAAGGAAAATTTAGGCTTTTTAAGCGAAAAATCCCGTTTTTTCCTTATCCCGTGGGAAATTCCAAAAATCCTTAAAACTGTTTTTTACTACAATAATTACCTATTTCACGCCAAATTTGAATTGAATTATACTTCATACAGGCAAGCAAGCAAGCAGGTCCACAATTGACCAAGAAATCGGTGAACATACCTACATAAAAAAATACATAAGGTGGAATGCATAACCTCCTCCTTTTTTAGAAGTCGGTTAAAGAGCCCTTTGCGGCCTATTTACAGTATAAACTTACAATACTTATACTTACTACTTATTTTAGCTTTTTACAACCAGTAAAACGCAAAATCCCGTTTTTTCCCGTTCCCGTAAGAATTTCGGGAAATGTTTTCTTAATGCTCCCCTACACTCCCCAAGGAACTCACCTGCCAAATTTCAGCTTTCTATGACCAGTAAAACGAAAGATCCCGTTTTTCCCGTTCCCGTGGGAATTTTGGAAAGTCCTCTCTCAGTGCTACTCTACACTCCCCAAACAACCTACATGCTGAATTTCAGCTTTCTACGGCCAGTAAAACATAAAGTCCCGTTTTTTCCCGTTCCAGTGGGAATTTTGGAAATCCCTCTCTTAATCCTCCTCAACACTCCCCAAGGAACCCACTTGCCAAATTTCAGCTTTCTATGACCAGTAAAACGAAAAATCCCGTTTTTCCCTTTCCCGTGGGAACTTTGAAAAGTCCTCTCTCAATGCTCCTCTACACTCCCCAAAAAACCTACATGCCGAGTTTCAGCTTTCTACGACCAGTAAAACAAAAAGTCCCGTTTTTTCCCGTTCCCGTGGGAATTTTGGAAAGCCCTCTCTCAATCCTCCTCTACACTCCCTAAGCAACCTACATGCCGAATTTTAGCTTTCTACAACCAGTAAAACGAAAAATCCCGTTTTTTCCCGTACCCGTGGGAACTTTGAAAAACCCTCTCTTAATTCTCCTTTACACTCTCCATGCAACCTACATGCCAAATTTCAGCTTTCTATGACCAGTAAAACGAAAAGTCCCGTTTTTTCCCGTTCCTGTGGGAATTTTGGAAAGTCCTCTCTCAATGCTCCTCTACACTCCCCAAGCAACCTACATGCCGAATTTCAACTTTCTACGACCAGTTAAACGAAAAATCCCGTTTTTCCCGTTCCCGTAAGAATTTTGGAAAGTCCTCTCTTAATGCTCCTTCAAACTCCCCGAGCAACCTACATGCCGAATTTCAACTTTCTACGACCAGTAAGACGAAAAATCCCGTTTTTTCCCGTTCCCGTGGGAATTTTGAAAAGTCCTCTCTCAATGCTCCTCTACACTCTCCAAGCAACCTACATGCCGAATTTCAACTTTCTACGACCAGTTAAACGAAAACTCCCGTTTTTCCCGTTCCCGTGAGAATTTTGGAAAGTCCTCTCTTAATGCTACTCTAAACTCCCCGAGCAACCTACATGCCGAATTTCAACTTTCTACGACCAGTAAGACGAAAAATCCCGTTTTTTCCCGTTCCCGTGAAAATTTTGAAAAGTCCTCTCTCAATGCTCCTCTACACTCCCCAAACAACCTACATGCCGAATTTGAGCTTTCTACAACCAGTAAAACGCAAAATCCCGTTTTTTCCCGTTCCCGTAAGAATTTCGGGAAATGTTTTCTTAATGCTCCCCTACACTCCCCAAGGAACTCACCTGCCAAATTTCAGCTTTCTATGACCAGTAAAACGAAAGATCCCGTTTTTCCCGTTCCCGTGGGAATTTTGGAAAGTCCTCTCTCAGTGCTACTCTACACTCCCCAAACAACCTACATGCTGAATTTCAGCTTTCTACGGCCAGTAAAACATAAAGTCCCGTTTTTTCCCGTTCCAGTGGGAATTTTGGAAATCCCTCTCTTAATCCTCCTCAACACTCCCCAAGGAACCCACTTGCCAAATTTCAGCTTTCTATGACCAGTAAAACGAAAAATCCCGTTTTTCCCTTTCCCGTGGGAACTTTGAAAAGTCCTCTCTCAATGCTCCTCTACACTCCCCAAAAAACCTACATGCCGAGTTTCAGCTTTCTACGACCAGTAAAACAAAAAGTCCCGTTTTTTCCCGTTCCCGTGAGAATTTTGGAAAGTCCTCTCTCAATCCTCCTCCACACTCCCTAAGCAACCTACATGCCGAATTTTAGCTTTCTACAACCAGTAAAACGAAAAATCCCGTTTTTTCCCGTACCCGTGGGAATTTTGGAAAACCCTCTCTTAATTCTCCTCTACACTCTCCATGCAACCTACATGCCAAATTTCAGCTTTCTATGACCAGTAAAACGAAAAGTCCCGTTTTTTCCCGTTCCCGTGAGAATTTTGGAAAGTCCTCTCTCAATGCTCCTCTACACTCCCGCAACCTACATGCCGAATTTCAACTTTCTACGACCAGTTAAACGAAAAATCCCGTTTTTCCCGTTCCCGTGGGAATTTTGGAAAGTCCTCTCTTAATACTCCTCTAAACTCCCCGAGCAACCTACATGCCGAATTTCATCTTTCTACGACCAGTAAGACGAAAAATCCCGTTTTTTCCCGTTCCCGTGGGAATTTTGAAAAGTCCTCTCTCAATGCTCCTCTACACTCCCCAAGCAACCTACGTGACGAATTTCAACTTTCTACGACCAGTAGAACGAAAAATCCCGTTTTTTCCCGTTCCCGTAGGAATTTTGGAAAGTCTTCTCTCAAGGCTCCTCTACACTCCCCAAGCAACCTACATGCCGAATTTCAGCTTTCTACGATCAGAAAACGAAAAATCTCGTTTTTTCCTTATCCCGTGGGAATTTCCGAAAATCCTTGAAACAGTTTTTCACTATTATAATTACCTACTTCTATGCCAAATTTGAAGAGTCTAGTAATTATGGTTCATAGGATTCCGTTGAACTGAATATATAAATCCGGTTTTTTTCTTATCCCGTGGGAATTTTGAAAAATCCTGATTGTAATATTTTAACTAATGTAATACCTATTTGTATATCAAATTTGAAGAGTCTAGTTATTATAGTTACTGAGATAGGGTCACTCGGAATCGAATATATAAATCCCGTTTTTTCCCGTTCCCGTGGGAATTTTGGAAATTCCTCTCTCAATGCTCCTCTACACTCCCCAAGCAACCTTCATGCCGAATTTCAGCTTTCTACGACCAGTAAAACGAAATATCCCGTTATTTCTTTATCCCGTGGGAATTTCCAAAAATCCTTAAAACTGTTTTTTACTATTACAATTTCCTACTTCTATGCCAAATTTGAAGAGTCTAGTAATTATAGTTCATAGGATTCCGTTGAACTGAATATATAAATCGCGTTTATTCCTTATCCCGTGAGAATTTTGAAAAATCCTGAAATCGATGTTTTTATTATTGTAATACCTACTTGTGTATCAAATTTGAAGACTCTAGTTATTATAGTTACTGAGATACGGTCACTCGGAATCGAATATATAAATCCCGTTTTTTCCCGTTCCCGTGGGAATTTTGGAAATTCCTCTCTTAATGCTTCTCTACACTCCCCAAGCAACCTTCATGCCGAATTTCAGCTTTCTACGACCAGTAAAACGAAATATCCCGTTTTTTCTTTATCCCGTGGGAATTTCCAAAAATCCTTAAAACTGTTTTTTACTATTACAATTACCTACTTCTATGCCAAATTTGAAGAGTCTAGTAATTATACTTCATAGGATTCCGTTGAACTGAATATATAAATCCCGTTTATTCCTTATCCCGTGAGAATTTTGAAAAATCCTGAAATCGATGTTTTCATTATTGTAATACCTACTTGTGTATCAAATTTGAAGACTCTAGTTATTATAGTTACTGAGATACGGTCACTCGGAATCGAATCTATAAATCCCGTTTTTTCCCGTTCCCGTGGGAATTCCCGAAAATCCTTCCTTAGTGGATGCCTACATTGTATAAGGAATCTATGTGCAAAATTTCAAGTCTCTAGGTCCAGTGGTTTGGGCTGTGCGTTGATATATCAACAGTCAGTCAGTCAGTCAGTCAGTTTAGAATTTTATATATATAGATTACTTTGAGAGTAACCTGAGCCCTAAAATTAAAGTAGCTACTGAAAAAAGAAATTCTGGATTCGCAACCCAACTCCCTTTGCGAACCCTACTCACCCCATTTTACGGTACCGTGCATTAAGCGAAATAGTTGGGAAGCTATTTTGACGAGTGAAGACTTGTGAAGCTTTGAGAAAAGTAAGGAATAAACTTCAGACATAGTTTTGGGCTGCTCCGCAGGATAGGTAGGTAGTGTCTTTGCAAACCTTTACGGATTTACTTAAAGTACAACTGGCACGGTTGCACGGCAGATCTAAAAACCGAATCGCGTCGCGAGTCGGACTCGCGCACTGAGGGTTCCGTACAAATTTTTAGGTAATGCTGTAACTATAATTAATACAATGCAGAACCCTGCTTCTAAATAAAATGTACGCAATTTTATATTGGTTTGTCGGGGCCCCCTTAATATTTAATTTAATATATTTTTATTATTTGTACTTAGATGTAGTGGATACAGTAATAAAATAAACAATCGGTATTTTGGTATTGTGGTTATAGCGGCAACAGATATTGCACCTTTCTACCTATTGTGGTTCATGAGATAGGTACAGCCTGATGACAAATAGACAGACAGACGAACACTGGAGTCTTAGTAATAAAGCCCCGTTTTTACCCTTTGGATACGGAACCCCAAAAATGATTATTTCACTTTTGATTTTATAAAAATACATCAATATAGCTTCCACGTACGTAGTGGGAATAAAACGCATCATTTAATCCCTAGGGAGTAAAAAGCAAATATTTTTTTAACTTGTATTAAGAAACAATAACATTAATTATAACTTAACTATAAACAACAAGAAAATAATATCCGCAACACGCATCGTCAAAAGCTTTACAAAAATAGAAATAAAAAATCCGCAACATGCTTCGTCAAGGAACATGGAATACATCTAATTCCCACTCAGCACCCCGCCCGATCCAAAGGTCCCCATTATACTAGCAGCATTGCCCCGCTGAATAGCAATGGAGACCTGCTGGACCAACCAGGACCCAGAGCGGGGATCGTTGCCCTTCTCTCTCAATCTTCGCCCTATCTCCCTAAAAAACTCGCGGGCCTCATCACCCCAGGGTCCAATACTTACTTACTTGTAACTTAGGGGAAATAAATGCAGCCAAGAAAACGATCTGGATCTGAAATTCCACACATTGTAAGAAACGTACAAATTTTTATCAAACCCGTTCTATGTACTATCGTGATCAAAAAGGAAATACTCGTGAAACTGTTAATAAAACTATCACCTATAGGTACTTATTTCAATAGAAAATTAAGCGATTGTGCGTGGCCCATTTCCTATAAAAGTATTTCATATTTCTTTCGCATAGAGGTAACGTCCTATCATCTTTTGCTTGAGAATTATATATGTAATAGTCCATTTATTTACAAGTATATTGTGTATCACTTATCTATGTATGTTTTATGAATGATGTGTATTGTAGGTATGTTTCTTGTTGTTTTAATAAAATGTCTGTTATATATTACTATTCATTTTATATTGCACCACCTGATGAAATCCATTCCATACTTTCATTCTTTTTTAAAAGTTGTCTGGAAGACACCGCTTTGAAGCGATAAGGCCGCCCATTGCTTACCTTATATATTTTTTATGTACTTGTTTTCCTGTATTGTATGATTTGTGGTGTACAGTAAAGAGTATGTATGTACGTATGTAAAACTCTAACAAGAGAAATAGATGTACAAAGGCGAACTTATCCCTTAAAGGGATTTCTTCCAGTTAACATTTGAACGATTGACAGGACATCAGAGATAGAAGAGTCATTCTATTGTATAACGTCACTTGACTTCCAATAGTTTTAAGAAGTTTAGAAGCTTCGATAACTTTAGTTTATTATATATTATATAATAATTTTACTTAAAACCGTATTAGTTGAGAATAAACTATAAACATGAAATTAAACAAATATATGTATGTACTTACACGTAACTATAACTTAATTGGTACCTAAATGTTCGAAATACCCTAACACATGCGATTTTTTAAGGAAGCTAATGATATAGGATTGTGTTTTTGTAGGTTTTAAATTATAAGTATACTCAGTATTCATCTCAAGACTAAAAAAACCATTTAAATATCCTCGGACTCTCTTAGCCACCCTCGCTTAGGGTTTATTGATTTGTCCATCGATACGAAATATATTACTTTGGTTTTCAGAATTACCTTTTTCGTTTGTCTTAATGTCAAGATAAAACCATCAAGATCATTGAACAATTATTGCATTGAGCCCCCACGACATGTTTACGAGGCGGCTGAGTCGGCTGACATGTCACTTACCTACGCTTGAAGCCACTATCCAAATTATTTGGCTTTGATGACGGTGCGGCTCAACCCTGTTGATTTTGTGATATTTATATACCCATGTTCTTTTATATGTTTTTTTTTATAATTTTATTATCTTAATAAAATTAAGTTACACCTAAAGCTTGTGAAGGATATTTAAGCTTAAACTTTTAGATTGTGGCTATATTGAACCTTACGAGTGATTAGAAAAACAAAGCTTTTCATTAATAACATTTTATGCAAGCTTTTTTCCTTGACTGTTGGTACCTGCATTATCATTCTATCTGCATAATATGTATACCAAATTTTAATTCAGTCCAACCACTGGGAGTTGGTCGCATTGGGTTCCGCACTTCAAATATTCGATATAATTGTGGGTATATATTATGTTTTAACGTTTTTTCAGCAAACTTTGCAATGCGGGCCACTATTTGTCATCCATCAGCATTAGAATACCTAACGTAAAAGTTAAGTAATATACATTAATTGTTTTTCTGCCATTGCTCAAATAAATTCATCACCGTGAACGATTTCGCGATGTAATGAAATTAGAGCATCGATCTATTACAAAATTCTGGACCAGTCAGGGAAAACACAAAAGGCTATAAAAGAAATACTTAATGGACTTGCTGCTTACGAATCTGAGTGAATCTGAACCGGTTATCCGCCGCCGTACCTATATTGTTCAAACTTGGCCCCTAGCAACTACGTCAAACTTCTATGCTGTGACGCAAAAGAGATATACCTGATGTGTATATAACATACGCTTTTAAACTTTCGCGATTTCATTCATAGTTATTATTACACCCGGGACTTTAAATCTTTTTAAACCATTTAACAACCCTGTCATTCGATTTTGGAGAGAAAATGTTGCTAATTTGAATTGGCTTTGATTTCTGCTTGATAGCAAATTTATATTTATTATTGCCCCAGAACATAATAACATATCTTAATGTAGCTGTTATATGCGTGATAGGCAGTGAGTACTGCAGTCCGACTTACTATTTTATTTAAATTATACAACGCATAAGAAAATCTATTTAACTTCTTACATATAGGATATCAACGTGGTACTTCCACGATAATTTATTATCTAAGCTCAGTCCTAAAAATTTCGTATTATCCGTTTCCTCAATTAAATGGTCATTATATCTTACAGTTACGTATGTTTATACTTTAATATTATAAAGAGGAAAGATTTGATTGTTTGTTTGCATTGAATAGGCTCCGAAACTACTGGATTCTTTTGCCGTTAGAGAGCTACATTATCACTGAGTGATATAGGCTACTTTTTACCGCGGGAAAGACCTTTTCCTACGGAAAAATTAACTATCGCGGGCGAAGCTGCAGACAGAAGGCTAGTTATACATATTTTCTTAAAGTTAGTTTTCAAATTTCCGTATTTTGATTTTACCTCTCAATACCTGAAATGTGTGAATAAAATACAGTCAAAACCGTTTATAGCGACACCAATTACAACGACATATTGGATGTAACGACCAAGAAAAAAACCCAACACGATCTTATATACCAAAGTAACATTGGTTATAATGACCAACCGTGTTTAACGACCAAATATTGCTGTCCCTTGAATGTCGTTATAAACAGTTTTGACTGTACAGACTTCTGATTAACTAAATTACTAATTGGGCTATAAAGAGAAACAAAAAAACCGGCCAAGTGCGAGTCGGACTCGCGCACCAAGGGTTCCGTACAAAATATGTATCTATGAACATCCAGCCTTAGCAGACCCCTGCTCCTAAGCAAAATGTGCGCAGTGTGGGACCATTGTGGATTGGTTACTGATATAGACAGACAGACAAAAAAATTGATGCTTTTCGCAATTTTACCTTTATGTGTGCTATAAGACCTTGCTTCGTATGTACCAAATTTCAAGATTCTGAGTTCACTGGGAAGTACCCTGTAGGTTTTGATTCCCTTGCGAGTGTCGAAAATTTGCGGCATAAATGACTGTATCTTTTGATTGTGTAGGCTTAGAAGTTTGATTTTTTTACAGCTCCAAGGGAAAGTAGACTTGAGTATTTGATATAAATTTCAGCTTGATACCTTGACCTTTGCGCGTTCCTGAGAAAAAGGGTCTTGACAGACGGACGCACGGAAAACAAAGTGATCCTATAAGGGTTCCGTTTTTCCTTTTGAAGTACGGAACCCTAAAAACAAAATAAATATGATCCGAATTGTGAACGAACCATGACCTTTTTTTAGGGTTCCGTACCCAAAGGGGTCTATCTCTTGAACGGTAACACTTGGAATTCACCGATTATGTATTACTGTCGCCGCTAAAAATAAAATAAAGTTAAAAATTAAAGGGGGTCGTCATACAAGAAAAGTGTCTTTGTCAGCGTTATTAAACTGCGGCGCCTGGTTGTTAGACGACAGCTGACAGTTGCTAGGCAACGATTAACAGCCGGCCGCGCGCATACGTGCCAGCGACCCTATGCTGTTTGGATGTTTTTCGATACCTGGGCCAATCAACTTTTAAACCGACTATAATCTGTCCGCGACATTTTTCAAACAATCGCAGATTTTTGTAAGTAAACATGTTTTTTCTGTAATTTAATAGATGAATAGCATGAATACATGCCGTCCTACGTAAGTTTAACCTATTAAACCGTGAAATATCTTGTTGGAAGTACGATTTTTTGGTAACGCCAGAGACAATTTTGGTAACGCAGGAGACGCCTAAAACGTCGGTTTAAAAGTTGATTGGCCCACCTACACTAAGGATACCTACATATAAGTTTGCGATTTTATTGCATACATTTCGGCGATTTTTTACCGAACTGTTTTTAAACATTGTACCGAGGTACGAAACCCTCCATGTACGAGTCCTATTCGCTCGCATATGCCCGTTTTTATAAAAAAAAAACAGTTCTGCGTACAGATCTATAATTAAAAAAAAAACAAATTCAATAGCGAGGACTCAGCGCCACATTTAACCGCCCACCCTATTTTTCTCGTTTATTTTGAAATATTTAATTAATGATGGTTGTTTATTCTTTGTCCTAAAGGGTATTTCTTTAAATAAAACAAATGTTTTAAATGGTTCAAAGCCTGTGTTCTTGTTAGAAAATAAAAAAAGACTTATTTTTCTAATATCTTGGAAAATTTAATCAAAACAATTATGTGCTTTTCGCCCTTCAGGCCAATGTAAACTTAACATAACCTAAACCTACCTATGTTTCTGTGTAGATTTAAAATTAGGAAAAAACGCGATTGTGAAAATAAGCTTCAGTAAAAATCCATAGTGAGAAAAAAAGCATGTGGGAAAAATAGCGAATGGAAATTTTACTACTAGAAAAGTAACGATTTTGGTAAATTGATCTAACCCGACCGGCAGCAGTTTCTTTCAGAACCTCTTCCACGTATCGGGCAGCATTAAACTGCCTCTTTTAAAAACACGAGGGCTGTGCGAGCCTCATAACAAATACGACCCCAAACCATTTTCGAGCCACCTTGATAACCAACAGTATGCTTAGTATAAGTTTTATGGAAAGTTTCCATAGTAATTGAAAATTTAACGTAAACGCGATCGAGAAGTATTTCATGAAGTAAAACTTATATTAAGCATACTGTTTTGCCTAAGGCACAAAAAGCAAACCTCTTATTTTGGCGTCGATAGACTCGGTGACGTCCATTTGAATCTCTCATCAGAGAGCTTTCAAGAGCTTTCATCGGAGAGCAAAACATTCTTCAATAATTAATCGTTCGTTCATATTCAGTGTTTTCGTGCAAAATGAAGTCTTGCTGTTTGTTCCGTGACGTAAAAGAAGTTTAGGGGCACGGGCTGATCGTAATGCTGGTTTTCTTCCGCCAACTTTCTTCTCATCGTTTTTAGGCTTACACTACATTTCTCACATCAAACAGCCAGTTGCGGGCTTCAGTAGCTGTAGAGAAGCGTTTTATCAAAACATATAATGACAATAAAACGGTCATCTCGAGCTGCTGTGCAGCAATGCCGGCCCTAATCTGGTCTCCGATTGTACTACTTACCCAGTCTCCCTGAAGCGTCTTAGCGTCCCGTACAGTTATAGGTGATATTCCAAGCGTACGAGCCATACGACGTTGGCGTTGACTATACCCTAGCGGCTGCAACTGCATTTAAATTAAAGCACTCTTAAATCAATGAACCCTGGTTTAAAAACCCAATTACCCTATTAAAAGTGTTTAAATACGCGAAAATCAGTTAGGTATTCAATTCCAATTACCTACCACCAAAAGTTTTCACGAAGAAGCCGCAGAAAAGACGTTAAATAGATCCATTTTTTATGCAAAGAAGGATGATGGTGTTTGAATTCTTGTACCTTAAATTGGCCACTTAAAATAATTACCTAATAATAATTATTAGGGGACAATCTTACACAAATCGACCTAGTCCCATACTAAGCAAAGCTTGTACTATGGGTACTAGACGATGATAAACATACTTATATAGATAAATACATACTTAAATACATAGAAAACATCCATAACTCAGGAACAAATATTCGTGCTCATCACACAAATAAATGCCCTTACCGGGATTTGAACCCAGAACCTCTTGCTTCGTAGGCAGGGTCACTACCAACTAGGCTAAAGCGGTCGTAAAAAAAAAAAGAAAAAAAATCTCATCGAAAAAGAATGAAATAACTCAAAACCCCCGACTTAACCCAATTATTATGTAACGAAATATTATAATAGACGTAAAAATACTTTCTAAAAAAGAGTTGATATCTCGAGAAATCGGTAATAGATATACTTAAGTACCTAAATAATGAATATCGATGTTTACAGCTTTTCCCTAACGTGTCTGTTTCTCGAAGATGTACTTAGATGTAGCGATAATAATTTTACCATAATACATAACCGAGGAATATCCGTCGGGGGCTGCCATTAAACCAGATAAAGTTTTTCTAGTGACGTGAATACAATTATTGAAGAATTGTAGATGTTTAACGACGACATAAAATACACTTATGAATATGATTAAATTTTTATTGAAATTTCATATAGGAAAGGCAGCCCCCGACGGATATTCCTCGGTTATGTATTATTGTAAAATTATTATCGTTACATCTAAGTACATCTTCGAGAAACAGACACGTTAGGGAAAAGCTGTAAACATCGATATTCATTATTTAGGTACTTAAGTATATCTATTACCGATTTCTCGAGATATCAAATCTATTTTAGAAAGTATTTTTACGTGTATTATAATATTTCGTTACATAATAATTGGGTTAAGTCGGGGGTTTTGAGTTATTTTATTCTTTTTCGATGAGATTTTTTTTCTTTTTCGATGAGATTTTTTTTCTTTTTCGATGAGATTTTTACCGTCGTGGGTTTTTTCAAAATTTTTAATTTTGCTTAATTTTCTTTCAGTCTTTTTAGAGAGCATATACGAATTATAATCTATATAATGTGTAGGTAAGATCTCGCAAAACAATAAGTGTGATTCATCCTACCACATAATATTAAGTTCCTTATTAAATATTATACAGATGCTTTCTCTTGGTTTTTGGTCAGAATTGGTGTCAATACTCTTGAGACTAAAATATTTGTGTTTGAACTCTGAATTCAATGATGACATAAGCTGGGAGTACCTCCACGCGGTGAAGGCGGAAACAGTTTCTAATACTGGCTAAAACTCCCTAAAACACTATGAATGTCGATGCCTTCGGCCTTATGTTGTTATAATGTGTTTTCGAATGCGCTTTGAATGCAAATTAAATGCGAATTGAATGCGAATTGAATGCGAATTGAATGCGAATTGAATGCGAATTGGATACGATTTACAGACCTGGAGAGACCTAGCTCCCAGTGACGCCGAGTGCTGTTGTTTCTTTATTGAGACCAAATAAAGAGAAGGTACATATTGATCTTATTTTTTTTTAACTTACGAGTTCTAATTTCATTAATAAGTTTGATACAACATTATTTTACTTTTCAATGATAATTTTGTAAATAGTGTAGGTTAGTTTTTTTAAGTGGAATAATATTGTTCAATATTATTTTCCCATCATTATAATTTGATTTATTTTTGTTGTTATTGGTTTGAAATCGGACAATTCGTTTTAATATTATGGCAATATTATTTTGCACTAATATTGTAGCCCCCTCTAGTGAGTTACAGACGTAATTTTTATTATTTGGGAATTATAGCATTAAGCTACCACGTACACTTTGCTGAAAACAGAATTGTAATCGGACATTTCGTTTTGATTATATTGCAACATTGTTTTGCACTAATATTGTGGCGCCCCCTAGTGAGTTACAGCCATGACACCTGTCTAAGAACATGAACTCATCAAACACAAATCCGTTATTGAAAACCGCATCAAAATCGGATCATTAGTTTAGAAGATAGGTGGGAACATTACTTTGCACAAACGCACACACAAACATCTCTCACCCTAAACGCATATACCTGCTCCGTTCCGTCGTGGGTAAAAAGGACATTATATGAATTGCACACATTTCTTGTCATTAGTAAACGAAATGTGACTTAAATGGGTGGCGATTAAATGTGCAATAATAAACAATAGATTTTTGTTTTAGTAATTAAAACAGGAGTATAACCCAGGAAATAAAATAATTAGTTTCATTATAGACCAGGAAAGATAAAGTTTCGCTCTAAGGAAAAACAACATTAAATCAAACAAGCATTTTTTTTCTTCATTAATTAGGTCAAGGTATTTACAAATATATTCGTATCTTTCTCGGCCTATTATTACAACTCCCGTGAACTGTGACCTTGAAACATTATTTTCTTCACACAGTCGTGAACAATATTCGTTATCATTTATTTCGACATTTTAAATCGTGTTAAACAATAGAGTAAAAAGTGTGAAAATGTAATAACCTTTATTTTATTTATTTTATTTTATTTTATTTTATTTTATTTTATTTTATTTTATTTTATTTTATTTGGGGCTTTATAGTAAATTAGTTCATTAGCTGCCCTAAACGCCGTTAAAAAACCAATCGGAGAAGTATTTACGTAAATAATGTAACGTGAGCTACTTCCAAAATATTTCAATCATTTTATTTAATATAAACTACCAAAATGAAATTCCAACATTCGTACCTATTTGATAAAATCAACTAACTTTACTCATTTAATTTAATATTAATAATATGTAATGAAAGTTTCAGCTTTAAATAGAGAAGTAAAACAATGTTCGGCGCAACCACAAAGTTCTAAACTCGACGTGCATTTCAGTGCTTGCTGCCTTGCGGCGTTGTGCGCATGTGGGGTTTGGTGTAAGTAGCGCAGGTAGGGTATTGTTGTCGTTGTCGTTAGCAGTGTGTACTTGTGGGCGGCGCAACGGGCGGCATGCGCCGGGCGCAGCCGTATCTCGTGCAGATGGAAACCGGAGCGATGAGCGCGCGGACATTGCATCCTCCGATCGCAGAGTGGATATACGTAGCGTACGCGTGTGCGCTAAGTGCCAGCCCCCGTGGCGCGCCGCCAAAATGCCTACCCGCACCAACAAATCCCTCATCACCACAGGAATTATTACTTTGGTAAGTACATACACTAATTTACTACTGACAATAAATTCTTGCGGCCTGCTACGCGACTAACCCGTTAAAAATAAACACAATATTTTTTTATAACATAGTTCATCATTAAAATAGTGCTATTATTAAATTAAAGCCAGCGAAATGTGTTTTACTTGTAGAAGACTACCACTTTTCAAAATGTTATTAATTTATTTAATAAATATATAAACTTTCCTACACCTATCAAGTTTTCCATTTGAATGCCCCTTGTAACAAAAGTGTTGTTCGCTGCAAAAGTTGCTACATAACTTGGAACTCTGACGTTAAGAAATATATTTTACTAGCGTTTGCCCGCGACACTGCCTGCGAAGAGTTCGTTTATCACTATTTCAAGGGAACCATGCAATTTTCCGGCATAAAAACTAACCTAAGAGGTAACTGATAGACTCAATTTCACATTTATAATATTAGTAGCTGTTGCCCGCGACGCCAGCAAATAATTCGTTTATCGCTATCCCGCGGGATTTATGCAATTTTCCGGGATAAAACTATCCTATGTTCTCAAACTACATATCTCCATACCAAATTAAATATAAATCGGTTTAGCGGTTTAAGCGTGAAGCGGTAACAGACAGACAGACGGACAGACACGCTTTCGCATTTATAGTATTAAGTAGATATGGATAATGTAAGTTTTCAGACATAAAGTCTAAACCAAGGTCTAAGTCAAGGTATAAACCTTGTATTGTTTTAGATATTGTACATAGATATCTATAACCATGTTAGTTGTAGGTAATTAAATTATATTCTAATATTTTTTATTTACCTACGCATCGAATGAAGAGTGAAAGTCAAATTATTAAAAGCTTTAAATTGCTGTCCTTTTCAACTACGTTACATTATTATATCACTGATATTCTGTGTAAGTAATAAGTATATGTAGTGTAAAAGTACCCATTATATTTATTTACACACAAGCTGTTGCCCGCGATTCCGTCTGCGGATAATTCGTTTATCGCTATCCCGCGGGAACTATGCAAATTTCCGGGATAAAAAAAAATTGTATTATTTTTAAGGACTTAGACTATCTCCATACCAAATTTCATGTAAATCCATTCAGCCGTTATTGCGTGCTTGAGTAACAAACATCCAAACATCTTCACAAACTTTCACATTTATAATATTAAGTAGGATATACATATATGTAATTCAGCCAATTAGATGTTGGATCGTTCTCTCGTTTATTCAGTATAATAGCTACGTGTTCTCTTTTTCTTATAGATTTTATCATCAATTAATATCTCATGGGAATAGAGTAATCTTAAGAATTTTTTCTTCGATAGATTGTATTACTTTATCAGTTTGGAGAGTTTCTTGTCACTGATAACGAACTCTGTTGCGAATAACTTAGCTGTGGCTACGTAGACGTGGGAGCGATGATTTATCTATCACACCAGCACGGTAATGCTGCCGCTTTGCAATTTTATAGTAATTCCTAGGGCTTAAAATCAGTCAGATGAAATAAATGTGGTTATAAGTAGTTATTTTAATTTTTATATTTTCTGTAGCCCGAGTTTCATTGCTCAGCAGAATGATGCATTTCATCATCGATCATTGTTTTATAATATGTACTATAACCAAAAAATGTCACAATTCTGCTAATGCGTTAATATATCTTTTATATTTATATTTATATTAAAATAAGTAAATAAAATAAAATGATGCATTGGGAAAATTAATTAAATGCAGTAGGATAAATGGCTACACTAGTCATATTATCTCAAATACATGCTAGTTTGGTAGACTCGTGGTGTGGGGCTAAATAGTGAGAGGGGTGAAATAAATGTGGGATCAAAGCGCGGTTAAGCAAGAGAGTAAAATTAAGAAATAAGGTTTCAAATTAAGACACTTACCTTACTTACTTTTTTATACTTAGACACGTAAATTATAAAACTCGAATTGTACTCTCTCGAATTGAAAGATTGAGCGTGTCGGACACGCCCATGATTGGGATCCGCTGCCGTTACGAAAAAATCCTTGCAATATCTTATTAATTTTACTAAACTATACTGTCCGTATTAAACAAGCAATATTTTATAGGTCAGGCTGCTATTTACTCTTAAACTACTAATAATTCTAAAATTCTTAAGCAAACTTAGCCGTTATAGTTTTCCTTGTTAATTTGACATATTTCCTCACATCTTGATTTTTTTTTAAATTTTTATACCTACTGTTTACCTTTCAGAAGGGAGGGGACGTACGATTTTAACAAAAAAAATGCACTTTAAAACGATTCACTATATCTAAAAATCGTTTTTTGACAACCTTGGAATGATTTTAAAAAATCTATCCAAATCGTTGGATAGGTCTTTTAAGACCCAAGCAAGACAATTCAGATCTACTTACTTTAAACTGCAACACTGACATGAATCTTTTGCCACGGACTTTGTGTCCACGGTCACTTAAGCTTTTGTTTAGACTTTTAAATAAATTCACTTTTTGTTAATTTTTAACAGAAAGACAATTTATTTAGGCAGACCTTGGTAAACTTTTAAGAGTTAAACATTAGGTTGAAGAATTCATATTCGGTTTTGCTCAAATGTCATTGAAATCATCGAAGTAAAATTAGGTACATTTAAGTATCTTTTGTTTTGTTTAGCAAATTACATTTTTGATATTTAACTCACCGTAACCACATATTTGATAATAGGCTGATCATAATAACGCCATAGTAACAGGATAAACCGAAAATGTTCACTACTTCATTTAGGTTTTTAGTTTTTTTAGCCTTATAGTCTATCAAGTTGTTTATTTATGAATTGTACTTAGTTTCCAAAAAGTGCACTACGGGGAGTCCACAGGCCGAGCCGCCGGACGACCGTCTGGCCTGGCGTCAAAACGCAACGCTCGCTCAATCCGGCCACATTCTCGTGCGATTCTTAATGCTTTGATTTTTATTTTTAGGTAGGTAAACAAATGTGCAAAACTATAATACAAACATCAACTAAGTGATCAACTAAGTGATGATCCAATGGATGAAACATCCTACTGGACGATACATTGTTGGACACTAACGCACGACGGATAGTCAAAATTTTATTTCATCCTCCTGAGGTCCGATGTAATATTATTAGGACTTATTCTAATGTGACATTGAACTCAACCCATTAGTGAAAAAGTATAAATTTCATTGAACAAAATTTAACACAGGAGGTTATTATGTTTTAACAGTTTTACCTACTTTTTATATCAGCTTCGAATAATGAGACTTTGAGCCGCGATTTTTTAAGAATAGGTAGGCCATTAGGAGGGCTTGTAGCAGGCTACTACATTAAGTTATATTTAAGAATATGCTCTTCAATAATACAAAAACCACATTGAAGGCGTTTTCCTAGTATTCAAGAATTCTAAACAATTCATCACAATATCAATAGGTACTACGTATTGGTAACAGGTACACCTATCTTAATTATTGATTCTCTACTACCTTCAAGGAACTTAACTAAGTACTTACAATAGGTAGGTATGTCAATTATCAATTTCAAATTATACAACTTTAATTGCGTTAAGTACCATCCATACCACGTTTTTAGGGTTACAACAAAGACCCCTTATTGTCTGTCCTTCCGTGGACAAATTGATAAAATAATATATTGAAAATACATTTTTTTGGGATATGTGATTCGTTAGATAAGTTTTTTAAAAACAATATAGGTTTGCATAAAATCATTTTTGATTATTAAATAGGTATTGAACATTTGTCACATTAGTATATTAGTACGGACACGTATTGGCCGATTTTTCTGAGTAAAATTACGACAAAGAGTATCTTTGTATGGAGGATTCCATACAAAGCTATCCATAATTCTTGCGCGTCAGCAAGTATAAAAAAATTAATATAGGTACGCGCCATACGTCAGAGGACCTACTTCTGTACATCAAATTCGGAGCTAAAAAAAATAAATTATACCTATACCTCTGAATTTATACAGAAAATTACCATTCCATGGAAAACTGTCTCACATTCAAGTAATACAAGGCTGTCTGTCTATTTGAACGCTCTGGATGACTAGGTAATTGGCGTACCTAAGTTACGCTTGGTAACAGGCTATTTACGCAGACACAAATATGAAATGAATTAAATTCCACCGTTAGCGGCAAACTTTTGCATGCCAGTCGGCGAGAGGACTAAGTAAGTTAGGCAAACTATTTTATGTGGGAATCAGACTGGAAGACATTTTGTTTTCGGAATACAGTCATAGCAATTTTGAAAAAGTTAAAGCATACCTAATGGAGAATGGAGACATTTGAGCCATAAACAAGTACCTATATCAATTACTGTAGTTATTACGAATTATTGGTATATAAAATTCCCTTGACTCTTATTCTTTCTTGCTTTAGGGAATTTAGTGAAACATAAAATTTAGACAAACAAAACAGCGTTAAATTGCATATATTTTCTAGTATATAAAAATCTCGTGTCACAGTGTTTGTTATCGAACTCCTCCGAAAGGGCTTGACCGATTATTCTGAAACTTTTTTGTCTATGTTTAGTAGGTCTGAGAATAGGTCGTAGGCTACTTTGTATACCCCTGTTCTCCGCAGACGGAGTCGCGCGTAACTAGATTTATCGAAAATGTTAATTTAAATTTATTTACCACCGCAGGAATAAATCATAATATGTTTCTGTGTCCGCTTTCTACTGATTTGTTTGAAGTGCCGTATATAGGTAGGTAGGTGACTCCTGCTGACTCGTGCCTTCCTTGCCTTGGCACCGACTTCAGACAGATCAGTAGGAAGCGCACTCAGAAACATATATATGTAGAGAGGTGAATGGTTAATGGCGCTAAGCGACACTATGGGCGATGTTGAGTTATTTATTAAAGATTTATTTCTGTGGTAGCGCATTATAGTAGATTGTTCAACAAGGGAGGCAAATAACCAATATCACACGAGGTTACTTGACACCCGAGCATAGCGAGGGTGGCAATATTTCGAGGGTGATATTGGTGTTTTTCCCGAGTTAAACACTCTGCTTTTCATTTCGACTACAAGGAAAGTAAGAAAATATAAGTATAAATAAATAAAAATGTCTAAACCGGTCAATATGATCGTTGTAAGATATGTCAATAGAGTTTATTGTTAAGCAACAATTAATTTAACAAAATTTAATAAATTCAATATAATAATCAATGAAAATAGTAGATAAAGTAGGTATTTTAGTAAATTTGTTTGTAAAATAAGTAAATAACCAATTTGAACCAAGGAGTTAAGCTGTAAGAGATAGGCTGTGTGGACATATAACATTGTCGTATACCGAGTTTTATTTCTTAACATTTTTTAACTTTTCTGGTTTTGGTTACTAAATAAGAAACTAATGTAAATTAATTTTAATTTAATAATATTTCACTGGCATTTTAAAATTTGTAATATGATTAATTACGAAAAAAAAACTCAATACTTAATTATTCCATGAATATGCCTTACTGCTTGGCAGAATGCGTATGTGTTCCATTGACAGCCAATGCCTTTATTTTTTTTTCTTCCCTAGGGTAGAAATGAATTAAAAAAAATAAAGGAATTGGCTTTCAATGGAACACATACGCATTCAGCCAAGCATTACGGCATATACATGGAATAATTAAGTATTGAGTTTTTTTTTCGTAATTAATCATATTACAAATTTTAAAATGCCAGTGAAATATTATTAAATTAAAATTAATTTACATTAGTTTCTTATTTAGTAACTAAAACCAGAAAAGTTAAAAAATGTTAAGAAAAAAAACTCGGTATACGACAATGTTATATGTCCACACAGCCTATCTCTATACAGCTTAACTCCTTGGTTCAAATTGGTTATTTACTTATTTTACAAATAAATTTACTAACATACTTACTTTATCTACTGTTTTCATTGATTAATTATTGTATATTTTAAATTTTGTTAATTTAATTATTGCTTAACAATAATTCTCTCTAATGAAATATTTTACACTGACGAGCAAAAATAAAGGGTCGGTTACAAAAATGACGATAACTACAAAACCCGTTGTGATAGCTTCTTCGAGTAAAATGTGTTTAGTAAAGAGTTTTATTCTCAATTAAACTTATTCTTGTTAAGAATGTAACACTTTACGAAACTCATTTTACTCATCGGGGTTTGTAGTTATCGTCATTTTTGTTACCGACCCTTTATTTTTTCTCGTCAGTGTATTTTCTTACTTTTCTTGTAGTCAAAATGAAAAAGTAGAGTGTTTAACTCGGGAAAAACACCAATATCACCCTTGAAATATTGGCACCCTCGCTGTGCTCGGGTGCCAAGTAACCTCGTGTGAAATTGGTTATTTTCTTCCATTATTGAACAATCTACTATTTTCAATAAACCTACAGTTTTAAAATGTTGCATGACATAGAGCTGTAATTTGAAAGTGCCGATTTGATTGCACCAAAACGAGTCTTTTCAGCCGTATAGGATCTCACATTTAGGGATTACTTTCACGATTTCAAAAGACATATTATATGTATAAGATACTGGTATCGTAAAACGTCGATAGCCGCTCTCAAATATTTATCTTATCTATTTTCTCGTCACAGCGTGTAGCCCATTGGATTTTTCTGAAGAGCATGATGCCGATCTCGTGTAACAACATTATTTACTTATTGATAGTAAAGCTATTGATTAAGAAGTGTTGAAATTGCTTAGTAGGAATTCGGCCCGGATGTTTGAGTATGAAACACGTGGATGTGTTTTGTCTACCTACTTTATTACTTGACTATATTGTCCTTTTTTATGCGTCGTAAACGACTTGTCCTTAAGAGTTTTTAAAAGTTTAGTCGGTTTACACTTATTTTTTTATTCTTAAAGCGGTATCACTTCAATCAGTACCTACTTATTGAGATTTTACTATTTCAGAAAGTCATAACCACTCCTAATTAGTCCTAATTATAAAGTAATCTGCGTGTGTATTGTGTGTAGGTATGTTATACCTACATACACATTATGGATTAAATCAATGGTCATTCATGGTGCACAATTTTTCACCTGTTTAAAGCCAAAGGTTACTAGGTATATCCTATTGTGGTCGATTTTTTTGAAATATCACATCAATATCTTTAATTCACGTGTATAGTAAAACTGACACTTTTCCGTGTCTATACCTACACGAAAAAAAATGAAAAGTTTTATTGATGTTATAAAATAAATGATACTTAGTAAAGTTATTAGAAAATTTTGTCTGATTGTCTATCCGTTGTTTCAAAAGAAGCCGTCAAAATTTTCCTTTGTTTCAGATCCAAGCGGCATTTCAGGCAATATATGCGTCCTTCGCTTTAGCGCAATATTTTTGCGTCATCGATTTTTTACGTACATATCCACTATTAATTTTTATTCGGATTCTTTACTTTCACAGTAAGTATTATGCTTATATAGTTAAAATCAGTTCCAAGTCATTTTGACAATCAGCCTTACTGGTTTAATACTGATGTATGTCGAAACTGCCATAAAAATGGTAAAGCATTTACTTGGTCGACTATGGATAAAATTGATAACTCAGAGATGATTGGTATTTTATTAATATAGGGTGACCTAAGGCTCGGTACAGATACTAGGCTGCACTGAAAGTTTCGGGAATCATTTTAATGGTATAATAGTGTTTCAAATTTAACCTTTTTATAACTATAGAAGTCTTGTCAACTCATAACAGGCAGTTTGGAAAAAAAAGGAGACACTTTTTATATTCTTTTCACTGTAGCATGGTGCGGGTGACACTTGACACGCCGTTTCGTTACACTTAGAAAAAATTGCTGCGGTGTTTATACATGGCTAACTATATAAATTCCAGTCCAAACAAGTCTGGCGTTAAACATCTAAAATTCGAAAAACTATCATACAATAAATAAATTTAACTTAATTAATTTTTATTTTCAATGTAAAAATTAAAATACGATTAGGTTAAGAAACGCAAACTGCAGTCATTTAATGATGGGACACAATCTACCACGAGTTTATCGATACTTACTAATTTGTAATGTAAATAAATAAGTACCTACATAACGATGTGCCTTGAAAAAATGTATTCCATGCCGTGGTAACAGATTGGTATGTCCGACAAATGTAAGTTTATGAGAGACACTTATCCACGTGATAAAATTATAAAATGCTTCTATAATATTATTATTATTCGTTATTTAACGACTTATTTTATTCAATAAGGTTCTATTAAAATAAAATATACAAGTAGGTCATTATCATCAAAACCTACCTAAAAATTTGTACGGAACCCTCGACTTAACTATTTTTTTTTTGCATTATAACAGAACTCCGGTACTTAGTTTACTTTATATGATTTCATGAAATAATCGTAAATTTATATTATTAATTACACAAAGTTGAAGTTATAAATTTATAATTTTATCGATTCGAGTTTTAAAGCTTTCACTTCTCTAGTCTCTGGTTTTGACACCTGCCACCCGCACCATGCTACAGTGAAAAGAATATAGTAATTATTTTTTAAAACGGAGTCGTTGCCGCCAAAATGGAATTAACGCGAGAAATTTTAAGAGCTATGAATTTTTATGATTTTATGAGTGGTTTTAGGTTTATCTCAAAAATACTGCCTTGATCGGATGACTTAAGCATTTGGGGAGGGAATTGCATGAAAGACGACTGTGTATCGCTGGTTTCCCGAATTTTACCGCGATCAAGTGGAACTCAGTGATAATTTTCGTGAAGGGCGGAACAAATCTGGAGTTACTCAAGAAAACGTCGATGCAGTGCGGGACCTGATCAACAAAGATCGCTGTCACTTATCGTGAAATTCAGTCATGTTTAGGGATTGCAATGAGACAAATCCAAACTATCTTGCAAACAGAACTAGTCGTGAGAAAGATATTTTCCCGTTGGGTCCCACACTAATTTCTGATGAACATTAATTAAAAAATAAAACCGACTTCAAAAAACACCCAAAAACTAAAACGCAAAAAATAAAATAAAAATTGAACCGACTACAAACAAAAAGCATAGAAATATCTTTCTTCTAACGGTGAAGCCACACGAGCGTAATTTTGTGAGTCGTGAGCGGCAGAATGTCGGTTCGCGCCATACAATATGCGGGCCATCCCGTGACACTCACATGACACAATGTATGGCGCAATCGAAATTCTGCCGCTCACAACTCACAAAATTACGCTCGTGTGGCCTCACCCTAATCTGTTTGAAGTCGGTGCCTCAGCTCGAGCCAGCAGGAGTGGTAGAAAGAAACCCAATAGATAGTATGTACGTAAGGTCGATGGCTAGGCCCACTCCTGCTGGCTCGTGCTGAGTCACCGACTTCAAACAGATTAGGGTGAGGCCACACGAGCGTAATTTTGTGAGTTGTGAGCGGCAGAATTTCGATTGCGCCATACATTGTGTCATGTGAGTGTCACGGGATGGCCCGCATATTGTATGGCGCGAACCGAAATTCTGCCGCTCACGACTCACAAAATTACGCTCGTGTGGCTTCACCGTTAGAAGAAAGATATTTCTATGCTTTTTGTTTGTAGTCGGTTCAATTTTTATTTTATTTTTTGCGTTTTAGTTTTTGGGTGTTTTTTGAAGTCGGTTTTATTTTTTAATTAAAAATTATTTTATTTTTTGCTTTTTAGTTGTATTTGTACATACGTATTTGTTAGATACGTAGGATAAAATCATCAGTTTGACCTCGAAATAAGTTTGTTACAAAATCTATTTTTAATACAAGTTTTTTTTTGCTCCCAGTACTTTTTGCCCCTGGTTACCAAAGTACTCATAAAGACAAATCCAACGAGAGCAAATTTGATAGGGTTACGTCGTTTTATTACGGAGTTCTTATGGTCACTTTCCAGTTCCATGTTCAGACCCTGGTTACCATCTAGGATCAAAGTACTCGTCAAGACGAATCAAACGAGCCCAAACTCGACGGGGTTGTGTCGTTTTATTGTGGAGTGCCTTTGGCCATCTTCCAACGCCATCATCAGACCCTAGTTACCATCTGGGATCAAAATGCTCGTCAACACGAATCACACGAGCCCAAACATGACGGGGTTGTGTAGTTTTATTGTTGAGGGCTTTGGCCATCTTCCAGCTCCATCATCAGACCCTGGTTACCATCTGGGATCAAAGTGCTCGTCAAAACGAATCAAACGAGCCCAAACTCGACGGGGTTGTGTCGTTTTATTGTGAAGTGCCTTTGGCCATCTTTCAGCTCCATCATCCGACCCTGGTTACCATCTGGGATAAAAGTGCTCGTCAAGACGAATCAAACGAGCCCAAACTCGACGGGGTTGTGTCGTTTTATTGTGGAGTGCCTTTGGCCATCTTCCAACGCCATCATCAGACCCTAGTTACCATCTGGGATCAAAATGCTCGTCAACACGAATCACACGAGCCCAAACATGACGGGGTTGTGTAGTTTTATTGTTGAGGGCTTTGGCCATCTTCCAGCTCCATCATCAGACCCTGGTTACCATCTGGGATCAAAGTGCTCGTCAAGACGAATCAAACGAGCCCGAACTCGATGGGATTGTGTCGTTTTATAGTGGAGTGCCACTGGCCATCATCCAGCTCCATCACCAGACCCTGGTTACCATCTGGGATAAAAGTGCTCGTCAAGACGAATCAAACGAGCCCAAACTCGACGGGGTTGTGTCGTTTTATTGTGGAGTGCCTTTGGCCATCTTCCAGCTCCATCATCAGACCCTGGTTACCATCTGGGATCAAAGTGCTCGTCAAGACGAATCAAACGAGCCCAAACTCGACGGGGTTTGTGTCATTTTATTATAGAGTGCCTTTGGCCATCTTCCTGCTCCATCATCAGACCCTGGTTACCATCTGGGATCAAATTGCTTGTCAAGACGAATAAAACGAGCCCAAACTCGACGGGATTGTGTCGTTTTACTTTGGAGTGCCTTTGGCCATCTTCCAGCTCCATCATCAGACCCTGGTTACCATCTGAGATCAAAGTGCTCGTCAAGACGAATGAAACAAGCCCAAACTCGACGGGGTTGCGTCGTTTTATTACAGAGTTCCTATGGCCACCATCCAGCTCCATCGTCAGACCAGCTCCATGTTGCAACAATATTGCATTGTCATCCAATTTACACAAGCATGCAAAATTTCAATTCAGAAACCGGGAAGTGGGTTAAATTCAACTTGCAAGATTTGACCCGTTGAGGAGTTCCGTTGGCCATCTGTGATCTTCTTCATCAGATCCAGTTTACCAAATGACATTTTCTGAATGAAAATGCTTGACTAGATGCTAAAAATTCTAAAATCGTCATAGTTGTGCCTATAAAATTTGAGGGTTTCCGTCGATTTACCCAAGATTCCATCATCAGATCTTGACTTGGTGCCAATGGGACCACCTCGGGAGTATGCTCTTTTAAACAAAAAAAGAATTTTGAAAATCGGCCTACAATTGGCGGAGATATCGATGAACATACATAGAAAAAAAAAAAAAAAAAATAAACAGTGGAACATAGAACCTCCTCCTTTTTTTGAAGTCGGTTAAAAAGGGGGCCTGGGTCAATTGGTGCCGAATAAATTTAGAAAGGTTCAACACAGGAACTTCCAACGCCGTATATAAAATCGTGTTGGGTGATGACACTTGGATACATGCTTACGAACTTGAAAATAAAAACCAAACACGAGTTTGGGTGTTCGAAAACGAACTGCGACCGACCAAGATTGTTCGCTCCCGAAGCACGGCGAAAAAGATGGTCGCCACTTTCATCTCGAAATCAGGGCAAATTGCGTGCAGAACGGTTAATGCAGACTGATGTACTACAATTAGTGCCTAAAATCGTTTTTCGGGGACTACATCTTTGGAGTGGAATAACTGTTTCAATATTGGTCTAAGCCAATGAAAAAATGTATAAATATGCTTGGAGAATACTTAAAAAAACAGTAAATGTACATTTAACTCTTTACACTGGTCCATTTTTTGTACTCCCGAAACATTCAGAGCAACCCACGTAGGTATTGTGCTGTACTGGGTAGTTAAGAATTTAATTCTAATCATTAGTAAGTAATCTTACTCTAGTCTAAAAGCTTATCATCCTTGAGATAATAATTATGAAGTTGCAGTTTTTCTTTAAAACTCAATTTTAGTAAAAAATTGAACAATCGTGCTAAATTGCTAAGAAAGATCATTCCTACCATTTCTTTGTGAATTGTACTTACATTTTGTGGTCATTTGGAAGCGAACTTTTTTTTTAATAGGTACCATATCTTTCTCGATAACGAAACACATTGGAAGAGACACATTGAAGGGAAGTTATGGCACTTTTTTTTTATTCTTCCGTGCTCCGAGAAATTTATCTAGAGATAATTTTTAATTTTTGAGAAATTTAACCAGTCATCATCATCATCACATCAACTTTTAAGTACCTACTTTTACTTTATTTACGGGATGTAAAAATCTTATGATGACATTCGTCATTCGAAATACAAAATCAGGGTCTATAACTCCCATAAAATTTTTGTTCCGAATTTTCAAGTCCATAACGTTTTCTGTCATAATTTTTCTATCGGAAGTCATAATATTAAACAACATAAATTGGAGTTACGATTTTCTTAAGTCATAATTATTGTAAGAACTAAATAAGTAGAGTCATATCATTCAGTGTCATGGATGCATCACTCTTCATAATGTTAAAGGTAATAAAGTCACTCATAATAATTATTGCAAGGTCTTTTTTCGCAATTCATAATTATTTTTAGGCACAATATTACTTTGTATAACATTCAATGTCATGGTTGTATGACATTTCATAATATTAAAGGTAATTAATAATCCTTTTCTGTGCTGTCATAAAAAAAATACTTAACATCGAAGGCTAAGGCGGGAACTACGCTACGCTTCGCTCCCGCCCCGCCTTAAGCTGCGTACGGACTGCGCGCACATTACGCGTACCCTACGCGAGCCCGGGTACGCGTGTCCTGGAACGCCATGTCCGTACGCTATGTACGCGTAGCTGCAAGTACGGACATGGCGTTCCAGGACACGCGTACCCGGGTACGCGTCCCCGAGCTCGCGTAGGGTACGCGTAATGTGCGCGCAGTCTGTACGCAGCTTTATGTGCGCGCAGTCCGTACGCAGCTTTAGCCTTCTGAACCTAACCTGTCAGAGTCGCTACAGCCCTAAAAGGTCTTGCTCGCTTGCTTTGCTCGCTCGCTGCCAGCGATATGCCTTACAATGTTTCTGAATAAATATCGATATTCCTGTGGATGTTATAGATTTTGATGTATATGCTTAGTGCAATTTAGGTAATGCAGAGTTATGACTAAAAACAATTATTACTTTAAGATATATGCCTTACAATGTTTCTGAATAATTAACGATATTCCGTTAAATGTTATTGATATCGATATTATGACTTTTTAAAGTTATGTATGATCAATAGGATTATGGATCATTGCAGTTAGAACTATTAAGCGACATGCTTTTAAAAAATTATGACCATCGATATTTATGAGCAAGAATATAATGGACATAAATTTCTGACTTTCAAAATTCGGATAAAAAAGATTATGAGAGAAAAAGGGATCCCATAAAAGCATTACACAGTAACAAAAAAATCACCAAATAGTCGGATGCTAGGGATTCTGTTATAGAAAAATTGCAAATTGATAAATATCTCTAAAAAGGTAAACTTCTGGACAACAGTATGTAGCTGAAAAATTATCAAATGTCTTTCACAACCAGCTTATGCAATATCTGCATTGACATTACTTACAGTACAGCAGGCAAATTGACAACATTTCATATTTCTAAGAGTATAATTTGATTCGTTCTCTTTATTCTGTTTGGAAAGAGAAAGACGCTGATCGTTTTAAATTTTCAGTAGGATTATTAATTAATTTATTACAAATTTTTTAAGATGTGTGTACTCCAAAACTATATACCACACAATAGATTCATTACTTTAGTCTAGTCTCTATTAAAAAAAAGTGATTACGTAAAATCTGACGTAGACGTTGTGTGTGGTTTGCTTGGGCGGTTTGGTTATTTCTTGCTCTTCGATCACAACTGCGCGCTCCTTTAAAATCTTATTTAAATCAATAACATGTCGTTCGTGCATTAACATTAATAGAAAAAAGATCATTTTATGTATCTGTCAAGTCTCAATGTTAATGTCAAATTTAAAATTATGACAGCTCTTCTTTTCTGATGAAAAAGGCAAAGGAAACATATCTATTCTGTGGTAGTATTTGTAAATTCGGATATATATTTTTAAGTTCTTGTATATTTTTAAATATGGAGAAATAAATTATAATACTTAAATATTTTTCCGTGTTCAGGAGGCAAAACTCTTTCGATTCCTGTAGTAATTTTCAGGTGTCAAAAAAATTAAATGTTGTCAATTGTTTAACTCCCTCGCAATAGCCGTCGCGTTCATTTTGACAGTTGTTGTATGGGCTGACAATTGGTATCGGAAACAGCCCGCTGTCACAGCCATACAAAAACTGTCATTTCAATCCGATGCCGAATGTCAAAAAGTTACACAATTACCCTGCAGGTCACCCAAATACGGAATAACTATAAAGGTTCAACTAGATTGAAGCTGCGCTAGAGAATGATTTGTCAAAGATTACCTTCAGATTTGATAATAATGGCGTTACATTTTTAGATCCTGATAGCTGTGGAGCTCGGGTTAACATCGGAGAAAGCATAGATGAACTAGCAGACCAGGCCTTTGTCCTCATACAGAGGGAGCCGTTTACCACCGAAAGAACATTTCTCATCAATTGCATTAGCCTGGGCTTGAGCGTTATATGGGTGATTGGAAGCATCTTGATAATAAGTATGTATGTCAACATCATCGTCATCTTCAGCCTAGACATGTTTGACAGCCCCACTGCTGGGCACAGGCCACCTTTGGAATTGAAAGGTTGTATTTCCCAATTGACCCAGTGTAGTGAGAACTTTACCCAGACACCATTAAATTGTTTTGCAAGTGTATATTCACGGTGATTTTTAATCGGTGATCAGGAGTTGAAAAATATTAATCCCTATCCAAAATGGAATTTAATAGATGAGGTCTCAAGCAATTAAAACTCTGTTTAATTAAAAAAAAAAGTTATTGTTAACTTTTTCAACGCCAACGACACATATAGGTGTCACAAAGTACAGTGTCAAAGTGATCTTGACACAATGACATAAGATTCAAAGCAGGTTTACGTTTTGTCGAGGCGCGGCGTTGAAAGGGTTAAAACTTGCTTCGAACCAGCGAATGCATGGTCATCCTAAAGTCGAAGTTAAGGTGGAACGGCACGCTCTAGGCGCGAAATTCAAACTTTTTACAATTTTTAATTTATTGTGGGTAAACGGTGTAACTGTTTAACTTCATATGGTATTTGCGCTTGTAAAACAGTGTTCTTTATATTATTGTGTAAAGTTTTTTAACAATAAAACTATTAGCTTGAAATAAAAGTTGTCAAAGCATTAAAAGTCCGAATTTCAATGTTTGACAACTTTTATATCAAGCTAACAGTTTTGTTCTTAAAAAGCTTTACACAATAATATAAAGAACACTGTTTTACAACCGCAAGTACCATATGAAGTTAAACAGTTATACCGTTTACCCACAATAAATTAAAACCTGTAAAAATTTTGAATTTCGCGAAGTTTCGTCAAGTATCATCGCTTTGGCGGGGAATTGACAGGTCTCGCGTCAAAGTTTGTTTAACAAACTGACTTGTCAAAGAGTCTCATAGACTAAAACCATGTGTAGGGTGGAAAGAATTTATTTAAAAAGTGATTTTCCAAACAAACATTATTTGAAATACCGGCCAAGTCTCGGTCTCGGTCTCGGCGCACGAGAGTTCCGTATCATTATATATAAAAAAAAACAGCAAAAAAAATCACGTTTATTGTATGGGAGCCCCCTTAAATATTTGTTTTATTTTAATTTAATTATTTTTAAAGTTAATATACAGGGTGAATTCAAGTTGGTGATACAAAATTAGTATTTCGTACGCAGTTAATGATGGACAATAAAGTGCGCTAACTCATTTGTTTTAATTAGTCTTATAAAATTTGGGGCGTCCATACATTGAGTTCGTGATAACTAAATATTTCAAGCGTCTGCCTGTTGCCGTTATCAATATCGAGCAAAAACGAGCAAAAAAATCACGTTTGTTGTTTGGGAGCCCCTTAAATATTTATTTAATTCTGTTTTTAGTATTTGATGTAATAACGGCAACCAAATACATCATCTGTAAAAATTTCAAAACTGTCTAGCTATCACGGTTCATGAGATACAGCCTGGTGACAGACGCACGGACAGACAGACGGACAGACAGACGTAGGTACAGACGGACGGACAGCGGGGCCTCAGTAATAGGGTCCCGTTTTTACCTTTTGGGTACAGAACCCTAAAAATAGACGGTTTGTTTCATGTACGTGGAACTTAAACGTGGTCGCCACCGAATATTGATCTAGAAAAATTTATTCCTGACCACCGATTAAAAAACAGATTTTCGAGAGTAATTTCGCACAAATTTCATTGTAGTACCAACTTTACTGATTGATCCTAGTATTTGGTTACAGAAAGCGGAACTAGGAAGCACCATTCAAACCACAGCCACTGGCCATGGCTGGTAATTACGCTGGCTGTCACTTTGCTGGATTTGGTTGCAGTGATAACGTATGCAAACGACTCCTTCCATACCCAGGTAAACAATTAGTTACTGCTAGATACCAGCGGTGGCGTAGCGTGAAGGTTAGCGATGACCTGGTGGCAGATGGAAAACGGTGCCACAGATGCTCCACAAAACCAAAAAAAAATAAGGGTCATCTCATACCTAGCAGTCTTGCTCAGAGCGGCCATATTGCACGGCCGTATTGCAAAAACCACAGACAGGACTCATATTAAATTAAAAGTTATTATTATGTTTATTTGATTGCCATATTTCTTACAAGAATTGGGAATGTCTAAAAAAAATTACCAGTGGTTTTTATATTTTTTTTGTATAGAGAAGTCAATTATAAGAAACCAATTTCAATATTTTGTCATTTAGTTCTCTACTTTTTTCAAAATTAATTATTGAAACTATTTTAGTTGATGACGTCAGATTATAATTGAGGGCTCCCACAATGCCAAATTTCTAAATCTATCTAAATGCTTACGATAAGGCAACCCCTTTAATTTTTTTTTGCGTAGTGGTACACTATACACTGTGTCACTTTACTGGCACTGACAAAGTGCTAGATGTCAGACAGCGGGTCCAAATCAAACTCCGTAGTATAATCCACGCGTAAATTGTGAAGAATTCTAACCACACAGAATAAAGTACGACTTGAACCGGTCACGCAATTTACACCAATGTCAAATGAAGTTCATTGCTTATTTGTTATATAATAAATTCATTACATAATATTAAAATTAAATAACTACGGAAAACGATTTAAAAAGCATTTATCTCGAAATGGTTTTCGATTTACTATACATTGCAAAAAATAGACATCCCCAATTGAACAAAAACCGGCCAAGCGAGAGTCGGACTCGCGCACGTAGGGTTCCGTACCATTATCTATAAAAACGGCAAAAAACACATGTCTGTTGTATGAGAGCCTCCTTAAATATTTGTTTTAATTTAATTTAATCAAATAATAATAATAATATATAATTAATATAACTAAATATTCTGTGAATATTTCAAGCGACTATCAATATCGAGTAAAAACGAGCAAAAAAATCACGTTTGTTGTATGGGAGCCCCCTTAAATATTTATTTTATTCTGTTTTTTAGTATTTGTTGTTATAGCGGCAACTGAAAAACATAATCTGTGAAAATTTCAATTGTCTAGCTATCACGGTTCATGATCATGATATACAGCCTGGTGACAGACGAACAGACAGACACAGACAGACGGACGGACAGCGGAGTCTCAGTAATAGGGTCCCGTTTTTGCCCTTTGGGTACGGAACCCTAAAAATGATGCTTTTATTGACTCGAGTTTGTAATCCCCTTACTGCCCGTGATTTTCATTCCATTGCGAGGAAACAAAGTCCAAAAATAAAATTATTTTGCCTCTAAACACTTGAATAAAATAATGGCTACCCGCCAATACAGATTGTCAATTTATTCGAGTCATCTACCATAGATAATGTAAACTGTGTTTAGTTTAGCATTCGAATGGTCATACGGCCAGATTCTGCCTACATGTTAAAAAAATACTTTCTAAAATTATTGCAAACCTATTTGATATAAATTTAAAATATAAAAATAACGAAGTTTCACGAAGCGTAGATAAGTTTTATGATGTAAAATTGGGTTATAACTAAGTTTTAAAGATATAAATAAAACGTTGGCTGACTTGAAACCTCCTTAGTCTAAAATGACAGACCTACTAACTTCTTTGCAAATTTTAAAAATAAAGTTAGAACTCCCTTGGGTGGAAGAACTGTACGTAAATCCATAACTCCCTTAAGAACAATTTAGGCCATTGTCATTTAGTATACAGGCATGGAATAACACCATTGACGAGCAAGTGTGATGAAAAAGTTATTTATTTTTATTTAATTAGTGTCTAATTAGTGTCTCCTAGCAAACAGGCAAACCAAGCGTTACTATGCCATCACGATCAGTGTCTGAGTCCGCTCCCCGTTTATCTCTAATTTTTTGAATTGATCTTGTTTTTGTACGTGGATTAGTCGGTTATCGGCGCGTTTCTCCGTATTTCTAACACTCTTAATGCGAGGTTAGCACTTTGATGGCACTCTCCATAAATTAAAATCATGTTTAAATATTCCTCAGCAGAATAATGATAAGGCATTGTGCAGTTATTGAAATTATTTTACTTTAAAATTAGTCATTACGACTCTTGTCATATTCACACTTACACTTATACTTATATTTTTTTTATCCAGACATCATAAAAGGTCCACAGTTTTGTTAATAAATCTTAGCCTAAATGTAAGTAATTAATAACTAACAGAGAGCTTGTTCTCTGGGCGAGTTTCCACAACAAAGGGCAATTATTTGTATCTATTTGAAATCATCTTTAGGATGCCATTACCGCTGCCATGCACCCTGTTCGTTAATGAGGCAGTTTTTTGCTCCACACAGCGCCGAAACTATGTGTGCGTGCCTCCACAAACATAGACGAGGCGCTGCAGTACCGCGGCAGCCGCAACAGCACCCTAAAGGCGTTACTGTACTGGACGTGCAGTAACTTAACTGTTGTTTAATTTAATATGATATGACATGAATAATGAATCATTTAGTCAGATCAGTGACTCTCTTTGAGTTGTTGATATTTAAGGGCGGTGGTGATCATTTTCCATCAGATGACCCGCTTGTTCATTTAATATAAATAAAATAAATTAACATAGAGTTTTAATGCAATTTGAAAGAGTTGGCAGTTATTTGGGTACTTCTTAGACCATGTAACTACTGCTGCTGCTGCATGTAACTACTGCTGCTGCTGCATGTAACTACTACTGCGGCTGCTCCAAAGGGATTTAAATTGAAAATCGTTAGTTTTTTGGTAAATACTGGACCGATTGTTATGATAGTTTGCAGTTTGGTTTTAAATATCTTGCTAAACCAGTAGTATTCGTATTTGCCCAGAGGCTAAGGACACCTTGTTATAGCCTTTGACATTTTAAGCCGTACAACTGACATAAACCTTAGAGTAGAGAAATTCCTTGGTCGACAAAACAACGAAAAAAAATTCGCTTTCACTCTACCAGTTTGTCGGCGTCTTTATTATGTAGGTACACACCCATACCGAATTATATTTATTTTAGCTTAGCTACTACTAAGAGAACATCCTGGGTGCTTTGTAGAAGTGTAGTCACCAAAAATAGCAAACTTGATGATTCGGTACGTAAAGTAAGTAGGAGTAAGAAAAGGTTCGTCACTTATCGACTCTATGTCAACGAATTAAGGTCGAAAAGTGACGAACCTTTACCCGACTATACGTATGGTAATAAGTATCCAGTACGTAGGGAGGGTGGAACTTTTTCGCTTCAAATATCATGTTTACATTCATTGCATCAGTCAAGGAAACCATGGGGAAAATGTTTGGGAAAAGCTTCCAACCAGATACGCGATTCAAATTCCTTAACTGCGTGGATCGACATTATTAATTAAATAAATATTAGGTAATTATATTAACACTAGCTGTTGCCCGCGACTCCATCTGCAAAGAATTCGTTCATCGCTATCCCGCGGGAACTATGCAATTTTCCGGGATAAAAACTATCCTATGTCCTTCCCAGGGTCTCAAACTATATCTATACCAAATTTCATCTAAATTGGTTCAGCGGTTTAAGCGTGAAGAGGTAACAGACAGAAAGACAGACACACTTTCGCATTTATAATATTATATAGTAAGTATATAGTATATATATTATAGTATATAGTATATAGTATATATAGTATATATATAGTATAGTATAGTATGGAAGTATGGATTATGTTATGAGTATGAGTAAAAAAAGATCGAGGAGATTGAAAATACCATCCTACTTTTAGTTCATCTTCATCATCGTCGTCATCATATTCTTCAGTCGGAAATCATTAATGGTTGGACACAGGCCTGCCTCGCACCAAACTCGCACCCTATGAGGGAGAGGCTGCCAACTGCCAATTTCTCTATCCACTCTGTTTACAGTTGCGGCCAGTTCGTTTGCACAAATGTTTTGGTTGTTAACAGACGCTGGAACAAATAATGCAGTACATTAATGGGAGTGTCAGCGGAATAGGCAACACGAATATAAGGACCAAATGGGCTGCCTGGCTGATGGTTTTGATTTATTCAAGATTTATCGTATTCCTATTGGTCAATGCATTTCTTATGGTTTACGTGATTGTAGATTGTACTCGATTCCGAACGTCGGTAACATCGTCAGTAAGTAGACCGACTAGAAAAGAGGATGTGTAGTGGAGACATGTCTTTGATGTCGTGTATTTGCACGTTTCATCATCCATGTCTTTCACATTGTTAAGCTCCGTTTTGTCGTGGCGTGCGACTTTATCTTTCTTGAAAAATATGTTAACGGCTATGGGCCTTCCGTGCAATCGTTCGGGTAGTTAAGGTGTCCTCCTGTCAATGTATACGCTATTATTAGGTAGTCTATTGTAGTCGAAAGGGTAATGATTATCATAATACTGATTGATATGTCTGTGCTTTTAAGTAGGTGTTTGGCTATGGTGTCTCCTCTTGTTACAAAAAGGACATTCCTAAAAGTATATCGTTCCTGAGCCAGGGTTTCCTAAACTGTGCATTGTAACTGTTCAGTTACTCTGTAAACTATAATATGTATCGTACACGTTATTAGATAATATGACCTGGGCACCAAGATTTAATACTAAACATATAAGATGCGCCGTGATCTGAAAAAGTTTGGGAATTCTGAGCTAGGTACTTGTGTTGCAATGTTTGTGTTGTTGTATCCCAAGTCAATTGTTTTATGGCTTCGTTTATTTATTTTTAACATAAAAAACTTGACTATTCCTTTACAGCCACTATATGTACCTGCAGTCCGTGAGATCTAAAATGCCTTCTGGGCCCGTGCACCCACCGTTTTTACCCACCGGTGGGTAAAAACGGTGGGTGCACGGGCCGAGAAGTCTAAAATGTCCTAGCGGTTACGAAGGCCTTTTACATCGGGGTACATTTATTAAGCGTGAATAAACAATATCTTGAAGCGTGAACCTTCCGACGTAAACCGAAAGTTTCATTAAGATCTCATGCACTGCTATGGGTTCCTACCGTCAACAATGTCAATTTAGAAACCATGGTGTACGCATGCAGGTCGCATGTGTTAGGATCAACTAAGCTTGCACCTTTTTGTATGTTTCTGATTGTTGGCTGAATTTCAATGTGCTGTGTTGAAAATATAATAAGTATTAGCTTGTCTAATATAAAATGACGCGCCCCACCTTCGCATTTGACATACAGGATTTCAAATCCCGTATGTCAAATGCGGTGGTGGGGCGCGTCATTTTAAATTAGACAAGCTCTAAAAGAATTATCTACGGTAATAAATAAAATAATCTAACCTATGCTTTTCCCATACTATAGGTATGTTATCGACACTCTTTTATCGAAAAAAGAACTACTTACCAGCTATTAATGATTAAATCAAGAGGATTGCCAGTCTCCATAATGCCGCGTTCCTTTAAAATAATAAGCCTGTTGTAGCTAGTTTCGCTATAGGTCTTTTTCCCATTTGTTTTGTACGTTACTTAGACCTCAGCTTAACACAATAACGCCATCTCTATTCGGTTTTTTAATTGAGTTTACAGATAGCGCTATTTTTTTAAGCAGGGGTTAAAATTCCATACGAAATGAATGGTACAGAGAGCTCTCTATAGTAGGTTTATTATTTTAAAGGAACGCGATGTTTTATGGACATAAGCAGTCATCTTGATTTAATAGTCGTTGCTACCAGCGTATGCTCATGCTGTGTCACTTTATACAGTCGAGTTCTCCAATATCTGTACAGCCAACCGTTCATAAATATCTATACAAAGACCTTATTTATATTTCCGTAACATAAGGTTCATGTTTAGATATTTATGAACGGGTGGCTGCACAAGTATTGGAGAACTCGAATGCACGTAAAGTTCTTCCAAAGATGTAATGTTTTAGATGGCTTCCTGCATACACATCTTCAATCACGAAGCCTTTTTTGTAGACCTGCAGTAAAATTATGGTTTTTAGAGCTTCTTTTTATTATTTTAGGAAATAGAGCGTAATCAAGTCACTTCTTTTGAAGCGAATAGTGACGGTAAGGAAAGCGATGAGGTGACAACACGTTCACCCAGCGTAGAGGTCACCAGGATCCCGAGGCCCGGACTCAGTCAATCATTTCGAACCATGAAGAACTTCTTGTTTAATAGGACTGCTTCTGTCCAAGCCGGCTCTACTCGCACTTCAATCAACGGAGGCCGGTAAGTTGCAATTACACGATGATTTTTAAAAATAGTTGGAGTTGAAAAATATTAATCCCTAACCGAAATAAAATTTAATAAAAGAGGTCTCAGGCAATTAAGTCTCTGTTTAATTAATAAAATAATAAATTAAAAAATTAAAAACCCGCCTGCAGAAATACTGAAAAGGTGGAAACAAGACAAAATGTTCAATAACAATAAAACGAATTTAAAACACGTCGATGGCAGTCTTTCAAAATTTAACGCAACGATAAAATGCAGTCGGAGGCATGCATGAAGACAAGTGACATTAAATCCCATGCAGCCACTGACTCCCATGCCTCCGACTGCATTTTATCGTTGCATTAAATTTTGAAAGACTGCCATCGACGTGTTTTAAATTCGTTTTATTGTTATTGAACATTTTATCTTGTTTCCACCTTTTCAGTATTACTGCAGGCGAGTTTTTAATTTTTTAATTTATTATTTTATTTACACCGCAGGTGGGTTTTTAGTTTTTTTTTATTACTTTTTATTTCTTGTTCTTTAGTGTAACCTCCTGAGACCTAAATAAATTATTGAGTATTTAAATTAGGAATCCGTTGCTATTTAGTTAAAGTTCAAAACCAATTTTGAAATATGTAGGTACTTAATTTTCCACATTAGATTTATAGAAAAAATTTTTGCTCAAAGATATCTTAGTAAGTACGTCGTCGTTTTAACCTTTCGGCTGTCTAAGCACTGATCAGTGCCAGAATCACAAGACATACAGATACATGTGAAATTTTGCGACAGACGACGGGTTAATGCATTGATTGCCAATTTACTTATTCCAAATTAAATTTCAACACTTGATGAACTAAAACAATTACTTTGCTCACCCGCGACCAACACTTGACTTGTATATATTTTAGTAATTTCTTTTAAAATCCCTTTATTTTGGTACCCTATTCGACAGGTTTGAATAAAAAATTTTTTTTGAAAACTCACTATTTGGCGCCAAAAATCCGCCATTTTGATTTATCAAGAATTTCAAGTATCCAGTGTTACTCGCGTTATCAAGACGAATCCAATGACGTATCATTTATCGAAATCGGTTCAGCCGTTGTGTAGTTACGAGAGGACATAGGAATGGACATACATACATACATACATACATGCATACATACATACATACGGGTCAAACACATAACCCTTCCTTCTTCGCAGTCGGGTAAAAAAGAAACGTTATTGTTAAAACTTCCTCCATCCACCGAATGCATAGATTAGATACATTTTATTGAAGTTAAGTAGTTTCGTCAAGTGGCATCGCTTTGGCGGGAAATTTGACAGGTTTGCTGTAGAAACTGACTTGTCAAAGAGGCTTTAGGCTTATACACTAAACCATGTGTAGGGTGACAATGATTAATAATTTACAAAAATGTATTTTTTTTTTTAAAAATGATTTTCCAAATAAACATTATTTAAAAAATAGACGTTTTGTTTCATGTAAATGCGACTTAAACGTGATCGCCACTGAATACTGATTTAGAAAAAGTGGTTCCTGATCGCCGATTAAAAATCATCGTGTATGAATTAGGGGTGCCCCTTGAAATTTCGACAAACTAGTTGTCGAATTTCATTTAATCGAAAACGATATATCGAATATTTATTACTAATATTTTCTCTTTGAGTAATTTTATTTCATCGACTAGTCATTACATATTAAAACAATTGTAAGAACAATAGTACAAGGATTATTATTTGCTTAAAAATACATTTCATCAACTATTCATGAGACAGAACAACTAAATACCGCTGTTTATTTCATAAAACACTTTTATTTCATAGTCGATTAACCTAATATAATATTATAAAAATATATTCTACTAGTTTTAGTGATAACTTTCAATTTATTATTGTGCATAAAATGACAGGTATTTTATGACAAAGAATAAAAAAACACAGATAAGTAAATCTCGTTTTATTACAGCGAGCGAGCGAAGGTTAGATTTTAATTCAAGAAAAGAAACAAATACAATATATCAACAAAAACAACAGCTACAAAAATTTTTATATTTTAAGATTGTGGTAAGCTATATTGGGGTGCAAACGGATACATTAACGGACTTGTTAAGGACTCATGTGTGAGGGCCGATACAGACGGACCGCACTACAACCGCAAGGCAACTGTCAACTGCCGACCGCCCATACATCGCAACTGCATTGCAGTCGATCATACTAACGCAGCCTGCAAGCTAGCCTCGACTGACGTGCACGTGCAGTCGGCCGCCGCAGCCATATCGCAGCCAGAATGCGGTCCGTCCACAACGACCCTAACTGTTTCAAAGTTAGGCACAATTAATAAGTGCCTTTTTTAATACATTTTTAACTGAGTTTGGCCTACTCAAAATATTATCAACTAGCCTCCCGTCCGCAGCTTCGCCCGCGCTAAAATTAATTTTCCCGTAGTAAAAGGTTTTTTCCCGCGGTAAAAAGTAGCCTATATCACTCTGTGGTAAAGTAGCTTTCTAACGGCAAAAAAATTTTTGAAATCAGTTCTGAAGTTTCGGAGCCTATTCATTGCAAACAAACAAACAAACAATCAAATCTTTCCTTTTTATAATATTAGTATAGATGACTTTTTAAATATGACATGAATATCTGCCAAATAAACAATCTATTAAATAATATTTCCAGAAATTAAAAATCGATGATTTGAAAATACTCATTCTAATCATTCCAGGTAATGAATATTCGATGAAATGAAAAAATATAAAACGTTGAGTTTTAACTGATATTCGATTAAAAGTATGTCGATATTTCAAGGTTAAATCATAAATTAGAATTAATTTATTTCTTGTTCATTTATTTATGGGCTTAGTTCTTGCTTTAGCCTTCTACTAAATATGGGCACCTATAATGCACAGTATACCTAATAAGGCTTGTTCACAGGTATTCAACATGAAATGACATTTTTTAAACAATTTAATTAGAAAGAAGGACTATATTGACTGGATATTTATATCAGATGCTATCCATTTTTGGGCTTACTTTCGAAATCTCTGGATTTTAGTCTTGGATTTTGTATTTTTCACGTTTGAGTCACAGAGGTTCTTTCTTTTCTTTACTCAAATAGACTATCGACGCTTTAATGTTCCGCAAATGTCTTTCTGACTCTTAATTACCAAATGCTGGTCATAAATTCTTTAAATAATAATAATAACATATTTATTTCAGACTAGGTCCATATTTTGTTAGTACAATAGGTGATACTTAAGAAAACGAATGTCAGTAGTACAATAACAAAAGTAAAAATTTTATACAAACTGCATTAAATCAAAATACATCCAAATCAAAAAAATAACTCAAAATTAATTAAATAAAATCCAAACGAATCGAAAATAAATTAAATCCTATCACATCAAATCAAATTAATTTGAATTAAATCTAAATATATAAAATTAAATCAAAATAAATTAGGTCAAAAATAAATTAATAATAATAAATCTACAACTTGGCCAAGTGCAGATTATCCCTGTGGAGCTGGAACGGCCCATTCAGGCGATCTGCTACTGTCCGGAGAAGGCTGTTCGGGCTGCCGCGTATGCGCCTCACCAGGGACGCAACGCGTTTGCGCATTATGGCATGAAAGCCATCCGTGTGGGACTCGCAAAACATCCCCGATGCACTGCAATGATGCGGCAGCCCCAGCAGCATCCTAAAACCAATGTTATATTGGACTCGTAGGGCGCTGTAAGCCTTTTGAGTGTAGTTGATCCATAGACTGCAGGTGTAGAATGACTGATAAAACGCTTAAATTATGCCAGAAGTACACACATTTGTATGCAATCATTTTAGATCTAAGCCTTAACTGGCATTATGTAGGATTTCACAACTTTTTAGGAAAAATGTATGGATTTTAGATTCTTACACATAAAAAAGAATACTCTGTTGGCAATCGAACTGCGGTTTGAACTAGGTACCTTGACCTACTGGGAGACAGTGGAGACTTAATTTTTGATGGCTACTTTTTTTCGTGGACAAGCCTTACTATAGGTAAGACCTAAGTAGATTACGTATAGAGATAATAATATTTTTAGCACCCGTAATCGCGCGGTAAATTTCCCTGAAGAGATTGAAATGACGCCAACCTTTGAGACTATGCTAGCGGAGCAGCAGGGACGGTTGGACATGGCAATGATCGACACATCAGGGCGGCGCAGTCCAGGCCAGGGCTCTCGGCTCACTCACACTCTCTCCTTGAACAACTTGCCGGAAACATCGCGCGGGTAAGCTTGCTTCGTGATTAAATATCTAGAGTGGAACATTCTACTGGATGCTTTAAAATTAATCCGTAAATTACAGTATGTTAGTTTGACTGAACACCCTGAAACGGTTTTCAAGATCTCTTAATTTTGTTCGACAAATATTTCTATATAGGTATTGGACTCAAAAGCGGCGTGACTAAGTACTCATTAGAATCAAAAATTCTGATGAAAACCTCTATAGGATTGTTCAGCAAACTAACCTACCTACTCGTAAACATCTGCTGAAATAATCCGGATTAGTTAGATACTTTTCAAATACCTTTGTACAGTACGGCACCCTACACCGACGTCTCCTCTTTCGCTCCCACCTCTCTCATCGTCAGCCTTATTACCTACCTCTAATTTCTCAATACAATCCAGTGCTCCAAAAATTTTAAATAATTAGTATTAGATTAGAGAGACTACTAAACTCTTATGGTAAAAACGGTGCGAATAATCATTCTATTATCGTGTTATGTAGACGTCGAGGTACGGCCGTGGAGTTGCAAGGCCAAATGCCATGGTCGTACATGCCCGCTCCAGCCAATCGGATGAGAGATCAGCTGCCGCCGGATGAAGACCTTCCACCTGTTCCATTGCCGGATTATACCGCTATACAGTCAGCTAGAAAAGCATGTAAGTGAAAATCTGCCGTTTATAATTTCCTTGTCGTTTGTGGAGATGATGCGCAATGCTAATCTCATAGTTGGGAAAGGCCGCGGATTTTGACCAATTGTGACATATAAGTAACATAAAAAAAAATACGTTACGTCACTATAAAACGTAACGTAAGTTCCTATAAAACTTAGATCATTCTGACACAATTTTATTCGATAACGAAACTAAAATTAAAAAGACAAGTAATAAAGAAAAATAAAGTTTTTATTAACAAAAAACAGTGTACTTTTACAGTTACTTAAATTAATTCTATCATTATGATGTAAAATGAAATGTATTTTTTGTATTATTCGATTTTTAACATTTTATTTGAAAACAATTATAAACGTACTCACTTCCCTTTACTACATGTTTTCGTTACGTTTTATAAAAAATACGTTACATTTTATAAAAACGTAACGTAATCGTAACAAAAGCGTAACGTATTTTTTAAAAAAACATTTGTTTTCAGGGTGAAATTAAGACAGTTTAAATACAATAATACATGTCACCTACCTAAAAAACACTACTCTATCATATAAAAAAACAGCCAGTTAAAAATAAACACTACCTACTTACCTTTAAAATCACATAGGCACTTTTTTAGTTTTTTGGCAAAACTTTTGCAGCGTTGGCTTTGACTGCCATTTATCAACAGACCAGCGAGATTTCTGTTGCTCACTGGTGTTGCCCTACTAAAACATGAGTTGCCGGTATACGAAAACCAATTTCTACCCAAATTGGTTTTGGAACTAGCGTTATAAAGCGTCTCATAAGTATTCGTAACGTAAACGTGGAATTCATATATGATAAAAGAAACAAAGAAAACAATTAATTGTTTCAAATAATTCCGTAACCGCTTGAACTATGGTTGTAATGTCATATAATTTTTGTTTTAAAACATACATAAAGTCATAACAAGTTAAAAATTATGAAAAAATAGTTTTAATAACTGGTGTCGAAAAAATGAGACTACTTTCGTTACGTTTTAGACACAAATATATTTTTATAAATTTTTTGAAGAAGTTTTAACCAATTATTGCAATTGCGACCTTGACAGTTTTTGTCGCTTTATATACTAAAATTGTTTTCAAACCACTAGGTGTCACCAGTAATTTATAATAAGCTAGGTAAATTTGAAACGACCGAATTGGTCAAAATCCACGACCTTACCCAGTTAATAATATTTTGACTGCAAGCATAATGTCCTAGTAATTTACAAACGTGTTCTTTTGTCTACATGTCTTTCCTAGCAGCAAGTACTGATAGCAATCTTTCAATCGAGTAAGTTAGTGATATCGTCATATCCTGGCTTACCCACCATCGTCATACTTAAGTCCTTATACTATACCAACTACATTAATTTGCGAATTGTAAACGGATTTAACTGAATCGGTTTCACTAACATGTCATCCTTCATAGCCTAACTATTAGATCTGCCTATTCTTATCTATACCTACTCTATAACACATTGGTAGCCACTTGTCTGATTCAAAGAATTAAAAACAAATAAAAACATGATTGTGAAAAAAACGATTTTCATCCATCACCCAAGACGCCTCAATAAGAGGGTTCTTTTCTTACAAACAAATAAATTACCATTCTGATTCATAACTGTTTGTAATGCCCTTTCTATTAGTAGATATCTATCAGATACTAGCATGAAAACATATTATTAAAATTAAAATAGAAATCAACCACGTTGAAACAAAGGTTAAAGTGCAAAGGAATCACTGCCCTTTATTGTTTTCAACCTTTTTTGGAAGTGCTTCGCCTTACTTTATTAGACGACAGCGGCGAATTAAAAGGAGGTTCACAGTCATGCTAGAACTATAAGACAGAAGCTACAATACGTTTACTTTTAGTTTACCACTGACAGATGGCTTGCCTTCATTTCATTTCCAACTTTAACTCCATACAAATAAAGTAGCTATTACAAAATCTGCAAACGTGGGTAACAGTATTCTAAAATTGGCTTTATTTGTAGTTCGTTAAAGTTGAATATGAAATGAAGGCAAGCCATCTGTCAGTGGTAAACTTTATGTAATTTTACTGTAACACTTTGAAGGACACTATGCCTATAGGCGTCCAAATACAGCGTGTTGCCCATAAGTGAAACAATAAATTTAAACGATGACTCCTTAGAATATCCGACTGATTCTCATATGCCAAAATGCTTACTATCAGAAAAATAGTAATTTAAAGTTAGTGCATAATCAATGAATTTCATTGCGAAACTCGGGTTGTCTATTTTTTTGTAATGTATAGTAAATGGAAAACCATTTCGAGATAAATGCTTTTGAAATCTTTTTCTGTAGTTATTTAATTTTAATATAATGTTATGCATTTATTACATATCGAATAAGCAATGTCCTTCATTTGTTATTGAAGTAGATGTCGTAGATGGTCCAAATTGTACTTTAATCGGTGTGGAATAGCATTGTTTAGAATTCTTCGCAATTTACGTGTGGATTAAATTACAGAGTTTTTATTGGGACCCGCTGTCTGACATCTAGCACTTTGACAGCGCCAGTAAAGTAACACTAGTTACAGTATACCACTACACATAAAATTAAAAGGGGTCGCCTTATCGTATGCATTTAGATAGATTTAGAAATTTGGCTGTGTGGGAGCCCTAAATTATAATTTAAAGTCATCAACCAAAAAAGTTAATTTTGAATAAAGTAGTGAACTAAAAGAAAAAATGTTGAAATAAGTTTCTTATAATTGACTTTTCTTTACAAAACAAATATAAACACTATTGGTAATTGTTTTAGACATTCCAATTTGTCAGTTATCGGTCGTTTGTTAGATGTCTTGGTACCGGACGTTTCCGTTGTATAGCTTGTCTAGTTTAAAATGACGCGCCCCACCATCGCACTCACGCACAGGATTCGATACTCAATTCAAGCTACAATAGACTCTATTGTAGCTCAAATTGAGCTCCAAATCCCGTGCGCAAACGCGGTGGTGGGGCGCGTTATTTCAAACTAGACAAACTCTACTGAGGCAACGTTTATTTAATAAATATTTTCTCATAAAGGTTTACAATCCACGCCTATTTAAACTTTTTACTAACCTTACGTTCTTGAACTTTAAAAAGATCAATATTACTATCTTAAACTGACAGTCAATAGAAATTGCAAACAATGTAAACAAACCTTGTATTTAAAATGTCTTAAATTTCCATTTTCCCTCATCAATTACTGCTAAATCCGTGTGTTATTTAATCAATACTTACCACAACACTATCCTAAACCATTAAAACAATAAACAAGTGCTAGAATATGGATATTTCATTAAAAATGGTTTATTTACATTGTTCGCAATTTCAATTGACACCAATTTTAAACCTCCACATGCCATAAATCGCCACAGAATTCTGATCTAGAAAAATTTGATCCTGATCGATCACCGATTAAAAATCATCGTGTATACAGGGAGTATCCAGTAACACTTACAATAAATTAAAATATACACCCTTTAACTAAACAGTAATTATAGATAAGTCCAATTGGTTTAAATTTTAAAAATTAAAAAAACGAGTCTGCTATTTTTTAACAAAATGAATCGGACCAGTAGTGTACTGCAGACCGTTATGTCTAGTCGGAGTACTTTACGTTTATATTAACTATCGTTTTCAATTGAAAGTGTACTAAATACATCAATAGTTTGTTTATTAAACATGTGCAGTTCTTAATTAAATTATCAGTTCTTTCAAAATTACGTAATAACTTCCTCATCAAGTACCTAGGTGTGGGCGATATGATTAAAAAACTAAAGTAACTTTATCCAGTTTATTTAAAGTTTCCAACAAAAAAGTGCACTATGGTAATATCACTGATAATAGCAAAATTATGCCAATCTCTCTAGGCAACTTCTTCTCTAGCTAACTTGCACTTTCACAACTAAAATGCAGGCCGTATGCTGGCTGCACACCAAGTCATAATCAGAATCACATTCAGTGATCCCACATTTGTGCTCTGAGTTGAAAACAACACGAATATTATCAATCGGAGCTACCTATACCTATTTAATTCAAATCTCGGCTTACATTTGGTCTCGTTTCGTCATATCATAATTCACGTGCATCATAATTTAATTCTGTTGATGCCGTTTTGAACTATTTTGATTTATTTAGAAACTTGACTTACATCATGAAATAAAAAGTTTTTTTTTTTAAATAATGATTACTTAGACAATACCTTTTTAATTAAAATCATTGTCGCCCTACACATGTCATGATTTATGGGCTAAAAACCTCTTTGACAAGTCAGTTTCTTATGCAAACTTTGACAAGAGACCTGTCAAATTCCCCGCCAAAGCTATGACACTTGACGAAACTACTTACTACTTACCTAACTTCAACAAAATGTAGGATGAACATGCATTCGGTGGATGAAGGAAGTTTTAAAAGTATTTTTTTTAAATGAAACATAGATTTCATTGCTTTTAGACCTAGTCTATTTTATTCCATTTTGACTAGGGATCAATATTTTTTCAACTCCTGATCACGATTGAAAATCAGCATGTGTAGTTTAACATCTCTTTATTGAAAGTACTGTCCACCGAAGTGTTAACTTAATGAGTTTCAATGTAACTTGACTGTCATTTAGAAATAGCATAGCAGTGCTTTACCTTTCTCCAACTTGCAACGTTATTATTTAGAGTACGAAAATTGCCAGTTCCTTTTTTGCATGTCGATTTTCACATGTGCTTCCAGTTGGTATGGTTGTGTTAAAATTTGATGATGATTTGCATTTTATGTAAGAAAAGTCAACAAAAAATACCTACTGTTAGAAAAAACCTAGTTTTTTTTCAAATGGTTAATTTTTTGTTACTTTTTCTAGTTAAAAAAAAAGATATTTTTGTAGTTATTGTCTAAATGACAAAAAGGATTAAAATTCTTTTATAATTTTAGCCGTGCATCGGGCAGCGTCAAGTCTGAGCTCGATTACTCAGAAGAAGGAGTACAATACGTCCTACCAGTCACCACATCGTGAGTATAGCGTTTATTAAAAAAAAAACTTTTACGTACTGTATGATGAATTGCTCTAACGGTATGGTTGTGTTGTGGACGGCAGCCACGTCGACACGATTTGATGTGCTGTATTAGAAGAGCCTCCTTCATCGCGCGCCCGAGAGGCCCCCGGAACAACGAGGCGAGAAGTTATACATATACAGGCGAATGCTTCAGATGAAGCTCTTCAGCCTGATCTCGACGAAATATGCCTAAGTGTACCTATGGACGCTTGTGATGAAGCCTCTCTTAGTGACACATGGAAACACTTGGAATGCTCGGAACCTATCTTCGAGCCCGTCAATTTCTTACTTCTGCGAACCCCGCCGCCGCCACCACGGCCAAGGCTACACGACCGGCCTTTGCCTGTTCTTCCTCCGCCACCACCACGGCCAAGGCTAACCGACCGGCCCTTGCCTATTCTTCCTCCGTCACCACCACGGCCAAGGCTACCCGACCGGCCCTTGCCTATTCTTCCTCCATCACCACCACGGCCAAGGCTACCCGACCGGCCCTTGCCTATTCTTCCTCCGTCACCACCACGGCCAAGGCTACCCGACCGGCCCTTGCCTATTCTTCCTCCGTCACCACCACGGCCAAGGCTACCCGACCGGCCCTTGCCTATTCTTCTTCCGCCACCACCACGTTCAAGGCTACCCGACCGGCCTTTGCCTATTCTTCTTCCGCCACCACCACGGTCAAGGCTACCCGACCGGCCCTTGCCTATTCTTCGTCCGCCACCACCACGGCCAAGGCAAACCGACTAGCCCTTGCCTATTCTTCATCCGCCACCACCACGGCCAAGGCTACCCGACCGACCCTTGCCACTTGCCTCGACTTTTTTTTTTTTAATCATAGTAATGTTTTTCGTAGTAGTAGGCATATTATCACGTATTTTTTATTTATTACATTTTGGCTATAATTTCCGCCCTAATCTTTAAAAAGTTGAACACTTGCGAATACTTTTACTAAATTTGTGTCCACTATACGTATATACAGGTTGTTTGGCAGTCGGGTGTAGGGGTTTTAAGAGGTGATAGTTAGGGTCATTCTGATCATTTTTATGCCAAGTTGCTTGGTTTTTGAGATAAAAGATTTTTACTAAACTAAACGGGACTTATCACGCAATTAATATTTATTTATTTACCTCGACGTTTCGGCCAAATTGCAGCAACCGTGGTCACGAGTTAACTGGCCGAAACGTTGAGGTAAATAAATAAATATTTATTGCGTGATAAGTCCCGTTTAGTTTAGTAATTATAAGTGAAAATCACGAAAGTTTAAAACAGTATAAAAGATTTTTTTTGAAAAATCACTCTTTTTGTCGGATTTTTTTTATTTAACATCTTGTATAGCCTGTATTGAATTAATTTTTAGTGTTTTGCCTTCGCAATAACCTGGTTCTTCAAAATAAATTCAAATGATTGCCTATTACAGCTAGATTGATTAAAAAAACCTCTTTAGACATGAGGACATGACGACAAAAAAAAATCCTAAATACTTTAGTACCTTTGCGTGTCTACAAAACAAAAAGTTACAGCGATTTTGGCGTACAAATTACTTAGGTAAAAACTCCTTTGATTTACGGGATTTCTAAACATGTGTCATTTAAGAAAATAAAAATAAAAAAATAACAAAAATAAACTATTTCCAAGAAAGAGACCTCGTTTCCATACAGTTTACATATAAGTAGGTACGACTACGACGGTACTGGCTATACGACTCGCTCGCAGTCCTGACACAACTCGAGTTATTTTTAGGGTTCCGTACCTCAAAAGGAAACAACGGAACCCTTATAGGATCACTTTGTTGTCCGTCCGTCTGTCTGTCAAGCCGTTTTTTCTTAGGAACGCGTGGAGGTATCAAGCTGAAATTTATATCAAATACTTAAGTCTACTGTCCCTTGGAGCAGTGAAAAAATCGAACATCTAAGCCAACGCAATCAAAAGATACAGCCGTTTATGACGCAAATTTTCGCATATTTTCGAAACTCGCAAGAGAATCAAAACCTACAGGGTACTTCCCGTAAACTCAGAATCTTGAAATTTGGTGGTGGCTAGGTCTTATAGCACAGATAAAGGAAAAATTGCGAAAAGCATAAATTTTTTTGTCTGTCTGTCTATATCAGTAACCAACGCACATTTTCGACACCCGCAAGAGAATCAAAACCTACAGGGTACTTCCCGTGAACTCAGAATCTTGAAATTTGGTACAAAGCAAGGCCTTATAGCACAGATAAAGGAAAAATTGCGAAAAGCATAAATTTTTTTGTCTGTCTGTCTATATCAGTAACCAATCTACAATGATCCCACACTGCGCACATTTTGCTTAGGAGCAGGGGTCTGCTAAGACTGGATTTTTTTTGTCTGATGTGGGCTAAATTGGCTAAAAGACTTAGTTCATGATTAGTAGATTATGGACATTACACATTAAAGATGCTAAATCGAAGCAGGATGTCTCATAATGAAAAATTAAATGAAACTTGGAGTGACAGGCTATACATTTCAAAAAAAAAGGCTATATTTCAAAAACCAAGCAACTTGGCATAAGAGTAAATGTGGTCAAAAATGTTCAGAATGACCCTAACTATCACCCCTTAAAGCCCCTTTGCCAGACTGCCAAACACCCTGTATAAGTACCTACATAGAAATAATATTAGAAAGAGGGTCTGCTCTTTTTGCCTGACTGCGACGAACCTATACGTCAGGGTTATGTTCTTTCATTTTACCTTTGTTCACTCTTGGATCGATATTCAACGGATTTGAACTGTAGGTGTGCCGGGTATAATAGAAAGCGGAAATAATTGGTACCTGGCGTTACCTTTTAAAAATTTTGGTTTTAAAAGTCCAAATATTCTATTCTTACTTTTTCCACGTGTCCTACACTAGCAGGAAAATCGAAACTATGGTTTTGAGGGCATAATTGGGTTGGGAATAACCCAAGTGTTGAAATATTGAGTAAGACCGGTCTCATCTCAGGCTATTTTTATGAAATCACACATGTTCTGTTTTTCCGACGCTGAAAATAATATTATTAGGATCGATTTGAAAAAACGTATCTGTGGTGTGAAGGCCTAAAAATTTGTATGTCGGCCACCCCGGTCATCCTGATTCTGATTAATATACATTTTAGTATCTTAAACTTGAAGATATCCTGAGATCGGTCTGTATATTAATTTGTTTACTAACTCGAATAATAATGTGCATTTTATGAGCGAATAAACTTGATATTGTTATTTATTTAATTACAACCATGGTATTGTACGGTCATCTGCAGAGAAAAGTAACCCTCTAGTGTGGAAGTGGTCCCAACAGTAACTGAACTCTAGCAGCTCTGCAGGTGACTGTGATTTGATTACTCCACCGGCCCGGCCACGAATATTAACATATGCATATGCGCGCCCAACCAACCAACCATCGCAAGCAAGGAAGGCAAGGGCTGTCTTTCTCCATGCGCGGCCGAGATGCTAGACGCACAGTGTTTGTCAGGCAACACACGCATGAACAAAAGAAACGCTATCTGCACCGTATGTCGCTTCTAGACGTGGCTGGGCCGTAAGCACGTATCGCACCTTATAGGTACTTATACTATCTACGAAATTCGATTTTCGAACTTCGTATCATGCCATTCAAATCACACTAATAGTATTAAACATAAAAGTGAGCGGAACGGCACGATACGAACTTCGAATTTCGTACAAGTAGCCCCCTGTCGTCAGAGTTTCGCTTCTAAATAGTAGACATTATTCTTAAGAATCAACTCCATCATTTTGATGACTTCGTAGGATGTAATTTGTTATTTTCTTATTGTTTAATATTAATTTTGGTTTTGCTCTAAAATAAATAAGTTTCAAAGTTCGTGCAAACGTTGCGTTTGAAAAAGTAATTTCAACCTACCTGATAATAGCAACAATGTAAATCCACGCATATTGCATATCTAGTATGTAAAACACGGTCGGATCCATTTAAAAAAAATATCTAATATTATTTTACACTGCACCAAAATTCATACGATGATCCTTTAGCCAGACAGAACTAGCGATGACTGGTGAAAATTATTTTATATCGGCCAATCGCGCTTGATGCACGGAAACGTCATCGGAATAAATTATTCGTATTTAGTTCTAAGTACCTCTAAACTCAGGAATAGTTAGAATAAAAACACAAAAACAACCTTTCGAACCTAAGTACACAGGGTCCTAATTCGTGAACAGAAATTATTGTTTCTAATCTGGAAATAAGTGGCTATGGAATAATTGACGTTAGTACGTTATTTGCTTTAATAGTAATAAAAACGGGCTTTGATTTTTTTCTACGAACGTAAAAAATCTCAAGTGACATAAAATATACTTATGGCAACCAGTGATATTCGAACAACAACTGGCGTTAGTACGGTATTTGCTCTAATAGTTAAAAAATACTTAATGCTGGGTAACATAACTCAATTGTTCAAATTAGGGTGTTAAATTTGGCAGATTCATACTCTACCTCACAACACACCTAGGTACACCTCAAATATAATAAAACTAATTATAACCAATAAGTTAGTGCATTAAATTATCCAACATCGAGTTAGAAACAATAATTTCTTTTCACTGCTGGCTTAGGATTCACCCTGTATTTTCCCAGACTTTTCGTTATTAATACAATGGGAGCTTAAAACTACAGCAAGAAGCCTAGTCTAAGACAAATAGATAATTCAAAAAACAATACGTAAAAATATTATATTCAAATATTTATTTAGTGATAAGAAACCTTAATGTTGTCACATTGTAATGTTGTATGTTGTCGTATACGACTTTAAATGCTTCGCTGTAAGTGTACAGTTGAGGAAACTGAATTACGTAACAGGATTTAAGTACCTAACCATTTTGTTGCAAATGTCATGTTGACATTCCCTACATCTTCCAAAGAAATAATCTGGAAATTGACTGTGACGAGGTTCCACTCTGGTACGCGATTCAGTTTCCCTGACTGTACGTATTCTTCTTGATGTAGAAAAATAAATGTAAGATTATGTGGATGTTCTGTCTGCTTCAACCAAAACCTTAAGAGAAGAATTAAGCTGTGTTAATTAATGGACTATTTTACTGTCGTACCTACCTATGGGAAAAAGTCCTACTGTTTTAAGTAAAATTAAAAGTGTCTGAATTTTAGTATTTAACTAGAAATATACTTAATGCGTACGCGTTTTTAATTCTAAACACCACCTTTTAAACAATTCAAGGCAACAAATAAACTTTTTAAACGTTTTTACTTACTTTCCACAATTACGAGAGTCAGGAATGTATGCAAGTATAGGAGGGGGTACAGGTGGAAATGTGTCAAAGAGTTTTTTGCAAGAAAATCCTATGTACACCGTCAATCTAAGAAGGGTTCTAGATTTTAAATCGTAATAGATAGCCAGTTGAGTTCCACACACTATTTGGCTCAGAGTTTTTAGCGCAAGCTCGACTCACTTTTTACCCGACTGTTTTAGAATATCATTTTTGGTTTGATTTACCGAGTTGGTATACTTTTTTAATGTTTTATCGATTTAACGATACAGCAAGAACAAAAAACCGGCCAAGAGCGTGTCGGACACGCCCAAAATAGGGTTCCGTAGCAGGTACGAAAAAATCTTTGCATACTTTATTAATGTGGTTGTTTTGGTCCCAACTCCCACCGCGCGCTAGGGTTAACAGCGCGATGTACCCAGTATTTCAACGTCGGCGGTACAGCGCCATCTATCGGCGAATTGGGTAACTAATCTAACCTGCAGTCTACTAGAACTAGTATGTATGTTGATGGTTTTTCAGATGTAATTCTTTATTATATGAACAGATTTCAATTTTTTTTTATTTGAAAGAAGATACTGTTAGCGTGATCTTATAGAACTTAAAGAAAAGAAAATGCTTGCAGTGGCGGTTAAATAACAATCTTAGTTTAGAAATCTTAGTTTTTATTAAGTTCATATTTTTTAAACGTGCGGTTCAAAAGTTAGAGGGGGTACACATTATTTTGAACTTTCGGAGTGAATATCTCCGAAAATATTCACTTTATCAAAAAATAGTTTTAGTAAACCCCCTATTTATTTTCAAATACCTATCCAATGATACCCCACACTATAGGATTAGCCGAGAAAAAAAAATCACCCCCACTTTTAAGTACCTTAAAAAAAAATTTTTATTTTTTTTTATTTAACCTCTTTGTCGGCGTGACGGATATATATATTCATGCCAAATTACAGCTTTCCAGTAACAACAGACTCTGAGCTTAGCCGCGGACGGACAGACGGACAGACATGGTGAAACTATAAGGATTCCTAGTTGACTACGGAAACCAAAAAACGACAAATAAGCTACCTACATTTTAATAGCCCCATTTTTTTACTTTTGTATTTTTATTATTATTTAAGATAGGTATCTAGTGATGCGACGTATTCCGTTAAAAGGGTCAACCCGGTAATTTATAATAGTTCAAATGATAGAGCCCTTGAAAGTAGGACAAACAGACAGACGGAGCCAAATAGTAATAAGATAGGTATGTGTGTTTTGTACGAAAAATTATATGTAAACTTAGACTAAGGACATTGTTTTTCGTCATTTTATGTTCTTGCTTTGTAATTGCAAGAAGTGTAGGTAGGTATTTATGAGATACAAGTGTTAAATTCAGTATCAACCAGTTGTTGTCCATATAAAGAAGAACTGGCGAAGTCGGGCTTGCGCTAGGGATTCTTACTAAATGAAAGTCTACTCATAACCTCGGTTGCTGATGTGTGCCGAAACGTCGAGGTAACATTACAAACATATTTGGTGATTACGTTCCGAATGTGCTAGTGTTTATGAGTGGAAACCGCAAAAGTTTAAAACTTTATAATGGAAAGACAACGCGGTTTGACTCTAATCTACTGGTTTTTTCATCTATGTAACCTGGAAAGATAAACCCGGTTTCGAGTCTCACTCTAAACGGTATTTTACATATTGTATGTGATCTTGAAACTAAACATGTGTATAGAGATATCAATCTCTATGTTAGTATTAGGCATATTATTGCAAAGCATGTTTAGACGATGTTGTAGACGCTTAATAAAGTTTATGGATGTTTAAAAATTGTTTTAATGTTTAGTCCCCTGTGTTTCTGATGCCTGATTGTCGAGAGACTTATGACGACCATGCGTATTGTGTGGGGGTATTATTGAAAGCATATCCGTGAAAATACCATTCGAAAGTGATAAAAATCTGTGTTCACAAATACTGTAATCTGTAATAAAATAATCTGTTACACAATTGAATTGACTAGTTGAAAAAATTAACTATAGCTAGCTGTAATTAATTATATAATTTTTATTACTAGGTACTAAATTAGCACCCTATTCCGGACTGTTAATTCCACTGCTAGGTTCCGCTAGTGGGTCCAGCAGGATTTTCAAGTAGTCGTGGACCCAATTACGTAGTGGAACCAACAATATTAGTTTTAGGCAATATTATTTTGGACTAGTGACCCCACTGGCATATTTGACTTAAACCTCTATGACTTAAGGCCCTACCATGCTTTTGGCGCATTTATTGCATTCATTTAAACTCGTGCCGCATCATTTCATTACCATTACTAGCAAAGCTATAGTCCTGAAATTCATATGTAAGATATTTGAAACACGTTTATCGAAACACGATTACTTGTTAGTTCGCTCGATGGAAAAAAATCCAAAGTCGTCTCTAAAAAATAAAATAAACTCGTACGACGCTAAAACTGCACGGAAGGTCATGTCATGACTTTTTAAATGTTAATAAAACAAGATGTTTTCTAGGCCGTAGTTTTGTTACATTTTTAAAATATGTATTTGTTTTAGTAATATAAGATGAAAATACCCAAAAACACGCGCAGTCCATCCAACCTATCTTGAGCCATCGTGCCTCCACCACGCGACCCCACGCCCGAAATATAACGGCCCTTAAAGATTATATTATGTTTTTTGAATGTATGTGCATATATAATGTTTATACCTACCTGAACAGAAGTGGAGATATAAATATTTTAAAATCCTAATAGCTCCACCATTATCATGCTGTGGGTGTGGGACCCACTATTGCAACCTAGCAGTGGAACTAACAGTCCGGAAGGATCATCACAATTTTTACCATTTTCGAATATTAAACATTTTTTCCACAGAATAAAATTTTGGCTGACTGACTGAGCTTTCATTTAAACCTGTAAAAATAACAGGCACAGGAAAGCCACTAGAGCAGCATATATAAGTTATGAGTGACATGCCGTACATAGTACAATAAGCCGTAAATAAGCCGTGGTGGCCTAGCGGTTTGACCTATCTAAGCAGAGGATCGTGGGTTCAAATCCCGGTTCGCACCTCTAAGTTTTTCGGAAATTATGTGCGAAATTACATTTCAAATTTACCATGAGCTTCACGGTGAAAGAAAACATCTTGAGGCAACCTGCATACACCTGCGAAGAAATTCAGTGGTGTGTGTGAAGTTCCTAATTCTGAGAGGAGGCCTGTGCCCTGCAGTGGGACGTATATAGGCTGGGATGATGATGATGATGACATAGTACAAAACAATAGCATACAATACTTATTCAACTTTCCTTAAAATTATTGAAATCTCTGAGAGCATATTGTCCTGGAGTCTCAAGTAAAGTACCTAGTGCCTGTAAAGAAAACTAAACAATTGTATTGATAACAAAATTGGTCACCCCTCCGAGCATCAAATACTTGGATGATTAGTCAAATGTGTGACTCAAGTTAGGAATTTATACGTCACGATCGTTCACGGTACAGACAGTTTTCCAACTGAAGCGGCGGTTGCTGCGACACCTGAAATGGAGGCGACGCAGCGCACGCGCGGCTCGCCCGCTGCCCGACCGTACTTACCTATCTCATCAAACCTAGCATGCTAGTTTTTATCGCGGACATAATGAAATAATATGTTATATTATCTTTGAAAATCGCCAGCGTGCTAGGGCCCCAGGAACTCGCAGATAGCGGCCTGCGCATTATTAATAGCGATAACAATTATCGCGATACGATTAACGCGCCAATACCTTGTTTAGTCCCTTCGTAAAATAACACCCAAGTTGATATGACGTGTTTCTACTGAAAATGAAAGTGTGAAAGAAAGTTATCAAAATGGATCAAAAGAATAAAAATAAAAAAGTTCCCCCGCAACTGTCGTTGACCGCTTACTTATCTAGTGGCCTAACTATTGTAAGTATTGTATTGCACATCAACAAATTTCAATAGTGTCCCTACTCTTGACCTTTACATTACGTAAATACTATTTGGGTTGTAAAAATTTTTAATTCACGTACAGAACATTTAATAGGATACGGGTAAAAGACGAAAAGTTGGCGAAGCGTCAGATATGTCCGCTACGTGATTATCAGCGACGTGACAACTTTTTGTGTTTAACTGTACGCCATTCAAATGTTATCGAAAGTTAGATTCTTCGGACTAAATATTCGCGGTAGTTCCTTTGGCTGTTTCTTCTATTGCGATTTTTTTTTCGGAATAGTTCCTTCACAATATTTGAAGGAAGAATTGCGATTATTTTTTCGCCTTTGTTCCTTTGCTAGAACTGAAGGTGCTACTGGCGCTACTGCGACCAGGAACAAAGGCGAAAAAATAACCGCAATTCTTCGTTCATCTCTTGTGAAGGAGCTAGTGTGAATATAAAATCGCAATAGTTCCTTCGGAGGAACAGCCAAAGGAACTATCGCGAATAACCCGATTCTTCGTACATAAGGTTAACCAAATCTTCACTACACGACAACGCCGACACACGTGGATGTGTACAAACCTTTATAAATTTGTATTGCGGAAGTCGCCATGTAACGAAGATTTGCTTAGCCTTGTGCACGAAGAGCGAGTAGGAAAAACGTAGGAAGAAAATAGGCGAAGCTTTTTGTTTCAAACTATTCTCGAGTGAAGCTATGCAGTTGGAGAACAAAAGAATTCTCCCTGTGCCAAATCAAAATAACTATAAATTAAAAATTTAAAAAACCCGCAAAGAAATTTGCTTCCGCAGCTAACAAAAGAGATATTATATTTAGTGTATACCTAGCTACCTAATTTAAAAAATTAGTTACTTTACTTTTCACATTAAGTACCTTAATTTTATGTATAACTCACTTATAGTTGATTCACGTCGCTTCTGTAACCACCTTTTATCAGTTTATCAACTACATATCCCTGAGACGTAAGCATTAAGCCATAAATTTGTCTATGAACAATGCAGAGTGTGACTTTTTAATCCTAGGTATATAACCTGACTTGAATATTGATATTTTATGTAGATAGATAGGCACTATGTATCTATTACAGTAGGGAAATTAAGTACACTGATAGAAAAGGGAAGGATGGTTAGTATAAAGGATTGTGGTAACCTATAGTTTCTTTCAGGGGGTAACAGTTACATACACTGTACTATGTATCCTCGCCTTAGTATATCGGTTCCAGTGCGACTCGGGAACAGCCACTTTGGGATCCAGTTACTTCATGGACACAGTCTACAGAGTGTATATACAAAGTATGTTATTTATACTTTTAAGTTACGATACTTGCAAAACTAAACCAATTCTTAATTATGATATTAATAATGAAGAACCTACAGCACTACATACCTACTGTGTTACTAGCAACCATTAGCTTCTAATCATGTTGTGGCTTTGGTCATGCTATAATTTGGAAGCAATACACGAATGTTGTGCATGGTTTTTGGTAACAAAAGTAATTAAGTAGGTACGTACCTAACTGAAGGATTGGGAATTAGCAAATCACAGATTTCCGACCCGCATCAACAAAAGATAACCCGAATTTTATATAAATATACAATTACACAAATTACTTATAAAAACTGAAATACATATATTTATTACATGGAAAGTAATCAATTTAGTAAGAGAGCGAAACACCAGGCGATGCCCATAAAATTATATATAGATTTCTAGCTATACATAGATAACCAGTACTGCTTCAATCCTGATTTAAATATAAGTAAAGCCTGGACTCGATTTTTTCATATTTAGTCTTAGCTATACATAGATAACCAGTACTGCTTCAATCCTGATTTAAATAAAAGTAAAGCCTGGACTCGATTTTTTCATATTTAGTCTTTTCATACCTACGACAATAGAAAGCTTTGCGAATGACAAGCATAACCACGACAAAAATATTTCGGAGCGGTCAGGGCGGTACCCAAAATTTTTAGTGAACACGAAACGCTTTGAACTGGTGTTAATGGTCAAGACATTATAAGGTCAAATAAACTTCATAAAAACATTTCAGAATAACGACCAAAATTCAGATGCAATTTAGCCGAATAAGAACAATGTATTCATTGTAGCAGAGTATCATTTAAACTAAGGAACTAATATTGAAGCTGTGGCAAAAGTTATTCTTTAATTGACTCATGAAAGGGGTGTAGGGTGGGTAAAGTTTATTTGTGTCTAAATGTAGCTAGTAGGTACTCGTTGTTATACAAGGTGTACGTGATACAAAATTATTTCAATTAACTCATTCAATTCAATTAACTTTGAGTTCTACAAAGTATGAACATCCTAAATTATATCAGACTAATTTAAGTAATTGAGTTAATGCATTATAATGTCTAGCAATACTAGAACTAGAAACATTAAACACATTAATAAATATGCTAAAACAAGGAGGTTTCTTCTGTATCAAAATTTTCCCGATAAGAAGAAACATAGGTAGGTAGGTACTACAGTCAAAACCGTTTATAGCGACACCAATTACAACGACATATTGGATGTAACGACCAAGAAAAAAACCCAACACGATCTTATATACCAAAGTAACATTGGTTGACCAACCGTGTTTAACGACCAAATATTGCTGTCCCTTGAATGTCGTTATAAACAGTTTTGACTGTATCTACTTACCAGTGACAAATGTTTCAAACATAACAAACTTATGTGAGTATTTACACATTAAGTCAATGCTTTTAGCAGAATTCAATAAACACACGCAATTGCTATTTGAAATTTTATAAGGCATAAATATAGTAACAACATTCATACATTTATCAATCTACGTTATTTGTTCCCTAGAAAATAATCAAAAGATTAGCATATTTAATCTTTAAGATATGTATATGAATATTGGTACTGTATCTCTGATAAATTACTTATTTACTTCCGTCCAAAACAAAGAAAATGTATTCTTTTGAACATGCAGAGTTTCGTAAAGTCGAACTCAAAGGTAGTTTAACCCCTTAGTACCATTTGTCACAGTCATTACTTAATTTACATTAATACACACACCCTGACTCAACTATCGTTTTTTATCGCGACAGAGTACTAAGGGATTACTTGTAATAATCAAAAACAAACAAAATAATCCGTAGAAATATTTAATTTCAGGGGACTACAAAATGTGAACACTTTTTCTTCATAACAATAAGCAAATCATATATTTTGTATCAACCATACAATTATCATAAAAATTAGTAGTGATTCATAAGTTAATTCATAACAATTAAGGAATTTGAAATAAGCTTGCTGTATTACATTTATTTAAGACTTTAACGAGTTTTGTAGCACCGAATTCAAGCAGTATAAGTAGATACTTGCCCACTCAGCCATAGGCCTTCCAAGGAATACTTCCGTAATGTATCGCGTCCTATCACACCGTTACAGTGTAACCCACGCGTTAGGCAAAACTGACTTGGGCAATTCAACAACATGAGCTCAAATTTGAAATATTAAGTTTACCTACAGGCATTCTCGTGTCTGATTTTCTGTGCATAGGTACAAATGTATTTGAAAATGTTCTCGTATTTCAGTGGACTCGTGTGAAAATCCCGAATCAACGTCCCCGATTGGAGTAGAGCTGATGAGCGCCGATACACTATTTATTTTCGCCATTGTCAGTTTAATCGTGTCCGTCTTTAGCTGTACAGCGGCCATTGTGCTAATCTATGGTAAATATAATATAACAATTTAATTAGTAGGTATAAGAATTTGGTTATAGCCGTAATGCAGGATGCAAAAAGTATCATTGCATAAATTAGGTACCCAAGTTTATTAAAAGAAGTGGTTTGCTTCTTTCTTTCTTGTAGGCATAGCATAAGCATAATAAATACCTAACTATACCTATACCTAAACCTACATAGCTCTACTCAGAATGATGTTTTATCCTGACAAAGAAAAAAATATCGTATTATTTCCAAACATTTTGTGACGAGCTGAGAGACACTTTCTTTCTTCATGAAAATGAGTAAATCATGTTGCATCGGCTGATATTGTGTTATTCTGTGCCTAACGGATACAGTCATAGCCGTGCTCGATGGCATATCCACCATCGAGGCAACTTCGACAAAAAAAAGCTTCAGCTCTGAGCAAAATCAGATTCTCAAACGAACATATCGCGGCTCGCTAGTCTAAATAGGTAAATAATATTCAATTTGTAAAAACGGTGCCTATTAAGAGTCCAGCAACGCCAGTCAATGCTGTTTTTAAAAAGACTTTGTATAAAATTGATGTACCTATTTTATGGAAGCAAAAAAAAAAATATTAAGGAAGATAGTCTTGATCGTATTATAAAATTTGTAAAAAGCTTACGGTACCTATTATTAAGAGTCCAGCAACGCCGGTCAGTGCTATTTTTAAAAAGACTTTGTATAAAATTGGTGTATTTTATGGAAGCAAAAAAATAATATTAAGTAGGATAATCTTGATCGTACCTGTTTCTTAATTCGTGTTTGCTTCCGAAACAGGATTAAACAAATTTAGCCCGATATAATATTTTAATGTCAAAGTGAGCTCTTACTTTGATTTTGAATCCGATAATACTCCGTTATTTATTATGGCGCAATATCATCAAATTAAGTACTAATTCTGATTTACAACAAAACGTAAAGATTATACATACCTTTTGCGTAATTTTTCAAATATACATCGTAATTTTACTGTAAGAATTTTATTTGTGGTTTTTTGATGAGTAAAGGCTTGCGTCACGCCGAAGCTATATTGCTATATTGCCATATTATACTTAACAGTTATAAATAACGCATTATGTAACTTGATACTCAATTTTGCAGTGGTTGCCGATGAGAGCAAGGGGCGATTCATATTTGCAGCCGTCTGGGTGCATGTTTGCATTTGCTTCTCGTGCCTAGTTGTGGATCTCACGCTTGCAGTATTCTTCGGATTGGACTATGGGAATTTATCTGTCATTATGGTAATGTACTTAACTAGACTTTGGGGCTTTTGCAAGGAATTCATTTACCGTTATCCCGCGAGAACTATTCATTTTCCGATGTAAAAAGTATACTATGTACTGATTCAGGACACCCAAAAAGAATATAATCAAATTCCTTACAATTAGTTAATTGCGTACAAACATAAAAACATGGCGGTAAGATGTGAGAAAAAAACCAACTTTATGGTTGGCTGTTGATTAGCTTCACCCCGAATGCTCAATGAATGAAGAACAAGTCAAGTGTAAAAATAGGGGTGCATACAACTTGCTCATAAATGTCCCATAGCTCTTATGTCGTCGAATTAAGTTATCGGTAGTATCGTTAGATCTAATTATAAGAAGACTAGCTGTTGCCCGCGACTCCGTCCGCGAAGAATAGTTTTGGTTTGTAGTACATGCTATGTATCAGAGTTGGCGCTGTATATTGGTTTGTAGTACATGCTATGTATCAGAGATAGCGCTGTATGTGATTAAAGATTTTCCCGCTTTTCTGTTGAAATTTTTCCTGAATTTTCTTTGCTATAAACCTCACGGAGCCCGAGACCTTTCCAACGAATGCAAAACCGTGGAAATCGGTTCGTGCGTTCTGGAGTTATAGCGTCAGGAAGGAAAACCCGACTTATTTTTATGTAGTAGATTAGCCTCATTATTTTCATATCCAACCAGATTTTATAGCTTTTACATGAAATTTTATTATTTAAATATGTAGAAATTATTTCAAAGATAAAACTGAAACAGAAGAATATACAGTCAAAACCTTTTATAGCGACACCAATTACAACGACATATTGGATGTAACGACCAAGAACAAAAACCCAACACGATCTTATATACCAAAGTAACACTGGTTACAATGACCAACCGTGTTTAACGACCAAATATTGCTGTCCCTTGAATGTCGTTATAAACGGTTTTGACTGTAGGTACTTTTAAAAAATAAACTCTTTATAAAATAAAAAGAAGTTATTTTCAGTCGAAGTTTCGCTATATGTAAATTTAATGAATGCTGTTCTCATTTGTTACAGAATAACTCGCTTCCCGGAATTATTATTAACTACAGAATTGAGGTTTTACGTCAGGGTGCGTTAATTTTCATGACCGTGGCCTTGAAAGGATACCTGGCTCACACGCTAAACGCAATATTGCTGATCCTTTTAGCAATTTACGCGACGAGATACAGAAGCGCATTACAACACGATGAGGTGAGTCTACAAACCGAAACATAAAAATTCAAATTTTGCGTACCTACTGACCGCCAATATAATACTGACTACATATTTATTATGTAGCGACGTACACGTGGATAGCAATAGTCTATTGTATATCCACCACATACCTACGTGTTTGGTGGATGGATCGAGACGCTACATGTATAGTCGACCAAGTAAGTGCTTTACCATTTTTTGTGACAGTTCCTACATCAGAATAAAAACAATAAGGCTGATTGTCACACTGACTTGTGAGTGAAAATAGCCTTTGATATCTTAAGTCATACAACTGACATTGAACTTTAGGGTGGTAAAGGAGTTTCTTGGTCGACTATACAACAGTAATTACACGATTCTCGTTTGCCTCCCTCACATAATAAGAAAAAAACAAATACATAAAGATGCAATACATTAAGTATATGGAATTGTATACAGGTAATTGTAGGGTTCCGTACCTCAAAAGGCAAAAAAAAAGAATCCTTCGAGGATCACTTTGTTGTTTGTTTTAAAAATATTTTACACATATTTTATAGCTCGATCAACGTAACGTTAGTACAGTAAAAAACTATTTCAAAAACCGCACACAGCGAAGCGAGCTAACACGCGTACATACTGTGTGTTCCGTATAATTTTAACAACCAGCAAAAAGTAAGTTTGTAGGTACTTGATAGTATGTACTAATGTGATTTTCAGACTTATTACCAAATTCCATAATTCTATGTCAACGGAAAAGTACCCACCCTAAACTTTAGATTCGGTTTTGAAAAGGTGGTATATTTAGATTAGGTACGTGAACTCACTTTTTTACCTTTTCAAAAGCCCTAAGTAATCTAATATATAAAAATCTCGTGTCACGGTGTTTGTTACCGAACTCCTCCGAAACGGCTTGACCGATTAAAATAAAAAAATAAGTAAATAAATATCACGGGACAATTCACACCAATTGACCTAGTCCCAAAGTAAGCTTAGCAAAGCTTTTGTTATGGGTACTAAACAACGGATAAACATAATTATATAGATAGATACATACTTAAATACATATTAAACACCCAAGACCCGAGAACAAACATTCGTATTTTTCATACAAATATCTGCCCCGACAAGCTTCATAGTCAGGGTCTCTAACCACTAGGCTAAACTTTTTTGTCTATAATCGGTAGGCCTGAGAATAGGTCGTAGGCTATTTTTTATACTCCTGGGTGATGTATGGCAAAACAACGTTTGCGGGGTCAGCTAGTAATTACATATTAATTTCAACTTGAACCGTCTACTTACCCGTTCCTGATAAAATAGTGATGATAGAAACATACACGCACACACAGGAGAACGACGAAGGGATCGAATAAGTATACCGTTTATTTCCTTTCGAGTTACTGAACCATACAAAGGAAACAATACTTGATGAACCGAACTCCAACTAATTATCATCCCGGCATATATACGTCCCACTGCAGGGCACAAGGCCTCCTCTCATCTCCTGTCATGTAAATTTCAAATGTAATTTCGCAAATAAATTCCGAAAAACTCAGAGGTTCGAGCCGGGATTTGAACCTACGACCCTCTGCTTGAAAGGCCATAAGTCAAACCGCTAGTCCACCACGGCTTTTTTTTTAACTAGGTAATTATACCTGAATTTAAATAAATTATTTTTTGTTACAGCATTCCATTCACAAAATGGGCGCGCTGAATGCGTACGAGTGAGTATCTTATGAATGATAAATACAATATTCATATTTTAGCGTGAAATGTAAAATGCTATTATATTTATGTATGTTTTACAACTAATTACAATTAAATATATCAAAGATATTCCGGTTCCACTTCAAAAGCAAAACTATGGGTTACTACAAAATACATATAGGTACCCAAATCGCTGTAGGTGTGCCTAGTTGCCTACATCATTTGAAGAGTTCCCTCGATTTGCTTTGATCTTAACCATTGAATAATGAAATCATTTCAGAAGTAGGTACCTACTCTTTCGAATCAAAAAATTAAAATCGATCTTCAATTAACGGAGAATTCGACTAACATAAGACATAAGAGGACATAAGTAAATACATGAAAAAATTATCAATACAAAAAACATTCCGTCTTGTGATGAAATACATAACATAATTTTTTGAAGTCGATTAAAAATAGGATCTTTTTGTTTTTTATTGTCCAAGAAACCTTTACTTTCTTGGATGAATGAAATATCATTTAATTTTTCCTTAAGAAAGCTAGATTTTCGGAAATATTTTTTGGTGTTATAAATATTGAAATGCATCGATATTAATCGAAAGATATACTGCTAGCTGATTATGACGCTTTTCTTAGTAACGAAGCGTCGCTTCAATAAATCAAAGTCGACTTGGGAAGACTAGCAGTTGCATTTCCTGCATAGCCCCCTCACGGCTATAGCCAATTAGCAGATGTCGCGTCTCTTAAAGTATCTTTGCGTAATCGCGAAGATCGGGACGCGACGCCCTGAAGCGTAAAAGACGCCGCGCGTCTATTTTAGTTTAGGTATCATTTTACATATTTATTGATTTGATAGCTTAGCAAGACGATATTAAAGACGATATTTCTGTAAAGGATTTGTCACACTGGATGCGTTCTGCGGTCGCGGTCAGGTCAAATTGAACGCAGCCCGCATTATGTATGAACATTGTCGGTTTCTTCATACATAATGCGGGCTGCGTTCAATTTGAGCTGACCGCGACCGCAGAACGCATCCAGTGTGATAAAGTAATCATTGGTTGATTTTATTTGAATGAACTATGAAATAGTTTTTAGCAATAATTAGTTGTTCCAACATACACATATCGGAATTACATACAAAACTGTAGTGCAGGCTGACCCAGGAGTGGATGGCCTATACCTACCCTGCGTGGCGTGGGTGGATGTGGGCTAATTAGTAATTAAATTGAATCACCGACCGTGTTTCCGTGACCACTTTGACGTTTCACCAGCACACAATATTATCGTGAGGAATTCATTGAAGCGTCACCTAAATGTAGGCCAGTTGGCTTGCCTAATCAATCACGAAATACTGGAATGCTACTGTCAATTTTGTTTAGGGTATAATAATAACTACGTAAATACATACATATATACTTATGTCTTCATGCAATTGAATGTCTGCTCGATTAATTAAGCACCAAAGTGCAATCATAGTAACATAGGTATATACCTAAAGTTATTGATTATGACCCCGAAACCCCCGACCACCATAACCCCCCCTCCCCCCTCCCGAAGCCACCATAGGTATATCTACCAATTATACAAAAGCGTCGATATCTTAGATACTACAATCTCGAAAGTTGTACCTTTTTAGGGTTCCGCACCTCGAAAGGAAAAAGCGGAACCCTTATAGGATCAGTTTGTTGTCCGTCCGTCCGTCCGTCTGTCAAGACCCTTTTTCTCAGGAACGCGTGGAGCAAATACTCCTGTCTGCTGTCCCTTAATTGGAGCTGTGAAAAAATCAAACTTCTAAGCCAACGCAATCAAAAGTTAGCCATTTATGCCGCAAATTTTCGACACTCGCAAGGGAATCAAAACCTACAGGGTACTTCCCGTGAACTCAGAATCTTGAAATTTGGTACGAAGCAAGGTCTTATAACACAGATAAAGGAAAAATTGCGAAGAGCATAAATTTTTTGTCTGTCTGTCTATATCAGTAACCAATATATAATGATCCCACACTGCGCACATTTTGCTTAGGAGCAGGGGTCTGCTAAGACTGGATGTTCATAGATACATATAAATTTGTACGGAACCCTCGGTGCGCGAGTCCGACTCGCACTTGGGCGGTTATTTTTTTTAAAATACAGTCACAATAAATTATAATGATACGATGTCACTCAAGTCGATGTCACAGTGCTAGAAACTGAAAAATAATACTTTTCAGATTGCAAAAGAGGGAAGATGCCTGGCAACAACAACAGCAAGAAGCTGAACTGCCTTTCTCCAGAGGGTAGGTAAAGCAATTATGTTATAGTAGATTGACCAACAAGGGACTATAACAAGACTTACCGCCCGGCCACAACTTCGAGCGTTTGGCGGCGCGGCAAGCGTTTTATCAGTTCATTGCGTGTGCCGCCAGGTAACCACCTTACGGCGAGCGTCTCAGCCGCGCAATGAACACAGAAAACGCTTGCCGCGCTAAACGCGCGAAGTCGTGGCCGGGCGGATAATGACACGAGCTGTTTAGCCACCCGAGCGAGACCGAGGGTAGCTATAGTTCGAGTTGTCATTATGGTTGTTTAGTCTCGCGTTAAACACTCTACTTTTCACTTTGAATGCGAGGGAAAAAACGACGTTTTATACAAAATTATAATAATTATTACTTTTTTACAATGTACGCTCAATACGAGCTCATCTGTTCAAAATTCAAAGAGCAATAAAATTGGTATGCTTGTATACCTATTTAGCCAACAGATTCAAAGTTTAAAACTAATTGGACTATGAATAATAAAGTGAATTCATCCTTAATATAATTAAATAGACGACCGGACGACGATTTATTTAGACGACCGGATAGCCTAGTTGTTAGAGAACCTGACTACGAAGCTGAGGTCCCGGGTTCGATTCCCGGTCGGGGCAGACATTTGTGTGAATAATACGAATGTTTGTGCTCGAGTCTTGGGTGTTTAATATGTATTTAAGTATGTATCTATCTATATAAGTATGTTTATCCGTTGTCTAGTACCCATAGTACAAGCTTTGCTTAGTTTGGGACTAGGTCAATTGGTGTGAATTGTCCCGTGATATTTATTTATTTATTTATTTTATTTTAAATAGATTATATTCGTAATTATTCATCGTATTACGAAATATATTTTTTTTTTAATTTTTGCACAGTTGTCATTTTGAGGTTATTTCCACGCTCTAAAGAATTCCAAAGACTGTCTATGCATAGTCACTGAAAATGGCGATAATGCCACATTCACAAACACTGTGATTGGCAGTTTAGGGGTTAACAAAGTAAATTTAAAAAAGCTCCTTTTTTCCCGAGATTAAAAAGGAGCTTAGTCCCGATATGCAGAGTAAAGTAACATTTTAAGAGCATGAGAAGTAAAAATATATTAAGTACACATATTTATAGGTGCTTTAGACGACCGGATAGAGTACCTAGGTGCCCCGTGGTAAAACGCTAACTTATCTACCTACTCTGAAAATAGATGTAAGTACCTACATGGATACCGGCTTCGAAACTCGACAAAAATAGAAACAGATATAAAACCAATACCGTAAATAGCTGCAAGAGGAACTTTAAGCTTTGAATATCGCTCCAGATCTTACTGTTCCTACTGAATTTTAACTGTTAATAAATAATTGCAGTCGGCAGCAGTTGAATCCGGGCTTTATTCCTGACGAGGAGCCGCGGCGCAGTCCGCGAAGCCCTGTGCGAACGATACCGATAACACCTTTGTCCGATTATTCCAAGTAAGTAATTACACGGGGCCATGCATGACTGAAGTTATACCTACATATACTTTTTGTCTATCTTCATTTTCTGCATGAGTACGACTATGCACAGGGCCGGATTTAGAGGTCTAGAGGCCTCGGGACATAAAAGGAGTGGAGCCTACAAATTGTTTTTCAAACAATTACTCGTCGGAATTTGAAAGTTTTTTTTTCGGTGTCTATTGTTGAGGCCCCGGGGCTGGTGCCCCGGATGCCCTCCCCTAAGTCCGGCCCTGACTATGCAACCATAATCTGGCTGCTGTGCCGAGTGGCTGCAATTAATGCCGAGCGGTGGTCCGCCCTTAAAACTTGAAGAAGCATAATGTAAAAAATAACATAGAAACAACAACGGTGGAACCGTGGCTTCTTTTTTGTATTGATTCTTCAGTTATAATATTAATTTGAGACAACGTACATAGGTACATACACGCATCACGCCTATATTCCAAATGGGTAGGCAGAGCACACGAAACACTACATTTACGTTTCGGGGCCACTTTTAGCAATTTTAGGTTTAATGTTAGATAAAAGTGGTACAATAGACATGTTGCTAACCTATAATATCTAAATACAAAAACACGGAGATTGCTGAAGGGTAGTTTTTTCGCTGCCTGAAATACCTAACTATACTTACTTAAAATTTCTAACAGCTCTCCGAATAGCAGTAGGTGATATGTAATTAACTTTGACATCGCTAATCGCTTATCTACTGCCTCGCACATAATCTAGTCTAAAAGTAGCTTTGTAACAATGATTTAACATAAAGTTTTAATTTATCCAGCAACCGCGACTACGACCGCTCCGACTCGTGGCACCACAGCGGAGGCAGCGCACGTCCGTTCTCGTACATGGAAGAGCCGCGCCGGCAGCCCCGGGCGCCGCCCGCGCCTGTGGAGCCCCAGTGGCGCCGCGACCCCTGGCCGCCCGCGCCACCCGTACCGGCGCCAGACTATAGCCCACCATCTCGACGCCTCAAGTCTGCTTTGAAACCCAACTATATGTAATCAAGTCCACTCCACCGGATGTTGGCAGCACGCTAGTTTTGATCGCGGATATTAAGTCATTATATCTACAGCAATATGCATGCGAAAGGGACGCTTCATGTCTGCGATATGTGCTAGTGTGTAAGGGAAAACTTGAAAATATATAAGCCTGTTGATCTACGTTTCCACTCCACGTCCTGTGGCTCAGATTTCATACTTTCGCTACACGACGCAAACAAAATTTTGATTATATGTTTACCAAACTCCTTAAAGTGTACATTTGCGTGATCAGGATCAGCTACCGTATGCTACCAAATTAAAAAAGTCTGCCCTACAAGAGTAAGTAGGTATAGCTAAGTAAGTACTCTACGACAAACTGGAGCAACAAAAGGTGACAAAAGTATTTGTATTGTAGCCACTAAAGGTTTGTTGTAAAGTAGTCGTCAGGTGCGGAAGTAGTCTAGAGCAGTGCAATACTTTCAAAGTTTGGTTGCAAATGTTGCAATAAGACGATTCAACAGTCGTATCAGTCGTATCCAAGATGAAAAGCAAAAAAAAATTCTTGACGTTTTATTTTCATTTTAACCAATTTCTGCATACCGATTGAGTTAGAAAAACTTTCCAAAACCATTAAATTAGTTTACTTAATAAAGCGAAATACTTATACCTAATGCTAGTGAGACGATCTTTGGCGTTTTAAGGAAATATTGATGGATAAGTACTTGAGTTAATAGGGGGGTGCAAATGTAGGTATTTTGTTTAAATTTTTTACCGTTTATGGCACCCATACCCCGGGTTTGTTACGAAGAATTAATAACTTATGATACTTAAATTAATAATATGTCGTCTGTAATTTTGTAAATAAATATTTTATTTACCATTTGAGCATTTGTTTTATTTGCTTGAATAACCACCCTGAGATACCCAATCTGAGAATAACCACCCTCGGAACGAGACAATAAGCTGGAAACTCGCATAAATGTGCCTTTATTGTGGAATTCTAAAATTTTTTTAAAAGTGTCATATAATCTCGTGTTTAAGGTCAACGGTCGTGAAAATCGGTTATTGCATAATATATCATTGTTTTGACCTACTACTTGCACATTTTTTATTTTTATAATTATGACTAGCTTTTGCCCGCGACTCCGTCCGCGTGGAATTTGTAATTTGGGCAGCTTATTTTTTTATCCAATTTGCTTTTTCATCAATTATGGCTCCCCTTAGTTCCTCGATATAAAAACAGTGCGTGGAGTCCCTCCGCGCGGAAGAAGTGAAACTTCATAATAAACCAAAATCCGCTCCTAACCCGCCCCCAACCCAGAAAATTCCCAACCCAATTTTCAGAAATTCCCACGGGATAAAGAAAAAACAAAATAAGCAAAATAGGTTGCTTGCGGAGTGTAGAGGAGCATTGAGAGAGGTCTTTCTAAAATTCCCACGGGAACGTGAAAAAACGGGATTTTTCGTTTTACTGGTCGTAGAAAGCTGAAATTCGGCATGTAGGTTGCTTGGGAAGTGTAGAAGAGCATTAAGAGAGGACTATCCAAAATTCCCACGGGAACGGGAAAAAACGGGATTTTTCGTTTTACTGGTCGTAGAAAGCTGAAATTCGGCATGAGGTTGCTTGGGGAGTGTAGAGGAGCATTGAGAGAGGACTTTCCAAAATTCCCACGGGAACGGGAAAAAACGGGATTTTTCGTTTTACTGGTCGTAGAAAGCTGAAATTTGGCAAGTGGGTTCCTAGGAGAGTGTAGAAGAGCATTAAGAGAGGACTATCCAAAATTCCCACTGGAACGGGAAAAACGGGATTTTTCGTTTTTCTGGTCGTAGAAAGCTGAAATTCGGCATGAGGTTGCTTGGGGAGTGTAGAGGAGCATTGAGAGAGGACTTTCCAAATTTCCCTCGGGAACGGTTAAAAACGGGATTTTTCGTTTTACTGGTCGTAGAAAGCTGAAATTTGGCAAATAGGTAGGTTCCTTGGGGAGTGTAGAAGAGCATTAAGGGAGGACTATCAAAAATTCCCACGGGAACGGGAAAAACGGGATTTTTCGTTTTACTGGTCGTAGAAAGCTGAAATTCGGCATGAGGTTGCTTGGGGAATGTAGAGGAGCATTGAGAGAGGACTTTCCAAAATTCCCACGGGAACGGGAAAAAACGGGATTTTTCGTTTTACTGGTCGTAGAAAGCTGAAATTCGGCTTGAGTTGCTTGGGGAGTGTAGAGGAGCATTGAGAGAGGGCTTTCCCCATATTAAGAAAGTATTTTCCGAAATTCTTACGGAAACGGGAAAAAACGGGATTTTGCGTTTTACTGGTTGTAAGCTAAAATTTCAAAATTCATAAGTTTATACTGTAAGTAGGCCGCAAAGGGCTCTTTAACCGACTTCAAAAAAAGGAGGAGGTTATGCATTCCATTTTATGTATTTTTTATGTAGGTATGTTCACCGATTTCGATTGTGTGGACCGATTTTAAAAATTCTTTTTTTATTCGAAAGAATATAAAATACTCCTGAGATGGTCCCATTGTCACGCAAGCAATCTTGCTTGCATGCTTGCTTGCTTGCCTGTATGCTTGCTTGCTTGATATCTTGGTTCTTTGGAATTCTCATGGTACACGCGAGCGAAGCCGCGAGCAAAAGCTAGTAGTATTATAAATAGTAAGAGTGAAAGGGATGGCACGATACGAAGTTCGAAAATCGAATTTCACGGTAGCCCCCAGTATTGAACGATGGAACTCTCTAAAACATGGCGGCTCAGGAGGGCCACTACGAAATTCGAAAATAAAGTTCGTGTCGTACCTTCCGCTCACTCTCGTATTAACCGCATTTAGCATAAGCAGGACGGCACGACACGAAGTCCGCATTTTCAACTTTGTAGTATAAAGCCAGATGTCGACGTCGACGCGACATTCTATCACCGAGCGGATTGGCCAGTACCACTACCATGAGTTTGCAGTGACTGTGCTCGATAGCGACTGCGTAAATGATTTGTATGGAATCTCCATACAAATCATTTACGCAGTCGCTATCGAGTGCGGTCACTGTGAACTCATGGTAGTGGTACAGTTTAGATGCCGAAGCGAAATCGTTACAAAGATGAGAGATGAAGAGTTCATTGAACTGATTTGTTAGTAACCTGTTTTTAACAAGGTGTACCAAACAAGAAACGTCAGAATGACACCGTAGACCAGCTTAACGGTCCGGCACGACTACACGCGATCAGTAGCGTACAGTTCAATTAATTTTAAAAAAGTCGCTTGGTGTTCAAGATATTGCCAGTTATTATCAATCGATGGCTAGCTTAGGGCCACTTGCTCAGTTCAGGGTTAAAACAATTAAATCGGTAACCTTGGGTTAAGAATGACAGTTCCATACATTTTGACACTTGTTAACCCTGGGTTAGTAGTTAACTCGGAGTTAAGTAGCTAACCCAGGTCCACGCAAGCGGCGCCTTAGTGCATTAATTTTTATCATGACAGAGATAGCCGACATCTGGGGGTATTTTGAGACCTTCTTCATTTACATTTTTAGGGACTTTGCTAACTAGGGACCTTGTCTAACGCACTCTGAAATACAATCTTTTTTCTGATCACGAGTACCTATATCGTTGTGAATTGAAATTTGAAATTGAACAAGTGAACTCTTGTATACTTACTCTGCGAAATCTGGACAACCTCCTGGTCCAGCAATTAACTGACATCAGTTGGACAATCCTTACTAAATAAGCGATATCATGTACATTACGTTTACTTTTAGTTTACCACTGACAGATGGCTTGCCTTCATTTAATTTCCAACTTTAACACCATACAAATAAAGTAGCTATTACCAAATCTGCAAATGTGGGTAACAGTATTCTAAAATAGGCTTTATTTGTAGGTCGTTAAAGTTGAATATGAAATGAAGGCAAACCATCTGTCAGTGGTAAAGTGGTAAACTTTGTGTAATTTTACTGTACTAACACCTAAATAGAAGACGCGTTTTGCCGCCGGATTAGACTCGAGAACATTCTGGGATTCGCTGCACTGGAACGAGACATAACATTAAACAGTAGAAAACGAATGAAAGAATTCGGTTACCTACAGGGAAGGTTGCGCTCAATCTTATTTCTACTCTTTACTGTCATGCTCTGTGGTAAATTTGAAGTCCGATGTTAAAACATAACAACTATATAATATAAAATTATAATCGAATTAAAACAATGCCTTTAAATTTCTCATTACAGTATTATTTGCATTTCCTTATTTGTGTAATTCAAAGCTATAAACTTTAAGGACTTTTTATGTTGAAGAAGATAAAATAGAAACAATTTACAACTAATAATATAAATTAAGCATATTTTAGACAATTTCAACAAATCGAATGAGTTGTGATGTATATATGTATATTTATTTATATTATTTTTTGACAGGCATCTTATGACGAATAAGCAAGAAAATAAATTACACAAAAAAACTTAAATCATGTTCTTAGATAAATTATCCTAGCATTATGCCGAGTATGAACAACGGGATTGAATCATCCATAGCACTAAGTTAACTTCAATCTTATAAATAATATATACAATATTTTTACATCACTTTATACAAATTGGTGTAGTCTTATGTACAGTATCAAAGATCATCCGGTTGGTGTGTTTCCGCATCTATCGTGAGCGAGTTGTCGGCGCCTTCTTCGGGCGAGCGCGCGGGGTGGAGCGACTGCGGGGGTGAAGGCGCGGTCGCGGGGGGCATTTTGGTGAGCACTTTATCTGTCTGGAATGGTTGTTCGAGCACTTGGCTGGCGCAGCGCGGCGCGGTCGCCGGCGCTTCGTCATGTGACAACGACAGTTCAAATTGCGCCACCAGTTGACTCAGTACTTTTTTGAGATGATCGAACGACTCCGACTCGGCAGGTGCGCCAACGCTCTCCAGGACTGTCTCACAATTTCCATCTTCGCAGGCGACTTCGTGCTGCCTCTGAAGCGATTTCAATTCGCCGACGGTGACGGTCAAGTCCGGCTCGGCTGCCATCGCCTCAGTAAGAAACTGTCCTTCGAGTGTAAAAAGGAAGACGGCGGGTATTTCGATGTCATCTTTCCCGTCGCCGGACATGGCGAACATGGCAGTGCTTTCGTGCGAGGAGTCGGGTACGTTGTCAATGATGATGGCTAGTTTGGCGCCGGCGGCTTGGATGTTGCGTACTTTTTGTGCGAAGGTGCACTGTCCGCGTTGGGCGACGGCGAACATGTCGGTGAGAGGGGTGGTGAGGGGGTCGCAGGCGTGGGGCGGGTGGGCGCGGCGCGGGGCGCCGGCGAGCGCGGCGCGCAGCTCGCGGCCGAAGTGGCCCGGCCCCGCGGGGAACACGCGCCCGCGCACCACCACGCCCACCGGCACCACGCCGTTCTCGAGGTCGCTCAGGGAATTCCATTTGGACATCTCGCGCATGAACGTCAAACCTTCTGCGGCGTCTTTGGACGATTTCGCCTGGATATCGACAAAAGATAATGTCAAACTTAGGGGGACAGATCGCGCTGCTTGGTCAAGTGTGTCGACTCAAAATAATGCCCCATTTTAATTTGGGTTTCGTCCAATTTCTGGAAAGTCTAAATGAAAATAGGCGATTATTTTGCGTTGACACTCGATGTAAATGGTTAAATAAATTACACGTTGATTGACTGAATTGTGCAAGTGGCTGTAATAACATTTGAAGCGCTTAGTAATTTTTCATGTACAGACGTAGGAGTACTTGGCCATACTGTATGTAGGTAATCGACCAAGTAAGTGCGTTACCATTTTTTGTGACAGTTGCTACATCAGAATAAAAACAATAAGACCGACTGTCACATTGTCTTATACGTGAAAATGGTCTTTGATGTTTACAATCACACAAACCACATTGGGACTCTACAGTGTGGTAAAGGAATTTCTTGGTACTATACTAAAATATTGCAATTTTTGTTAAATTGTCGACTACTTATCTCCATCTCTATGGATGAATTAACTATCTCTTGCTATGGTTACACAAATTTTGTCTCCTGGACAACCTAAGCATTTTTCTATAAAACAATATGAAGATGTCGCTTGATCAACCGGGGACAGAGTAAACCACACAAAAAAGTTGAATCACCGCTATGTTATTTTTTTTTTTTTTTAAATTGAGCTAAATTTGCCGCGGCCTATCGCCCTAGGCTCCGCCTACTCAGCCACTGATTGTGATAACAATACGTTTACTTTTAGTTTACCACTGACAGATGGCTTGCCTTCATTTCATTTCCAACTTTAACACCATACAAATAAAGTAGCTATTACAAAATCTGCAAACATGGGTAGAGCTTGTCTAGTTTGAAATGACGCGCCCCACCACCGCGTTTGCGCACGGGATTTGGAGCTCAATTTGAGCTAGAATAGAGTCTATTGTAGCTTGAATTGAGTTTCGAATCCTGTGCGTGAGTGCGGTGGTGGGGCGCGTCATTTTAAACTAAACAAGCTATAACAGTATTCTAAAATTGGCTTTATTTGTAGGTCTTTAAAGTTGAATATGAAATGAAGGCAAACCATCTGTCAGTGGTATACTTTATGTAATATTACTGTAGCTTGTCTAGTTTAAAATGATGCGCCCCACTACCGCACTCACGCACAGGATTCGAAACTCAATTCAAGCTACAATAGACTCTATTGTAGCTCAAATTGAGCTCCAAATCTCGTGCGCAAACGCGGTGGTGGGGCGCGTCATTTCAAACTAGACAAGCTCTAGCAGAAATAAAATGTAGTGACCGTGTTAGTGGTATACAGCAGCTGCACTCGTCCGTCGGGCAGGGTGAGCACGGAGATGCCCATGTCGGCGAGCGCGTGCAGCTGGCGCGGGTCGTTGAGCGGGCGCAGGCGCGCCGGCGGCCGCGCCGCGCTCGCGCCCAGCAGCTGCCGCAGCGGCTGCCGGACCTTCTCCGCCACCAGCGACGCCGTGCTCGGACACGTTCTGGAATAATAACAACATTCAAACAACAAGTTATTAAAATAAAACTGTTTGTTACAAAAATTTTTCTTATACTTAGTTACAATCTTTAATTATTTAAGATTTTTATAACTATAGTATTTCCAATCATTTATTTTCTCGTTGACAGCTCCCGTAGAATGTAACTTTGTTTAGTTACGCAAAAATTAACTTTTAAATGCGAGGTAAAAAAAAATACGACAACTGCCTAATTTTGTTCCTTGATCCTATATAATATTCATCTAAGACAAATTGAGTCTACATAGGCAGTAGTTTTTTTTAAAGTACGATAAATAATAAACGTTTTAATAAAGTTACATTCTATGGCTATCATAACATGACATTTGTATTGCCATAGAATGTAACTTTATTGAAACGTTTATTTATCGTACTTTAAAAAAAATACTGCATATATGAACTCAATGTGTCTTAGATGAATCTTATATGGGATCAAGGAACAAAATTAGGCAGTTGTCGTATTTTTTATATCTCGCATTTAAAAGTTAACTTTTGCGTAACTAAACGCAGATACATTCTACGGGAGCTATCATCGAGAAAATAAACGATTGGAACTACTATAAGGAGTGCGAAGGGGGCGCTCCTATGTTTGTAATTGAACGAGGAACAAGGCCAGCACCTGATCAGTGACCAAGCTGAACGCGTCGGAATGTCAGCCCCTAGCACCTCCAGTCCCGCCTAGTCCATTCTAGATTGTCTAATACTAAATGGACCAGTCGAGAGGAAGGCGCCAAAGCTAGCAGGAAGTATGCCACCCCTTCGCACTCCACTCCGCCACCAGCCTGATCCCAGCCCTGCCCCCCGGTCATTCACAGACTCAATATAAAAGGAAATAAAATAAAATAAAATAAAATATTTTGTTGGTAACATAGGCCTCTCCCAAGGTTCGCCATACAGATCGGTCCTGCGCCATCCGCATCCAACGCGTTCCCGCAAAAACCAAATCATCACACCATCTTGTTGGAGGCCTACCTACACCGCGTCTTCCGGTCCGTGGACGCCACTCGAGAATTTTGGCCCCATCGGCCACCAGTTCTACGATTCTACTGCGATCTACTTGAGTCTGGCGATTGTTCGAGCTATGTCGGTGACTTTGGACATGCAAATTAATATAATATTGGTAAAATATAATGGATCTGTTGACACAAATTTGACCAGATCTAAAGTAAGCAAAGCGGGAACGGGTACTAGACAACGGATAAGCATGCTTATTCACATCAGACCGTATAATAACCGTGAAAGTTTTGAATGGATGGATTCGTTACTCTTTACCGCTAAAACGGTTTGACGGATCCTGATGAAGTTTGGCACTTAAAGTTTATAACCTTGATTAAATATAGGAATACTTTTTATCCCTGAAAATTACATAGCTCCCACGGTGTATCGATAAATGAGTTCTTCGTAGACGAAGTTGCGAGCATGAAATGCGCGCTAGTAAATGCATACATGAATACATACACATACATTAACTATCCAATAGTCGTGAATAAACATTCTCTTCTTTTTCTTCGGTTCTCAGGTCAGTCAGGTTCAAACAGACCAGTTACAGTGACCTGAACTGGTGACATATTACACAACTGCAGTCTATTCGAAAAATAAATGCCGCCTATTTCCCTGAATTTAATTATACTACAAAAAACTACATTCCTATAGTACTCAAATGTAGAAAAAAGCAATAAATAAAAAACATCAAATTTATTTACACAGTCGACACAGGGTAATAAAAAAACACGTACAATCCTAAAAACGAAGAAGACAACCAAGACGGAAAGTGCAAAATGGAAAAGCCGCAACATTCTTTTTCGGTTTCTGTGTTCTATAATAGCACTCTGAATCAATTAAACATACTAGCGCGAGAATTTTAATCGTTGCTTACTTTCTGTACTTATCCTCGTCGTCGTCATCGAGCTTCAGGGAGAAATAAGATGTGTTTCTTCCAGCATGGGCCAGCGAGAGCGGCAGGAAATGGGCCTCTGTGGTGAGCACATAGTCCTCCAATTTAACAGGCATGTCTTTATCATCTCCAAACAGCATGTACAGGTACTTGAAGGTTTCAGCGAGTACGAACGAATCCATCCTGTCTTCGTGAACTCTTGTTCTGACGTCATTGACTGCGGCGTATCCACAAGGAACTTTAGTGTATTGCTGTAGCGCTTTCAGCACCGTTTTGCCGACGTGCAAGTAATGGTCGTCCTCTGTTGCGCGATGGAGGAAATACGTGGATTCGAGGAATTCAGGCCGTAGTGGGTGTTGGCCCCAGTGCACCTGGAATTAAGAGTATATTGGTCAGTTTCATTCTCAAATCGTCAATACTTTGAAAAGAAAACTCTTATCTCATAATCCATAATCTAACCAAGTGAACTTTACTCAGTCCGCTTCAAGGTTCAGTTTACTTTAAATATTGATTTAAAATAAGAGCTTTTTTCAAAGTAGTAACGAAGTATATTTCGTCTCGTTAAGATTTTTTTTTCAACGATTCGGAAAGCATGGAGTTTATATGTATAAGATACAGTGTGCACAGGTTAGTCTGGTGAAAAGCGTGTTTTTAGGGTTTCGTACCCAAAGGGTAAAAACGGGACCCTATTACAAAGGCTCCGCTGTCCGTCTGTCCGTCTGTCACCAGGCTGTATCTCACGAATTTGCACAGATGATGTATTTCGGTTGCCGCTACAACAGCAAATACTAAAAACCAGAATAAAATAAATATTTAAGGGGCCTCCCATACAACAAACGTGATTTTTTTGCTCGATATTGATAACGGCAACAGTTAGACGCTTGAAATATTCTCATATTCACTTTAAAAATAAATAATTAAATTAAAATAAAATAAAACTAATATTTAAGGGGGGCTCCCATACAAAAACCGCGATTATTTTGCCGTTTTTATAGATGTTGCCCGCGACTTCGTCCGCGAAGAATAGGGGTATACAGTGGTGGTCATACAATTAAGAACGATTTGAAGTTTCCGATTTTTTTTTATCTAAATCATGTCATAAGTCTAGTTGTGTTTCTTCTTAGAAGTAACAAGTTATGTTATAAAATAGCCACATGGATAGAGCAAACAGGATTAATAATAATAGTGTATAATTGCTAACATTTTTTTTTACAAATTTTATTTGTTCTCTATACTAATAAATTCAAATAGTAATGAAGCTGGACAAATAATTAAGAACGATTTATTAAACTGCCCGAGAGTTGTTTTATATGAAACTTAGATTAAATAAATCATATTAATGTGAAGTTGGTATAGAAAAAAAGCAATTTAATACATTTGAACTAAAATTAATAGTTAGTAGCATGTCCACGGCTTCTAATTATGGCTTTACACCGGCGAGGCATTGAATGTATCAATTTTTGACATTTCGCAAGAGAAATAGAGTTCCATTCTTCTAAGAAAACGTCGTACAGCTCTCTCAAATTGCCACACTGTCGATTTGAAACCTTTTTCTTGACTTCGCACCAAAGATGATCTATTGGGTTAAGATCTGGGCTGTTGGCTGGCCAATCTAAGACTGAAACTGATTGTGATGTGAGGAATTCCTTAACGGTGCGTGCAGTATGCTTTGGATCATTGTCGTGCTGGAATGTCCAAATAACCGGAAGCACGTCTTCGGCATATGGTAACATTGTTTCTTGCAGTATATTTTTGTATTGGAATTGATCCATGTTTCCTTCTATCAGCCTAACAGGTCCAACGCCATGTCCAGAAAAGCACCCCCAAATTTTCACATTTCCTCCGCCATGCTTTAATGTCACTTTTGTGTACTTTGGGTCGAATGCTTTATTCGGAGGGCGTCGTACATATCGTTTTCCATCAGAACATACCCTATTTATTTTTGTCTCGTCAGAAAAAAGAACGTTTTTCCACTGTCTGACTGTCCAGTTTTCATACCTTCTTGCAAATGCAAGTCGGGCTTGCCTATGACATCGTTTCAACATAGGCACCTTCCTTGCTATCCTTCCGTTCAACTTATTTTCTACCAAACGCCTTCGAATAGTGCGTGCAGAGATTGCTGAAGGGTTGTTTTCGCCAAAATATTCTTTTCTCAACTCATTAGACCCTTTAAAAGGATTTTGTTTTGCCAAACGAACGATATTTCGATCATCTCGACGAGATGACTTTCTCTGTCTAGGTCCACGCGGAACGTTTGAAGTAGTTTGATACGTGGAAAAATGCTTTACGGCATGGAAAACCATTGTTTTTGAACATTGCAGATGGTCGGCTATCTTTTTATACGACCAATTCTTCTCGCGAAGTTTTATTATTACTTCTCTTGTAGATTTATCACAACTTTTATTTTTCCCCATTGTTTTTATACGAAGTAATCACTTTTAAGACTTTAACAGCACGAAATGGCGCCAAAATTATACGAATAATAATCTACAACCACAGAGCCACACAGTGTTCTCTATTTAAATTTGAAAAAATAATAAACTATTCAGCGTTCTTAATTACGTGACCAGCCAGTAAGTACTAATACTAGGTTCAGATCGAATGTATAAAGTTTCTCTATTAATTTTTTAGCCAACAATGTTGCATAAATGAATGTACCGGTAGTACGGAAAAGTTTTGCAATACCGAGAGAAATAAAAAAAATACGGGCAATTAGTTATACTTGTTACTTTGAAAAAATCATCTCAATAAATAATCGTTCTTAATTATATGGCCACAACTGTAAAAAATAGCCTAAGACCTACCGAATATGGAGAAAAAAGTTTCATTAAAATCGGCCAAGCCGTTTCGGAGGAGCTCGATAACAAACACCGTAACACGAGATTTTTATATATTAGACTAGCTGACCCCGCAAACGTTGTTTTGCCATATCACCTAGGGGTATAAAAAATAGCCTACGACCTATTCTCAGACCTACCGAATATAGAGAATAAAGTTTCATAAAAATCGGCCAAGCCGTTTCGGAGGAGTTCGGTAACAAACACCGTGACACGAGATTTTTATATATATAGATGGTACGGAACCCTTCGTGCGCGAGTTTGACTCTCACTTGGCCGGTTTTTTTATTCCCGTTAAACTTACGGGAAGATTCTTCAGGTCAAACAGAGCTATTTTTTTCTAAGAAACTAATGTCTTAACTCTTACTATTTTTGAGCTATTCAATAAATAAATTGGCCCCGCCCTAGGGGTCGATAAAGACCACTTTGGGTATCACCGGGCCCATCTATTACAGTTCAGCAAGTTGAGCCATTTAATTCATATCCAGCGTCCATGGCGTTAAGCGCGGGTGTGTCGCTCTTCCTTCATCAACCGTACAGCTAAGGAGTGGAATTCCCTACCTGCGACTGTGTTCCCTGAACACTACAATCTGGCCGTTTTCAAGTCTAGGGTGAATGAGCATTTACTAGGCAAGCGCCATCGTAGGCCTCATCTTCGCTTTCCATCAGCCGTGATTGTGGTCAAACGCAAGCCTATATTGTATGAAAAAACCGGCCAAGTGCGAGTCGGAGTCACGCACGAAGGGTTCCGTGTCATTATCTATAAAAATGGCAAATCAAAAACACGTTTGCTGTATGGGAGCCCCCCTTCAATATTTGTTTTATTTTAATTTAATTATTTATTTTTAAAGTGAATATATAACTAAATATTCTGTGAATATTTCAAGCGTCTACCCGTTGCCGTTATAAATATCGAGCAAAAACGAGCAAAAAAAAAAACACGTTTGTTGTACATGGGAGCCCCCTTAAATTTTATTCTGCTTTTCAGTACTTGTTGTTAAAGCGGCAACCGAAATACATCATCTGTGAAAATTTCAACTGTCTAGCTATCACGGTTCATGAGATACAGCCTGGTGACAGACGGACAGACGGACGGACAGCGAAGTCTCAGTAATAGGGTCCCGTTTTTACCGTTTGGGTTGGAAACCTAAAGAACTACAGTATAGCGCACCTGGAAACCGGTGGTGAAGGCCTCCGGGATGAAGATATGCCGCTGCATGACCTGGTAGAGCGTGAGATACAGCCTGGTGACAGACGGACAGACGGACGGACAGCGAAGTCTCAGTAATAGGGTCCCGTTTTTACCGTTTGGGTTGGAAACCTAAAGAACTACAGTATAGCGCACCTGGAAATCGGTGGTGAAGGCCTCCGGGATGAAGGTATGCCGCTGCATGACCTGGTAGAGCGTGAGATACAGCCTGGTGACAGACGGACAGACGGACGGACACCGAAGTCTCAGTAATAGGGTCCCGTTTTTACCGTTTGGGTTGGAAACCTAGAGAACTACAGTATAGCGCACCTGGAAATCGGTGGTGAAGGCCTCCGGGATGAAGATATGCCGCTGCATGACCTGGTAGAGCGTGAGATACAGCCTGGTGACATACGGACGGACAGCGAAGTACAGTACCCGGCCATACAGAATGCACATCGGTCTTTGGAAAAAGACTCGGCAAATGTCGGCTTCGTATAGCGTTGTCACACACTACTTATGTGACATATGTCAGTCGTTGTTCAGGTGCAGTAGAGTACGGACGACTATTCTTTTTTCAAGTAGTTGCAACAACCCTCTATAGATATCAAAAGTTTACATGTCATTAATTTGACGTAAACTAATTAAGTCCATGGAGTGCAGTATTTATTTGATATCAAACGTCACTTAATAAATACGGCGATTGATGGACGGTCGCCAGTGTTCGGAAATCGTCGTAAAATACGAATTGTCTCTTGCTAAATGCCGATGTGCAATCTTTATCGCCGGGTACTGTATCAGTAATAGGGTCCCGTTTTTACCGTCTGGGTGGGAATCCTAAAAAACTACAGTATAGCGCACCTGGAAGTCTGTGGTGAAGGCCTCCGGGATGAAGGTGTGCCGCTGCATGACCTGGTACAGCATCTCGTGCGTCTCGACCGCGGGGCGCACGTCCCCCAGCAGCACCTGCAGCCCCGGCCAGAACGCCAGCAGCGCGTCCATGAAGTTGCGCGACTGGAGGTGCGGCCTGTCACAAAATACTTGTCAACAGACAGATACAGAGGCGGTCCGATCTGGACACGAAACGTGACGCCCTGAAGGCCAAACCACCTACAGCCATCTTTTATCACTATGTTGAAGGTGTCCTCACGCGCTGCCACTGTTCGCGCACGTTCTCTAATAAAATTGGGTACCGTAGCCATTTAAGGGCACATGAAAGGGCGAACAACCGCAGCCCTCATTCACTAGTTTAGCAGTCGCTGTAGCCGAAATCGGCCAGGAGCTATATATACTTGTCAATTGGTGTTATCTATACTAATATCAAGGATGATATAGACTGGATTGGCAGTCGCCATAGTACGGATCGCCCGCGGTTTTTGTAGTTCAATTATTAAATCTAGATGGCACTGAAATATAGCCAGAGGCTTTGAAAGCAAAACAATAAGACTACAGATGTTTCATATTACTACAAATATACTATTTTTCAAAAATATTGCATAATAATACAATTGCAGTAATATGAAATATCTGTAGTCTTATTGTTTTGCCTCAAAGCCTCTGGCTATATTTCAGCGCCATCTAGATTTAATAATCGAACTATTTTTCCGCGGCCGTACTGTACTATGGCGATTGCTAATCCAGTCTATATCATCCTTGGAGTTATCTATACCAATATTATAAAGCTGAAGAGTTCGTTTGTTTGCTTGAACGCGCTAATCTCAGAAACTACTGCACCGATTTGAAAAGTTCTTTCAGTGTTAAATAGCCCATTTATCGAGGAAGGCTATATATCATCACTAAGGCCCGGAATTTTCCGTGCGGCTGATGACAGATCGTAGGGAGAGAGCACCGCTTTTATCGATGTTATCGACAAATCGACTAACTGCTAATTAAGTTGTAACTTTAACATATGCTTATAATTGTAAATATATTTATGCTTGGAATATTATTACAAAATAATATAGATTGGCTATGGTAAGAACTGAAGGAATACAAAATAATATTTTCTCTTTTATTTTATCAAAGAGTAGGCAAACAAGCTACTTAACGTTAAGTGGTCTCAGAGGGATCTTTTCTCAAGTTATAAATATAAAATTATAAAGGTATTCGTAATTCATCAGCCGCACGCAAAATTCCGGGCCTTACTTAATCATCACGCTAACACCAATAGGAGCGGAGCACCAATGAAGAATGTTTCAAAATAGGGGGGTTTTGAAGTAAAACTTCTATAGGCACGCTTGACTTGGGAGTATGGTGGTGAATGTGAACGCGGGGGAGGGTGCGGGGGGTGGGGGTGCGGGGGCAGTAACTATTCCACGCGGACGAAGTCGCTGGCAGAAGCTAGTATATTCCGTATAATAGGCCCCGAAGTATCGCGTTGCAGTGCGGCTAGACGAGAGGTCGTTCATGGAATTTCATGCCGGCAAAATGATCTTTTTTAATTTTCATTCCACACGTAGTGACACGGGGCATCATGGCGTTCAGCCATTAAAAAAAACTATAAACAATATTTGCTTTTGTTTCATTAAAACATTCTCTCACTACAAGTAAATATTAATGAATTATCTTTGTTTTCTAAATCCGAGTTGGAAATAGAATGAAATAAATAGTAATAAATGTGTTAATTATATTTTTTATCTAGTTTACTTATAATTTCTTTAGAAATAAACCTTTGATTTTTTTGGATTTTTTATTTTATTTATTTCATTGCATGTTTGATACAAGCTTCTGCCGCGAACAGGGATTGTCGGACTCGTATATCTAGATCTATAACCACTCGGCCGGCAATCCGCTATTTCGCGGCCTCTGCAGTCGTGTACTATTATGTGACTGCTGCATAATGAGAGGTATTAAATCACCAGTGTGGTTTTATGAAAAGAGCCGAAGGTGTTTTACGAGTGTCTTTAACAACACGATTCGTGAGTACCTTTAGCACAATAGTATTTCGCATGTTTAGAATGAGACTGACACAAATCTAATTATTCTCATTTCAAAAATAAACTTTGAAATATGAATGGGAATAATTCGAATTGTGTCAGTCTCATTCAAACGTGCGATTTCATCATCATCACCTCAGCTTAGGTATATAAGTCCCACTGTAGGGCACAGGCTTGGGCCGTAGTACCCACGCGGGCCCAGTGCGGGTTGGAAACTTCACAACGCACCATTGAATTTCTTGACAAATATTTGGAGGTTTCCTCACGATGTTTTCCTTCATCGTAAAACTCTGCTTGAAACGCCACAGGTCAACCACCACCACGGCTTAATAACAGTATTTATATTTATCACTACATAGTATAAAACAAAGTCGCTTCCCGCTGTCTGTCTGTCCCTATGTATGCTTAGATCTTTAATTCCACGCAACGGATTTGATTGCGGTTTTTTTTAATAGATAGAGTGATTCAAGAGGAAGGTTTCTATGTATAATACATGCATAATTAATTGCATACGTGCGAAGCCGGGGCGAGTCGCTAGTAACGAATAAATATAATCATGCTAAAATGAGACGGCTAGATACGTCTGTCGCCGGAGAGCGGCCAGCGACGACGAGGCAGCCCAAGAAGATGGCGGGACGATTCAGACGTGTACGCAAAGAACTGGATTGACATTGCGCTAGACCGGGAGTTGTGGAGGTCAAAAGGGAAGGCCTTTGCCCAGTAGTGGGACATTACGATAAGCTAAATAAAATAATATAATCATAACCATAACTCATAAGCATAAGTCAAGCTATGATATCTTCATAGTTTAAGTGAAGACACTTACAGATAATAGATTTACAAAGTATGCTTCATTATAACATTAACCCTTTCAACGCCAACAACACTTATTGGTGTCACAAAGTACAGTGTCAAAGTGATCTTGACATAATGACATAAGATTCAAAGCAGGTTTACGTTTTGTCGAGGCGTGGCGTTGAAAGGGTTAATAACATATTACAAACTCTATTATTAGTAAATGCTATTATTTATTTTATAAAAAATATTAAAGTCACAGGTATTTGACAAATTTTCATGTTATAGAATCGCTGTACCTATCCATAATACATTTTTATGCCAAACAAAAACAATAGCACTGAGAAATGAGAATATTTTGTAAACAAATATACAAGTATAAATACAAACACAGTTAAGATCAATTCGCTAAGCGACATTATTTCAACAGAAAGATAGATCGACAAGCTCGCTCTCGCATTTACATGTTACATTGTTTGGAATCGCAAACTTTGTCCGAATACACAATCTTTTACAAGTTATGACGAATACCACAAAGCATTCCATGGCTCTTTTGACTTCGTGAGTTCATATCGCTGTGGCAAGTCGAACAATAAAACTATTTACCTACAACATGACTGTAACTGTAGTACTTTTTCATAACGTATGATAAAATATATCATTTCACAGTAGGTTAGGTTCCAATAGTTCGGCTATAAGAAACAAAATTGTAATCAAAAAATCCATACATCTATTTTTAGTGGGAACGTATTAAAATATATAAAGTTTAAAACGAATAATGGACGAAATACATAATGGTAATATACTAAAATTTTCCATGAAACTATTGATTAAACGAACTTTTTGATTGGTTTTGGTGAAGAAAATTGCTTTATATCAAATGACCATTATGTATTTCGTCCATTATCACTTTTAAACGTTATATATTTTGATACGTACCCATTTTTAGTATACCTAACAGAGCGGCTGAATGCGGCAGCACGAGTCTATTTTTTTTACAAGCTTTTAACTTGCAACGTACGTGTGTAAATATTGTGGTTTAAAAATTTGCAAACCAGTTTTCGACCATTTCCAGATATCCGATTGAGTTGAAATTCGGTAAAACTATGTAAGTTCGGTAACAGTACAATAATATGGTAGTGACAAGACAATAAAATTAGTTTGGCTGTTCAAATGATACACACAAAATATATTTTTCTGATTTTGTCATACAGCTTAAAAAACTCGCCTTAGAAATTGTAACACTGACGATTTGCTTTGTTGAAATGTAACATATAAAGTTTTTGGTATGCGGTTTACCACCCATGTGCTCGCATAATATGGCATATTGTGTGTAGCTTTTCTACATGCACATTTTTTATACGATTTGTAGCTTTAATAACAGCAACAAACCACCAATCACTTGATACAATATTTGCACAAATTCGCAATAGCGTTTTTTGTATTATGGTCACATTTTATCATAAAAGTTTAATAATGAAAAGCCAACCAACTTCGCTCAGCCGAAACAACCCTAACTACAATCAAAATTGATTTAAACGGGTCAAATTTATGGAAAGTCGTATCCCGTATCAGTATAAATAACATGTTTGTGATTCTTACCTATGCATGTGCACAGCCAACATAACAGGGCCTCTGCTTATGTATTTCATCACTGCGTTGTAGTGTCTGGTGAATCTGGCCAAGTACTTTTCATCACCGAGGAGGATGTACGCTTTGAGGCAGTATTCGTAGTATGAGTCGATGCCAGCCCCAACCCCGGAATCCTTCCGCACCCAGTCGCCAGAGTGTATATTAATCACCGTTCCCATTAAGTCAGAGGTCCTGGAAATTAAGAGCTTACGCTTAACAGAACATCAAGTACCATAGACCAAAGAGGCTAGCTTGAAATTGATGGAGTGTTCTCTTCTAATATTTACTTCCATAACTTTTTCATTGCCCGATTAAATGCACAACGAGCGCTTAGACTTAAAAAAAGAATTAAGTATTAATTAGTTATTTATTAAGGCTTCCATGGACCCCACTTTAATAAACCCTAGCCTAGGGACTCTGAGATGACCGCTGTGAAAGATATAATTTTTTTTTAAGTATGCAGTTGCGTAATTTACCTGTGCCTTATTTTCCAGAGCCGGTCCATCGCTTTATGCGCCTTCTGTTCGTAGATGGGTTTCCCGGTGAGTCTGGACAAAGCGGCCATTTCCAGAATCATAGTTCCCGCGCAAGCAGTGCAAGTCTCGCGCGACTCTTGCATGTTCCTTATGCCGTGTCGAAGATTTATCTACAAACAAAAATTTTCAGTGCGACTAAACAATGACCGCACATAAAAAAGTCGTCACCATTATTCCGATCAAAAAGTTGAGTCTTCCGTTATAGATTTATGATTATGAGCAAATAATAATTAATTGTTGGTTAACGGTGTTTTCTTACAGATTCGACTCCGCGGTATCAAAAGAATGCTAGTAACCAATTTTTCCACCCTACTCCCAATATTTCCTCATCTTGGATTTTTCATTTTTACCAAAAAATGCTTACAGGTAGAAACAACTCATAAAAGAACAAATTAAAGCAAAACTAAATTCATATCGCTGCTTTTAAACGAAACGGCGACAGAACGGCGTCAAGTTTTTTTTTTCAGAACACGTTTAATTTTTTTATTTGTTTTTGGCACTCCTACTTTCAGTGCTTTTGTGTCATATATCCTTCGATGCGTATTTTAATTACCTTCTAGCTACCTCTTGTTCATTTTAAATTTGAGGTAACTAGAACCCATTACTTGGTTTTGATTTGTGGCCTTTTCGTTTAAAACCAGCGATATTAACATCTGTATATTAAAAACTACCTAATCATCGTATTGACATTAGCGGGGTACGCCGATAGTTCCACAATCGATAGTTTTCATCTACCATAAGCCACACTACTATCAATTGTTTTGGTCTGTGTGCACTAGTATCATTAGTCCAGAACAGGGGCGGTTTTAATGAACAAGCATAAAAGCAGTGCCTACCTTATCATATTAACATAAATATTTACCTATATTAAATTAATTAAGTTACTTTTTATTTTACTTCATATTTATTAATGTTACTCGTTCGGTTCGTATTGTACCGTTCCGCTACCAACTTTCAAAAAGAGCGCGCTGAGCGTATGACTTTCCTCCCTTCATGGCTTACGATATAATAATAAGCGCAGGTAAGCACAGCCCATGGCTGCTTATGTGAGCACACAATGATATACGCTACGCCTGTGTAAAAAGCATCCGGGAACTACGTACTGATAGACTTCAGGCCACTACACTTACATTCACACACACAAGCATAGCGATCCATGTATTTTTGTATAGGTTCTCAAGAACAGCGGCCGGACCGGGAAGTGTTGCCATTTCTGTCCAGATTGGGCGACTTGGGCGCTAAACTTGTATTATAGAATTGTTTACGCTTTTCATTTGGAGTATTTTGGAGATAAATATTTGTTTGAAAATTGTAATTAAACATAATATTGAACATAGTAGATAACCGATTTTCCATTAAATGTTCGATAGTTTGCGTAAAATATTTGTCAGGTTTTTATTTTGGTCTATTATTTGAACTCGGTATGCAACTAGCGTCGTGTTTGTTTTTATTGCGAGAGACCGGGTCATTATTTGTAGAATTATTGGTTTTATAGTGATTTTCTTTTTTCATTAACTTAGATTGTCGTGGGATTTCACCGGATAAGGATTTAAATAGTGTTTTTGGTGAAGTTGAGCTTAAATTGATTAAAAAATATGTGTTTTAGTTGTGATAAATGTGTTGACCTCGTATGTTTGTGAAAGTTGATTAAAGGCGAATTTAGTAAGTTTTCGTTCGAAAACAAGCTTGCGGTAGTTAAAAAGGGTATTATTTTTTGTGCATTTTATTCGGAAATTTTGTAAATGTTTGGAATGACACGGGTTATGACGACTTAAGAAACTCCCTATTAACAAAGAAGAAGGAAGAAACACCCTATTAAAAAACTGCCGAACTTAGCTATGTTCTTCAGCCGGTCTTACGTTCAGGAGCACTGCACGCTACTGGTCCAGAACAATCGATAGTATCGATGCTATTGTTTTTCTTCAAAACGACCGATACTGTGGATATAACTATTGACATTTTCGAAATCAAACAGCTTTCATAGAATATCGACATTCGATTATCAATTGGCGACACTAACCTTGCCGTGCGGTATTCCTGTGCTGGTGTTGAAGGCTGGCAGCAAGCGTCGGCCCAAGTCTTCGGCCAGCGCCAGCAACTCGCCGTCGTACCACTGCAGCGCCGGCACCTCGGCTTGCAGCGCCGTCGCAAGCACGTGAGCCGACAACAAGCCACTGGAAACATCGACAGCACTCCTTAAACCACGCAAAACTCGGGTACTGAGGACTACCCAACAAAACTCCCCATAAAAGTGGCTCCACCAATCTTTATTAAGGACATCCCCATTTCAAAGAAATTTAAGTATGTCATTCTAAATTAGAACAGAGTGGCATTTACTTTGAATCGTTCGATTTAAAAAAATATTGTACATTTTTCATATTTACAGTTGATTCATATTTCACTGGCATTTTGCTTGTGTGGTAGGCAGGACGAGAATATAGCATCAAAGCTTATAAGCATCTTGGACTTCTGCTTTTTTGGGATATGCGCCTTATGTTCGTGATAAAAATCAGCTTAATTTTAGGTTCACACATTCATGAAATAACCGAAACGGGGCACACATGGGTCCACTCTTTTGGCTGGTTTAATTAGACCAAATACAGGTCGATTCACAAGAGCTGATATGAATAGTTTGATGGAGCGAATGAAAATATTGGCGTGTTACCCATTTGAATACACTTCACACAAATATGTCTGAAAATGGCATGCATCAGTCATTTTCCTACAAAAATGTCAAAGTGCTATTACTTTTATTCATTCCATATGTGCCAGCGCTTGTGAATCGACCAGTACTTCTCAAACCGAACACTTCTTTGATACCAGAAATTTAACACAAATAAAATTATTATTACTATTCTTTACTTACCCCAGCATTCTGATGTTGGTTTCGAACACTGACACAACTATGTCATGGTCGAATGAAACATCTTTAATGACCAGTTTGATGGCTCTGCTGAATTCTGAGAAGTCTCCCATTACAACCAGGGTATCCAAACTGTCTACCAGTGTCAGTGAGAAGCTGAAACATACAGGTGCACATAGCTGTGAACAGTGCCGTAGCTACACTTTTAGCGCCCTGGAGCAATATACATTTAATTAACGGCTATTTGTTTCATTTATAAATCGGGAGTTCGAGACTAAAGTGTTCCGAAAAAGTGAATAATGATATAATGAATATTTATAATTTGGTAGGAATTTTCGATTGACTATTGACAAAAATAAAGAAAAAAAAATTGCGCTGGAGCAACTGCTCCCACCGCTCCCCGACGCTACGCCCTGGATGTGAATCAGAAGATCCACCAATGCACTTAAGTGTCATATTTCATTTGAGGATAACCATACTCATATTTTTGTGCTCAACTGTACACCACGTTAGGAAGCATTACACGAGGAAAAATTACACCAATGCGAACTTTGTTATGTAGCTATTGCTATACCTATTAACTGATAGATTAAAACATTTCAATCATACCAACTGACCTTGAAGGCCAATTAAGTTTTGTTATCGCAACGTCGTTTTAAATAATCTTTTTTTAAAGGCGTGATATTAAAGGAACGTATATTGCTTACCAACGCCAATGAACATTCTTGCTTCCAAACTAAAATACATCTAATATATAAAAATCTCGTGTCACGGTGTTTGTTGCTTGGCTTGACCGATTTTTATGAATGTGAAATATGATATTTTTTCTCTATATTTCGTTGGTCTGAGAATAGGTCGTAGTTTATTTTTTATACCCCTATTTTTCGCAGACACAGTTGTGGGCAACAGTTAGCCTAATCATAATAAACTCGATAATTAACTATTGTTACCAAAATGGCAATGAAAACTGACCAAGTGCGTGTCGGACCGAGCGCAACATGGGGTTCCGTCCATACTAACATGCGTCAAACATTCAAGATTTAGTTTTGTTTGACTATTAGTCCTTAACTCGTAAAGCTTTCTTAGAGCCCATTGTTTGATCAATAGTTAAGGATACTAATAGTCTAATTGCCTTTGAAATGCGTTAACTATTGTTATTTTTGCCATATATTTTATCTATTGAGCAAACAACGGGGCATTAGTTATAACAGTTTTCTTTTTAAATATACATTACAACGTTTTTTAGATTTTCAAGCCACAACGGTTTGGCCTGTAAAGGGTGGGACACTTGGCACTAATAAAAACTAGCACTTGAAGGATCACTACATCGAAAAAGGATCTGAGCGAACCGATAACTGAATGACCTATCTAATCATACTCTACACTATGGGATTAGACGAGGAAAAAATTCATCCCCACTTTTTGTCTGTGACTTTTTTTAATTTTATGTTACCACTTTGCTACATGACTAATATAGTTTAGTTATGCAAAATTATAGCTTCCTAGCATTAGCAATCTCTAAGCTAAGCTGTAGACGGACGGACAAACAAAGAGACAGATGGACGGACACGGCGATACTATCAGGGTTCCTTGTAGAACTATGTCACTCTAAAAATTACAATATAGGTGTATCTTCATATGGTGTAATTTCATCAGATTTTAGTGCATTTAAAAAAAAACTTGTTGAGTAATTGATGGCCCATAATAAGCACTTGTGTTCTAAAGACCAAAGAGCTGGCAGCTTACATAAACAAAAAAAAAGCATAGCTATTTAAAGAAAGAATTCATAATAAGAGGGCATGAAATAATAACCAAGTGAAAAAACTAACAGCATGATACAAGATATACACAAAAATAATGAAGTCATCTCCCGCATAATTTTATGTCCCACTATTGAGTGCAGGCCTCCTCTCGGAATGAGAGATCTGCCCCACAACATAGTCTCAGCTATAGTTTCTACATGGATCTAGTATGGATTAGAAACTTCAGACACATCATTGAAATGCTTCTCAGTAGCAGGTTCCCTCACAATGTTTTTGTTCACCGAAGAGCTAACAATAAAATGTCCAATGTAATTTCTTACACAAATTCTGAACAACCGAGAAGTGCGTAGCCCGGGTTTTAACCCACAACCCACTGCTTGAGAGGCCATATGTCAAACTACTAGGCTACCACAGCTCTTTCATGAGGTATGAACTCTTAAACATGTTGAATCTTTACAAGTTTTTGGCACAACTGAACAAAATATAACTTACTTTCCAAGAGCATCGTCCATATCTCCGCGACTTGGTGTGATGCCCTTCCACCTCCCTTTGCAGCTGAGGGGCATTAGCTCGTCTGCTGGATAAGCATTGTCCATATAAGCGTTGTAAGCATGGTAGAACATTTTCCTGGCTTCCTCCCTGTAATGAAAATAACATGGTATTTTCGAATAACTAAGCAAGGCATTAAATATAGTGTAGATAGGATACTAAGTAAATTGTCCGAAAATCGTTGTGTCCAAAATTATAACAAACAGTTGATGCTTGAAACAAGACATTGACTAAGCAACATTTTGGGCTAAATAGAGTTTGAACTCTAAATGTAAATACATAGTGTAATTGCTCTATTTAGCCCAAAATGTTGCTTAGTCAATGCCTTCTTTCAAGCATTAATACACACATAGATAGTTTTCAAACCTAAGGGCCTAAGCACACGGCGTTTTTTTAACGCGCCGTTGACGCGCGTTTACAGCACGTTTTTCATTCCTTTAGAACAGCCTTAAGGCCCCTAGCACACGGCGTTTTTTAAAAAACGTGCCGTCGACGCGCGTTTGTATCGATAAAAACGCGCGTCGACGGCGCGTTAAAAATATGCCGTGTGCTTAGGCCCTAATATACTTTTCTATATGTACTTAATACGAAAAACAGGATACTTATTTTAAGAAACAGACTATAAACCAGAAGCATTTTTTTGTTTTTGTTAATAAATAATTAGTGTAATCCATTTACTAAGACTGCATGTAACAATCAACCAACCATTGTTAACCCGTCGCGCGATCGGCGACATTTTTGGGTAATTTTTTCTAAGTACCCTATGTTAAAAGGTGATCGAAACTAGAAACAAAAATTTGCAAATTTTAACAGCTAGTTTAGGCACACACCGTCGCTCGACGGGTTAATAACCTGGAAAGTAGCTCTAATTTGGTTTCATAGAACTTACTATGAAAGTATGTTCATTATAAGATTTGGGTTTGAGCAACCTCATTATTTCTCAATAAGTTCAATAAAATTGTGCAATTAAAATTATGCATATTTCTAAAAAAATCTTAAGCACCCCGTTCCCCCCAAACTTAAGCACCCTGTTCCCCCCAATCTTAAGCACCCCGTTCCCCCAAACTTAAGCACCCCGTTCCCCCCAAACTTCCATTTTCCTGCACAATTTTGATCAGCAAACAATATTTTTAACATATTGTCCTCTATTAATGGGTCAAGAGTGATTTTACTTCATGGGCCAAGATGTAAATTGTTGAGTTTAATTTTTTTTTGACAAATATCTTATTTTTTTGGCCTATATTAGTATCGATAAATCCATACAAATGTTGATAAATCCAGAGGATGACAAAAAATAACAGTCTGTTTGGTGTGTCATCAGATCAGTACTAAAATGGGCATAATATCACTAGTCCTATGGTTTTTAACACTGTCCCAAAGGTGAGATATTTCAAAGAAATATGATGTAGGTACAATGATTTTTAAATTTGCATGAAAATAGCAAAAGTATAATCTCCATTGTCTCAAGTAATACCAGTAATGGAAATAAAAATAGAACTAGATAGTTTTTAAAATTGAACTGATCTATGCTTAAAGCTTAGAGGGTTTTAATCATTCTATCTGTGTAAAACAAATTAAACCCATGGCTTATCAGCATTTACATTTTGTAACAAAAAGAAAAAAGCAATTTTGTTTTGGATTGTTACAATATCGCATCGAGATATTGTAATAATACTACTTTGAAAGTAACTGGCGAAGTAGGTCGGGATGGTAGACATAAAATACAACATCGAAAAGTGTATGAATAATATTGTTTTATTGTTCATTTTTACCTCAAACTTATCCTCTCCGCTTTAGTCATCGTTGTAGACGTTTCTTCTTCAGTACTGACACTGATTACAGCTAGAATAACAACTAATAAAACTCGATATGCCATTATTATCACCATATCACAATATTTTCATTAAATAAATGACTAGTAATCCTAACAGTTTTGAACGAAAACATGAAGTATCTTATTTGGTTATTATAGGAAAAATGTAGACAAAAACTTCTATTGATATAAGTTATTCATAATCAACCAATATCACATTCTAACAGGATTTCAATACATTTTATTAAAATTAAACCAAGGTAGGCAAAAGTAGTATCAGACTTTGATAGAATTTCAGCACTTTAATAATTGACGTGTATTTAGTCTATGGTTGAAAAAGTGACATTCAGTACAGATTAAAAATGCGAGACATGGTTATGTTATAAACGCTATAAAGGAGTACGGAGACGGTCAAACGGCTTGACGTGATGCTCATAGATTTTACAAGCTTTTTATTAACTATGCCACCAAGGGCAAAAAGTCAGCAAAAAAAGCTTGTATTTAAAAATATAATTTTTAGCAAACACTTTTAGTTTGAGTATTTCAACCGTTTGCTTTGCCTTACCTTCATTCAAGCCTCAAGCCAACTTTGGAGGGAAATAATTTTTGTAGCACGCAAACGTGTCCGTTGAAAAGCGTAACGAGGTGGCGCTACAGTAGCATGTGGGTATATTTTAAAGGAAGCGCAAGGGAAGCGCCTAAATTATAAAAGGCTAGATGGCGCTGTCGCCCTCAAGTGTTCCGTGCTACATTAATTTCAGGCGCTCTTGCTATTCTGGCGCTAGGCGCTACTGTAGAGGGACTTGGAACTGTTATTTTCCGGTTCAAGCTGGACACTTCTGCAACTGTTACCCTATACCTGATTTTTTTTTAACCTCCTTAAAGCAAACATTATTAGCACTCAAAATGCAAAATTACTCACAGCTAAAATCTACATGAGCTGAACGTCTTGTTACTAATGTAAACTATTTTCCACATGGTATATTATATACTTAGTTTCGACCATGTTCCGTGGTTTGGCGTTGTTTAACTCTATTAACAGGAATAGGGAGAGGAGATCGATCGTTGTGATATAGTTATGTGCATGTAGTCTTATTATTTCTCAACAGAAAGCTCTGTCGTTTTTGTCTTAAAGTAAAACTAGAAGTTTTGATCTTGTAAGTCATAAATTTCATGACTCAAAATCCCGGAAATTCATAAAATTTTATGATTCCGGAAATCAGCCTTTTCGAGAGCAATTTAAAAAGTAAAGTTTAACCGCTATGTGTGTGTGTGTGGCATTTTTATTTGAAAGCAGGTTTCTTGGCGATGGTTCCTAGACATGTTTCATCAAAATTAGTTCAGCCGTTTCAATGTTAACAACTCTTTTGTAAACTGCGGATGTGATCTTAGACGCATTAAGCGCGAGATCCGCTAGGATCACCTAATTCGATCTCCCAGGTACAATTAAATACTAGTGGATATCGCGGCATTAATTATTTTCTAACATATTATGTGACCCTTAAGAGGGTTCATACCTGCTGAGCTGGCAACGTTGCATTTTTGTTAACGAACAAATTATTACCTAACGGTTTTTAAATAAAATAAAAGTCTTATCACGAATTATTATTACAGTAGACACATTAACTTATATATTAGAACAATTTGTATACAAAACATTTTTAATTTTCATTCAATTTTTATGGAATAATCGAGAAAAACTAACAAAAATGCAACGTTGCCAGCTCAGCAGGTATAAACCCTCTTAAATGTGTCCAGAGGTTTTAAATTTTTTTTTATTTATAGTTATTGTACTACAGAATCCTTAAAACCACATAAAACTAAATTATAATCAAATTGGTTCTACGCAAGGGATCGTATAATAACTGAAATATACCTAAAATAACAACAACAATGATTTCATCATTACATGTAGTCACTAAGTAGGGAGCATCATACTTATTTTATTTGAAAAATAAAACAAAATGCGAACTTGCGCATGAAGGGTCCCGTACCATTATCTATAAAACCGGCCAAGTGAGAGTAGGACTCGCGCACGAAGGGTTCCGTACAATTATCTATAAAAATCACGTTTGTTGTATGCATGGGAGCCCCTTAAATATTTTTTTATTTTAATTTAATGATTTATTTTTAAAGTCAATATATAATTAAATTTTCTGTGAATATTTCAAGCGTCTACCTGTTGCCGTTATCGAAATCGAGCAAAAACGTGCAAAAAAATCACGTTTGTTGTATGGGAGCCCCCTTAAATATTTATTTAAATTCCATTTTTTAGTATTTGTTGTTATAGCGGCAACCGAAATACATCATCTGTGAAAATTTCAACTCTCTAGCTATCAGGGTTCCCAAGATACAGCCTGGTGACAGACGGACAGACAGACAGACAGACGGACAGACGGACGGATAGCGGAGCCTCAGTAATAGGGTTCCCGTTTTTACCCTTTAGGTACGGAACCCTAAAAACGGCAAAAAAAATGATGTCTGTTGTATGGGAGCCCCCTTAAATATTTATTTTATTTTGCTTTTTAGTATTTGTAGTTTTAGCGGCAACCAAAATACATCATCTGTGAAAATTTCAACTGTCTAGCTATCACGGTTCATGAGATACAGCCTGGTGACAGACGGACAGACGGACGGACAGCGGAGCCTCAGTAATAGGGTCCCGTTTTTACCCTTTGGGTACGGAACCTTAGGAACTAACTAACTTACTTTATAATATAAGTTTAACATCACGAATAATTGTGTGGCGGGAAACTAACTATTTTTCAAAGTTAGCCATATTTGTTGTGTTGCGGTTGAAAATTTAGTTGGAAAATTTATCAAATTAATCGAAATTAAACAATGACTACAAGTAGTGTCGAACAAATAATGTCTTCACCTGAAATTTTAATGGAAAGAAGTGCAAATATTAAAATTTCATATATCCTATTGTTTTGTTTTTGTTGCAAAGCACAGTTTAAACCTTAAGCATTCATAAACACTGCCAAGTTTTTTTAAACCAATATCGAGAACATATCTACACTCTACACTAATATTATAAAGAGGAAAGATTTGTACCTATTTTTGTATGTTTGTAATGAATAGGCTCAAAAAGTACTGGGCCGATTTAAAAAATTCTTTCACCAATAGAATGCTACATTCTTCCAATTTGACATAGGCTACATTTCATTTTGAAAAAAATTAGGGATCCTTGGTAAAATTTGAACAATGTAACCGAAGGTGTAGAAAAATGAGTCTTAAAATGTCTTTCGTCGAATGCGCTGCCGAAACTATTAGCGATAGAACAAAATAATGTACAACAATATTGAAGAACATCATAATGTCTACAAAAAACTCCGCGGTAGCATATGTCCAACTATTGTAGTTATGTCACTACAACAACTTTTTTCATTTTAAACATTAATGAAAATGCTAACCAAATTCAAACCATGCTATTTATGTGTTTATATTAATCCTTATCCAAATAAATTATTTTATGGTCAAGACCATTTAACTACCTATAAAATAGTTTATAAATTATTTAAATTGGACTTTCCATTCAAAAGATATTACGAATTAAAAAATTCAAACAGTAAACAAAACCGCCATAGCGCCGTGGCCGTTGTTTGCGATGCAGTCTGAAAAGCGCGCCGGGCATCGCGGCGGGCGGGGTGGAGGGGGCACTGAAAATATAACTGTGGGATTTTTTTTAATATATAATTAATAAATAATAAATAATAATTTTTTAATAAATAAAAATATTTGTGTAAAAAAGTGTTTTATATCCAAATTTCCAAAAATAAATAATTGTCTACCCCGTGCGAAGCCGGGACGGGCTGCTAGTGAATAATAAATACGAAAAAGATTTGTTATCTTAGCTGTAGTTATCACTAAAAACCACAAAATATAACTTCCTACATTAAAAAAAAATATTAGGCTTAAGTAATGCGTGACTAGACAGACTGTTCCATCTTCCACACAACTTTACTTTCGATTTGTCACAGGCAAGCTTTCAAGTTCGAATTTTATACACCGTAACAGTGGTACACGAGGCCGGCATGATACGAGGCCGGCAACCCCTGTTCCGGCCGAGCCTTGTCATAGTGCTTTTCTCAAACATGCAATGAAATATAAAAAATTTCAAGAAACAGTATTTATTTGTAAGGCAACTAAATCTAAACTAGTAAAACCAAATCTGATGGCATTGTAGTCAATGCTTTATAATTGTAATAAGTAATAAAACAAAAGACACTTATTATTGTCAATTGTGCCAACTGGCCTTATACTACGAAGTGCAAAATTCGAACTTCGTATCGTGCCATTCCTCTCACGCTAATAGTATTTAATACAAGAGCGAGCAAGACGATGCGATACGAACTTCGATTTTCGAATTTCAGAGTAGGCCCCCTGAGACCTAACCTATTTACATTCCTGCCGAGGTATGTAGGTATGGTGCTATTCTCAAACATGCAAGGAAATAAATTAAAAAAACTCCAAAAAATTAAAGGTTTATTTCTAGACAACATATTTATTACTATTTATTGCAATCTATTTCAAACTCAGATTTAATAGAAAATAAATAATTCATAAATTTTTTAGGGTTCCGCACCTCGAAAGATAAAAGCGGAACCCTTATAGGATCACTTTGTTGTCCGTCCGTCCGTCCGTGTGTCAAGACCCTTTTTCTCAGGAACGTGTGGAGGTATCAAGCTGAATTTTATATCAAATATTCCGAAATTCGAAAATCGAAGTTCGCATCGTACCGTCTCGCTATCTCTCGTATTAAACACTATTAGCATGAGCGGAATAGCACGATACGAAGTTCGAAGTATAAGGCCTGGCCTATTATTTGGAACCTAAGGCTAACATTTCATTGCATCTTAGAGAAAAAATCAATACAGAGTGGATGAGGACGGGGGTCCTTCCCGAAAACAGGTGATAGTGTTGCTTAAACTGAACAACTTTCTCCAAGGAACATAGGTCGAAAAATGATTTTTTTTTTCACCTTTTGATAGTAAGTCGGTCAGCTAACCAATATATTAGGAGTATGAAATTTTTTTTTCGTTTTTCGATCTATGTTCCTTGGAGAAAGTTGTTCAGTTTAAGCAACACTCTATCATCTGTTTAAGTAAAGGATCATCGTTTGGTTCCACCCAGTATACCAGGTAGTTTCTGTCAATGTAACCTACCGAGCCTACCGAGCAACGTGTCGAATTTAACGGAAAAAAAACGCGGTGTATAGTGCCATCCTGCTCACAATAATTGTATTAAATTAAATAGCGGAGTGAGAAAGATGGAACGATACGAAATACAAATGTCGCAATGGAGTTGTATTTATTAATTACTTAGACTCACATACATCACAGAATAGAAAAAAATAATTTAAGTAATTTTTTTCTCTTTTTTTTTGTAATTTTAAGGCCTGGTTACTAGACGTTTAAGCCAATTATTTTCCCTTTCTACTTATTCGATGTTGCCCGTTACTTCATCTGTCAACATCGATAATTATCGTTGCGAGTGTTGCGACGGAATTGTTTTTCCGGTTCCGTTTAAATACACTTCCGGGACGCAACTTTGCTCTATGACAGCTTACTTTTTGTTTTACGGAATTTCACTGATAGGGAACAGAAAATTAATAAATTAAATTATGCACAAATATACTGTCTCAGACACATTTTTCATAGTAAAATAGTGTTCAATAAGTAGATGAAGCCGTTTAGAGTGCTAGACCAAGTTGTACTTGGGTACCTACTGATTTTTTTAAATCACATCCATCACTCTTGAATCACTCACATAATTATTTGAAAGCTTTAGATAATTTAAGATTTGAAAGTGATAAAAATCAGTGTAATTATTAATTATTATTACAAAACTAATTTTCAAATTAAATGTTCGACTACCTAGTTGACAAGAGTATTTAAAGCTGTAATTATCTACTAGTCTGCTATTATTAAAATTAGCACAATTTTCTTTCCTTTCGAATAATATTTTCGAGTGATATTTCAAAAATCGGTCCCTGCGTAAGTTTATCCGTGGTTTATTATTATTCACATCACAAAAAATAACCCCAGAAAGGATTGACATGATTTTTGTGGAAGTTGGTTGGATAACTGAAAAGAACCTGCAAAGTAGGTCAAATAATTATTTATCTTTGGTTTCATTCATAAACATTTCATTCAAGTTCAGAATGAATTAAATTTTACGGTGATAAAATACATAGTTATAAGGCGGAATAACGATATTATTTTCTCATTGTATTGAATTGTTTTATTCAATTTGTTTATGTATAATGTGGGCACGAGCCAAGCATAGTTGGTTATTCACTTGGCTTTGCGAGTGCCAGGCAGGGGGAACAGTTGCATAATAAAGTAAAAGCAATTTTGCCCTCACCTATTGTGAATAAATAATATTGTCAGATGTGTTACAAAAAGATACAGAAAAATATTTTTACCCCCCGACACAAAAAGAGGGGTGTTGTAAGTATGCCCGCTATGTGTATGTGTGTGTCTGTCTGTCTGTGGCATCATAGCGCTTAAACGGGTGAACCGATTTGAATGCGGTTTTTTTTATTATTAGAGAGCAGGTTTCTTGGCGATGGTTCTTAGATATGTTTCATCAAAATCAGTTCAGCCGTTCCAAAGTTATCAGCGCTTTTGTTAGCTGCGGAAGGGATCTTGGACGCATAATGGGCATTTACTTTATGTTCAAACATACGTAAGTAAGTATGACATAATGCGTAGGGGGTTTTTAAAAATTTTAATTTATTGTTATCTTTTCTTGCACACAGAGGTTAAATGTCTAGAATAGATCAGTCTAGTCTAGGTAGACCAAGTCTATTCAATAGACTTGGTCCACCTAGACTAGACTGACAATAAATATTTTCTAATCCGGCACGACCATTAAAAAAATGGGCGCGACTTTTGAGCTCATAACAAAAAAATACGTCTAGAGACCGCCACTAGCGCAGTCACGTGACTAAGCGCCCGCCGCCATATTGCGTTTGTGCGATGGTGAGAGCATTTTGCCGTCACTAATATTTAATTATTTAATGTTATTTTAAACAATTAAATGCTCAAGTTTACATGTCAAATTGACCTTAAGACGTTGTTGTAAGATAAAACCGTAATCTGGTTTCACTGTAGATTGATTGTGCACGATCAGTTCAAAGAAGAAAATCTTTCTGGTTTCCACCATTGAAATAACCAAGTGGTGAACGAGTATCAGGAAAGGTTCGGAGAAGCGTAAAGAAGGCTGTGTCGGGTAAAGTACCTAAATGTGTTTATATTAACAAATCTTATTTAAATGCGCATTTTTTATGTCAATAATTGTCAGTTATATGCCGGCTTTGATTGTTTACGTTGGTTATCGTTAAGAAATGTTTGTTCTCATTCGAACGGACAATCATTTTCTGGTTTCAGACGCCCTGTGTCAGAGTATACCTTCTTTCATAAATCATATTATTTTGTAATAATCGAAAAAAGCTTCCAGGAATTCACACTATTCATATCTCTCGAAATTGGAGCGAAACTTGCAGATCATAGTCTGAGGTCTTTTTATTTAGATTTTACATTTCTGAGTGTGAAAAAATGAAATTAGTATAAACATTATATGTTCGTTGTAGTTTTAGATCGTGACCTTTGAAATCCTAGTACATTATGTACACGTAGCTGTACGAAGTTGTACCATGGAACCGCCATTTTGATTGCTAGCGCCTTGCCAGGGGGGAGAGGTGCGGCGGGAGGGGCGGTGTTCACTAAAAAAAATGTGACGCTCATTTAGTTGGAGTTGGAATCAGTTCTGAACATCATTGGTTTAAAAACCTAACCTTATGTATTGTTTGTGTTTTGACAGGTATTGTCACATGGAATGTAGCTTAGGGTCAATATGAATGGAGAAGTGAATGGCACTATGGAAGAGCCTATGGAAACATCTCTCCCTACTTCACCAATAAACACACAAACTTTTAACAATGTTACCTCAGATGACTGTGAAATTTCTAAAAACCAACAGGAGAATGTTGATAGTTCAGAAATTAACAATCATATAGATAATGAATTGATAAAGGAGGAGTCTGAGGACATGAGTGCTGAAGGCTCTGGTCAGGATGATGATGCAGACAACAATCTCCATGATCCTGCCAGCACTTCTCTAAACTCAAACACGGTGCCTAAACAGGAAACTAGCAATAATATTACTGATGATCCTGTAGAAAATAATTGTATTAATAGTAATGAATCATATCCAGAATCCATGACTAGCAGTCATGCTAAGACTGAAAATATGGAGCAAGATGTAATCCCTAGTGCGGAGGAGAATAGCAAAGACAGAGAAACAGAAAACAACGGCAGCAGGACTGTTATTGTTGTAAGTATTTGTTTGTGCATGTTTTGATAACTCAATTTTTCAAATATTCAGATCAAAATACACATTGAGGGTTTTTTATAGTTTCTCAGGCAGGCAGGAATTATTTAAAAATGTCCATTATTAGCTCTGTAGAAATATGAAAGTTATCTTTAATTTTTTAATACTTATTTATTAGCTCTCTTTTATGAGCTTCACCTGTCTAACAAACTATCAAAGTAAACAAACCTTGTAGATATTTACCTACTTCAAATAGTCAGATGGGCTTGAAATTTGTTGTGTTTGTAAATTCAATCACAATGCACAATACTAAATCACAATAATTAAGTACCATCAGCAAGAAAGGTGCTCTAAAAGTTAAATTTTGATCTTCATATTAATAAACTTAAAATAACAATATCATTGCAACCAATTTCAATAAATGAGTAGTTTTCAAACAATTTGTACGTAGTTAAGGGCTTTATTAAAACAAAATCACGATTCCTTCCTTTGTGTTATGAAAGTTAGTCATACAAACTATATGGGTAACTTTCGTCACACAAAGGAATCAATTAAGTTTTGTTTTTATTAAATTCCTTAATTGAGTACACTTTTTTTGAAAACAACTCAAATGGTGGTTCTACCCATTTTTTCGTTTAACCTCTTGTATGCGGGAAGTGAAAAAAATTGTGCATTCTAGTCTTAACTGTTTGATTTAAAACCAATGATACAGATAAAAAAAATACAAAAAGAATGCCTTAAATTGGCATGGATCCCTGTCTTAAGCATATGAGGGGTTAAATTCATTTTAGTGAACCACAAACATTTTAAACAAATATTTATTATCTTTTATACAACATAGCTTTTTTGTAAACACTCATTAATTTACTCTTTGTTTATTTTGTCTTGCCTTCCAGGGTTTCTTAGTCTAGTAGTAAAGTTAGCTGCATAAATTCTTAAACCAAAGAAAGCCTTAAGTTAAGTTAGATAATTTTATTGTTAGGTTATATTACCTTTGCTATTTTTGGAGTTCTAATTATGGGTAGAACATGAATCATGATAAATATCACATTAAAGTTTTCAAAGTTTCAAGTTAATGGAATGTAGATTCAACCTTATGTATCTAGGCATTTTCTAAGTTCAATATCCATAGAGTATTTTTGTTGGAATCACACCACGTGTTTCATACAGCCACAATATATCTGATATGCTCCTATTTAACTTTTTTTTTAATTTATTTTAATAACCTCTTAGTCTGAGAGCTCAGATCAGAGAGAACAATTGCAAGTACTTTTGAAAGGCAGACTTTTTGATATTAAGTCAGATTCTTAAGCATTTGGTGCAGACAGCACACAGTAAAATTTATACTGATCAGTGATCATGTTTATTTGATAGTTATAAACTACTTATTTACCAAATTTCATAGCTTAAAATGCATTTTCACAATGTAAGAATTGCTTGGCACTGTAGGGACTAAAGCTGACTAGTTGACTTGAAAACAATATTTGTCAGATTTTAGAAAATAGTTGAGACTTGAGGTGTACCTATAGTTTTTTTTTCCAATTTTTTAGCTCGCAAAGGGGAGCTAAACGCTACTAAGGGGCTGTTTCACCACCCATTAATTAATTTTCACTGACGGATAAATGTGATGCCGTCTCCGTCTATTCAAACAAAACAAACAGAGACGGCATCACATTTATCCATCAAATAAATTTGATCAATGGATGGTGAAACAGGGGGTAAATGTTGCAGAATGACAGAGACTCATTTCTGCTTTACAAAATATAATCAATAATCAGCCTTGCACAAGTGTGCTTGTAGTTTTTCCATCTGACCTCTCCATCTAGTCAGGATTTTTTAGTGGGACCCTAACTCCTTGCCAGCTTTTATTTCATGGAGTTTTTTTTTAGTTATTAATTATTGCACCTACCAACTTCAGTTGCTTGGTTAAAAGATCATAAACATTTATAAGGTTTTTAATTTTGCAACATTGTCATAAGCTAAAAATAAAATAGATAAATTTGTACCTATATATGTATTTGTCTCAGATACCATTATACTTTCCAAAGTGAGTGATATAAATACCTGGAAAAAAATTGCTTTGGTTTTGTTCAATCTAATCTAATGTTATGGAAATAGTTATTTATTATGCTAGGCTGGAAAGTTAGTGTTTGGCGTAAGTGTTTATATTCGCTCAGTACCGAATCGTCTATGAAGCAAAATTACCACTATTCAGATGGTCTAAAATGCACATGTCCATTTATGTAAATTATCCATTATGTGAAGATGTCTTAATTGTAAAATACCCAATTCGCATAACGTCTATGAAGGAACACGGCCAGATAGCAGTACGCCCTTAAGGGCCTACGCTAGCTGACGCGGACGCCCGCCGCGTGCGCCCGCTCGCGGGTCTAAAATGTACCGAAAATCCGTCGCACGCGCCTGCGCCACTTAGCGCTGTTATACAATTTTTTATTAGACGCGCGCACGACGGGCGTTCGTTCCGGGTAATCCGCGTCAGCTAGCGTAGGCCCTAAAGCTGAACGCCAAAATCGCAGAACGTCCAAAAAATGTAATGTCGCGTTTTTCACGATATAAAACAGATTGAATTGAATAGGACCTCTAAATTGATAAATATAACCGGCCACTTGAAACACGAACACACGTTTTGGTTATTCTGCTACTCGGGCTGAATGCTTTCAATAAGATTTGACGATTTATTTTTTTGGGTGATAGCGTTTTTGACAATATGAAGTTTGGACATTATGCTACACGGACTAATTTCTATTTTGATGTTCTGCGTTATGGATGTTATGCCAACGGGGCAAAAGGCTAATAGGACGTCCGGCATTTCGCTTCTTGGTCAATTTACGCGAATTTAATTTTTGCTACACGATTCGGTACTGAGCGCTTAAATTGTAACCCGAGAAAGCAAAGGAAGGATATTAGAATTGAATAACTCTCTTCACTTCTTTTCTTCTTTATTTGGTAGGTCTGAGAATAGGTTGTAGGCTATTTTTTGTATACCTACCCCTATTCTTCGCGGACGGAGTCGCAGGCAACAGCTAGTTATACTATATAGTATTTCCAATTGTTTATTTTCTCGATGACAGCTCCTGTAGAATGTAACTGCGATTAGTTACGCAAAAAATAACTTTTAAATGCGTGCGTGGTATAAAAAAAACAACTGCCTAATTTTGTTCCTTGATCCCATATAATATTCATCTAAGACAGATTGAGTCCATATATGCAGTATTTTTTTTAAAGTACTATAAATTATTTTATTATTGCCAGTTTTTTTTGCGTAACTAAACGCAGTTACATTCTACAGGAGCTGTCATCGAGAAAATAAATGATTGGAAATACTATATCCGTACTAGCTGTTTCCCGCGACTCCATCCGCGAAGAACAGGGGTACAATAAATAGCCTACGACCTATTCTCAGACCTACCGAATACAGAGAAAAAAGTTTCATAAAAATCGGTCGAGCTGTTTGGGAGGAGTTCGGTAACAAACACCGTGACACGAGATTTTTATATATTAGATTAAACTAGTAATATTTTTTTAAGGATTTTGTACGGAATTTCCCAAGTGGGTTTATTCTATAGGTTTAAGTGGGTTTATTTACGCTTAAACTACTATTATTTCTCAAAAAACTTAGCCGTAATAGTTCTCCTTGTTTTTTTTAAATGTTTCTAATTAATAGGGGGTTAGGCACTCACGATTTTAACTAAAGTTGAATATTTCGCTAACGAATCACCGCATCGAAAAATCGTCTTCCCAACCCCTAAAAAAACCTATCCATCTATTTAAAAGACCTATCCATCTATACCCCACAGTGTAAGGGTAGACGAGAAAAAAAAATCATCCCCACTTTTGGTTTATGGGAGGTACCATAAAAAATATTTTTCTAAATTTTATTTAAAAAAAAAAAAAAAAAATTGCTACATAATATCCATGCGTACAGCTTTCTAGCGCTGATTGTATCTAAGCTAAGCCGCGGACGGACGGAAGGACGGACGGACAGACATGGCGAAACTATGAGGGTACCGTTTTTGCCATTTTGGCTACGGAACCCTAAAAAAAAGAATTTTAGTACATTCTGAATTTGCACCATACTATTACCTATAATCCACTAAACTAAACTAAAATAAGTATTATTGTTGTTAAATAAATACATATAATAAAATGTATTAACAGAGTCCTATTTAACAAACTTCATTTCTGAATGGGTTACCACGTTTTTTTTGGAATGTAAAAAAACAGTTAGCTGCATCATAGTTCACCATCAGCTCATTTCAGTTTAGTTCGTTTTCCACGCAGTTTTCGAAGTAGAAAGAAAGCCTTTTTGAGCTAGTGAGGTGAAAACGTTTTTGAATAGGAACAAAATTTGAATTAATAAAATGTTTTAAACCGTTATTAGGTCATTCTGTGGGTTGTGGGCTACACAGTATTTACACTCGCCGCACGACACCCGCAGCAGCGTCCTGCAGTTTAAACCGGTTTTTGAAAATATAAACATTCTCGATTCGTTATCGTTATGTTATAAACAGAGAAGTGTTCGAAACGTTTCAAAAACGATATTTTCTATACCGCGTCTGAGCCCTGTTTATTATCCCCGTTATTATGGTTACAAAAATAAAAGTCTGCAAAACACTATAACAGAAATCAGTTAGTATTTTTTTAAATACATACAAGCATTTTTTCTGACTATATTTTGTTGGTTGTATTTGCATTGTCATCCGACCTACATACATAATATAATTACGTATATCTAATTTCTAGTCGATCTGATCAATCGAAGCGAGTCAAACTTGTCTTGTAAGATTGGACTGATCTACTTAGATTGCTAGTTAAATAGAAGCTTGTAAAGTGGCGGCTTCTTGTGGCCTAGCGTGCAGCAGACCCTATTGTTGATTTGAGGAGTTTAGTGTTAATTGGTCTCATATTTACTACGAATTTTAGGCCGAAATGTCAGTGTCAACTGTCGGCCATCACTTTTATGATAAACCAAGGGCTGTATTGTCTAACGCACTCAGAAACTCTAAGGCATTAATTTCTTTCTGTATAAAGGTATACAATGAGGGTAGACAGACGTGGTGAATGCGATCGCTAGCCCGCGCTTTAGGTAAACGGCCTCAGGTACGTTTAATCTCGCGATTGGGCTACGTACAAAGAAATTATCGTCAATAAAAAATGCATCAATATCAACCCCAAAATTTGGAGCGAAAGCCTCGCTAGCTCAGTAGTTTGGCTTGTGGTGTGGCTTCTTAAGCAAAAGGTCATGGGTTGGAAACCGGGCTTGCACCTCTGAGTTTATCGGATTTCATGTGCGAGTTTTCATTTGAAATTAACCAAAGTATACGCTGAAAGAAAACTTCGCAAGGTAAATCTGCACACACCTGGGGAAGCAATTCAATGATGTGTGTGAAATTCCTCATCTGCACTGGGCCCGCGTAGGAACTACAGCCTAAGCCCTACCTGTGCCCAGCATTGGTATATGAAGATGATGAATCTGTGGCGACTACCAGGCGCTGCCCAGTGGTCACCTAGTGCTAAAATAATCTCACATAGCTATTGCTATTATATATCACATAGATAATATACTACACATAAATAAAGCAACGAGAAATGCGCGTCATTTGTTTGCGATCGCAGGCAGTCGCAGTCACAGGGCGCAGAACGCCAAAAGTAACCAACTTTAGGAACTAGGTAAAAAAATATATTCAAATATTTTCACTGGAATAATAATACCAAGACGGTATCAGTAAATACGAAACTTCATAAAACAAACTGTCTACAATCTACATACCTACATGATTCAGTTCATAGTTTTGATAAATTTGGGTTTGATGAATTTGGATTACAACCTCCATTTCTTACTATATCTAACTGCTCTTTTACTTGAAAATATCGAAATGACTATCACTACTTACGGGACTTATCATGCCAATAATATCACATATATTTACATCGACGTTCGTTCGTTCGTCCCGTGAGCGGTGATAGTTACGAGTGAAAATCACGAAAGTTTAAAACATTATAATCGAAATGATTTCGAACTTTGTCTTGTACGTAGACTAACACTAACAGCAGTCCGCGAGTTTAAAGATGCGTAGGGATATTTAGGTCTTACAAGGCACCAATCAGCCAATCACCAATTCAGATTCTTTCTTTCTTTTTTGCAGATCTTTGTTTTTCACACTTTGTTTTGGCAATAAATAACTTTGACTTTGACTTTGAATGAAATAGTAGAGATTAAAACGCGCCGTAAAAACCCAAAATGCTAACCAGCCACCTGCGCTTCAGCGAGTATGGCTATGAAAATCCGAGGGTGTTTATGCCTTAGTTAGAGGATACGATGCTTAAAAAATGTCGCCGTCTCACTCAACCCCTTCGTATAGGTACAGCGAGAAAGGGACAACTGGAGCTCAGACCGTTAATCCAAACTAATATTATAATATAATATTATAAACTAGCTGATGCCCGCGGCTTATTTTTTCTAAAATTTCTTTCATAAGAACCTTCTCCTGAGAGTAATAAACGCAACAAAAAAGAATTATCCAATTTGGTGCAGTCGATCGGAAGTTATGCGCGTACAAACATTTTGTTGATTCATTTTTATTTATAAAGATGTGAAAGTGTGGTTGTTTGTCCTTTCACGTCGAAACTGAGCGACGGATTGTCAATTTTGTGTATGGACTTAGTTGAGGAGAGGGACATAGGCTACTTTTTACCACGGGGAAATATCTTATTCCCACGGGAAAACACGTTTTAATCTACTTCAACAGGGGGAAGCGCCGCGGGCATGAGCTAGTAGGTACCTACATAAAATTGATCAAAACAGCATTTCGTAGTCCCCTATTTTCTTCTCAAAAACTTAACAAATAATAATAATTTTTTTCAAAAATATTCAGAGGAAGGCTTTAGCTATGCCCCTATGTTTTTTTAATTTTATTGTTATGTGAGCAATTTTTTTTAATTGGTGTCTGAAAATGACGTTGAGGTTGGGCAATTTTCATATATTATTTTAAATTAAGAACTGCTTATGTTAATTGGAATATGGAAAAAACAAAACTTAGGAGCATATGGCCGTGGTAGATATAGATAGACCAGGTTTTTATGAAGAAATGGTTCGCATCGTACCCTCCCTAAGTCTTGAGCTGAAAACTATATATAATTTTAATTCGATTGTGACAAAATATAAAAAAAAACATTAATTTACAAAAGCATACATTTGATGTAGGTTATATACGTTAATTTTTGCAGCGACTGCATCGCGACACTAGCGATTGATAGGATTTGGTATCGATTCAACAACGCGATTGTATCGATAGAGTGATACGTATCGATACAAACGTGCTGTTGTATCAATATAAACGCACTGTTGAATCGATTCATACATACGTCTGTATCAGTACAAACGCGCGTTTGTTTGTGTATATCGTCACTACTTTTAAAAAAGCTCGTATTTAAACATGGATAATCATACGAAATGAACTTTACACCATCAGCTTAAGGTTTAGTTCAGTTTGCACATTAATTTGAGATACAAGGTTTTTTAAAAGTAGTGACGATATACAATTTCCTCCAAGCGCGGGAAGGAATATCCATCCTCCTCATACGCCGCCCGTTCGAGTGTTCGCATAGAATTTAATTTAAAAAAAAAATCCTTTGCGTCGCGACTGTATTGTTTGTGTAGGTGGCTGAAATTTTTTAGTCAACCCACTTGCAATATATTTGTTAACATATTTAATTTAATATAAAATACTTTTCATCCATTAACCAGATCGGTGTAGGTCGTTATATAAGCGGATCCTAGGCTAATATGTAATTGAAAGTCGCCGCGAATATTATTTGCAAAGTAAAGTCATTTGATAGCTTGACTATATTAATAATGTAAAAGCTGGTTCAGGTAATTAAAATAAATGGTAAATAATTAGTGCCTTAATTATTTTATCAATGGTAATCAAAAAGTAAACATCTTAAAATATGAAATTTGAAACGATAATATTTACAAATAATTAATTAATACCTAATGATAGTTACAAAACACAAAAACCTGTTAAAACTATTACTTCAATCGTAAATTTCAACGAGCTTGGCCGGGCTTTTCATAGACAATATAGGGTTTAATCAAAGATAAAAACTGTTAATGGAATGCGATGCCATAATCATTCATAATAACCTGAAAGACACTTCGCGCCATGACGAAACTGACCTAACCTAACCCATCAAAAAAATAGGTTCCCTACAAAACGCAACGTCCATAATGCTTGCTAAGGTTGCGTAATCAACTGATCATTTAATAAATTTGGTCTGTTGATAAAATTGGAAGTGCATTCATTCATAACAAATAAATAGGTATAACCTTTGCGCATTGTAATTTTATACTTTATTTTTTGGTTCCTTTTTCATTAAAAAGAAAAGATTTCTTTATAAAAATGCGTATGTGTGAACTTCCGGCTGGGGCTTTGGGGTGAGGCATGTAACATTGGATGTAAGGTATTTTTTATTCATGCAAAACTTGTGCGACATTTTAAAATTATTGAATACGATGATAATGTCACTGCAAATTTTACCGTATAGTGGTGCGGTGCGGATACTACGCCGCACCGTCGTGCTGTGACTTTAGTGATTAGGGTAACGTTACTATTAACTTGGATACAGTCCAAACGATATAGAAACCGATCGTGAAGTCAGATGCTGTACCTCACTCTTGCACAATTTGGATTGCACTCCGCTTCTAATGCTCTTGGACTGTGCCGTATAGATGCCCTAGCTAAAATCGGGAAACTCGTTTTCGTGAGCAATGTTTGAATGCGGAGCGTGGGACCTGAAATTTTACTAAAATGGATTTGTGACGATGTCGTGACATAAATTATGATCGTGACTATGACGATGACATTGGCTTTGCGTAAGCAAAATTTAATAATAAACGACACCTAAGCTTCAAATTAAAAACAGCATATTTTTTATAATTAGGTCAGTGAACTTTGTTGAACTCCGTTATATAATATAACTTACATGCAGTTCTTGAAAATAGCATACCTTTGATTTTCGGCAACGACAGGAGCTTAATGCTTAAAATAATTTTAAAAGCAACAATACAATTAGGGTATTTGTTTATGAATATTTTTACAGCACAGAATTTGCCAAAGCAGGTTACAGAACACAGTTCTGCTTCAACATATTTTATCTACTGTGATGACATATTAATATTATCTTACTTTCTTAATATACTTGTTTCAGGAAACTGACGAAGAGGTTGATTCGGAAGAGGATTCATCTGAGGAAGGCTCCGTGTTATCAGTTGAGCCCAGAGCCGAGGAACCTGTCAGTATTGATTCAGATTCCGATCTTGATGGTGCTGACGATACATCACAAGAAAGTCAAACTAAGGATAAAAGCAATGATATCATAATTTTGGAAAATGATAACAGACCTGATGACCAGAATGGAAATTCTTTGGATTCCCAAAGTCCTGAAGTTCATGAGATCATAAGTGATAATGACAATGACGATTGTGTACTAACAAATGATGACAAGTCTAGTTCGAGTGTTAGTGATAGTAAAGTGAAGTTGCGACGTAGTAGTAGGGCAATAAAGAGAAAAATATATATCGACGAAGACATGGAAAATGGTGGTAATGGATCTGATATTGAAGAAGTCGAAATGGAAGACCCTTTAAATCGTAAAACTAAACCTATTGTTATCAATGATACTAAGGCTTTAGTTGCGATGGCGGTTAAGCAGGCCAAGTTAGGTGTGAACCATCAGAACCAAAAGAAGGAACCCACAGTTGTTATAATTGACACGAATTCTATAATGTCTGGAAAGACTGTGATGCCAGCGCCCGCGAAGACCTCAGTGGCAACTATGAGCGCTGAAAATTTATATCAGAGTATTGTAGCCCGTGGCACAACAGTCACTCCAGTAAGTAGCAAAACTAACACTTGCAATAGTACTGTTACGCAAAATGCTACTCAGTCAGCACAAACGTCCATATTGCCGTCTTTGACTGACGACATGTTTGTCGTAGAGGCCCCTTCGTTTATTGTACCTTACGTGTATGAGAAACCGTCTGTTAAGCCATTTAGAGAATTCGTGGATATATTAGGTAAGGAACTAGAAGAACAAAGAGCCAAAGAAGAGCAAGACAGATTAGAAAAAGAGAAATTGGAGAAGGAAAAATTGGACAAAGAGCGTAAAGAGAAAAAAGAGCGTGGCGAAGAGGAACAGGCATCAGACGAGGAGACAGAGAAAGCAGATAAGGACAGCCCTGTTGTCAAGACGGACGACGCAGAAGATGAAGAGAAGAAAAAGAAAAAAGCAGAAAAAAAAGGTACTGTCCTTACACTGTTCGCACTGCTATATTTGATTAGTCCTTTTAATATTATAAACTCGAAAGTTGTGGGGATGGGTAGGGAAATGGATGATGTATAAATAAATATTTGGCACACATGTACATTAACCTTAAATTACTTGGCATACTTTTTTTCCCGGAAAAATTACATAGTTCATGCAGGAAATTGATGACCGCAAAGTGCATTTCATTTTACGCAGACGAAGTCACGGGCAACAGCTAGGAATGGTTGGTATATCTATATGTATCTATCTATATAAATAAAAATGGATCACCGAAATGTTTGTACGCGCATAACTTCTGATCGACTGCACCAAATTGGATAATTTTTTTTTTGCGTTTATTACTCTCAGGAGAAGGTTCTTAATTAAAGAAATTTTAGAAAAAATACAACGGGGGCGAAGCCGCGGGCATCAGCTAGTTTTTTTATAAAGAAAACAAAATTAGTCGTACATATTTTTTTTTTAATATTTACAGAGAGAAGAATGCGTAAAAATGACGATGATGATGCTTCTTGGGATGGGGAAAGTTCCATAGATTCTGAAGATGAAATTAACAGTGATGAAGAAGATAAAACGGTTGTTATAAAAGACAAAGCCGATTCCATAGAAGAGATAAAAGATGTTACAGAATTAATTTCTGATAAGGTTACTTCCGGCAAGTCTGACAATTATTTTGATTGTTCTCTTGGAAAGTTCTTTATAAATATTGGACTTAATTTTGTACAGGAGTATGTACAAAATGATTTATTGAAACAACAAAATCGAAAGCTTTACAGGGAAAAGAAAGCTGGCCACAGTACCAAGGCAACAGAGTCTTCTATTACGTCCCTAATGAAGAATTTAGAGTTTAGTAAAGAAAACAACGCACCTTATCGATACCCTCAAATAAAATGTGAATTTTGTAGTTTCAAAACGGAATCTATGTTAGTAATGGCTCACCATTTGGAGACACCACACATGAAGAATAACGTTTATAAATGCAACTTTTGTGCATTTGAAATCCGCAGTCCTCATGACATTTTGTACCACATGGAAGCAGAGCATAACACGAGGGGAAAATTAGAGCGAGCGCCGGCTTACCACCAGTGTGCGAACTGTCCCTTCGAGGATAACGGCAAGGGCAAGCTCGCTCGCCATCTAATACCGTGCGCGAAGAAGTTCAAGCCTGAAGTTAACTTAGCGCCGCCCATAGAATGGGAACCGCCCGCTAAAATACCAAAGGTACTGTCTCTTTTATTTTGCTCTCTTTACAAGTTTTTATTTAACTTGCAACAATCATAATCATGAGTGTTGTGGTTTAAAAATTAATTCGATTGAGCTAAAATTTTGCATACTTTACGATAAATGGGTACTGAGGTTTTGGTGGTATGACCAGAGTTGTTTCCGCAAAACTCTTCAACGGATGATGGTACCGACTTGAAACGTGGTAAAAAGTACAGTCAGCAAAAAAATATAGTATCCCTGGCACAAGCGCCCTTCAGCGGTGGCTTGCCGCGGGCCGCGACTCCTGCCGCTGGAATTTCACATCACTGCGGTTTGGCGGTGCAGGCACCATTCGTGTTGGCGTCGTCATCAGTCTACGTGACTAACATTACTGTCCCATATTTCCTTTTTATCTATTTGCTTCTTAATCATGCTACGAAGTATCATATAATAGTACTGGAAATGTCTGGTGGTTCTATTGAAATTGTGTTTTTATCGTAATTTTTAACCCCCGACACTAAAAGAGGGGTGTTATAAGTTTGACCGCTATGTGTGTGTGTGTGTGTGTGTGTGTGTGTGTGTGTGTGTGTGTGTGTGTGTGTGTGTGTGTGTGTGTGTGTGCGTGTGTGCGTGCGTGCGTGCGTGCGTGTGTGGGCCAATCAACTTTTAAACCGACACTAATCTGTCCGCGACATTTTTCAAACAATTGCAGATTTTTGTAAGTAAACATGTTTTTTTTTTGTAATTTAATAGATGAATAGCATGAATACATGCCATCCTACGTAAGGTTAACCTATTAAACCGTGAAATATCTTGTTGGAAGTACGATTTTTTGGTAACGCCAGAGACAATTTTGGTAACGCAGGAGACGCCAAAAACGTCGGTTTAAAAGTTGATTGGCCCGTGTGTGTGTGTGTGTGTGTGTGTGTGTGTGTGTGTGTGTGTGTGTGTGTGTGTGTGTCTATGGCATCATAACTTTTAAGCGGGTGAACTAATTTGGATGCGTTTTTTTTTATTAGATAGCTGGTTTCTTGGCGATGGTTCTTAGATATGTTTTATCAAAATCGGTTCAGCCGTTTTAAAGTTATCAGCTCTTTTGGTATCTGCGGAAGGGATCTTAGACGCATAATGGGCGTTTACTTTATGTTCAAACATACGTGTGACAAAATTGCGTTGGGGGTTTTTAAAATTTTGAATTTATAGTTATCTTGTCAAAATAATAGAACCTATGTCTCGCTCACACTCATACATGTAGCGAAAAGGTGTCGCGGGTGACCGCTCGTGTTGGCATACGCGCCTACTTATATTGCAAGCGAATACAACTGGCCGCCACCATAGGCCGCGTGTGCCTTTAGTACGCTTTTTAGTGTTCCATAGTCAACTAGGAACCCTTATAGTTACGCCAAATGTTCGTCTGTCTGTCCGTCCGCGGCTAAGCTCAGAGACTGATAGTACTAAAAAGCTGTAATTTGACATGAATATATTTATGTCACGCCGACAAAGTGGTTAAATAAAAAAAAACAAATTTTTTTACGGTACCTCCCATAGACGTATAGTGGGGGTGATTTTTTTTTCTCGACTAACCCTATAGTGTAGGGTATCATTGGATAGGTATTTGAAAAAAAATAGGGGTTTGCTAAAACCATTTTTTGCTAAAGTGAATATTTTCGGAGATATTCACTCCGAAAGTTCAAAATAATGTGTCCCCTCCCTCTAACTTTTGAACCGCATGTCTAAAAAATATGAAAAAAATCAAGAAAAATAAAACTTAATAAAAAATTCTAGAAAAATTATTTTCAACTTAATCAGTTGAGCAGTTTTTAAGTTTTTGTAAAAATATATTTCTAAACTAAGATTGTAATTTAACCGCCACTGCAAGCATTTTTTTCTTTAAATAGGGATCTATAAGATCACGCTAACAGTAACTTCTTTCAAATAAAAAAAATGAAATCGGTTCATATAATAAAGAATTACATCTGAAAAATCATCAACATACATACTAGTTCTAGTAGACTCCAGATTAGATTAGTTACCCGATTCGCCGATGGATGGCGCTATACCGCCGACGTTGAAATTCGCGGTGGGAGTGGGAGTAGGGACCAAAACAACCACATTAATAAAGTATGCTAAGATTTTTTCGTACCTGCTACGGAACCCTATCTTGGGCGTGTCCGACACCCTCTCGGCCGGTTTTTTTATGATGCCGTTAGCACATGATTTAATAATACATTTTTTTTAATTCTTAGATTACGAGGTCGCGAAATAACATGTTGGGCTCATATCAGGGCGGTTTTGGCCGCTCGCCAGTCGGCAACAACATGGTTCGGGCGCCGATGAACATGGCGAGTCTGATGAGCGGTGTGGGGATGGGCGCGGGCAATTTCCGCGCGCGGGGCCGCACGCCGGTCGCTGCGCCGCCGCGCGCCCCTATGATGCGGGGTGTCATGGTGCGACACACTACGCCTGTGCAGGTAACTTACTGCACTATCACCATTAAGTCTCACAGATCAAAAAACCTGCGAGTGCCGAGTTTAATATTGAACTGGCTGGATGAAGCGTGAGAGCGGGCGAATGTACCTGACTACTGGCCTTATCGATTTACCGAAGCGCTGGATTGCCTTATTGCACCTGCAATTATTAGTGTCCCATGGGATTTGTGCATTTTAAAACATTTGATACGCTCTTACGAACGGATTTACTAGTCTACTATGCTGACGAATACTTTCATGCTGACGCAGTACCAGATAAAACAAAAGTGATTTTGCAGAAGAAAACTTGTGATATTTTTCTCATCATTCATTGTTTTATATACTGTTTTAAACTTTCGATTCATTGCTTTGCATTTATTTTTCACAGCTACTTGTCTGAGTATGTTGTTAACTGCACATGTAGCAGCAATTAGTTGTGGTATCTGTAACAGTTTTATGTTGCTTTTGCAGAACAACAACAAGAACGCAGCCCTGCCTAAGGCGATGCATCAACCGTCGATTTCTATCACGCCACTGCCGCGACAGCCGCAGCCGCCGCCGGCTCCGAGTCACCATGCAAAGAGTACATTTGTTATCTGTGAAATATGCGATGGCTACATCAAGGACCTCGAACAACTGCGCAACCACATGCAGTGGATACATAAAGTCAAAATACACCCCAAAATGATATACAATAGGCCACCACTCAATTGTCAAAAGTGTCAATTCAGGTAAATAATTTCAAATTTGTTTAGTTTTGTTGTCAAATACATTAATTTTTAAGAAACAACTGATACAATTATACCTTGACAAGCTAGTGCGCGGCGCTCGGCGGAACCCTGTCGCAGGGAGCCTCTGCTGTCTTTAACAAGATTGTTTTTAATAAGTGCGGCAAACGCTGACTGCGACAGGGTTCCGCGGAGGGTCGCGCACGAGCTTGTCGGACTATAGTCATCATACAGTGCTCTTTATGTCTGTCAACTGTTGTTTTACTGTATTAGTCTTTGATTTATACTTAAATAGATTGTCACCCATCTTCCTTAATGATCTATTAATAATGAGACTTTTTATAATTTTCAGATTCTTCACTGACCAGGGCCTAGAGCGACATCTGTTGGGGTCACACGGGCTCGTCACTAGCTCAATGCAGGAAGCGGCTAACAAGGGCAAGGATGCAGGCCGGTGTCCAGTGTGTGGCAGGGTGAGTTACATTCGAATTAAATGTTTGCCTTACAATTTACTATAAAAATAATTAAGATAGAAATATGATGATAGCTAGTTACCCTTTTATTGGTATGAGCAAAATAGTTGCCAGTCGGTGCTTTCAAACACATACTTTTTTGGCCACGTCTGAATAAACCATTTTCGGGTGTTTTAATTTATTTATATCCTACTATTATTTCCTTTTTATGCACATTTTGCTCACGTTTGGCGTAGTTTGCGTTGCCCGTGAAAGGGTTAAATTTGACTTTTAATCAAATGCATCTATTGTAAAAATTTAACTATCACCGCTCTTTGAGATACATAACCAAAAAACTCTTTATCTTGTGCAGGTATATCAATGGAAGTTGCTCAACCACGTAGCTAGAGATCATAATTTGACGCTTAAACCGGCGCACCTATCCTACAAGTGCACAGTGTGCACAGCGACATTCGGCATGTACAAGCAATTCGAAAACCACGTTTACTCGGCGCATAGTGTCGTCGCTAAGCGTGTGATGGACAAGAGCAAGGCCGCGCCTGCGCCGAAGAACGACTCGCTCCTCAAACCACTCAAGATCAACGACGAAATCACCATCATCCCGCAGCCGGTCAAGGCCGCTACACCTACGCCTAACAACGATAAATAAGGTAACGGGATATTTTTAAATCCTGTTTTAGTGATATGATTTTACACTATGTGTTAGTGTTGTATGTTAAAATTTTCAGTTGAGAATCCATACTTCCATAGTTAAAGTATTATAAATGCGAAAGTGTCTGTCTGTCGTTACCTCTTCACGCTTAAACCGCTGAACCGATTTAGATGAAATTTGGTATGAAGATAGTTTGAGACACCGAGAAGCACATATTTTATAATAAATTTAGTATATTAGAAAATATATTAAAAAAGGGTTGGCTAAAAAATCCTGGACAGACTATTTTTAATTATTTTTTAAAAAACGATTTTTAATGAAATGTTGCAACATAAGATAATAAGAAAATATAATAATACTAGCTTTTTTACCCGCAGCTTCGCTCGCGTGAACAATAATTATTTCAGAGAAGCATGCAATTAAGCAAGCAAGCTATTATGCAAGCAAGCCTGAAGCAAGCATGCACGCAAGCATGCAAACAGCATGCAAGCAAGCAAGCATGTAAAAAACATGCAAGCGACAGTCCTAACGGATTCTAGCCAGCGTGCAAGCAAGCATGCAAGCAAGCATGCAAGCAAGCATGTACGCAAGCATGCAAGCAAGCATGCAAGCAAGCATGCAAGCAAGCAAGCAAGCAAGCAAGCAAGCATGCAAGCAAGCACACAATCAAGAACGCAAGCAAGCACGCAAGCAAGCACGCAATCAAGCACGCAAGCAAGCACGCAAGCAAGCAAGCTGTCATGCAAGCAAGCATGCAAGCAAGCGTGCAAGCAGCATGCAAGCAAGCATGCAAGCAAGCAAGCTAGCATGCCTATGCTAGCGAGAATCCAAGCAGGAGGCCCAAATTTTCAAAATTAAAAACTGACATTAATTTATATTGACATTTTTGATTTCGTATTATCTTTTGAATGGAATGTCCGATTTCAATAATTCAAAAAACAATCAACAGGTTGTGTCTTGCATACGAAATAATTTATTTGGATAACCACTTGACAGTCCGGGCCGCGCGACCAATATGCCTCAAACCGTCCGGGTTTTTTATCGACGGACGCACCGCGCCACGCGTTCACTACTTTCTAACAAAAACGTCTGTATCTTCCGAACTTCAAGGTTTTAAATAAATAAAAAAATACTGAGACGTAAATTAATGTTTATTCTTTCGAATACTATTTATAAAACAATAGCACACATATAATTTTTTTGCATAAATCAAGGTCAAAGTTGTAAAATCGGTAAACTTGGCTGTAAGTTTCTTGTTTGACGACTAATAACTCGAAATATTGAGCGATGACCCCCTTTTTTTATTAATTATAAAAAAACTACAGTTTTTCACCTTTAAAATGATACTACAATCTAAACACAGCGTTCCCAGTGAGTTAGCAAAATAAATTAATCAAGTTGCCTACTCCTCGCACCATTTATAATTTTGTGAAACTGATTTTGTAGCAAGATGGCCGCCCGCGTAAGGCTGCCTGCAACCGATACTAACTTTACAGTTCGTGCATACTATGGTATCCATTGTCACGAGAAAGTAAATTTCGTCAAAAAACTAAGTTTAATTTCTTTTTTGTTTTTTATTTTTTTGTTTAAAGAAATAATTTACATTACATGAAATCGGTAGCTGATGCATTTCGCCTGTTTTAATATTATTTTTATTAATTTAATAATTAAACCATTCTTAAAAACAATAGCACCTATAGCAAAAACTTAAAAAATACATACAAACAGAAACAATAATGCCAAACACCGAATAATCAAGTCACACGAGAAATAGTTTGTACAAACCCTTATTTCAGATGTATTTTCAAATGTCCATGGATACTCAACCATCCACAGCATAAAACCTGAGGAGCACCGTAAATGTTTTGATGAATCCTTGGCGAGTGTGACATATTTCCCAAATAAAAGTTTATTAATCTAATCTTCATAAACCAATCGTCAATATTTATTGTATATTTCAGTAATCAGGGCGTCAAGTTACTAAAAATTTGGCTATAAATCTTCACATTCCCAGCACCAAAAAAAAAAACCTCGATGTTTTAAATTGAAATTGCACTGTATTTACACTCACATTCAGTAGATTTAAGACGGAATCATAGAAAAAAAAAACATTTCTGGTTATTTTTATGTACAATAACCCTCAAAACTATGTAATAAATGTTAAATACTTAAGACATAACGGCACGTTATCCACAAACACTGACAATCAAGCGCAGAATTCACAGGTCACAGCGAAATGTTTTTTTTTTACCGACAAGTAGTCCGCCACTACTGCCATCTATATTTTTTAGGGCTAATAATTTAGTCAGGCTACGTTTGTGCATCAATACATTTTGTAAATAATGCCGGGTATTTTTACTGGATGGCATTGAAATCAACTATTCATTCCTCCACCTTTTACGATACTAAGGTATCCGCGGACGGGTTGACGCATATTGGTTTTGGATATCATGGTATCGTCGAACTATCAAGTGGATAAGAATTAATACAAAGGTATGGATAACATGGTCTGATTTTCATAGGCATTTCTGTCATCTTTAAAAATGTAAAAAAGTAGTAATAGTGACATAACTACAATAGTTGGACGTATGGTCTCGCGAAGTTTTTTGTAGATATTGATACGTTCTATAATATTGTAGTACATTTTTTTGTTCTATCATCAATACTTTCTGCAGCGCATGCGATGAAAGACATTTTATGGCTAATTTTTTTACACCTTGGGTTGGTTTTAGTAAGATTTTCTGAGGATCTCTAATTTTTTCTAGTAATAAATATAGCCTATGTTACTCAGTGATAATGTAGCTTTCTAACGGCAAAATAATTTTTGAAATCGGTCCGGTAGTTTTTAAGTTTATTCATTACATACAAAAATACAAATCTTTCCTCTTTTTGGCAACCCAGTGTTTGTCCAGGTAAATAATAGGCAACCCAACGGCTGCACATTCTATACAGGTTGATTCACAAGAGCTGGCACGAATGGATTGAATGAGCGAATGAAAGTATCTATGTGTTACCTATTTGAATACACTTCACACCAATATGAAAATGTCTTGCATCAGTCATTGTCCTACAAAAATGTCAAAGTGACATTACTTTCGTTCAATCCATTCGTGCCAGCTCTTGTGAATCAACCTGTACGTTTTATACTTTAAGTCAGGACAAAATTTTCTTATTATCTTGATGTTGCAACATTTAATTAAAAGTCATTTTTTAAAAAATAATTAAAAATAGTGTGTCCAGGATTTTTTTAGCCAAACCATTTTTACGTGGGGCATAATGAAAGTTTCTGGAACTAGCCATTTATAAAAAGAAAATTAAAAAAGCAATAGGCAATAGGACAGCAATAGGATAGCAATAGGATTTGAAAAAATATTTCTCTGGCAGTATATTACTTTTTAATTTACGAGACTGTCATTTGTTTTTTCATCGTGGTGTTGGATTGAAATTTGTGTGTCGCTGTTGCAATTAATTTAAGTCGTGAAAATTTTCGATCCATGATTTTTTACGATTTCCGATGTGGATTAAGTCAGCAAGAGAGTTGTCAAAGACTTCTATTAGCATTTGTTGATGAAGCCCCATGTCGTAGCTCTGTCTATTCGTGGTTTAGTGAGTTTAGACGAGGACGTGACCATCTCCATGACGATGAACGTGAAGGCCGGCCAGCAACTGCGGTTACCGATATTAATATTAATACTGTACGACAACTAATTGAAACTGACAAAAAAATTACATGTCAGCAAATTCGTACTACCTTAGGAATTGGAATGAGCCAGGTCCAAAAGATATTGCATTTGCATCTGAAGGTTCGGAAACTTTGCACCCGATGGATACCGCATGATTTATCGGAAGACCAGAAACGACTGCGCGTAGAGTGGTGCCGCAAAATGATAAAAAAAATTGACGGAGGACAATCAATGGCTGTATATAACATCATGACAGGTGACGAAACCTGGGTATACTGCTTTGAACCGGAAAGAAAAAGTCAATCGGCTGAATGGGTCTTTCCTTTTGAAGACTTGCCGACGAAAGTAAAAAAGAGACGAAGCACAGGTAAGAAAATGGTTGCTTCGTTTTTCGGTAAATCGGGACATTACACCACTGTCACTTGAAAACCAAAAGACAGTAACTGCAGATTTGTATGTGAACACGTGCTTGCCCAAAGTGTTTGAAAAAATTCGTGAAAAGCGTCCCCGTAGCAAAATAGTCCTTCATCACGACAACGCGTCGGCACATTCCGCTAAAGCAACGAATGCGTATTTGGAGGCCTCAAATGTAGAATCAATGACTCATCCGCCATACAGCCCTGATCTTGCACCATGCGATTTCTTTTTGTTCCCAAAGATTAAAGATAAACTTAGAGGTTTACGGTTTACAAGTCCGGAAATGGCAGTGAATGCTTTCCACGAGGCCATCGAAGAAGTCCCTAAGGAAGACTGGACCCACTGATTTTCACAATGGTTCCAGCGAATGCAAAAATGTGTAAATAGGGAGGGTATATACTTGGGTATATACTTTGAAAAACAATAAATGTGTCATAACGATAATGCGTAGTCTTATTTTTTAGAATCCAGAAACTTTCAGTATGACCTAAAGTAATATATTTTCTAATATACTAAATTTATTATAAAATATGTTTCATTCTATTATCAGCTCGGTGAAGGTTGATGTAGGTTCAGATCTTAGACTAATAGGATAGTTTTATTCCCGGAAAACTGCGTAATTTCCGCGGGATAGCGATAAACGACTTCTTTGCAGTCGGAGTCGCGGGCAACAGGTAGTATTCTATATTATCAAAAAAGCAATATTTGTGCGTAAATATATATGTGTATGTTTTGAGATTTCGGAAACGGCTTAAACGATTTTGGTGATAATGCTATGTAGGGTTTTGAGGACGAAAAATCGATCTAGCTAGGTCTTACTTACTGAGAAAACGAGTTTTGCCGATTTTGCAAACATTGGGCAACACGTGGTCGCTCCGGTACTGGTTATTATCGTATACCGTTACCGCAAATCAACTAACACCAATATAATAATATACATTCCAGGGATTAGCAGTAGCCTATTGTCAATCTGGAATAGTGTAGCTTTCTATCTGTGAAAGATTACGGTTTAGCCTGGAGAAGTGCCCCACTGCTGAGCGAAAGCCTCCCCGAATTTACTTCATTTGCCCCGGTTTTTAACAGTGTCCAGCCAGTTGTTAAGGAACGCGTCGAGATGGTCCCGCCAGGGCCTCCTGGGTCTATCACGCCGTCGTCATCCATCATGTTGTATCCAGTCCGTGGCTGTTTTATTGCCTGCCCAGTTCTGTGAAAGATTAAGTTCAGTAAAATCGGTTTAGTAGTTCCAAAGATATTCCTTAACACCACCAAACAGTTCACTTCTTTATTATATTAGTATAGATTTGATAGATGTTTTCAAAAATTAAAATATTTTATACTACCAAATAAATGATCACCAAAATTGCGTTTGGCTTCTATACGACATGTATGAAACCGAGTTGATGGAGAAACTCCATTTCTGCGTAATAAACTTCGCGCCTTGACGCAACTCCTCCTAATTTAACCCATCATAATCGGAATCCATTGCAACGTAACGCGCATTAATTGGTTCGCTAAAATTTGGTGACCAATTTTGTTTGGCAAGAAAAATTCGAGATGAAAATATTTTTGGTGGTTATTTATTATAAATTGATTGCATTTATTTTGAACAGGAGATGGTTTTTGTCTTTGTGTAACACTTGAATTTCTGTGACCAGCGTTGTATTGCGAATGATTTTTCTGTGATGAAGTTGTCCAATGATATTTTCTAATTTCCAGCTTTGTAATTTTTCTGTCATCATATTATAATGCCTTTATTTTGAAATTATAGGTACTGCCAATGTAAGCACTTAAGTAATTAGCATTAGTTAATAATGAAAATGCTGTATGACAAATGAAGTTAGCAAAAATACTTGAAGTCAGTCTTCTTTTCAAGATTTTATTTAATTTACCGTGATGGTATATTTATATATACCGTAATAACATACTTGTTTTCTCATGCGTTGCGTAATAAAATGTCTGCAGAAAATTGTATTACTGCTAAATAGCGAACGTCTTATTTTTTCTCTAGAAACTGCTTTGCATTATACGTATAAATATTTGTGTAAATTTGTAAGAATATGTACACATCAACCTTATTGCTGTGGTAATAAGGTTACATATGTACAGTCATGGTAAGAAAACCTTCGTCAGTTATCAAATTCATTCCTTTGTCAAGTCGTAAACTCTTAGTACCTTTTGAAACTAAAGCACTATGCAAACAACTGCACATAAAATTATACTTACATAGTACGATAACAAGGATCAAATTAGTGTTACACCTTTGACCTACGTCTAGTTTCATATCAACAACAAACCTTTTTAAAAGCCTATTTAGTCATTACAAACTTTTAATAAGTTATGATTATCTTCTGTTTAATTGTCAATGTCTATCACTGTCACATATTTTTGCAATAATAATTCATTGCTCCGTCGTGTTTGTAATTTGATAATGCCGAGGAATTTAAGCATCGAGGAAAGAGCTGCAATTATTGCAGACCATGAAGTTGGGTATAATATTAGCGAAATTTCGTCAAATCTCAACATAACAAGAGATACTGTAAGGTTCTGGATCAACAGACACGCGGAAGAGGGCACTCTTACTGATCATCGCCATACTAGGTCTGGACGCCGCCCGACTCTCACGCTTGCACAATTAGATTTTATGAGGCAAAAATATGAAGAAAATGGTTTTGAGAAAACTAGTTTTTTTGCTGAAATGTTTGACGTGCCTCCAAGAACAATAAGAAATGGATTGCACTCTATCGGATTACATCACCGCCGTCCTGCCAAAAAAGTGGCTTTAACTAGTGCTCACAAAGCTCAACGTTTAAGTTTTGCCCGATCATATGTAAATTTCGATTGGTGTCACACTATTTTTACGGATGAAAAGAGCTTTCAATCATCTCAACATGGTAGACTACACTTGTGGAGAACAACTGGAACGAGGTATTTGGAGGACCATATTGTGCCAAATTTCAGTTCTGGGCGCATATCCGCCAACATTTGGGGTTGGATGTGTGCTGATGGAGTAGGCGAGCTTGTTGAACTTCCGCCTAGGGCAAACGCAGCAAGTTACATAACCGTTCTGGAGGACAGCATGCTTCCAAGCGTTCGTACTGTATTTCCGGCTGCAGAACTAACCGAGTTCAATTATGTCCACGACAACGCCCGTATCCATACAGCACGTATCGTGAACGAGTGGTTCCATCGGCAACCTGAGGTGGTGGTGATTCCTTGGCCTGCAAAATCGGCGGATATAAACCCGATCGAAAATCTCTGGGGTTTAATGGTGCAGCGGTGGGTAAATGATAATGAAAGGAGCAAAGCAGCTGTTGTTGAACATTGCCGAAGCGTTTGGGAGGGCTTCAGAGGCACTGACATATGCTCTCGTCTTGTTGGCTCAATGCGAGAGCGACTACAAGCTGTGATTGATGCGAATGGCGGTTATACTCGATTTTAGTTAAGTTTTGTTTATTTTAATAAATTTTACCATAATTACAAATTATGTTTACTATTTTATTTACTTTTACTACTATACATCCACGAGACGGCACGATTGAACACGAACTCAAGCCACATGCTCGTAAACAAGATGACACAGTTGTTATCGTTATCTCTTTCGTATGATAAAAGCAATTTATCCTAGTCTCCGATATTACACGAGCATTCACGAGGCACTATGAAGTTTTGTAGTCTAAAAAGTTGGTAACCTTTAATTGTAACTGTCATCCCGACTGGCGGCGAGTGACAGCCGTTTCACTGACAGCAACATGACGGTCGTTATACTCAATCGGTAAAGCAGAGTATCGCTCATACTGAGCAAACGAAAATAGATTTTAAGGTGACGAACCTTTTCTTACCCCGACTGTACTTTTGGGACTTCGTGTTGTATACATACATAATGGTGACCTTGGATGTATATCACCAACTAGTATGTTGTGCCATCCAAAAATTTTAAAATGCTTTAATAATTCAAATGGATGGAATTAGGAGTTACTCTGCAGAGGCTTTTATATGCATGAACTAAAACCGTTACCTTGGTAAAATTTGTTTTATTTTACTTTTAATTCAATTGAAAACGAACTGTTTTCATTAAGTTCCTAAGCTGAGTTGGTGGTTGTTTCAGATGAGCAAGTCGAAAAGCTGCCACGTGTCAGCTACCACGCTGCTCGTGGTTTCGTGGCCTCCTGCCGTCGCCACACGCCACTCGCCACTCGCCACACGCCACTCGCCACTCGCCACTCGCCACCTCCGTCTCCGTTCCACGGGGCCGTCATCACGTGTCGCACTAATAGCTAGTGTACATTCCAATCACATCAAATAATTTAATGTCTAGATTTAAAGCCGTTTGTAATTTACGTGAATAATAAGGTGATCCGTTTTTAATTTAAAGCAATAAATAGACGGCTGGTTTCGCCACTAAAATATTCTAATTTCTCTGTAAATGTTGTAAGTTCTTCAAAAATAATAATTGTGTGTGCACTATTATTAGCTAGCTTAGGGAAAACCGTGCACTGCCTTGGCTTAAGAATAAATAAACAAATGAAGCCAGTGATTTTTAGAACAAGAATTTCGTAGCGTTATACAAATTCAGGCTACGTTTTCGAACATTAATTTTAAAATAACATGGCTAAAGTTAGATAAAAATTAAAATGTGGACACTGCGAGTGTCGCAACGGTGGTAATTGAAACTTGATAAATGTTCAAAATTTTGCAAGTCGATGGTTTTTCAATTGGAATGTATACTAATCGCTTAAGGCATTGTTCAATTGTAGGCTCTATATACCTCAAGATTTTTAACGAAGAAATAAAATTGAGATATATTATGTTTCTGTGGTTATATCATGTTCCAAAGTTTTGGCAGGTGAACTCGTTGGAACATTTTTGATTTACGTATAGTATATATAATATATATGATTGTGTGAGGCTTGTTATTGCCTCGTTTTATATTATATGTATAATGTTAGGTAAACGAATTATCTGATATTTGAATGTTGAGCACCGAAATTAAACGAATTTAAGATTTGTTGGCGCTGTTTTTAAACCGAGATTGTCACTGAGCCGATTAAATGTTGTTGATCACTAGCCTAGTACTGCTACTGACACGCGTCACGGCTCGCACTTGGTATGCCACAAACCATAACGTTGTGGTAAGCTCCTGTCACAGTACTGAATTTGCACTGATAAATGATTATTATATCAGAAAGAGGGTAGTTAAATATGTTTACATAATACTAAGTAAAGAATAGTCTCGTTAATGAGACATCCTACAGCTAGTTTTATATGCAGTGTTACGAATTTTTAACGATTTTATATTTGAAAATCATATTTAAAGCTAATATGATCCCAAATTGACGAGCAAGTCGAAGGTTGGATTAGATTTGTTTGCATCATCTCATTTTACGTTTTTTATGATACAAATTCCAAAGGTATGTTTCATAGTTTGTGTGTAATTGTGTATAAGTATTAATTATTTAAAACTTGCCACTCTTAATAAAATGCCACTAGTTTTTGTCTGAATGGCATTTATCCCGTCTTAGTAGCGCTTCACGGGTTGCACTCTTGCCGCGGGCTAGTGGCGGTCGCACCGACTTAATATCGGTCATCGACTTTGCTTTTTCCTCTACTACTCTACTCCTGGCTTAGTACGTATTTTCCAGTAACTAGTTGATGTCAAGAGCAAGAGAAGGAACCCTAATAGGATCACTTCGTTGTGTATCTATACGTGTATCAGTCTGCCACCACTGTATCCCCAGGACCGCATAGAGGTATAAATGTTAAAATAAATATAAACTGCGTACGGCTATGGTTTTTCATAACTGCAAAAAGAAGTTTCCATGTCCAAAATAGGGTACTTCCTGTTAACATACAATTACGAAATTTAGTAAGAGGTAAGGCCTCACAACACAAGTCGAGGAAGCATCCGTATATTACTGACTGACATGTCTTGTGAGAATAATGGAACATTTGCACCAAGCCCAAAAAAAACTCAGTTTTTAAAGAAATGCTGTATATGAACGCATTTTTCGCCTCCGTTATGGAACTCTCGGTGCTACTCAATCTAGCCCGGTTTTTTATGGTTTTGAATACAGATTGGAGCTTTTGTTTAATTTCTTCCATTTTTTTTTCATTAAAATAAAATTACAATTAGTATAACTCAAAACTTAGCGTCTTTACCTAAATATCTCACATTTTCAGTAGTTCCATCCCAATCTGTAAGGATGTCCAGTTACTTGTCACCTTTTACACGTCCTTATTTTGAAAACTGGGTCAACCTCCCGACGTTTCACAGTTTAGTTCCAGTTTAGTATACTGACGTGATTGATAAGAGGATAACCTGATGTACGAATTAACTAAGTTGTAGAACTGACCAATTATTTGATTTCCTTTTCGACTTTTAATAATAACCTAGGATCTGCTTATTTTATATTAACCCTTTATAAGGCCCCATTTATTGGAGCATACTACCCCAGAATCAAAAGCAGCTATCGAATACATACCTGTCAAAGGATATTTTTAAAGCTAGTAGTATTTTTAATAATTACAATGGATACTGTAACTTATTACTGAAACAATAAGGCTGAATTTCCAAGTCAATGTATGTGCACACATTAAACGTGCTTTTAATTGATACTACATAATATTAATTAGGTAACATAATTTCGCTAAGGTTTAGATTAGCTTTGAATCTGATTTTCGCGGAGGGGTGATATTTTTAACGCCGAGTATATATTGCAAGTGGGTTGACTAAAAAATTTCAGTCCAGAATATGATTAATTAATTTTTCATTTTTTTTCATCATTTTACCGTTTCGGTTAATACACAAATGACGTACCAATCAAAAGTATAAAGCCTATAGAATATGCAAACGTTAGGTTGACTAACCAGACCAGTGCAAATATCGATTTACCTGTGTTTACCTGTTAAAATTCAAAAGTTCTGTCCGTTCTGATTAAAAGTTATGACCGGAAAAAGTAATCAACCTAACGTTTGCATATTCTATAGGCTTCATACTTTTCATTGGTAGGTCAATACCTATACCTATTTGTCTATTAACCGAAACGTTGAACTGTAAAAAAAATATATGTATATACAGGGTTATTTGTAATTCACTGACATCCTCTTAACCCTGAATTCCTATCACTCAAACAAATGTTTAAAGTTTTACGACTTTTTAAAATGAAGCACTTTTTTTCCCATACAAATACACAGAGTATCGTAAAAATAAGAGGAAATCTCAAATTTTCAAAACGTTATTACACCAAAAATATTAAGTTATGACAAAAGCCGTAAAACAAAAAACGTTTGTTTAAGTGGTAGGAGTTTAGGGTTAAAAGGATGCTAGTGAATTACAAATAACCCTGTATACTGGACTGAAATTTTTTAGTTAACCCACTTGCAATATATTTGTTAACATATTTAATTTAATATAAAATACTTTTCATCCATTAACCAGATCGGTGTAGGTCATTGTATAAGCGGATCCTAGGCTATAATAAAAAAATTATGTTGCACAGTTGGTAGTGGTCAGCTAATCAGGGTAAATTTAGTAGCGTATTCGTGTTTTTTTTTATTTTTATTAGCTAACCATTACTGTACGTCAACAAAATTTATACTATGCTGTAAGAATAACTGATAAAATGGCAAATTTTGTTAGTCTGCATGTAAGTTTAATTTTATAGGTCAATTTCAAAACTAAATAAATGTAATGTTTTTTTAGAAATCGGCAATAAAAATCTATGAACACATAAAACTGTACGTTTGGTCCCTATTTCATAAACCTGGAAAGCTCGTTAGCCAAGCCTGGTTTAACAGAACTCGTCAAGTAAGCAATGTACCTATTTCGAATTTCACAGTAACTTTTCGGTTGTCTTGTTTATGAAATAGCGGCCATCCATAATTTCCGTCACACCTGTTTTGGTAATTTTAAGACCTCCTACCCTTGTTACACGGATTATTATGAAAATCAAAATGATTTTAATCGAACATGACAAATCGTGGATGTGACCTCAGAAGGGCAAGGTGTTATTATGTGATTTGTCGTAGTAAAGTTATTTATCATATTCTAGCGGTTTGTAGTGTCAAGTTCGTTGTCATATTGTACCAGAAACCGTGTAATGTAATCTATTGAACAAGTCTTAAGCTGTTAAGTTACAACTACTTTAGTTTACTTAAAGTGCCTTCTATATCTTAATGCATTCTATCAAATAGTACATACGAGGTAAATAACTATGAGGTCGCTTTGAGGCTACAAGGTACAGAGATCAGGCGCGTCATCAGACAGGTTAAATTTATCAAAGGTTTTTGTAGTTTTACGCAGCCGTGAACTTATTATTATAGCTGGTGTGTTATAGTTAATCTAGGGATGTTATGTAGCTTAGTTGCTATATATAACACAAACTATCAGATACTCAAAAATATAAATCATCGAAAATCGTAACCATAATTTGGTATATAGTTTCGTTTCGCCTAATTTCGAGTAGGATCGGAGTTATCATAAATTCCACCGGGCCCTAATATTTTCTATTTAATATAATATCAAAATATCTGTAGCTGAAACTATCGAATAATCCGAAATATGTATAATCTGAATTCTGAATCCTAAATATTTATCCATGACATCCCTGGATTAATCTTAAATTGTGCAGGATATCATTTTGAAAAGTAGGTTCTTGTGGAACGGTCAGTTAACAAAATGTAACCTGTAAGGTTGACTTTAAATGAAAGCAAATTAATAAATCAAGAAATTATGAAAAAATATAGGGTTGTAATGCCATAAAGACCATACAGCTGCATTTCTTTATAATGAGCATCAGTTAAAATTAAGAATTTAAAAATTTTCAAATAATATTTCTCGTCTTTGAGTAAGTCCGTTAGAGTTTAACCTGCAAACCAATTTGTCGCGGTTACAAAGTTAATTTCTCCAATAAAATCGTAAGTATTTCATGAAATGTTGCGATAAAACTAGTCTTCAACCATTGTCTCCGTTCACTGAACAAAGAAGCAAACGATTCCTTGCCGAAAGGAAAAGGAAGAATAAACCTTAAATTCTACTAATTATACCGAAGTAGACAAAAAGATTGTAAACACCCGTTACGGAAATATTTGAATGTTTATTTAGTATATAATAAGTAACTTTCATGTTAGTTTCTTTTATTCGTGCATTATTTTAAAGTAATACGGCGTTTTTCATTCTCTGCGTGTATTGAAATTAGTCTTGTCCTGTCAAAATCCCTCCAATATTAAAAAAGGAGCTGTCTCGTTACGGGATATATAGTGGAATTACTGGCAATACACTATTTACTCGGTAGATTCACCATGGCGCGGTGAAGGTGGTCACTATTATCTGAACACGCTTCAACCTCCACAACAATAAGTTTGCGTGCGTATGTTTTTAGGAACTTTCACTGCTCCGGTGTAGGAACCTACCTGATGGCGACTGCAACTTTGTTAAAATCCGCTGTTATTACAAAAATATATTTAGTTAACAGTTGTTTAATTTTTTTTTGAATTATGTAATTAATATTTTCAATTTTATAGATTTTAAAAACTGTACAAATCCGATTACGCAACGGAATTTCACATGACAAATAGTGACCGTCTGAAAATTCAGTAGCTCTTTCATAAAGAATACCCTAATAATATTTTCCTTCAAAGAATTATTTACCATGATTCAAATAGGTAGTTTAATATTGAGAAAACATTTAGAAATCTTTGTTTTAGACAAGGTAAAGACCAACCATGTGTTTGTGTTAACGATTACGCATTCCTAATTTTTAACAAAACTTCTCTGTAGTAATAACGGAGGTGCGTGGTAAAATATTTATTATTTAAATTAAGGATTTTTAAATTAATAACTAGTTCGAACGAAAGTATAAAGAAATAATTTAATTACCTAAGTAATTAGCGTCCTATTGTGTTTTTTGATTTTTATGTGCGTTGCATGTTTGATGATTGCGATTAGTAGAGAACCTAAATAATTTAGGTTAAAAGTAACTGTAATAAATGACAGGAAAATGATTCAAATTTGTAACACTTTTGTTATCTGTAAATATTAGGTATCGTTTAAGTATTTGTAATAAAGATACCTTACCATAAAATTAATGTTTTAATCGTGTAGTATTTGGGCAACCGAGATTCGCTTGGGCTAAAAGTCGAAAACGCAGGTTTTCCCGGAGATAAGACCAAGCTAGATCGATTGTTCTCCCTCTAAAACCGTCACAGCAAATTTCATCGAAATCGTTAGAGCCTGTCCGTCAGGAATATACAAGAACTAGCGACCCGCCCCAGCTTTGCACGGGTGCAACTATATTATGCATGTATAATACATATAAATCTTCCTCTTGAATCACTCTATCTATTAAAAAAACCGCATCAAAATCCGTTGCGTAGGTAAGATGTAAACATACATAGGGACAGACAGACAGCGGGAAGCGAGTTATAAAGAAACCCGGAGTTGGAATAGCACGTTACCGTTTATTGCGAATATAAAGCAGCCATTATTTTTTAGGGTTCCGTATCCACAACAAACGGGACTCTACTACTACTGAGACTCCGTTGTCCGTCTGTTTGTCTGTCTGTCACCAGGCAGTATCTCATAAACCGTGATAGCTAGACAGTTGAAATTTTCACAGATGATGTAACATGTACATTTAAAAAAAAACTTGTACTCAGCTCGGGAATCGAACCCGGACGTTTTGAAAAATAAAACTAACACTATTTCTATTTAGAAACATGATGTCCAAAATTAATAAAATGCATTGTTTTCATATCCTTTCATTTATTTTAGTAGGTGTTCGAAATGACTACCATTTTTTTTCAATACAACACACTTGTATTAAGGTAGGTACCTTGATTCGGTCAGTATGGGAAAGTCTGAAACTACAAGAGTGTTGTATTGAAAAAAAATGGTAGTCATTTCGAACACCTACTAAAAATAAATGAAAGGATATGAAAACAATACATTTTATTAATTTTAGACATCATGTTTCTAAATAGAAATAGTGTTAGTTTTATTTTTCAAAACGTCCGGGTTCGATTCCCGAGCTGAGTACAAGTTTTTTTAAATTGTATGAATGCAGTTTTTCTTATTACGAAAATCGATGGCATGGTTCCTAAGAACAGATCTTCGTATGTCTTATAGTTTCAGATTTTCCCATACAAACCCGCGCGAAACCTAGATTGCCAGGCCCTCTGTGTAGTATCAACGTCATCACAGTGATGACTTTTGGACCTTGTCACTTTAACGTCACGTTTGAAAAGCCATACGAAATTATGTAACGACTGAATGCGACAAAGTACAAAAGTGATCACTTATTTATGACGTTGACTGTACTACCATACCGGGGCTTGAAGAAGGGAGGTGGCGCATTGACGCCGGCGCAGCGGCAGTAGTGAGTGAACATGTATCGGTGGGCGGTTCTGTGGCAAGCCTCGACGCTGCTTCTCGTTGGAGGCACGCTGGATTTCGGATACTTCGCACGGCTGAGACCTGATTTGCTGAGCTCGCAGGTAATCCAACTATCTCAGTATGCATTGCGATATTAGTTGACATTTTTGACGACTTGTAGCTAGATAGCAAGTTCAAGCAAACCTCCAAGTCTCTTTTTAAGAAAGATATTATAACAACAAAATCTCACACTTCAGTAAACCGAAAGCAAAGCTTAAAATGGACTGAAATGGCTCTCAATATCTAGTCAGATGAGTAATTAGGTACATTGCCATCACACTTGCTCGATGCTCGTAAACATCGCCATAACATACAAGCTAACTTGGGTGTAGGTTAAATTTTTAAAACCTTTAATAAAACTGGCGTTCCTTTTGCCTCTATTACAGTCCAGGGACTGAAATGGCTTTATTTAATTGTGGCATTAATTAACTATTCTTTTTTTATTTGTGAACTTCAACGCTGGCTTTATTTATACACTTAGATCTTTGGCCTATAATGCGATTGTAAAAAAAGTCCTGAAGTATAATAGTAGATTGTTCAACAAGGGACTAAAACAAGCCATAATGACAAGATATTTAGCCACCCGAGCACAGCGAGGTTATGGTAGTTTAGTCTCGCGTTAAACACTCTACTTTCACTTGGAATGCGAGGAAAAAAAACATCATTTTAAATATACAAAATTACAATATTAATTTTTTACAACGAAAGCTCATTACGAATAATGGGCATAGATCTGTTCAAAATTCAAATACTTAGCAAAAAACTTTTTTATTTTTTTTCCTGATTCGCCCGTTGGGACAGGCTAAGGTCCGGGACCATTATCGCCTCGTTATCAGTTGAGAAGCAAAAAACTTTGTCCGCGGTTTTTTCTTTTCTTTTATTTTTGTAAAGTGACGCTTTAAATGCTTGCATAATTAGCCAACAGATTAAAACTTGAAAACTACCTACCTATTTTAAAACTAATTGGACTATGCACAATAAAATTAATTCATCCTTAATATAATTAAATATATTAATTTTCGTAATCACTCTTTTATCATGTCATGTCATGATTTACGAAATTAAATCTTTTTTTTAAATATTTTTGCACTGTTGTCATTTTGAGGTTATTTCCACGCCCAAAAGGCTTTAACAGACCGAAGCGCGGGACATGCGCGCGATGCCACGGTGCGTCCGCAGCGCGCTTCGGTCTGTGGAAGGCTTTAAAATTGTCTATACCTACCCAGTCACTCAAAATAAGCGATAAGGCTGCGTATCCACCGGAGCTGTGCGAGGATGCGTTGCGAGGGATGTGTTTGTCATGAACCAATAGAAACACTTCATTTAAAAGGTCCTAAGTGAATGAAGTGTTTCTATTGGCTCATGACAAACACATCCCTCGCAACGCATCCTCGCACAGCTCCGGTGGAAACGCAGCCTAATCCTCCATTCAAAACACCGTGATTGGCAGTTTAGGGGTTTAGATATGCAGAGACTAAAGCACTAAAGTAACAATTTAAGAGCTTGAGAAAGAAGTGAAAAATAAATGTAAATTATCAAATGATTTTGTAACGGGAAGTAAAATATTAAATGAGAACAGGGTGAGTTCAAAAATTTAAGTTTGGCTTGACGATGAAAAATGTGAATGTGAAACATACATGGACTGAATACCTAACCAGGACTGAGTACTGCGACAAAAAAAATAACTAGTGGTTTGCATCTCGTTCTAATTAGGGTGATCAAGTAATGGTGCGAGTGGGACACAATACACTAGTTTCTCTAGTTTGTATGTAATCTCTCGGACCGCTGTCTCTAGTTGCCATTATTAAACTGTATGGCTTGGTAATATCCATGGGTCACTTTTGATTGACTAATAAAAGTTAGTACTCAGTCCTGGTTAGGTATTAAGTCCATGGAAACTTATGACTCACGGGCGGTAGGGAAATTCCAAAACAACTCGATACGACCCTACGGAGAGTAGGAGTAACAGTCGACTTCAGAGTGCTTAGTATAAGTTTTTACTTCACCAAATACTTCTCGATCGCGTTTACGTAAAAAAAACAATTCTATGGAAACATATGACAGCGCCTCCGCGCTCGCGCGTCCATGTTTCCATAGAATTGAATTTTTTACGTAAACGCGATCGAGAAGTATTTGGTGAAGTAAAAACTTATACTAAGCACTCAGTACGCTTAGTATAAGTTTTACTTCACCAAAATACTTCTCGATCGCGTTTACGTAAAAATATCAATTCTATGGAAACATAGACGTGCGCGCGCGGAGGCGCTGTCCATGTTTCCCTAGTCATTGATTTTTTTACGTAAACGCGATCGAGAAGTATTTAGGTGAAGTTAAACTTATACTAAGCATACAGAGTGCTTAGTATAAGTTTTACTTCACCAAAATACTTCTCGACCGCGTTTACGTTAAAATTTCAATTCTATGGAAATATGGACGCGCGCGCGCGGAGGCGCTGTCCATGTTTCCATAGTAATTGATTTTTTTACGTAAACGCGATCGAGAAGTATTTTGGTGAAGTAAAACGTATACTAAGCGTACAGTATGCTTAGTATAAGTTTTACTTCACCAAAATACTTCTCGATCGCGTTTACGTAAAAAGCTCAATTCTATGGAAACATGGACGCGCGGCCGTGGAGGCGCTGTACGCTTAGTATAAGTTTTACTTCACCAAAATACTTCTCGATCGCGTTTACGTAAAAATTTCAATTCTATGGAAACATGGACGCGCGGCCGCGGAGGCGCTGCACATGTTTCCCTAGTAATTGATTTTTTTACGTAAACGCGATCGAGAAGTATTTTGGTGAAGTAAAACTTATACTAAGCATACAGTCCATGTTTCCCTAGTAATTGATTTTTTTACGTAAACGCGATCGAGAAGTATTTTGGTGAAGTAAAACTTATACTAAGCGTACAGACTTCTGATATTGACTCGTTTGTAATAATTATAATAACACAATGTTTTATGACAGAATAATGTGCTTTCATTAATCTTAAACTCCTGCGCAAAGGCCATTAAGGATCCTTTTACTTCGCCGTAGTCGAATAAAAATAAAATAAAAATACCTTTAATACCTAAATATAAATAAGTACCTACCACATAATATATTATGCATTGCACATACTTTATCTAATCATGTTAGTAATATTTTTGGAAACGGTAGAAAAGCATTATTTCTCTATTAAATTACTCTCTATGATTTGCTAACAAATCGCCACTAGGTACTTTGAAAATATCGCCGCAAATCAATATTTCAACCAAACTGGATCTTGACACTCACTTTACGACTAAATTCTCAAAGCTTTACGACGACCAAGACGACGACCATAATCGATTTTGACATGTCTACCTGGACCTATACGAGACATGACACAACATGACAATATTAGTACATTCATTCTAGATTTTAATGTATGGGCAAATTAATTTATTGCTGCTTTGTTATAACTATATACGAGTACATTAAAATACACCACTCTCCCGCCCCCCCCGCAGCCCGCTTCACCCCTCCCCCCCTTGAAAACTGTCTCGTTTTTCGGATTTTCTCAATTTTCAGGATAATTATACAAGCTAGGACAAAATGATCAAAGACCGAATTATTTGTCAGTAAATTACCTACAAATAAGTACTCACATTCATTTTGATACAATTTATGGTTTCCAAGCTATGGTGCATCAAAGATTACTAAAAAATTATAACCAGCAAATAATCACAATTTATATAATCGCGCGCTAATTCCGTTCTTCGTGGTTCTTTTACTGGGTCTTACTCCACTACACAAGAATATATTCTTGCTGAAAGAGGGCCAAGGGAGTGTAAAAAAGAGACTTTATAGCACCCGAAGCTTAATAGAAGGAGAAGTGCTCGAAAATTGCAGGGATACGATTCTCTTTCTGCATGTCATAAGTGGTTGCGATACTACTTCAGCATTCTACGGCAAAGGAAAGGTTCAGTCTAATCTGTTTGGTAAAAAGATTGACTTATACGATACACGATACGATAAACGTTTTCTATAACCCGGATGCCTCACACGAGCAGGTAGAAGAAGCAGGAGAAAGATATATTCTCGCCTTGTATGTAAGCAAACCGAAAAACCATTTTATTAAATATTATATAGCGCGGATATAAATTGTTATAAATTGTAAATGCCACCTATTTGCAGATGATTTGCAAATTTATATCTCATTCAGGCCTGAACATACGACTCGATCAGCGGTTGAAAAGATGAATCGGGATCTCAGTCGCATTGCCGAAAGGCCTGAAAACAGCGGTTTGGTTTTGAACCCTTTAAAGTTTTTGGTGCTCGGTACAAGGGACCAAATAGCAAATAATTACCTACCTCAAATAATTAGGATACAAGGTGCAATGTCCTTCGAGGTTCCATTTTTATTAGTCTGCTACTGTTAAAAAATGGCGTGAGACGTGAGCTTTGTGAGGAATGGGAAAACAAATCTAGCACGTGCGTTCTTGAGTCTCTGTATCTGCACTTTAGTACGCGATAGCAAGCACTCTCCGATTACCGTGTCCGCATAGTTGAGCTTTAAGAGGGTAAGCGAGTCACAAAGCTTAATACGCAAGTCTAAGTACTCATGAATCTTATAGGTAAAAACGTAAAAACAATTACGGATACTTTCCAGGACGCGATTTTCAAATAGCAGTCTTTCATCAAAAAGAACCCCTAAGTTTCTGGCTTTGGAGCACGAACAGATATGCTATCATTGAAAATACAGACATGAGGATCACGAGATACAGTGCTTGCTATTTGGTGCCTTGTACTGAGCACCAAAAACTTAGATTTTAAAGGGTTCAAAACCAAACTGCTGTTTTCAGGCCACTCGGCAATGCGACTGAGATCCCGATTCATCTTTTCAACCGCTGAGTCGTATGTTCAGGCCTGAACGAGATATAAATTTGCAAATCATCTGCGTATAGGTGACAGTCACAATTTATAACAATTTATATCCGCGCTATATAATATAAATAAAATGGTTTATCGGTTTGCTTAGCCCCATACAAGGCGAGAATATATCTTTCTCCTGCTTCTTCTATCTGCTCGTGTGGAGGCATCCGGGTTATAGAAAACGTTTATCGTATCGTGTATCGTATAAGTCGATCTTTTTACCAAACAGATTAGACTGAACCTTTCCTTTGCCGTAGAATGCAACCACTTATGACATGCAGAAAGAGAATCGTATCCCTGCAATTTTCGAGCACATCTCCTTCGGCTCTTCAGCTTCGGGTGCTATAAAGTCTCTGTTTTACACTCCCTTGGCCCTCTTTCAGCAAGAATATGTTCTTGTGTAGTGGAGAAAGACCCAGTAAAAGAACCACGAAGAACGGAATTAGCGCGCGAGTATTATAAATTGTGATTATTTGCTGGTTATAATTTTTTAGTAATCTTTGATGCACCATAGCTTGGAAACCATAAATCGTATCAAAATGAATGTGAGTACTTATTTGTAGGTAATTTACTGACAAATAACTCAGTCTTTGATCATTTTGTCCTAACTTGTATAGTTTTCCTGAAAATTGAGAAAATCTGAAAAACGGGACACTTTTCAAGGGGGGGAGGGGTGAAGCGGGCTGCGGGGGAGGCGGGAGAGTGGTGTGTTTTAATGTACTCGTATATAGGTATAACACAGCAGTTGTTTCAAAAAATTATAAATTTTGCCGCTAAAAAAACTAGAATGAATATATTATCGGACCGTAGATCCCACGCGGGCCCGTGGCCAGTGGGGATTGGGAACTTCACAAACACACACACGCATACCCACACACCATTGAATTATTATTTATTGATTATTTTGATACCAGCCTTGAATTTTTTTGTCAGCCCGCATATTAAATCACATAAAATCCGCCATTTAATTTTCGTACCTACTAGTAATACATACAGGGTATTTTTTTAGTCAGTGCACAAATTTAGATATTTGATTCAGTATCGTTGATAGATCACGATTATCTGTTCGAGAATTTATTTTTTTACAGTTTGAAATTTGGGTTGGATAGGTATAGTAATTCATCCAATAATTGTTCGAGTTACTATGAAAAACAAAAAAATTAAGTAATAAATATTATAATGAAAAATTCTGAAATTTGTTATTTTAACGATACTGAATGACATATTAAAATTTGTGCACTTATTAAAAAATTACCTTGTATATATTTTTCAACTCGGTACAATTATGTCCGGTCAGGACTACATAATGTTTAGTTATGAATATATTTCACAAGCTTTTATTTTGCATTGCATTTTTATTTTATTTCCTTTAAAACACACGCACGGCGACTTTTTGCAGTCGCGTTGCAGTGACGATTACCTATATCCGACAAGTTAATAATTTCTAAACTTGTGTTGTTGATGCGCAATATTATCTTGGTGACTTTTTTGCAGCGACGGTTATTTATTAGCATCGTTGCAAGCAACAGCATAATAATATATTTGCATGCATAAAGAAAGAATGATTAAAAATTAAAATGATAGTGGCTTTCACCAACAATTTAAATCATTTTTTAAGCTGCATATACTGGTCCCAATCCGTCAGGTTTAAATTTATTAACTAAACTATATCTGCACACATCAAATGATTTTTTTTAAAAGTTTCGATGCAGTGGCCCCAAATACCTAAGTTAAGCATGTTGTATGCCATTCTACCTATCAGCAAATATTTTCAAAACTGTCGGATCCGCCGAGTTGTGGAAGTACCTAACTAAAAATAATAGTTATGTACACCCTTCTACATATATTCATAGATATTTGAGCAGGTAAAATTAATTTGGCTAGAATTAAGCAGATTTAAGTAGGTAAAGTCTGCAGTTAATACTGTCTACAAGCATGAAGGGCTCAAAAATCTCTACCAATCTTAGGGTTAGGGGGAGGAAAGATTTGGCATGTCCATCCGTCCTTCCGCGGCTTAGGAATAATAGATTGTTTAACGAGGGAGAAAAAACACCTGTATGATACGAGCACCTATATGATATTTTGGCAACCGAGTAAGTATAGCGAGTGTGCCGATAATTCGAGTGTGATGTTGGTGTTTTTTCCGAACCAAACATTCTGCTTCATTCCGACTACAAGCAAAGTAAAAAAAAATATTTTAATGAGACAACCAAACTACTTACTTGAAACCAGTATCGAATCAATGTTTTTTTTAATCACACTTTCATCCATTTTATTTTTATTGGTATGCATATATTCGTTGGTTGACTAATGTTAGTAAAATATAACTACTTAAATAAAACCAAATGAAATCAAATATATACCTAATATCAAAAATTGAAATGTTATGGTTATAATTAAACTAAGGGACAAACGCAATGCCCAGCCAGTGGGATGCAAAATAAGCTGATTACAAAAATATAAATTACATTTCCTGACTAAAAAGTGAAAGTGATTTGAGAATACCAATTAAAATTAACAATACCTACGGAAATTTGTGCAACTCTGTTCTGGTAATTAAGTGGTGCAAATTAATATAAAATAGTGATCTTAATGGATAATGAACGGTAAAAAATAGTCTATTCGTGCCTGCGAATAATTCTTGCGGCGCCAACATTGCGGTAATTAGCGGTTTGCGATCGTTTAATTACTTCTGACATGAGATATATGTTTTGATGTGCGTCAACTAATTTCCATGTGTGTAGAAAGTTAGGTACTTAACACTATTTTCAGAAGCGTGATCAAGATTCATTCCTTCCCTTTAAATCATTATTCGAGAGCTATTGAACCGATTTCTTGTAACTTATTAGCATCGCGGCCCCGCAATGTTATAGGTAGGTACAGTTACGAGCTTTAATTTGGGACCCACTTAAGGTTGACTCCTGATATTATAAAGGAATTCAAAGCATATTTTTTCAAAATGGGTCCCAAATTAAAGCACGCGACCATACTATCACTGTAATGATTTTACTGGAATAATGTAAACAGGGCCTAACCAGCAAAACTCTATGCCATTGGATAGACGAAAAAATAAACATCATTATTTTATGTCTAGTCTAGGGTAAGGAATGCAATCTTGTGACAAAATCGCCATCTCCGGTATTTGAAAGATTACGGAAACCTTATCTTGCGGGATCTTGGTATTTGCAAGATCTCGCAAAAAGCAGGGGAGTATGATTTCTTTCTCCCAAATTAAGTAATCAATAATTATTCAGCCTACACGGCCAGCAGGTAAGTACGTAGGTCTAGCTAGGCATTGAATAATGTAGGTAGGTGTAAGCTGAATGCGCCTGTGTACCTACCTTTGGTTTTTATTTATTTAATTATACCCTTGTAATCGATCTCTAATGCCTTTTTAACCGACTTCAAAAAAGGAGGAGGTTCTATGTTCCACTGTTTATATATATATATATTTTTTCTATGTATGTTTATCGATATCTCCGCCAATTGTGGGCCGATTTTCAAAATAGTTTTTTGTTTGTAAGAGTATGCTTCCGAGGTGGTCCCATTGGCACCAAGTCAAGATCTGATTATGGAATCTTGGGTAAATCGACGGAAACCCTTAAATTTTATAGGCACAACTATGACGATTTTAGAATTTTTAGCATCTAGTCAAGCATTTTCATTCAGAAAATGTCATTTGGTAAACTGGATCTGATGAAGAAGATCACAGATGGCCAACGGAACTCCTCAACGGGTCAAATCTTGCAAGTTGAATTTGACCCACTTCCCGGTTTCTGAATAGAAATTTTGCACGCTTGTGTAAATTGGATGACAATGCAATATTATTGTGCTGAGGCACCGACTTCAAACAGATTAGGGTGAGGCCACACGAGCGTAATTTTGTGAGTTGTGAGCGGCAGAATTTCGGTTGCACCATACATTGTGTCACGTGAATGTCACGTGATGGTCCACACAATGTATGGCGCGAACCGAAATTCTGCCGCTCACGACTCACAAAATTACGCTCGTGTGGCCTCACCCTTAGTAGAAAGATATTTCTATGCTTTTTGTTTATAGTCGGTTCAATTTTTATTTTATTTTTTTGCTTTTTAGTTTTTGGGTGTTTTTTGAAGTCGGTTTTATTTTTTATTTAAAAATTATTTATTTATAGCGTGCACAAAGTATAGTTTTTTGCTTCCTTATGTTAGATCACCTCACCTCACTTTTCGAGTAGGTATCAGGTTAAAAATACTTTGTCGGCAGGATTATTACTTCTATCTATATCAAATTATAGCTTTCTAGTAATTTAGTTTCTGAGCTAAGCCGCGGACAGACGGGCGTCCGACATGGCGAACCTATTTGAGTTATGAAATGAAATGCTAAAAACGAATATATTTAAGTGTTTCTAAGTAGGCACCTTCTATCAAGAAATATATTTTGTTTCAAGAATTGTAAATCATTAGCGATGTTCATGTTCATGACTAATATTAATAAATACTCAGACTTTAATACTGCGCGTTGCATTGTTGTATTATTAAGTGCGTGCTTATAAATAAGTTAAATAAGGAAGCGGCATTTTGTGGCATTAAAGAGTGATTACATAATTTGATACCATTGTTAAGTGAATATTTTTGTATCCTGTTTTCTAATAACAATTATCTTTTGTTTTAGGTCAATTGCGTGGAAATGCCGAAATACGGTGACTACGGTGTTGACTATTTCACCAGGAAGGTTTATGACGGTAAATATAATATGTTATAAACACACTTAATTACCTTTAAAGCATTGTTCTATAGGTTTGTCTTTTTTTATCTAGGAAGGCGTTTTCCTCGACATACTGTCGGAATATATAGTGCACCTACCGCTGCCCCGTTCCTCAGTGGACCGCTCCTAAGCCTAAACAGAATAATGCCCCGGATAGACCGCCTGCTGCCAGAGGCCGACGACATAGTTAAAGAACACGCCAAACTGGTGCAAGACATCAACAGCTTGAAGCAAGCCGTGTTCATTTCCCCTTTCGCCGAAGAAAACAAAGATTACGAAGATTCCATATTTCATGAAATAATAGAGACGACCACTAATTTGCCTAGGAAAACTACAAAACTGCCCCCCAAGAAAAGTTCATCAATACCAATCGTGTTGCTTGGAGGCTCGTCAAATCAGCGCCAAACCGTGAAAAGTCAACCGATCAAATTTCCGGATAAAACATCGATAAGTCTCATTGGAGCTTCGAGGTCCCCTTTATTGAAACATCCCTATCCATTTGTGGCCAACGAGCCGCAGCGGACTATCAAGGTGTGCATGTCTGCCATACCCACCACAACGAGTCGACCCTCGTTGTTTCAGAGACTGCTGAGCGCCATTATTCCAAGATAGGAATTATGTATCTTCACGATTATTTATTAAGATTACCATTATTAATAATAAACGAATTTACTGACCTTCTTCAACTTTAGTCATTGGAATGTTACGATCTGCGATAGTAAGGTAATTTATACCAAATAGTTAAAAAATAGATGTGACTAGTTCTAATTCATGTTTTATGAATGGTACCTAAATTTATAAAGGTACGTTACATACGAACTACTTAACTATTGTTTAACAAAATAAAGGTTTCCTTATATTATATTAATAGTCTTAAGACTATAACCACTTGAGAAAGGTTTTGCGATCAGCTAAAAGATAAAACTCGGGGAATGACCTTATGTACCAATGAGTTTATTTTATATTTCTTCCAGATTGTGATAGTCTGATAGACGGGTCATTATTCGAACTTTGGTTCCGATTCACTTAGGTATGCGTGGACACATTTTTGTCAAAATGGCAGAAGGTTCTAATACAATTTCCAATGAACTGGTAGAAGTACCCTTAATGAATAACCGAAAATGCCTTCAAAATCTTACAGCCGATTTGTAAAAAATGTGTCGACGTGAGGCATGAAATTTGAATTTGAAATTTGGCACAAGTGTGCTAGTATTATTTCATTATAACTATCACTTCAACATTCATTATCCGGCTTTGTACACAAGCGAAGTGTGCGTGATCACCTCAAAACCATATGCATCCAACTGATTAATCAATACCAATTTCAGACAGATATAATCTAGCGTGCTCGCGTCAAATTTGTCAATCACTATGAAGAATAAAATATAGTTGGACAGAAAACTGTCATTCATCGTTACCATGCCCGTTCTGTTCGGTTCGGCTCCTTCAGTCCGTTTCCTAAAATGTCTGCTTCTGAAACAAGTGTGCTTCCAAGAAATGACTCTTTCCTGTAATGCCAGCAAATGGTTCCCTATAATGTATCCTATTAGGTATGTCCGTTTCGAAAATTGCCCTGCTTCCAATAATGTCCGCTTAACCCGTTTCCTACAATGTCTGCTTCTCACAATGTTTCGGATAAAATGGGTTCACACATACCTACTTAAAAAATATCCGAATTGAGCATCAGACACTTTCAGAAGTAGACATCATAGGAAACTGACAATGTGGGAAGAAGGCTATTTTAAGAAGCAGACATTTTAGGAAACGGCCAGAACGATCCTGAGCCTTCTGTTCTGACTGACGGGACAAATATTGTGATTGAATAATTAATAAATGTGGAGAATTGTCTCACTGTTTTATTAATAGGAACTTGGTGAATGGGAAGCGATAATTTCCCGCAGTTACGTGGCGTCTCGCAGGTTATAGCAGTGCACGCGCCGCGGGCGTTGTCGCTGCCGATCGCGTGTGCCACTTCTAATTACAGATGCCGATTATGTATTGTCTACTTTTTACACTTTTACGCGTCTGATTGGAAAAGTTAACGTCTTATGTGTCATGACGAAACTGACTTTGCAATAAAGTAGATACAGTTATGGCGTAACGGTATTCAGTGATAACCAGAAGTACATTTAAATTAAATCAAGATACCTACCTACTGTTCTTGTTTGTTTGTTACTGTCTTGTTTGTGTGTTTGACCAACAGATAGCCCAGACAACCCAGTGGTTGGAAAACCTGTCTGTGAAGCTTAAGATCCCAGGTTTGACAACCGGTTGGGGCCAGTGGCGTAACAATACCATCTGAGACCCGTGGCAAATTCTTAGGATGGGACCCTTCCAGTAAAAATCATCACGTTGTAATTAATTTTAAAAGCTTTTTCATCTGTCATACTCGGAAAGTGAGGCAAAACATATCCGACATACGGGAGCGAAACTATACTTTCTTCCCAAGGGTAGAAATGAATTAAAAAAACAAAGGCATTGGCTGTCAATGGAACACATACGCATTCTGCCAAGCATTACGGCATATACATGGTATAATTATGTAAGTTGGATGACAATGCAAGTACAGTCAACAAATAGTACCTACACTCAGCGAAAAAGCTTGCATTGAAAATGAAATTTTTGACAAAAACTTGTTAATGCTACTTTGGAGCTCGAGGCCCCTTGGGCCGGGGCCCTCTAGGGTCGGGGGCCCGTGGTATTTTGCCAGCCCTGCTGCCCTTTAGTTACGCCACTGATCGGGGCAGATACCTATAGCTTATGAAAAATAGAAATGTTTGATCTGGAATCTTAGGTATTTAGTTTAATATGTATTTATTCACGTAAGAAGCTATCTGTTTACGTAGGTATATTTATCCATTGCCTAGTATCAATATAACAAGATTTGCTTACATACATATGTATATTGCGAGAAGCGTTACGAAGTTAAGATTATTTTATTAGAGGAATCTGTAAAGAGCTTAGGGATCAAAATCTGTGATCGGATAACAATAAGGTGTCATACACGGTTAATAATCATAAAAGCGATGTTCCTCGATTTCATAATTAAATGCATGCTACCTTCGTGAAGGCAGCGTAACGCATCTGAAATTATTAATTAACGCGGTACTTGGGACACTTAAAGCATAAACTAATCAGATAAAGCGATTGAGCGCCGGCGACGCGCGTCGCCGACGTTATGTGCGTCAGTGAAAGTCGCATTTTGTTCCTCGATTGGTTTTAATTAGTCCGTCCGACTACGTATTTGGATAATGTTTACGCTGGAGGTGACATAGATTATGTCTTATCCCTCGTACTGGGACCGTCTTTAACTAAGAAATTCGATTCTCGAACTTCGCATCGTGCCGTTCCGTTCACGCTAATACATAGTATTAAAGAAAAGAGTGAAAGGGACAGCTCATACGAACTTCAAATTTCGAGGTTCGTAGTAGCCCCCCGATTTCAGCATAATTAAGATCAGTCCCTACTGTCAATATTCCTCATCATCAATAAATTCTGTCAAAGAAATTAACAAACGAGTACAGTTTTGACGACCAGGGGCCTGTTGCATAACAAAGTACAACTAATATTACAAGCGGAACTCTCGCTTCAGTTATATTAACTAGGTAGAAAGGGAGTTCCGCTTGTAACATATGTTGTACTTTGTTATGCAACAGGCCCCAGATGGTTAGAGAACCTGACTATGACGCTTGAGGTCCCGGGTTCGAACCCCGTGTCGGGGCAGATATTTGTATGAAAAATACGAATGTTTGTTCTCGGGTCTTGGGTGTTTAATATGTATTTAAGTATGTATCTATCTATATAAGTATGTTTATCTGTTGCCTAGTACCCATAACACAAGCTTTGCTTAGCTTACTTTGGGACTAGGTCAATTGGTGTGAATTGTCCCGTGATATTTATTTATTTATTTACATACGTAAAAAAAAAAGAAAAATAAAAATAACTTAGGTACTCTTATCCTATAACCTATATTCAAAAATTTCACCCAGTTCACTGTAAATGGGCAGGGAGCCCATAAGGTTGTCTGCGTTTCCTCGTTGATGACCATCCCAATACGTGGCCCGAGGAAAGAGCCAGAGCCCTGTGATCACCTGTGGATCGGACAAGCTTCTTTTTTTTATAAATAAAAAGAGTTTGGGCTTCAGGTTCCCACGGCCCAAGAGTCTCAACAATCCCTACTGTGAGATTGTATGAGAAAGAAAAATCAGTTCTGTGAAATGTCCTAGGCTCGTTCAATCGTTACCAAGATTACGGGTTATTTAAGCATACTGTAGGTACGTATAAATAATAATAATAAAGGCCACATATAGGTAATTTAATTGAGGATATTACTTTAATAGGTAAAATTAACATTAACTTAAGTAACATTAACTTAATTATCATATGTACCTATATTATTTCAAGTCGCAAAATTTTAATTAGTGTATTTTGTTGAATTCTAGTATGTAGTTTAATTTCAATATTTAACACCTATGTATGTATTGTAGTATTCGAAAGTTTTCACACTTGGAAGCTTAGTTTACAAACAATACCTATGGTACCTACCTACCTGTTGTAACGCTAACTCAATTAGAGACAACACGATGCTTAGGTATTTAATGCACATAGCTGTATTCTTCATTAAGTATATTGTTTTCTTGGAAATTCTTACTGCTTTATTCGACAAATCGAGGAAAAATACCTATTGCTTATGTATGAAAAATATAAATGTTTGTTATTTTATTAACTATCTGTTATTAAGTATCTTTATACGCTGCCTAGTACAGTCAAGGAAACTTAATCGCGTACAGAGTAGAACCTTTTCACAATCAATTTCAAGATAATTTATTTGGCAGATGTATGAAATGTCAACATAACATTTCTAACGAGAAGGTTCCACCCTGGTACGCGATTCAGAATCTTCGACTGTGCATACTACTTAGTTAACATCACTTTTCTTAATAATGACTTAAACACATTATATTTGCAAAAGCGAGTGCTTTCGGGTGCACTTAAAACATAGAAGCAGACTTTGACGTGCAGAAATCGACCAATTCACATCTTATCCTTAATGTCATAATGTGACGTAGATTTCAAGTTATATTATTGATCGATGCTGCCCGTCTTAGCTCCGCTGCTTCTATGGACCTTTAAGCCGTGTACTGGACAGTGGCTAGCGGGCAGTGGGGCGGGCAGCGGAGCGACTAGCGTGTCTTCTGTTCATTGCGCGGCCGAGACGCTCGACTCACAGTATTTACCTCGTAGCACACGCTATGAATAGAGAAAACGCCCACCGCCCCGCTGCCCGCTGGCGTCTAGTTCACGGCTTTGCATATCTCGCGTTCCTGCGGCCTGGCGTCGCTTTCAGGACATTGGCGTGAATTCTCCTTATTGGATCAAAATTTATCTTAATGTGGGCAAACAGGCAGGTTGACGGGGAAGAAGATGTTGAGTTCGATCAGTGCTGCTAGCACCAAGTAGCCGACGTAGACGCTGGCACATGTGACGCCGATCTTCCAGTCTAGCTGGAACTTGTTCAGAGCCAAGCATCCGTACAGTGCGAAAAGCGTCGACAGGAGAGAGATAGCGTTGTACGAGAGACCACTGGAGTTTATTTTCACCTAGAACATATAAATAATATTTCAAACTAAATACAAACTGAAATATAGATGCACAGAAAAAACCCCAGAAAAAAGACCAATGCTGGGAATCGAACCCAGGTCCTCAGCGTTCCGTGCTGCGTGCTTACCCCTACACCATCACTGGTCTAGAGGTTAGCGACGAATCTTTCCAATACATCGTACATTTCAGTCTGTTATAATCACTTTATGCAGTGAAAAAGATACTTCATATCTGACTTGTTTAAAGTTGCACAGTAGCGCCATCTCTTCGTCCAGGTGAGCGGTTAGCTCCGAAGGAGTGTTAAAGTCTCTCGGTAGAGGGCATAACATAGATAAGCGCTTTATCACTGCATAAAGTGATTATAACAGACTGAAATGTACGATGTATGGGAAAGATTCGTCGCTAACCTCTAGACCAGTGATGGTGTAGGGGTAAGCACGCAGCACGGAACGCTGAGGACCTGGGTTCGATTCCCAGCATTGGTCTTTTTTCTGGGGTTTTTTCTGTGCATCTATATTTCAGTTTGTATTTAGTTTGATATATATGGTTTCATGGGATGACCGTAAAAGTAATAAAAAAATGAAGTTGAAAAATAAATAAAAAAGATACTTCATATCTGACATATAAATAAGTTTAAGGCTTAATTGTGTCTCTGGGTCCTAGCGTACGAGTATATTAATCGCTTTGCAACTTAATTTTACTTCACACCAATTTTCAATTTAATTAGTTACTTATTAAAGTTGTTCCTGCCTAGATGATCATCGGAGGGCGGAGGTTCAAATCCTTCACGAGTCACCAATTTGGGGGTAGGCTACAATAGAGAGATCTCTCTCCAGACAGACGTTATGCCTGGGGACCGAAGTGGGAATGAAAGTTAGAAGTTGTATTTATGCAGCTGAGTTGAGAAACTTCGATAGTGCGATGCAGAATGTTGTAATTAGTTTCTTACGTGATGACTAGATGGCACTAGTAGTCGCTACAAAATCTTCCCAAAATGTCATTGGACGTTAGAGTAAATACTTTCAATTAAACTGCTTTTCAACCGCTAATTTACAATGAAATATGATCGTAGTAACAAAATTAATCAGTAAAAAGATAAAAATTGGTAGTTATAGGGATCCGGCCCGGGAAAGGAAATTGAATAGTTCTTATCACAGAAAATTGCATAAAAGCAAAGTAAGTAAGTAAATCTTTATTTGCTAGAATACGGTTACAAGGTCTTAAGAGTAATAACACACACACACACACACACACACACACACACACACATGCACACACACCCTCTTAATTTTGTGATGTACCTATTTGCTTATCTAAATGTGTTAAAATTAGTACTTATAAGTAAAATGAAGAACAGCCTGCTATTGCCTAGTATGAGTTAGTTTCTTAGTTTTATATACTTTACTTTTCTTACTCTTACTTAAAAACTGTTACCCACATTGGAAGAGCGGTGTCTCTTAGCACAGGTATCACGTATACTTAAAAAAGAGGCACCAACCTTTGTTACTATGTATCCATAAGTGAATGAATAAACGATTTTTATTTTTTTTAAATTTTTTTTTATAATAAATAAGTACACAGTATTACGTAAGTCACAGTATTCAGCCGACAGCTCGACATGCAAATTTTCAAATTAGAGTTTCAATCAAATAATTATCATTGAATGAAAATAAATAACAAAAATAATCAAATAGTTCTCACGGGATAGCAAAAAACGTATTCTTCACAAACGAAGTCGCCGGCACAGTAATTTTCCGGGATAGAAGTATCCTATTATGTTAATCCAGGTTATAAACTAGGTATGTGCCATATTTCATCAGAATCCGTCAAACCATTATAGCGTGAAAGAGTAACAGACATTCACACATCCATCCATACTTTCGCGTTTATAATATTAGTAAGAAGTTTTTGGTTTCGAAAGTCACTCACCCAGTGGGCGCCCGGTGTCGCAGGATAAAACAACGATTTGACCAACCAAGGCAGCCCGAGGCACAGGAGGATGTCGAACGTGTTGGAACCAATTGAGTTGCTGATTCCCATAGTGCCATGTCCTTAAAAAAAATATACCTTTAAATATGCACATCCATCACCCCAAACTTCAAACGTAAATTCCGAAAAATTCAAAGATGCGAGTCACGGCTCAAACCCACGTCCCTCTGTTTGGAGGCCGTATTCTAGGCTGCCACGGCTTTTTTAAAAATAAATAAATTATGTGTTCATAAACAAATAAATACAGTGCTATAATAAAAAAAAATGCAAATAAAAAATAACTCGGTTTGTTCATGGGAGCTTATTTGTTCAAAAAAAGCTCAATAGGTATCATTTTTATATTAAGATTTTATTGAATTACTTTTTTGTTAAATCTAAAGCTGTGTTTGTCCCTAAATTTTCCATTCAATTTTTTTGTGTCAGTTTTGTGACGAGCTATATAGGTATAAACTGTGTGAAAAAAGTCGTGAATCTGACTCAAAAAATAAGGACACTTTTTTTCTTTATGACAATGATTAGTAACTACTCGTAATTTTGAATAAGAATACCTCAAATTTTTTCATTAAAAAAAATGTAAATAGCGCACTTTAAACTGAAATTGCCTAAGTATAGGCCTCGTATAGGAACCAATTTTACCCTGGTTTGTGACGAGTACACTGGACACCGCCTCTGGAAGACTCGTGCCGGCCGCCAGTATGGTCAGCCCCGTGATGCTGTCTGGGACATCAAACGTGTCACCTGGAGGCACGAGAAAATATATGAGAGAGGGAGAGAGAGACAGAGAGAGAAAGACTTATTTACACATATTCGAAAAATTACATCTAGCAGGAAAAAATACAAATAAAATGTTGCGGCAAGCCGCAGCGCTGTTTTACGGTGGGATCCATGTAAAGATAAGGTAGGTTGCCATAACCCGTGGCCTCGCACGCGTAAACCATTAGGTCTGGCAGTTGATAATAATCGATCGAACTCGAATAAGCGAATCGAATATCGCGATAAAAAGTAGCAGTGTTATTCCAGACGTAGAGCTAATACAGTCGAATTTAAATTCTGGGAAATCCCATAAATTAACGTGAGAATTCCCAAAAATTACACTTTAAAATTACTTACAATTAAATAAAACACTCGTGCTAAATTTCACGACTCTAAACCTGGCAGTTGAGATTTTGATATTTTATACTGATTTAAACTTTCGTGATTTTCACTCATAATTACTATACTAAACGGGACTTATCACGCAATAAATATTTATTTATTTCGATATTTTATCCCGACTCCGTGAGAATATCCGGATAAAAGTAGCGTTGTAAGTACCTATTATTGTGATAATCCAAGCTACTAGATACGACACGCCTCCGATCCAGACAATGCACATGACAAATGTCAGTGGGTACAGCGCGCGGCGGCGGCGGCAGTCCGGCACAGTCATCCAGAGCAGCAGGCTGATGGGCCACGTGATGACCCACAGGAGCCTGCTTGCACCCGACGTCTTCTCGCCAGGCCACGGCCATATGGTACTGCTGCTTGAGTCTGGACAATAGGCACATACATTATTTAAAAATATGTGATGACAGTCCGCAGTGGCGTAACTAAGTATACCATCTGAGGCCCATAGGAAGTTTTTTGGATGGGACCCTCCCAGTAAAAATCGTCACGTTGTAATTTAATTTTAATGTTATTTCTGGGCTCGCGGTCTCTTGGTCAAGGGGCCTCTAGGGTCGGAGGCCCGTGGCACAGAGTCCAAGAGGTTTACTTTAGCCTAGATAGTCTGATAAGTTCAACAGTCAAACAATCTGCAAAAGTTCCAATAACCTCGGAATACTTTCCAACTACCCGTGCTTGTTTGTACTGACTGGACAAATAACGACATAAATATTTTATTTCCTCTATTTTCATGATACGGTGCCCGTTCACAACCCACGTTAAGGGATGCGTTGCTCTACGTAAGTGAATGCGAATGTCTTTGCGTACTAGGTATCCCATGCAATGAAATTCGCGAGTGAGAATAATAATACTGCGGCAAACGGACACCGCGCCGCGTTCGCAGTGTGGCAAAACCAGGCCTTAGGGCCTAAGCACACGGCGTTTTTTAAAAGCGCCGTCGACGCGCGTTTTAGGAACGCGCGTTTACAGCGCGTTTTTCATTCCATTAGAACAGCCTTAAGGCCCCTAGCACACGGCGTTTTTTAAATAACCCGCGTGCGTATCGCGTTTGTATCGCTACAAACGCGCGTCGACGGCGCATTAAAAATACTCCGTGTGCTTAGTTAGGCCCTAACCCGCGTGCGTATTGCGTTTGTAGCGGTCGATACAAACGCGCGTCGACGGCGCGTTTAAAAAACGCCGTGTGCTTAGGCCCTTATACTACAAAATCGATCGAGTTTCGAACTTCGTATTGTGCCATTTCGTTCACTCCAATAGTATTAAACAGAAGAGTGAAAGGGACGGCACTATTCAATCTTCGAATTTTGAATTTCCTAGCAGCCATTGTTCAGTTATTGCGATATAGATATTAATTACCAGTCATGATAATAACAATACATCGATTAGAGAAGTCTTACAGACGATTTTCATTGCTTCATTATTTGGGGTTACCAACTAGATTATTGGCATCGCTTTTGTGGAAGAATTAAAAAATAGTTTAGTTCTCTATTCTGTATTAATTTCGAAAATCTTAGTGCTCCTCTATGATCCCCAAGGAATATGTCTGCCAAAGGAGGATGGGCAGATTAGTATGGACTCTGGACTAGGAACCAATAATGACAAGCAATATATTATTGGAAAGGTTTTTTTTAATATTTTACAATTTTATATATAGCGGGAAATCTCGGATCGTTCTGTAAAAAAAGTTACTGCAAGATAAAAAAAATCCACGACAAATTCCATCAATAAGATTATTTTTATTGCATAGGATTTTAATTATGTACAACGACTTTTAAACGTTTTATCATATAAATACACATACGAAAACAAACAGAAACCGATAAGAAAACCAGAATATTAGCAAAGATGGAAAAGTGCAAAAAACCCATTTGAATCATATTTGAATAGTTGAACCAGAATGACACAAAAAAAAAATGAAAACGTATAAAAAACAAAAGCATGACAAAAAATCATCGACAGTTACAAAACCTTCATAATCTGTAAAGCTTGCTGTAAAGCGATACAGGAACTTAGTACCTATAGAAAAAACTTACATAGTAAAACGTTTCAACTCAAACTACTTTTATGAAGCGATAACTTTTTGCACACAAAGAGTTGGGACTATATGTCGTAGTGAAAGTTTTAAAACTTAGAATAAGGTATCTAGTGACATATAGGCCAATAGGGATGACGACTGGGTTAAAAATTGGTCATTCTAATTAGTCCGTCATTTAGATTATGGGAAAATATGGGACACGTATTTTTTGGTTTATCAAATTATTAAAAAACGACAAAGAAATAGATCATCAAACTTCCGGAGTGGGGGCTTGTGACGTCACCCTTAGGTAAAAATTGTACCATATAGTGACGTCACTCGAAACTTCTAAGCACTGTATCCTCCTCATTTTTTGTTTGTCAAACAAAAGAAAAAATACGTGTACAATATTTTTTAATAATCTAACTGACGGACTAAACAGTTTTTTTTAGTCGTCTAGCCTATTAGCCCACCCTCCTTTCAAGCATCCAGCTCCAACGGTTTAGGATTAGGATTAGGATGTGTTAAGTAGTCTGTTAGTCATGTTACTCTTACGAGTAGGTATATTATATCCATCTACACTTGAAAAATTCCACACTGCATGCAGCCTTTTCGAAATGAAACATAACTGTATCAGGAAAACGAAGGACTTAAAATAGGAAAGTAAATGATATTAATATACAATGTAAGTAGTAAGTACTTGCATATTAGTGTTATCAGATTATTTGTTTCAAACATCTTACCGGAGTCCGCGGAATCATGCCTCCTTATCATTTCAATACCGTTCTCTAAGTCGCGATGTTTATTTGTTCGGTTGATTTTGCAAGACTTATTGAGAATAGTCTCAACTGAATATTGTTTCTCTGAAATAAATTAAATAAATAAATGTAATTGTTATTATTACAAAAAATGTCACAACATACCTACATTAGGAATATAGACGTCGACCGAGAAATTCCTTTACCACCCTAAGGTTCGATGTCACTTGTATGGCTTAAAACATCAAAGGTTGTTTTCATTTACAAGTCAATGTAACAATCAGCCCAATCCCGATGTAACCCGATGTTCCCGATGTAGGAACTGACATAAATCATAACATAAAAATAGCAATAATAATAACATAAAGCAATTTATTTGGTCGACTATACATTTAAATGCCTTAACTAACTAACTTAAATGCCGGTCGAATTTCAGGTCGATTCAACTACTGGCAGTTATGGTTATAAAATTATTTGGAAGATTTGATAACGCTGTCGGTTATTTAGTTACATGCATTGAGCATGGAACCAATAGAGCGGAAATGTCATTTAATTTGTTTAAAAAAATCCGCGATACCACTTCGCCAACCGGTGCACTGCAGCTGCTGGTTGGCCGGTTCCAAGTCAAGCATGACAAACTAGTAAGCAGATATTATTATTATATCGATAGCCAGTGTTTAGTCATCGTCCGACATAATGTACCTATAACACCCACTAGTTATTATAAGACAAAAAGTAAATACATAATCGTAATAGTAACAACTAAAATGATTTTTTTTCAAATAGGGGATAAATCAAAAACTAATAAACTACGAAAGGACTAGTGCTAGTATGTTATGAGTGATAGGACATTACTGAGTTTCAGAATTGAATGACCAGTATTACCACTGCATTAGTTATGTGCTCGATGGTTACACGAAACAATTAAAACTTTATAAACAAGAAACATACCTTTAACAAGAAGTGGTGTTATTTCAGTGTACATTTTCGGTTTGTTGAAATAGCAACATCCACTTCTCACAAATGTTCCCAAACGATCGTTGAAAACCATTGCTGAAACAAAAATCAAAAATAATAGGTAAAATTAGGTAAATTTGTATTTAATGCGAACCTAAATTAGTATTTTTTTTTTCCAGTTATTTAGTAGGTCCAGCTCATTTCTATGACACTGTATTTAATTTTCGAGCAAATAATATTGTTGAAAAGAGTGTCAAAATAATTATAAAAAGTATGTACTTGTGGCAAGGTTGGTCTAGGCGTCCCACCGCTGAAGGGGGGGGGGTTCACTTTCTGCCGGCACTCCCAGAGTGCAACCCGTTGTTTTTTTTTATGTCACATTTCGAACTATAACTTGATACAGACTTTGATCCTATATTCTTACTCTAAAAGTACCAATAACATAGCACGGTGCCGTAGAGGTAACGCCACCAGAGTTGAGGCCACGCACACAACCACATCTCATGTAATGACAGCGGGATTTTGACGTTGTGTTGTCGTTAAACGTCAACACAACGTCAAAATCCCGCTGTCATTACATGAGATGTGGTTGTGTGCGTGGCCTCAACTCTGGTGGCGTTACCTATAACAACTCTATCCCACCGAGTTATCTATAGTATACGTGACATCAGTGATCGCAAGTAAGGCAAACTAACTAACAGCCAGGCATTGCATCAGAAGAGATAACTATCCCACCTTTCACTCACCCTCCGGGTTGCCTAACGATAATGTTCACTCCACGTACGTACCTAATATGTACAGTGTGTACATGAGCACCAGCGTGAGAGCTTCATGCCAGAGCACCTTGTCGTCGAGCAGCGTGAGAATGAGCGCCACCACGGAAACAGCGTACATCAGGCAATCCCGCGACACCGACCACCAGTCCAGCTCTATAGCCTGGAGGCAGACATGGCAGCTGGATTATCTAAAGTTTTCTAAAATTATTGATGGATTCAGGCGTAAATCTGCTGGCCATATCAATAAAAAAAATCTCAATACCGTGGTTTTCCGCTGGTTGGATATCTACGCTTAGTCTGTTTTTTTAGGATTTTGTATTCTCCGGGTGTCAACTTTAATAAAGGGTCGAATTAAGCACTTTAAATTTTCACAGAAAGAACATTATGACCACTATAACCACAATAAATAAATATAAATAAATAAATAAATATTAGTGGACAATCTTCCACAAATCGACCTAGTCCCAAACTAAGCAAAGCTTGTACTATGGGTACTAGACGACGATAAACATAGATAAATAAAGACTTAAAGAAAACATCCATAACTCAGGAACAAATATTCGTGCTCATCACACAAATAAATGCCCTTACCGGGATTTGAACCCAGGACCTCTTGTTTCGTAGGCAGGGTCACTACCAACTAGGCTAAAGCGGTCGTTACAACTATAACAACTATAAATTAAAAAAAAAAACCCTCAACGCAATTAGGTCACACATATGTTTGAAAATAAAGTAAATGCCCATTATGCGTCTAAGATCCCTTCCGCAACTAACAAAAGAAGTGAAAACTTCAAAACTTCTGGTCCCATTTTTATGAAAAATGTCTAAAAACCATCAGCCAAGAAACCTGCTTTCAGATAAAAAACAAATGCTTCCAAATCGGTTCACCTGTTTAAGAGCTATGATGCCACAGACACACACACGCACGCCCGCCAAAAATAAAAAAAAGAAAGGTGTTTGGCTTAGTGTTTGGCGATTTTTCTAAATTGCTAGAGTCACTAGTAAATGTATAATCATAAAAATTGGAGCTGTCAAGGCTATCTGAACACGAGTATATTGTCAATTGCGTTACGTGTTTGAGTACCTAAATAGAGACTAGTTAGACAGCTCCGAAGTTTCTGATGGCGACTCTACAAAATGCTTGGCCGGTTTTCAGCTGTCGTCGACTGCCCTCACCTTTCCCGCAATAAGCCCGCAGCAAGCAGGCACCGCAAGGACGTTAAAGACAGCGGAGCCAACGACAGCTCCGACGCCCAGGTCGCCTTGCGTGATGAACGTGCCGACGCAGTTGATGAACAGCTCGGGGCTCGAGCTCGCCGCCGCCATGAACGTTGCTCCTGCTATGTCCTCCTCCATGTCCAGACCTGCGTTACAAACGCGCCCAGATGACCTGACCTATCTTACTTTTGAAAACAGTTTTTAAAACCTGATACACATTAAGGTGTGATCCAAGTAACTGGCTTCTTTAATTTTATGTCAGTCTCAATAGGAAAAGATTTTACCTCCTTTCGATGTTTTAAAGCAGGGTCCCAAATAAGAAGACTAGGCACACCAGAAGCACATGAGTTTAGTTTGGGTGTTTACTTGCAGGTCCTGAAACCCGCTTTTCTACGGCGCATGGTTCTTAAGCCGCTTAAAATTGTATTAACTTTATGCCCTCAACATGATGGAAATATATGCCCTTGACTCAACACGATGGAAATATTTGGTGGTCATACTAGGTAACCTAAGTTGGGCTAACGTTGACCCAACATTACAGCTGCATAAAAGTACAAAAACAAGACAAAAACAGCGAATTACATCGTAGAGAGAGACAAAAAATTGTATGTATACTTGCAGATTGAATAAGTGTCATAAATAAATAACATAGACATTTCTTGAATGTGATTACTCACTAGTAAGATTTGACATTAGCCTGATCCTATATACATATAAATGGCTATTTCGTAAGTATGGTCAGGTATAAGTTGTAATGTAATAGCAATATGAAATTGCATCCGAACTAACTTATTTTGTAAATTAAGTAAGTACCTTACTAGTTCAGTCTGAGTGCTATTTAGTGCTAATAGTAAGTATACCTACTAGATGAAGCGTAGGCATCCTTCCCTGTGTTTTCTATCTACATAATAAGTCAAAGGAGGAAAGATTGGTGTTTAATTAACACAGAGTTAACGATATAAAAGTCAATTTCAATGGATAAATATGGTGACAAACGCTATTGGATTATGTACAGTCAGCAGCAGAAGTGGATGAGTGCCACGACTGATAATCCATTTCTGCTGCTGACTGTACGTATGTGCCATTTACTTGATACGGCAACAAAGTCATTGTTCAACAGTTCAGCGAAGTTTGTTAAACTTGTGTTTTTGTGCGTTTGGTTTACTCACGTTCACATATGATATCGATGGCGGGTACGAAGTATTGTTCGCACACCGTACCTAGCAGGAGAAAGCAGTAGATTGCCAGAACACAATGTATTACCACGAAACCCTGCAATTTAAAATTAAATTTATTATTTATCAGAATAACCTTATTTAACGAGATACCTATTTGGTGAAATACCAAGGAAATACCAATCAAGTGCCGTGTAAAATAAAGTTTTTCGTATGTATTTATATACTAACAGTAATTTTTAGAAAAACAGCTACGGCACTTTAAATAGGATAAAAATCTGAACCCGATTTACTTTTACGAGATATAAGTGTAGGTACTTATGTCTCTTAAAAAAGAGATTTATAATACCTAGTATTTATAACTCTAAAAACTCACTAACTCATACTTACACATTTAATGATCAACAGGTGTACAGTAAAGGTTAACAATATATATTTTTAAACTTTCAGGACTTCTTGTACTGTCCATAGATATTATAGTTTTAAGTTTTTTTATGTTTGTTATTGTTTTTTAACCTGTCCATGGTTAAAAATTTAAAACGTTATTTAACCCTGATTTGAGGATGACATTTCCATACATTTATAGTTAACTCGGGTCTGAGCAAGTCAACCTAAGTACCCTAACCCTAAACCGCAAGTTAAACCCCGTTTAAAGAAGTTCAAAGTCCCTTTAGCGGTCATGTCCGTCAAGTACGATGACAACTTGCTTGTCAATCATAAATGAGTAAAGTCAGTTTTACCCTATTGAAGTACCCAGATTTGGAATCAATGGCTTAAAGACTTAAGCTTACTTGCTGCCTTTGGGTTCGGGTGAACCCATCGGGCGGGAATTCTAGAATAGCAGCAGAAGTACAGTTAGGCTTCTCCGTCACAGCGAGGAGGTGTCGAACTGTAAACCCATCACTGAGACCTGTGAATGAATATGTGTGTCAATCATAACTCTGAGTACCTACGGCAGTCAGAATTGAGTACCAATTGCAACGATTGAGCGCTCGGAAATATTTGAAAATTTTATATCGAAATACGTAAGGGTAGGATATAGGTAGGTAGTAGAAAACTACCGCTCGGGTTCATTTTCTGGGGATCTGTAGAAAGTTAAACTGTACCTGTACCCAAACAAACTATTCAATCCACTAGTTTTCAAAATGTTCAGATAATATTGTCGAGCATCGATCACAAAAGTGGGTGTGTATTTTCAATAACCAATATTTTAAAACAATATTGTAAATCCTACGGCTACACGGACTATTTCACATTTGCTATAATCTCTCTGTGGGTTTATATCCCTCTAACTACTTTCTAGGTACGTACTCAATATTAATCATTATTCGTATTATATGTATTTGTGTAGGTTGTGCTGGAACTTATATTACCTGTACTTGTGACTAACTAACAATGAATTAAGTTCAGTCAAGGGCATAAATATATTTACGGTACCAAGGCGTCAACAATTTCTATACAACTCTATGCCACTAAACATAAGGTTGGTGATCGCATATTTTTTATTCGATGGCTGTATATATATTTATGCCTTCGACAGTAAGAACATAAATAAATAAAATATACAGATCTCCTACGAGTAAGACATTGCAATAGTCAAGTACCGCCAGAAAAAAGGGTTAGGTAATTGGAAATGTACCTATATTATATTAACACTATTTTTTTATTTTAAACACAAACAGGATTAGAAAAATGTAGCCTTCTTGCATTTAGGATGAATTCATACCCAATTTCTTAGATTAGCCAATATTTCGAATTGCTGAACTCTATCAAGGATCTGTTTTTAAAATAGAATTTTCAACGTATCTAAGATCTACATAAATAGGTATAATCGTTTTACCTGAAGCCGAGTCAAACTTTAAAAGATGACTGGGCGACGCACTCGTAACATAGCGCGCCAAAAAATAACACAGCGGAATACCGAAGAACAACATCACTCTTACAGCAACAGCGATTCTAACTCTACACTTAAGTTGGTTAGTCCTTATTAACATTTTGGCCATTTACAATTTTGGATTAGATTCTTTGACTAGATAGATGTTTAAATTAAGACCGTAAAATGCAGTTAATGAAATCTAAAAGCTTTTGTCAAATGAAGAATTCGAATAATTTGCTGCGTTTACAGCGCAACTGCATTTGTAGGGGCGTGAGGGATTTGAACAATTAGTTGCAACGTGTAAGTGTCGCGGACGCTGCCAAGATACTGAGGATTTCTTTAAATAAAGTAAACAAGTGATGTTATCAATACAATCTTTATTATTACAAGTTACGAACGTGTCAGTATTGCCCTTATCGATTGTAATGTAAATAGAATTACGCTATACAGGTAGACCTCTCAAAACATTTGGGTTTAGTGCCGCTTTTGTAAACATAGTACTTAGGTACCTACCTACGCTAAAATACTTTTATTTATGATAACGACTTCCTGAAAATGATGATGAAAAATGTCTATGCTCGTTGTCAGTTAAATGAATTTAAACATATGAGTTTCGTTCAGGCTTAAAATCAAGAAAACGTATTTTCCCAAAACCGAGACCAAGTCAGATCGATTATTCGCCGCCTAAAATCCGACAGCGAATTTTGTCGAAATCGTTTCCAAGATTTCTTGCTTGTTAAAAAGTATTAAACATCCCTTACGCTTGTTAAGCTTCTGTTAACTTACCTTAATTTTGTATTTATCTGTAACATAAATAGACATTTGCTTGTGACAAAGACAAAACCATTGACGTATCTAAATTGGACCGAGTACTAACTTTTTACTATCCAATCAAAATTAAACCATATTACAGAGCAATACCGTCTACAATGTTGTGATTATAAGAGACTAGAGAAAGCGGTCCGAGCAAAGGCAACAAACCCGAGAACATAACAAACAACAAACATTGCCAATATAACAAACATAGGGTGGTAGGGATGCCCATCGATCTTTTGGATCGCATCTAAGCATTGAATCGATCTGCGATCTGGATCGCATAGTTTTGAATCGATCTAGCAAAGATCGAATCGTATCGTAATCCATGCTTCCATTCATACTTATATTTTAAATCCAAAATTTCCGAAGGAAGTTTGTTTGTTTGTCCTTCCTTATCGTAATAGAGAGCCCGAATCATCCTGTTTTTTTTGTAGTGTGATTGTAGGGGGTAAGGATAAAGACTGATATTTACACCGATCGAAAATGTAGTTTTCGTGGGATATTGTTTGACTTAAGTGACTGATCAAAGCCGCGGAAAACAATTAGTCAAAAATAAATTAAAGAATAATATGCATGCTCATAGAATGAATGAATTAAAGAAATGCAAACTATCTATTGCTGTTATTTTCAATAACAATCATTCGATTTTTTTCATCTCGATTCTCTCTCTCTCTCTCTCTCTTAGGCATGCGATTCGATCTTGTGGAACATCGCATCGAAGTGCATCGATTCAAAAAATCGTAGATCGTATTGCTATAGTTTAGTTCGATCTTCCAAAAGATCGATTCAGATCGGGCATCCCTATAGGGTCGCATAATAATTATGATCTTTGTTTTTATAACAGAGGACTCATTATCTAATGCCCTCGAAATCAGATAGAGATAGTGAATGCGATGGCGAGCTACCGCGCGTTAGACAATACGGCCTCTGGTTAGTAACTTTTTGAATAAGGAGGTTTTTAAAGTTATTGAGAACATATTTTCAAGAAAAACTTAATTTTTTGTCATATTTTAACGGATTTTAATAGTAGATTGTTCAACAAGGGACTAAAACAAGCCATAATGACACGAGATATTTAGCCACCCGAGCGATAGCGAGGGAGGCTATAATTCGAGTTGTCATTATGGTAGTTTAGTCCCGCGTTAAACACTCTACTTTTCACTTTGAATGCGAGGAAAAAAACGACGTACAAAATTACTTTTTTACAACGTATGCTCAATACGAGCAATGGACATCTGTTCAAAATTCAAATAGCAAAAAAAAATACCGCTGTCTTTTCTTTTCTTTTATATTTTTTTGTAAAGTGACGCTTTAAATGCTTGCATAATTAGCCAACAGATTCTAACTTAAAGACTATGTTAAAACTAATTGGACTATGCATGTAAGAATAATAATTGTTCATTCATTAGAATCGGCAAATAAATTAACCTAATTGATCTAAGTTCACACACAAAATATATTGTTAACTGAAACACTTACCCGTGAATAAAGAAACAACATTTTAAGTTTATTTTCTATATGCCAATTCTTTGTTAAATTATATCTAATTATACTTTCTATTTACTATTAAATGCAACTGACATCGCATTATTTTGAAGTCACGCCATATTAACTTTCAAACGTAACTGCTCTATCTACCGTACACTCCACACTGCTTTGCCGACAGTGCGGATTGCTATTTTATCGACAGAGCAGGGAACTGCTTTGCCGAGAGCGTTTTTAAAAAAAACAAATTAAAAAACACCTAAGCTAAAGGAAATCTTTCTTTACAGGCAAAATAAAATGAATTCATCTTTAATATTTTATAATTAAATAGATTAATATTCGTAATTATTCAATGTGTTTCACAAAATTATTATTTTTTAAATATTTATTTATTTATTTATTTATTTATTTGGAGAACAAACAGAAATAAGTGTACAGAAGATAATACAGATAAATAACTACTAATTAACATGCACTTACTCCCTTAGCAGGTCTCACTAAGACACATGTAAGATAATTTTAACCACATTACGTGACACTAAAAAAATAAACTAAACCGGTCATAGTTTTTTATACAGTTGTCATTTTGAGGTTATTTCCACGCCCTAAAGGCTTCCACAGACCGAAGCGCAGGGCGCTACAGTGCGTCCGCAGCGCGCTTCGGTCTGTTGAAAGCTTTAAAATTGTCTATACCCAGTTACTGAAAATGGCGATAATCCTCCATTCACAAACACCGTGATTGGCAGTTTAGGGGTTTCCATAGTCAATTAAAAAAAAATTACTTTAATCCCTAGAGATCAAAAAAGAGCTTTAGTCCCGATATGCAGAGACTAAAGTAACATTTTAAGAGCATGAGAAGTGAAAAGTAATAAATTCCCTGTGGGTATTTAATGTATTTCAATTGTGTTTCTCACTTCTGTAAGTTGTATCATAACCTCGTTATTTTGTTGCCACGTCCTGATAAAAGTAGCACAATATTGATGAAAATAAAATTTCAAGGCCGGTATCAATCGCACTAGCCTAATCTAAGTCTAGAAAAAAAGTATAATTATCAGTTACTTACTTGAAATATTCCATTGACAATAACGAAGCTAATCTCTAGATTAAACTCTACAAGTGGACTACAAGTAACTTTCCGCTGTTTGAAAAGTTAACACGGCTAAGTATATCATTGAACCTCGTATCAACGGATACGTAACATTTATAATAACCGATTGTTAAAAGATCTCAAGTATTTTAGGAAGAATCAAGTAGAAAGGAAAACGTGACGTCACATATTCCCAATCGTGATATTCACAGAAGCAACTTGAAAAGTACCTATGTTCCTCCGGAGAGGTTCTAGAACGACGGGACGGAGAAGGTATATGCATTTGGGGTGATTACCTCAAGAATTTGAAGTTTTAGCTGGAAAAAATCTTTAAGAAAATAGAAGAAGTGAGTCAGTTTTCTTTAGTCTTTCAAGGCTAAGGAAAGCTCCCAAACGCAACAGTTTACACTGTTTTCCTAATCGTTTATGTTTTCAGCTATCTAAGTAGGTACTTGTACTATTATTTATTTTGCGACTACGGGTCTGTTCACAAGATCTATGCTTTTCTTTACTACACAATGTTTGAATGTACGTATGTTAGGTAGGTACTTATTAAGATTTGATTTATCACTCTCCTTCACTTTGTACTTATTTTCATGGCTCTATACTCTACATACAAGGGTGAAAACCATTAGGTAACCAGCTTGTTCATTTGCTCTTGTATGAATAAAAAACATGTAAAATAAATAAGCTTACCTACCATTCAAAATTTTTAAGTCGTACCGGATTGAGGAAGACAATAATCCAACTTCCTGTAAAGACATAAAATTGTGTGCATAAAATGCTATAACTAAGAATTATCAAATTTACTGATATCGACTCTACCGATGTAAGTGTCCTAAGTATATAGTTGCTAGGTAGCATGCCAGTTGACTGTCAACTAAATAGCTATTCGACGTCCGTGCCGGCTCAAATCTCATAACTGCGCTTAATTGTCATAAAGCCGCGTGCCGGCACGGCATGATCCGAGCACAAAGAAAAGGGCCGATTAAATTGACTTTTGACCCTCCAGGATTATTGGTATTGCTGCTCACACTGCTGGACTTAATTGTGTTAAAGTAGCTTATGACTTCCGACCGAATTGGATTTAGAATTTTCCAGTTCATTTGAATGTAATTGCTTTAGGTATATTTATCTTAATTATTTTCACCAGTATTTTCAGGATATTTATGTATTTATGAGCCGAGAGTGACGGGGAGCGTGGAGATGGCCGGCGCCGCGCGGTCAGCTCGCGCGCGCTCAGGGAGTCACTCCCGGACTGCGCCCGAGCGCCGCCCGACGTACGTGTATTGTATGGAAATAAATAATTGGCCCCCGTATTCTTCTTTTGACGAGCTCTCCGGCGGCGGGTCCATTATGTCCGTTTGAACGTGAGCGGCGGCATTCGGACGCTAGTGGCGACGTCCTCGGTCGCCTGCGCCGTGCTCCACACAACCACGCCAGCATGAATACCTCCGATCGAGGTACGATCTTACTTATCATCGAGGGGCTGACTTCGGCAGCGACGCCATTCTCACATCGTTTTGCATCCTGATGCCGGCCGGTCATATATGTGCTTCTGCCTAACAAGGTTACATCGAAGGAGGTCGGAAGTGCGTCCAATTCCTCGTGAATGGCTAGGTCACTTACTACAGCGGACAGTATTACTTACTTAAATGAAGCAGGAGAAGCATATATCATCTGATGTCCGAGTGGCAGTTATTGAAAGTGAATGTAGTGGCTCGTGTGTGGTGCGGCGGTTCTCGGCTCCTGGCGGCCGGCCTCGCCCCGCGCCTGGTATGTAGGCTGCACGCCGTGCCGCCGATCACTTCCCCAAGACCGTAAGTACAGAAGAAACGGGAACTCATCATGTCTTTGCAAGGACTAGGTACGCATATTTTATAATAATATCAAGTTACTTCCAAATTCTACAAAATTTAAGTTGTTTACGTTATTGTTCAGGAATCTATTCAATTTAGGTTAACAATTTTGTGTATGTATCTACTTACCTACTAACTCACGAGCATACAATGATCCTATTTACAATTACGCTACCGGTGTATCCAAAGTACTAACGAAATAGGGGTGGGGCAACTACGAACGTACGCGTAGTATGCGGGTCGGAATTATTGTAAACGAATCATGCAATGCTGATGATGGCTCAGCAGGTAAATCGAGGACACATAACCTTACGACGGCTTAATTCTTACTAATGTTAAGAAAAACGACCAGTCCTAAGCTGTTAGTGTTTTATCAATACCAATTTAAGGCATTGCGAGTACCGAGAACACATCCATCATCTTAACTGTGTAAGTTGATTAGATTACCTGTTTCCTTCGTTGGAGCATTTCTTGGTCTCCAAATCATTGTCATCACGCAAGCCATGCTTCCACCCCGTTCCTGCCAATCAAACCACGAAAGGTCACTAGCCAACCGCAAACAATTTCTAGATCATGCTCTTCATAAGTACATAGTTGTTGATGATGAATGCCTTCTTCAATTATAGCTTTAACTGTCATTAGTTCAACCAATTGTGTAGCTCCTGCGGCTCAATTGATAGGTAATAAGAAACAAGGAAGGTGAAATTTGATCACTGTACTTACTTTATTAGTTTTATGCCAGTTTTTGATATTCAGGATAGTTATGATTGGAATTGTAAGTCGCAATTGGATTGTTTATCTATATAATCCTGTTTGACTAAACAGCTCGATTTTGTGAAACAAATGAGCGATCACAGAACTTTTGACGCAAAATTGCACGAACATTTTGCAGTTATTAATGGAACGGGTCAATAATTATCAATTTTGTAAAACGACTTGAACTCTCTCTCTGACTGTATTTTTTTGGATCACAGTTCTAACTAGCCACATCTAATCTATCTTGACGAGGACAGATTACTTCAATTTGAGGTTGCAAATGTTTACCAGTGAAATTGGTCAGGTTATGTTTAGATCGCAACCAAAAAGATAAAACAACGGCTGCTACCCCTTATAGTAATAATAAAGTAATAATTGATTACAATGCGGTCAAATATGAACCGCCGTATCGTAGAAGGTATCAAAATGACAGCCCGGCTAAAGGCTATCCCGCTCTGTAATACACGCAACGGGTCCGTTTTTTAAAATGACGGTTATGTAAAACAGCTAATCCCCCAAAAGTCTTTACAAATGAGACTACAGAGCATTGTGGATACCTACATACGTAACCTTATGACAATGAACCTTTAACAAGCTTGCAAGCTTTTATTAAGCTTGCTTCAAATATTAACGGGTATGTTTAGATATGTGTTATGTAGGTATAGTTAAGGTAACTGAATCGCGTACCAGGGTGGAACCTTTTCACAACCAATTTCACTATGATTTCTTTGGCAGATGTTGGAATGCCAACATGACATTTGCAATGAAAAGGGTTCACCCTGGTACGTGATTCAGTTTTTTCGACGGTACCTATATAATTTTATGACATTCAGCTTCTTCGAATGTGAAAGAACTTTGGGTAAATGGTGTCTTCGAAAACAAAGGCATGCCGGATAACAAAGCAATGTTCCAATACACTGAGGCCCAATACAGCTTTCGTATTGTTAATAAAAGGTGCGGTAAGGTAAACGTATTTGGCGCGATTAGGCCGACGTTCCTAAAGTCAGAAGGGGGAGGCATGAGCTCCGCCTCGGCGCCTCATCCGGTGCTCGCGCAAATTGTCAATTGGCCGTCGTCGTCAGGGCTGTCAGCGAGCAAGGTTGAGCGCGCCGGTCCTCGTCAACTGCCTCTAACCCAAAACTTCAATAAGATGCTCTTATCTTACTAAGTTTTCCAGTTGATAGCAAACTAGATCGTCGCATATGTAACTACGTAAACATAGTCGTAGGTCCTCTTTCGCGTTCAGCGCTTTGTTGAATGACTTTATAATATGACAGTACTACTAGTAGGTACTCAATAGAAATTTAAACATTAAAAGTATTTTTTTTATTTCTAGCCATATTTATAGGTATACTTAAACTTACCTTTATAGTCAACTAGCTGTGCCCGCGGTTTCATCCACGTTTATTGGTTACTGTGTCGTAGCGTGGTGTATAGTTAGCCTTCCTCGATAAATGGAATGGAAATTACAATTCGAACCAGTAGTTGCGGAGATTAGCGCATTCAACCAAATAAACTCTTCAGCTTTACAATATAACAAGTATACGTATGGATAAGTTTTATCAAAGCATTGTCTATTTAATCATTTCGATTGCCTACGTAATGTTTTCTCAGCAATGGAAATGATCTCATTGGTATAGTTTTACGAGCAATAGAAAGAGCAATCGGTTCGAGGTACGACTTATGTGGCATTAATGGCGACATCCGCCAGTCTTTGACGGGTCAATTTCCTTCAGTGCATTCACCGTCGTGTTCGTGGCTCAACAGAACCCTTTAATCTTAGAAAAAATCCCTTATGTCATAATAATTAAATATAAAGTTCATTGTCTACAGTCAGGTCGACGAAACGTTAATTTCATAGGTAAGAACCAAATCCGTCGGCCTCGTAAATCTAGTAAGTACCTATGCATGTATTGGCCTGAGGTTCAGCTACAAAACAAAATATCGACCGACTGTTCTAAATTCGCTAACTATACTTATACGTAGACTATTTTCATCTGATAGACGTCATAGTACTTAAAGCATAAAAATAAGAATGCAAACTTTACTTTTTACTTTAATCCGTCTTTTAGAGTTGACAAAGCCTGCAAGCCATAATAAAAAAAAAGGATTTTTGAAAAACTGTACTGCCTAACAATAGACTCTTGCCTCGTTTCTTACATGCATGTTTCCTATGTTACGTGTACAAAGTAACTTATTTTCGTATTTATAAAGGCAAGAAGTCTGTAATCACCTAACTTCCCATCGATTACGTTGAATTAGATAATCGTGTCCTACGTGTAGATGAGAAGCAGCACGAAATTGACGGTAAACGCACACCATATTTCTAAAATCAGTTAATCCAGTTAAACAGGGCAATGCAGTGGTCATTTGAGACAATTTGTCCAAGATTGTCTTGTTTGCTATCCGCTGGGGCCGTTCCTAAAGTGCCGCAGGAAGTACTATTGATGGTTAACTCCACTAAACACGGAGACAGTCTCACGATCTGAAAAGACATTTTAGTGTGTTTCGATGTTTGTGTAATACATAATATTGGTGAAAGTCACGTCGATAAAATAATAGTACTAACCGGCCAGAAAATATAACTTAAGAGAGCTGTTATGCCTGCATGTTACACAATGATTATTTTGATTTTAGCAAAAAAAAATCGAAGTTTAAACAAGTACCTTTCCTATTAAGTTCTATTTATGATACTTTAGTATAAGTATATACCTATGTATGTTTAGGTAATTGTCAAGGATATGAATCGTTGTAATTGTAATGCAACATACCTACTTACTAATTAACAGCTCTTAAAGAAAATGTAAGAAGGTTATGGCTTTATCATTTCCTTGTTATAAATATGTAGGGACAAGTAGCGCAAATAGTGTGCTCTAAGTTACAATGTTAATATTTAATTAATAGTGAAGAATTACTTTCACAGATATAATAAAAGCGTATCTAATATCCTAAATTTAAAGTTAACCTTTGACTGACGACCTGGGTTTTACGTAGCACTTACACCGAAGTAACGTCTGAGGGACGTAGTTTTTATACTTAATTCATAAAAAATACAATTTATATACTATGTTTTTTTAGCTTGTTTGTTGCGTTTATATACATATGTATAAGGTAATTAATTTACACAAAAAATATATATTATGAACTTTATTTTGGAAATAATCAACATTCATAAGAGATCATAAATTGTATGGGCAAAATTTTGGGGACGTTAATCGGTCTCTGCATTTCTTATGATTATGCAAAATCTAATAAAAAAGATAATATATTATTACTTCTTGAACTAAATAACAAATTTCAATAGCAAAATCACTTCTAACTTAAAACTTAAAAAAATGGCATCTGCTAAATATGGCACATTTGATTTTTTTTATTTGAATTTTTATACAAAACAAGCATTAACATCGCTGAGATCTAGCAACCTGTAAAACAACAATATAGGCCAGCGTCGTGTCCAGCACGAATAATTCGAGTATTTCTTGTCTACTTCATCAACACCTTCTTGTTTTTTGGTCTTGTTGTACCTAGCCCTTCGATGCAATTTTGTCATCACCCTCGGTCGCCAAATTTTTGTATGTATCTTGATCTCCTAAAGGCATAGCACGTTTGCGAAGTCTAAAATTAAACATTTTCGTTTCCTGGAAACGTTTTTTCTACTTCTGCGTATTCTGCAATATAAAGAAATACTTAGAAAGTACCGAGGTGACGACCAACAGACGTGCATATTTTTTGTACACAAACGACGTACTTACGTCTGCGAGACGGGCGACTGCTCCGCTACGGTCACATACGCACTCGCCGGGTTCGCGGTGCTAACCATTGGCAAGCAGACGCGGAACGGGGAAGGTATCAGGAGAGGCGGCATTGCAAGTGGTGTATTTTAAAAAATAATCCCAAAATAAAAGTTATGACGTCTGTGAGACGTATAGGTCGTCAGTTAAAGGTGTAATTCTTTTTGGGAAGTTTCTTTGGCATAGCTCCAAAGATACTGGCAGCGAGATCCTGTCTTTTCGCAGAAAAATGTTTCCCAACTGAGTAATTTGCCAACTGTTTCATTTTCCAACTGTTATTTTTTTTCTGAAACTGTAAACTATTCAAGACATATGTACTTCAGTACTATCCTGTAGAACCCTTAAGATTAGGTTAAGGTTAGTTTTATAACAATCCTGAATAGTTTACAGGTCCAGAAAAAAAAACAGTTGGGAAATGAATCAGTTGGGAAAAATACAGTTGCCAAAAGGCAGAGAACCCAAAATATACCTACGTCGTAAACAGCCGTATCTATTACAATCCAGTGTTAGCAGAGCCCTACTTTTAAGTTAAATGTACCTACGCCGTGTGGGATCATTTTATATTGGCATATTGGGACCCCCTTAGGCCCCTTATAAAATTAAAAATGTATAGTAAGACGGTATTAGGTACTTATCAAATTTCATAGTTCTAGATCAACGGAAAATACCCTAGACATTCTAATTCTCTTGAGTGTCGAATACACGTTTAACTTAGAAGTTTGATTCTTTGTTAATAGACCTGAGTAAATAGGTATATGGTTTTAATTTTAACTCGATACCTCCACGCGTTTCCGAGATAAAGGGCTTTGACAGACGGATGGACGGATCGCTACCCTATAAGGGTTCCATTTTCCTTTTGAGGTACGGAACCTTAAAAATAATAAAATGAAAGAGTCGATAAACAATAATCTAATATCTAATAATCACGGTGATTGTTATCGAAACTGGCTTGACCAATATTTATAATTTTTTTTTGTTTATATTCGGTAGGTCTGAGAATAGGTCGTTGGCTATTTTTTATACCCATATTCTTCGCGGACGGAGTCGCGGGCAACAGCTAGTAGTATAATAATAATATGTTTATCTACTAACTCAAATGGGATAGGGTCATAAGGGCTAGGTTGTAGAATGACTAAAACGCCGTAGTTGTAACGTGTTGTTGTTGTCAGTAAACACAATGACTTTTTTGAACAATGACGGTAAGCAGTAGGTATGTCTTTGGTTGCACGAATGTCAAATTATGGCAGAATGCCATAGTTGTACAATGTTAAGATAGATTTGTGGTTATTTTCTACTATGTCTTGGTTGTAAATGACATATTATGTATTATGTCTAGATAGTACAAAGTCTTAGATTTAAAGTGTTTAGGTAGCAAAACGTCATGGTGGCATGACCGTGGGTGGTTATGACGTGAACGAAGGTAAAAAAGGTATGAGGTTCCAACTAAACTACTACTTATACCTTCTGATTTTGGTGAAATTTGGTAAGACAACAGTTTGTAAAGTTAGCGAAAGATACCTAGGTAACTAAAATTCTTAAATTACGTGTAAATTTTCGATTTTAAATTAAGTACTCTTCGGTTGGATCCCAAGTGGGTAATTTAATGGTGCATCCATGCGTGTGTGTGTGTGTGAAAATTACACGACGGGAATAATATTTAGTGTTTAGAGGTAAAAGCCAATAATAATAATAGATAATAGATAATAATAATAATAGACAAGGTCGTATGATTCCGTATTTCGAACCAATATTTCTAACTGACATCAATGTATTTTTATAATTTAGAATTTTGCGTCGCTCAATTTTGTAATATTTAACAAATTATCTAGATAAAATAATACGATTGAACAACAATCCTCTAACAACAATAATTATTCCTAAAAATCACATTCCAAATCATGCGGCTGGATATTAGTTATGTATTAAGGTCTTGGTGTGACCTATATGAAATGTAATAGGCCATGGAAATTCAATGCTCATGACATCTCAAACGTAAACTAAATTAATTTATGATCCTATTTGGTAAAGTCAATCAATTGCCGTTGGCAGGCGGGTCAAGTAAGCCATAACTAATAATAAATCCAAGGCGCATGAGTTATCAATCAATTTTAACAGATTTAGGTATTTACTTAATTTTACCGGCCAAGCGTGAGTCGGACTCGAACATGAAAGGCTCCATGCGACCGCACTCGAGCAAAAAAAAGACAAAAAAAAACACTTCTTACAAAGTCCGTGCCTATTATGTACCTAACTTTTTTTCTCTTAAATGGTGTCTCATCCGAAGGTGAACGATTTATTCAGTAACTTTAGTCCAATTTTTCACAAGCGCCATAGGTAATAACTCAGATTCGGAAAATTTAAAGGATCTACTTACTTACCTAATGGGTGAATTTTGCATGTTTTGATTTTTTTTATTTGGAAAATCTTATGTGATTTTTGCTCAGAATCACGAGCTTTTTCGATCTTACTAGGATAATAAAAGTGTCCCAAGATTTTTTCCCGTTGAGTAACCATTTTTCATAGACTAATAGGTATGACCGTAAAAAATATATGGAAATTTTGAGACACTTTTTCTTCTACTTTAAACATGAAACTACCGTGAATCAACAATTAAGGTTAGGATGTCCGAAATGAGCACAAATTAAATATTATTTTTGTTTACTTAATTTTAATACAAGCTTTTTTACTAACTGTACTTGTATTGTCATTCAAACTGTACATCCATACGAAATTTCAAGTCAATCCGATCACAAAACGTGTGGTAGAAAAACGGCTAGCGAATTTTGTAGACCACTTTGCAAGTTAAATAAAAGATTGTGAATTCGATTTAACATTTGCAGAAGTACGAAGGGTAAACTAAAAATAAAATTACACGAGAGTTAATTGAAAATCTACCAAAAGCAGTTAGCAACTGAATTCGTTACTGAACATTTTAAATTAATTTAATCACTAATTTACACGACAAAAAAAGAGAAATTACATTGATAGAGTGACGTCTTATGTAATGAACAATAAAATAATAAATATCACGGGACAATCACACCAATTGACCTAGTCCCAAACTAAGCAAAGCTTGTACTATGGGTAGGTACTAGACAACGGATAAACTTACTTACTCATATAGATAAATACATATTTTAAACATCCAAGAATCGAGCACAAACATGCGTATTATCATACAAATATCTGCCCCGACCGGGAATCGAACCCAGGACCTCAAGCTCCGTAGTCAGGTTCTCTAACAACTAGGCTATCCGGTCGTCTTACTGTTTCTTTACTGACGAAATTTAAAAGATAAATAACAGGACGTAATGAATAAAGGACCTTTTACACTGGTTCAGCCATTAATTTTAATTATTGAATATCTCTACTATAAAATACTCTTACTATAAAATAGTAAGAGTTAAGACACTAAATAGTTTTTCGAGAAATGAACTCTATTTGACCTGAATAATCTTCCCTTTAAGTTAACGGAAATATAAAAAAAAAAATAAAAAGATAGAACCGCCTTCAAAAACACCCAATAAAATATGAAATAAAAATTTCACCGACTATAATGAGCATGAAAATATCTTTCTACTAATCTGTTTAAAGTCGGGCCTTAGCACGAGCAAGCAGGAATGGTAGAAGCCCAATAGATAGCAGGTATACTTTGTATGTAGGTAACTTAAATTACTACTATTGAGGTCCCGGGTTCGATTCCCGTGTCGAGGCAGATATTTGTATGAAAAATACGAATGTTTGTTCTCGGGTCTTGGGTGTTTAATATGTATTTATGTATGTATCTATCTCTATAAGTAAGTTTATCCGTTGCCTAGTACCCATAACACAAGCTTTGCTTACTTTGAGACTAGGTCGATTCGTGTGAATTGTCCCGTGATATTTATTTATTTATTTAATTACTAGATCCACCCCAACTAACACTTTGGCGTCAATTAGAACTTGTTTTAGAACTTAACGAGATATAAAGTCTCTACAGCCGCAGCACTTACACTTTTGGCAACAAAACAGCGTAGATAGCAAAATATATCATTTAGAGCTATACTACAGATTTATAAGGGCGATAACAGGGTGAGTTTAAAGGTCAAAGAGGTAGGGCAGCAATTTTCAACACTACAATACGGGCAAAGCATCTTGTGTTATAGCTTTAAGTGAATCTTACAACTATAAGATCTAAATAAGAAGTAAGCATTGACTACAACCTCCCAAAGTGCTATGCAAGCGATAATAAATTCTGGCCAAAGCCAAAAGTTGCACAATAGCATTAATTACCGCTACCAGCTCTACAACGGTTCTCATAAAATCTTTTATAGACCCAAATGCTAAAGGTACAAAACTCTATTATGTTACTTAAAGTCAAATAGTAGGAACATTTTCGCTACCATAGAACTTCTAGTGTTTAATGTGACTTCTGTATAACTTTAGGTAGAGTAATAGAGCTGAATACCACTTCTGTACCTTTTATTCCCTAAAATCATTTGTCCACCATGTTTAGGTTACGAATTGATTTGACTAAGGTTAGAAAAACAAAAGAAAACCCGGTTTAGTTGAAGTATTTTGCTTCATTGTGTGTGGTAGTTAGCACGATACATTAAAACTAGAACAGGCAACGTTTTATTCTATTATTACAAAAGTTTTATGTTACCTCATATCTAATGAATTTTTCTTTTCAGTAAATAGACAACAGATATAGGGCGCTTGAATAATTTATTAAAAATAAAATACATATACCTACTTATTCACAGTGTACTTACCTTCGCAGTAAAAAGTAAACTTCTGTTTTCACTAACTTCGAACTAAATTATTTTATTTCCACCTTTAGCTTCCATTGCACTTAATCCGCCTTTCATTTGGATCCGACAATATAACCACATTCAATAATGACAGTAAATGTAGATGAAATAAATAAAAAATCCTTAGATGTTAAAAATGTTTAGCACCTGAGGCCGTTTGTATAGCCTTTGTGGATTTATACTAGAGCTCAAAGCTTTAAAAAACACCCATTTGCCACCCTCATATCACTTAAAGATAATAGTGAGCGACATTGTAGTTCTACTACCGCTTAAAAGAGTTAGGCAATCACCTATTTGCAGCCCTCTTGGCGGTCAAAAAGTTAATAAGCGATATTTTACTCTATTGTACCACTGAAGGAGTTAATTTTCACCTATTTACCACGTTTTTATACCTTGTAGTTTTAGTTGTCGCTATTATAGCTCTTTTATTGCTTTATTATACCTCTTAACCAGTTCAGCAACTCCTCTTTGATGCCATTAAACAATCTAATGTAGTAAAAAAGTGTGCCCATTTCTGGGCCGTATGGTAGAGTTCTAGTGCGCTCTAACTCCAAATGCGAAACACTTATTTATAACCTTAGGACCTGGATAGCACTCTTATAGATTTCCTATAACTCTTGTTATAGCGCCAAAGTGTTAGTTGGGACTCCTGCTGGCTCGAGCTCAGGCCCGACTTCAAACAGATTAGTAGAATGATATTTTCATACTCATTATAGTAAGTGAAATTTTTATTTTCAACAGCATGCCAAACATTCTTGGCCAGAAATTTTTTAGAACAATCAACTTTATGCAATACAACAGGCACTCTTTGCTGACTGTACTTTTTGCCCCTGGTTACTAAAGTACTCTTCAAGACGAATCAAACAAGCCCAAACTTGATGGGGTTATGTCGTTTTATTACGGAGTTCATATGGGCACATTCCAACTCCATCTTCAGACCCTAGTTACCATCTAGGATCAAAATACTCGTCAAGACAAATCAAATGAGCCCAAACTCAATGCAGTCGTATTGTTTTATTACAGAGTTTCTATGGCCACCTTCCAGCTCCATCATCAGATCAGCTCCATGTCATAATAATATTGTATTATCGTCCAATTTACACATGCGTGCAAAATTTCAGCTCAATTGGAAACCGGAAAGTGGGTCAAATTTAATTTGCAAGATTTGACCCGTTCAGGAGTTCCGTTGGCCATCTGCTGTCTTCTTCATCAGGTTCATTTTACCAAATGATACTTTCTGAATGCAAATACTTCATTTGATGCTAAAAATGCTAAAATCACCATAGGTTTACCTATAAAATTTGAAGGTTGCCCTCGATTTCTCTAGGATTCCATGATCAGATCTTGACTTGGTGCCAATGGGACCACCTCAGGAGTATACTCTTTCAAAAAAAAAAAGAATTTTGAGAATCGTTTCACAATTGGAGGAGTAATCGCGTAACAAAAAAAAAAACAAACAGACGAATTGAGAACCTCCTCTTTTTTGAAGTCGGTTAAAAAACAACACGGTGTATAAAGATTTTTCATGGATATGGTGCATATTAATTCGCATGTGGTAGTCTACTTTTATTAACCCCCGACACAAAAAGAGGGGTGTTATAAGTTTGACCGCTATGTGTGTGTGTCTGTCTGTCTGTCTGTGTGTCTGTCTGTGGCATCATAGCTCTTAAACGGGTGAACCGATTTGGATGCGGTTTCTTTTAATAGAAAGCAGGTTTCTTGGCAATGGTTCTTAGATATGTTTCATCAAAATTGGTTCAGCCGTTTCAAAGTTATCAGCTCTTTTGTTAGCTGCGGAAGGGATCTGAGACGCATAATGGGCATTGACTTAACATTCAAACATACGAGTGACATAATGGCGTTGGGGATTTTTAAAATTTTCAATTTATAGTTATAATGAATGACGTTTAATAAAAGTGGTTTAGTATTCATCCTTGTCGGCCTAGTGATCAATTGTTTCTATTGCTGGTCTTATTAATTAAATTAAAATCAATGTAATAAGAACATTTAAATGTGATTGCTACCAATATGTATATCCACTCAAACAGAAGTGTAACTCAAGATATAACGTTGTTATGTTGCAGACGGGTACCTTCAAGGGCGGAACTGCACGCCTCCTGCCATCGACGACTTCCCAGCCGAGCTGTTCTCGGAATCACAACGGCAGCATGGTGCTGTCGTCATCCACATCCTTATATCGCTCTACCTCTTCATAGCGCTAGCTGTCGTCTGTGATAAGTTCTTCGTGCCCGCTGTAGATAGAATATGCCATGGTCAGTACTTAAATAAAATACAAAAACAAATGCATTGTTGAATTCTTCTTACTACTAAAAATGCGTACCGGTTGTTATCAGCAACTTCGTACTCTTAAATCCTTGGCACTCTTCATTTTGGAACAAGAAATAACTAAACTTTCACATAAATAAGCGAGAGCCTTCAGACTGCCTTAAACCGGCCTTGCCGCAAAATCTGTTTTAGCTGACCTAAGCTTTCCTACTCGTAAATTAACTCCCTATCAAGCTTCGGGTCTCTGGTATAAAATAACTAAAGACTTTCATATATTCGTACAAGAGTCCTTAGAGCACATTGATTCAGGCCCACCAAATTTAATCTGCACAAGTCTAGTAGGAATGTAGTTTCGTAGATTTCGTGGTTAATCAGTGCGTAAGTGATTTCTCTGTTACGACTTTTGTCTACCCGTCTAACATGACACCCTCCACGAAATATCTTTTGGCGTTAACCATGTTTCCGTTCGTGTGAGGCTATGATTTGCAACATGTAAGCTCGAAAACAGCTTTTTAAAACGTAGACGCAGAGCACAAGACTACTTAAGTAGACACGATAAGACACAGATTGAGATGAAAAATACCTATTACTGCACGGCGTTAGCAGAATCAATTCCACTCTTAAACAAAATTCCCGATTGAAAATAGATTTACAGTCAAAAACGTAATTGAAAAGGAGCTCTGGTTTTTGCCTCAGTTTCAGCCTAAATGGAATCCACCGAAGAATATCACTGTCAAGAAATATCACAAAATCAGTTAGCCAAACCAGGAGTGGACCCGAAACACTCCTAAGCTAGACGAACGTCACTTGATACGCCACGCTGATATATTTGCCGTGAATAACTGCTTTAAAAAAAACAATGAATTTTGTTCACTACTTAGGAGTTACAGACAAAGACTAAGAAGACTGTGTGCGCATGCTGTAGATGACGAGGTCTATTTTGTTATTCCAGCGCTCAACATGAGTAACGACGTGGCGGGCGCGACGTTCATGGCGGCGGCGACGTCTGCTCCGGAGTTGTTTGTAAACGTGATCGGCACGTTCATCACAGAGGGTGATATCGGCGTTGGCACCATCGTCGGCTCCGCGGTGTTCAACATCCTCGCCGTCGCCGCCTGTTGCGGGATCGGCGCTGGGATGGTATGTCATTTAAAGGCCATCATCAGCTAAGGAGATTCTTATTTTTTATCGTTTTCTATACGTTCGCGGGCACATACTGCTGGGGCTCATTAAGATAGTAGGAATACTTACTTTTTACTAGACATTTTACATGTTACCTAAAATATTATCATACGCAAAGTAGGTTCTAAATAAATCAATAAATAATATAGTAGCCATACCTTTGATGTTGTTTGTTGTAGTTCCAGATCCCATCCCATTCCAGTCTGGCTTAAACTCTTTTACATTCGACTAAATACGGAAATAACTACACAATATGTAGAAGTAATTCAGTCCAATAGGCCCCATGCTTGGCACATGCGTTTTTTGTAAAACTCTAAATATGTCTACAATCTGAAATACTTTTTCACTGTTTACTATTCTGTACTAGAGGCAAGTATAACGATGTTATTTCTAGGTTGTACCTCTCGACTGGTGGCCGCTCACACGAGACTGCCTAGCCTACGGCATCACGGTGTCTATACTGATTTGCATCATGCACGACGAATACGTGCAGTGGTACGAGGCTTTCCTCCTCGTCCTCTTGTACGGCGTCTACATCTGCATTATGTACTACGACAAGTCAATACAAAACTTTGCTAAAGGTAAGGATAGCAGTTACCTTCAGAGTCGTGGTTTATCTGATTGTGATAATACATCCTTCTGGATGTATCCATCGACGGCTATATTTAGAAATATTTTAACAATATGTAACGCATTGTAAAGCAACGCCACTCAACTTTTAAAATAGGTACTTATTTTATTTTATGTGGCTACCGAAATAGGGAAAAATAGAGTTCAGTTGACCGTTACTACGTATGTACTTTGTAAAACTCAATATTACTATTTTTCTGCGTACCTACTTAACTTAGTATTCCTAAGTTATGTCATTTCAAAAATGCAAAAGTCACTTTGTGATTGTCAATCGGTCGTACTTTTTCCTATAAGTCTGTTTGTTTACAGTACATTATTTAGGTAGCACTTCAATGGAAAAGTTGCAGTTACAAAGTTGCGTTAATACCTGTGCTGTTTATATGACTATGATATTATTTATACGATAAATCCACGCAACTGCTGTAATGCACATAAACTTTATACAAATACAATAAATATAAATTTATTACGTAAATATGTTCACAATGACAGAAAGATTAAATTTGTTTTCAGGCAGCTGGAAGTGCTTGAGGAATTTTATGAATAAAACAGACGAAAAGCAGGACAGTGTTATAGGTAAAAAAAAATAATAATAATAAATATTTTAAACATTACGTTTACTGTTTACCAATTCTTTGTGTCTCGTTATAGAAATCAAGGATGCAAAACCACCAACTTCAAACAAAACGGATACCCTTGATCATCACCAACACAACGGGAACATCAAAGCTATACTACCAGTTTTCAATAGCGATAACGATTGTGGAAAAGCACTGGAGAACGATGAACAAAATAGAGCAATCAGTGTTGACATAGACAAGGCAAACGATGCGGAGATAGCTTACGCGGACGACAGCCCGCCCCAAGCCGCGGATAGCGACAAAAATGCCTCCGACGAGTATGAACACTCGTTGTGGAAATTTCCCTTTAAAAGAAGTTGGTTTACTCAGGTATTGTACACATTATATAGTTATAAGCATATTTTTGTTAAAAGACATTAAATTTAAAATTATATGTAAAGACATTAAATAAAGTCTAAATAATATAATTATGTTCTTGGTAGGCAGGTAATTATGGTTTAGGTATGAACGTGAGATTTTAATCTTAGTATTTTTTTTATTTCAGACTACATGGTTTGTGACGTGGCCTATACACTTGGTATTCCTTTTCACGATCCCAGATTGTGAAAAGCCTCGTTTTAAAAACTGGTTTCCTTTGACGTTCATTATGTGTATTGTTTGGATTGGATCGTTGTCATATGTGGTCGCCTGGATGATAACTATTGTCGGTATGTATATTTCGTATTAATGCTATTTTACTTTTCTAAATAATCAAAATATATATGTATAGGGTGCAAATGGGACCCTAAAACCAAGACTGCACTATCTGTCCGTTCACCGGACTATATCTTTTGAAAACTAACAAGAAATTTTCACAAAATGTGCATTGGGCCACAGAGTTTGATTCGAACTTGACTGAATATTAGTTATCTAAATCGGCTCCACTTTTTAAACAAACCCAATCTACAGAACCACTTTCAAGTTTTCGTATATTTGTATGGGGTCTATAATGACTCCCATAAAAATTTAAGTCGTAATGTATAATGATACATTATGATTAACGTTGATTATGACTAATGAGTCACAATCAACGTTAGTCATACAGTGATTTATTTCTGAAACAATTTATTTTTCGGAATTGTTATAAAACAAACCTAACCTAACCTACTGCATTCTATAAGATGACATTTAAAAAAGTCCTGAAAAAAATACCGTTTCAGAAATAAATCACTGTATGACTAACGTTGATTATGACTAATGATACATTATGACTTAAAATTTTATGGGAGAAAAGGGGCACCGATTTGTATGATAAATGATAAATCCTGCAGTTTTGTGTATATTTTTTTGTGTTTTTCTAACGCAGGGGATACGTTAATGATTCCTGATTCAGTAATGGGAATAACCTTCCTTGCTGCTGGTACGTCAGTGCCTGAAGCTGTTTCGAGTGTTATCGTCGCTAAACAAGGTAAATTGTTACTGGTAACCTAATGTTATAAGTTTATCTATTAATTCTACAGGGTGAAATTTAAATGATGATACAAATTTATTTATTAGCGTTTATTACTCAGTTAATGCGCTAACTCATTTGTTTTAATTAGTCTTATTTAATTTGAGGTGTCCATGCACTGACTTTGTGATTTAATTTCATTTCAAGTATGAACATTTTAAATTTTATCAGACTTATTTTAACAATTGAGTTAATGCATTAAGTATGTTGTCCAGCATTAATTGAGTGAGAAACACTCATTTTGTGTCACCATTTAGATTTTGCCCTGTACGTCCGGAGATTTGTTCAGGCATCGGTTTACAATCTACATTTAAAGTGGAAAAACAACTACAAGTAAATTTAAATTGCTGCTTCAATAATTTTGAATTCTTTTTTGATTATTTTGTCACTTCCAAAATAATCCAGTTCTTAATTAAGATCTTGGCACATCTTACTCTCATTTTTGCATCTTTAGCCGTCATAAACATCTAACCTCCCTAACTCGGCTAGAAGCTTAAAAAATATATCAGTACTATTTATTTTATTTTCACAAGCGTTGAGATTTTTATAAACTAGGTACCTAATCATTTTAGAGTAAAGTACCAAGCATTCTTTTCAAGCAATCTAATTAGCTTTTGTTGCGTCCTTATTTGTAGATTAAATATTATGACATTGGCTTGCAGACCAGTTTTTTCCTACGGCTCTTATCGATAGAAGTATTTGTTGTTCAATAAAGATAAACAAGAGTCATTTTTCAAATAGCACAAAGTGTAATGCCCTCCTTTATTACACAGGACATGGATCAATGGGAATCAGTAATTCAATCGGCTCTAACACCTTTGACATCCTGCTGTGCCTGGGACTGCCGTGGCTGATCAAGGCGTCGCTCACTCCAGCCGAGCCAGGACACTACTTGGTCAGAATTTAACACAGTATTGCCGACAGCGAAAGATAACTTTGAAGCGATGTTACACTTGTTTTTGCTACGCGAACGCGAATCGCTATGCATTTGTTATTTGCCGAGCGAAGGAATTATGTTAAGTAGGTGAGGTAGTTGAAGTTTACGTTGATATATTGTCGGCAGGTGAAAATTAATTCGATGGGTTTGGAGTATTCGGCGATATCGCTGCTGTCGACGCTGCTCATGCTGTACCTCACGTTCTGGTTCAACAAGTTCAAGCTGGACGCGGCGGTGGGGCGCGCCTGCCTCGCCATGTACGCCATGTTCCTGGTGTTGGCCACGCTCATCGAGCTCAACGTCTTTTTCCCGGTCAATGTCCGCACGTGCCGGAGAGCGGAACTCAAGTCCTAGGCCAGTGTCGGGAGTCAGGACCTAACGATTCATGAGCCCAGTGTGTTGTACTGTATCAAGTTGCATCATGTGTGCAGTCCGAGTGTGCTTAGCGAGCATTCGATGTACATCACCGTGAAACAGCATTCTTAAGCTAAGTGCCAATTCCTTAGATCCACGCCACAATTTTGATACATTTTGATAATTATTAGCGTAAGGAATGGTCGTCGCGATAGCATAAATCGCACTACACAAACAACTATTCTTCTATTCGATTTTTGTAAACGAAACCTAATTAAGGCATTGCTGAATTAAGTAAGTAAATTAATAGATTTAACGAAAAACTTTCTCAATAATATCGAATCTCGTAAGATTATTTCGTTACTGGCGAATTCAATTCTTGTTACTTATATTTCAGTATGTTTAATGTAATGCACATTATTTAATGAACGATGTCAAGCAAGTTGTTGTAAATAATTATGCGACTAAATATAACACTTCTAGAATAACTAAATATATAGATTATCATTTTCTGAGTTTATTTTTTTGCTTCAACACATTCGATAAGCTTCAAATTAGAGATCGACCAACTTGAGTTGACGTTGCCGAAAATCTCGTTTTATACAAATTGTACGGAATTTACCTATACTGTCAACTGTGTTTGTGAGAGAGTGCGTGAGTGCGAGCGCGTGTGTGCGTGAATGTGTACGTGTGCGCTCGTGCGTGCTTGCATTCGTACGTGGGCGTATGTTTTCAATGGGTTGTGTTATCCTTATTCATCTCCGTTCATAATAGCTTAGGAATAACAGCTTTACCAGGTTGTATTAGTGTATGTTCCGTTGATTGAAACAGACAAAACTATTAGTGTACATTGATGTAAGTTATGTATGATGTCTTATCTGTTCTTCTCCAAGACGTGCCATCTCTACATGGTTACATAAAAAATACAAAAAGATGCTCCCTAAAAACTAATACAGCCCGAACCAATCCAAATAATGTACTATACTTTTTATATGATAGGGGGCAAACGAGCAGGTGACTGGCGCGACTTACTATTACTTACTTATTTACAAGAGATACTGTTTAATAAATAAATAAATAATCATGGGACTATTGACACAAATTGACCTAGTCCCAAACTAAGCAAACTAGTACTATGGGTACTAGACAACGGATAAACATACTTATATAGTTTTTTTTTGATAGTTATACATGCTTAAATACATAGTACCTGGGCGACCGGGCTCCGCTCGGGCTGAAACTCGGTACCAAAGAGATAAGACCAAACTAGATCAATTTTTCATCGAAATCGTTGGAACCGTTTCTGAGATTCTGATTATATATATATATGTATACAAGAATTGCTCGTTTAAAGGTAGGTATTAGATAGATAGATTAAGCCAAGATTCGAGCACAGATATTCGAATTTTTCACACAAATACCTGCCCCGACCGGGAATAGAACCCGGGACCTCAAGCCTCATAGGTTCTCGAACCACTGGGCTATCCGGTAGTCTGAATTGGTAGTTAAGTACCACTAGAATTTATTGGTAACAATTTTCAGGATAAAGATAAACAAAACCAACCATTTTAAATGGTTTTATTTAGCTTGACCCCGTATATTTATTTGTTTAAAAGCTTGCAATGAGTACCTATGCCCCATTTGTCCTATAGAATTGTAAAATCTTAGAGTAATAGAGTTCAAAATCGTACCAAATATATCAGTTCTATAGAACAAATGGGACCTTCCCCTTGCATTATCTTTTAGACAAAATGGAACCCTAATAGTTTCACCATGTCTATCTGTCTGTCCGTCTAGCTGTAGTTTTACTACACTAGACTATTAGTGCTAGAGAGCTGTAATTTTGCATGGATATATGTAGCAATTATCCGGATAAATTGGTAAAATAAAATGCAGAAAAATATTTTTTTTGGTTAGACGTATTCAGTGGGGGTGATTTTTTTCTCCAACCTTATAGTGTGGGGTATCGTTGGATAGGTCTTTTAAAATTCATTACGGGGTTGTGAAGATGAGTTTTCGATGTAGTGATTACTTTGCGAAATATGTATTATTTTATTTTGTCACAATTTTGCGCCCCGCCTGTCTCTAAAAGCTAAACTTTTGATATGAAAAAATATTGAAAAATTCAGGACGGGAGTAAGCGTATCAAATTAACAAGGAAAACTATTCTGGCTAAGTTTGCTTGAAAATTAGTCTGGTCTGGCCGTTTTCAAGTCTAGGGTGAATGAGCATATAAATACCAAATAGTAAATACTAGGCAAGCGGGCTCTATCGTAGGGGTATCTTCGCTTTCCATCAGGCGTGATTGTGGTCAGACGCAAGCCTATAGGCATATAGGTATAAAAAAAAAGAAAAAAATAACAGCCCAACTCATAAAAATCGAATACCTACTTAGAAAATTAAATACAATATCCTTACATAAATTATATTACTTGTTTAATAAAGATAGTATAATAAATAGTAAAATTATATGAAAATCAAATAGTAGCAATCATAAATAAAGTTGACGTTTAAATAGTGAAGTGTGCAGCGCTTCGTGAAGGCGATTATGGTATGCAATACAAGTATGCAAAGATTTTTTCATAATGGGTACGGAACCCTATCCTGGGCGTGTCCATCAAGCTCTTAATCGTATATTTTAACCTAGGGAATGCTCGAGTTTCTGATAAAAGCATCTTACGGGGGGAAAATATCAAGGTTAAGTTGTTAAAAGTCTGGAAACGTGTAACAGTAATTTATTTTATTTTATGTAGTAGTACAACGCATTAAATAGTGGGTTATCTAACTAGTCAAATACTAAGGTCATAAATACGTGTACAAGTTAAACCGAACTGAGAAAGTTGTTGTTATGCGGAGAGGAGTGTCCAGCACGAGCCTCAAGAGTACCGCCGGTCTTCTGTAAAAAACAAAATACATTTTTAATAGGGCTTGCTAGTACGGTCAATTGAAAAAATATGTGCCGATTTTTGATCCTCTCATAATTATGTATCACCAAGGATGATATAGACTGGATTGGCAGTCGCCATAGTTCGGATCGGCCGCGGTTTTTGTAATTCGATTATTAAATCTAGATGGCGCTGAAATATAGCCAGAGGCTTTGAAGGCAAAACAATAAGACTACAGATATTTCATATCACTGCAAATGTATTATTATGCAATGTTTTTGAAAAATAATACAGTTGTTAAATCTCGTTTAACGTTTTTAATTAGCCTTTACCCGTGGTTTCACACGCGTAATCAATTAGATCTGGCAGTGGAATTGAAACACCCAGATTATACTAAATTCAAACGGAATTCCCAAAAATAGGCCAGTAAGGATAAACCATAAAAAAAATCTAATCCTGCTTAGGCTTAAATCCTGCATAGGATGAAGCCAGGTTTATATTTTTGGACAACCCGTTCTCAAACTAAAACTCATTAAAGTTGGTCATATTTTACATTTTATGAAAAATGTATTATTTACACTATATTCAACACAGTACTTACTATAGCACTAAATTGTTGCAGTCTTAAACTTAGTAAACATATAAAATACTAGCTTTTCTTCGCGGCTTCGTCTACGCAGACGTTGGTAAACAGATCCGTTTAAGTTTTCTGTTTTTTTTTTCGAGATAAAAAGTATTTTGTATGTTACTCCAGGTTATAAACTAAGTATTTTAGCGTGAAGGAGCAACAATCACGCTCACATACAAACATTCGAACTTATAATAGGTATTAGTAGGATATGTGTAATCAACGCACGTGATATCAATAACACACTCATTTAGTGCACGCATGTCACAACTTTCATTCCAATTATCCGGTACCCGGCCTATAGCCAGTATTTCAAGTATGCAAGATACGTAAAGACAATGTTTATACTTTAAGACGCTGTCAACACCAACGTCGGCGCACACTGTCTATTTGTATCGGAGTAAACGAGATGCCGCTATTACTGGGCAGCCGGGTATATTGAAATTTATCGGGCAAATATTTAATTAAAAAAAACTGTGGATTATTTGTGAAATATGACTCGTTAGCGGTTTAGGTATGAATATGTTGACTTCATGTTTTTAATTGCAGACGCATACGCCAAAAAAATAAAGACATAGAACCGTTTAATGATGATTTTAAGACCTATCTTTGCAATTATTTTCTATCGAGCCGATTTCGTCCAATTATGTATCGAGTCCGTCCACGGTCATATAATTTTTTTGATGTGCTAGAACAAGCAGTTTTTCTTAAAAAACTGTTTAAATGACATCAATTTCAACAAAATTAGGTGTTGTCAGCCTCTTAACAGCGAAGTGTTAACTTGAATAGATTAAATAATTCCGAAAAGATTCGTGTAAAATATCAATGCAGTGTTGCTCATTTTTTAACGTTGGCCTAAAACAGTGCCGTGTTAATTTATTTGTTATTGATACTTGTAACTAACAAAGATACAAGATAAGCTTGTCACTGCAACATGAACATGACATTGCATTGCGTTAATTAAGTATTACAGTTGGTAAACGAAAGAAAGGCTCCTGTCAGAGTTGCTGTTAGTTGCTGCGTACGAATCATTTTGCTTTGGCCAAGTGGCCGTCGTTTCGCACCACATGTATACAAGGCACCTAGGTACTAAATCATTTATTTTTTCTTTCATTTTAGCATGTTAAACTAAATAGTAGGGGAGCCCAAGAGGGGATTTGGGGAGTCACTCGAGCGCGGCTGATTAATATACGGGGGGATACCTTATACCCTCAAGAGTATCCCCATTGAATATGAGCACTTCATGTTGCCTAGGGCGCCCCGTCAAAATACTTAGTAAAAATACTCCAGCGCGTCAGATTTTGTTAATTTGATACTCCAGCGTGACACTGATATTAAATAAAATAATAAATAAAATAAATAAATATTAGGGGACAATCTTACACAAATCGACCTAGTCCCAAACTAAGCAAAGCTTGTACGGGTACTAGACGACGATAAACATACTTATATAGATAAATACATACTTAAATACATAGAAAACATCCATAACTCAGGAACAAATATTCGTGCTCATCACACAAATAAATGCCCTTACCGGGATTTGAACCCAGAACCTCTTGCTTCGTAGGCAGGGTCACTACCAACTAGGCTAAAGCGGTCGTTAAAATGTATGATAATCTGCCACTTTGCAAGGTGGGGGTGGCCATACGGAAGGGCGCGCGTTAGGTTTTCATAGGGGATGTTAATTCCAAAGATTGACGATTTGGAAGTTAAATGTGCATTGTTCTGCTATTAATTAACCCACCTTATCTTAATCTGACGCGCTCGAGTATTTCAAAGAAACTATTTTTTTTTTACTAAGTATTCTGACGGGATGCCTTAGGCATACCCCCCCACATGAAGTGCTCATATTCGCTGGAGGTACTCTAGAGGGTATAAGGTATCCCCCATATATTAATCTGCCGCGCTCGAGTGACTTTACAAATCCCCTCTTGGGCTCCCCTACTATAATTAAAATCGACGAACGTTTGATTCGTGTGGTGAAGTTGGAAAACCGATTATATTTTGGTAAGTATCCACATATACATATACATACTCGTAGGTTCACATATTTTGTATCAGGTTTAAAATTTCGCCTTGTGTAGATGGTGTTCGTCTCGCGCTCGTCTGCAATTTTATGACTAAAACCCACTGAACCCGTTCGCAACCTATGAAAGCTTTTACGAAGACCCTGTGAATTGCGGCCGCTAAGTTAATAATTAGATAAACCATGTTGTGTACGCGCTGTGAATTGAATATTTATGCATTTAATTCATCATCATCACAAAGGATCATTTCAGCTGAAAGACGTCCACTGCTAAACATAGGCCTCCCCCAAGGCTCGCCAAACAGATCGGTCCTGCGCCATCCGCATTCAACGCGTTCCCGCAACCTTAACCAGGTCTTCGCTCCATTTAATTCATATAATTGCAAAAATTGTTACGCTATAAAATAGTCTATGTAAGTACTCGTACAAAAATACATAGAGAAACTTTACAAATTGTAAATAACTAGCTATTTCTGCGAACTTCGTGCCACGCCACACAAATAGCCAATTTACAAGAACCAGTATTTAAAAAAACGGTTTCTAGATTTTATTATTACAACCGACCATCACAACATAAACATATTTCCGTAACCTTGGCAACCAAGTCAAGAAAGGAGGAGGTTTAAACGCTTAAAATCTTTAAAGCTTAATTCCGTGATTTTGTCTATATTTTAATAGTATTCCTGCTATTCCAAGCGAAGACGAATCAAACTAACCAAAAATCATTGATATCGGTATAGCCGTTTTTGGAGTTATAAATGGTCTAACTAAAATGATTTTGTTTTGTGTATACAAGTAGATTTATTAAACAGCAGCATTCGACTTAGATAAATTGGCCCTACAGATTATGGTCGCTGGTGATGTAATATATTCATTCTAGTTTTTTTAGCGACAAAATTTATAATTTTTTGAAACAACTGCTGTGTTATACCTATATACGAGTACATTAAAATACACCACTCTCCCGCCTCCCCCGCAGCCCGCTTCACCCCTCCCCCCCTTGAAAAGTGTCCCGTTTTTCAAATTTTCTCAATTTTCAGGAAAACTATACAAGTTAGGACAAAATGATCAAAGACTGAGTTATTTGTCAGTAAATTACCTACAAATAAGTACTCACATTCATTTTGATACGATTTATTGGCAAATAATTCAGTCTTTGATCATTTTTTCCTAGCTTGTATAGTTATCCTGAAAATTGAGAAAATCCGAAACACGAGACAGTTTTCAAGGCGGGGAGGGGTGAAGCGGGCTGCGGGGGGGGGGGCGGGAGAGTGATGTATTTTAATGTACTCGTATATAGCTATAACAAAGCAGCAATAAATTAAAATTATAAATTTTGCCGTTTTGCCCATACATTAAAATCTAGAATGAATGTACTAATGAAGGACTTACAGTTAAAGAGCGCGCGCGCAACTGCGCCATCTCTCGCGCATTGATCTCAATGTCGTGCTGCGTGAGCCGCGGCCGCCGGCACAGCTGGTGCTGCGGCGGCAGCCAGCGGTGGATCATCGGCGTCAAAAGATCACGGTGTACCTGGGAACCCCAAAAAAATATACTCAAGCGTTATTTTGTCTTGGTCACTGAACTACGACCTTGTTTGCCTTTCTGCTTCATACCAAGCAGGAGTAAACCAGAGATCCCAGAGCTTTTGTGTCTCGTAGACACCTAGCCGTTTTTTTCAATTTTAAATAAACCTTCTGCTTATTTATGTAATATTAATTTACAAAGATAATTGATAATTATAATTTAATTTTTTTTGGCGTACGTAAACCACTACTCGTAGGTCTTTGTGGCCCGATTTGGGTATCAGTGAGGTCTGTAAACGGAAGCGAACGGGTTTGGTAGAGGAGAAGCAAGGTTACGGTGTAACTGGAAACATCAAAAAGCGCATTTTTCATTAGAAAAGTTTTTCAGTCATACCTGCAGAAAATTTAGGTAGTCTCTCCTATGAAAATGTCATCTACATATTCTAATATTATAAAGAGGAAAGATTTGATTGTTTGTTTGCATTGAATAGGCTCCGAAACTACTGGACCAATTTCAAAAATCCTTTTGCCGTTAGAAAGCTACATTATAACTGAGTGACATAGGCTACTTTTAACTGCGGGAAAATACCTTTTCCTACGGGAAGTTCAATTTATCGCGGGCGAAGCGATAAATAAGGGGTGAGGTATAGACGACCAGACGAGCGCTTTACCATTTTTTGTGACAGTTCCTACATCAGAATAAAAACAATACCAAAGGCTATGTTTGTGAAAATAGCTTTTGGTTATATATTTATTTATATTTATTCAACGATGTTAATACAGCTAATGTAAGCTTAGTTATTGGTCCCGACGAGGGTTTAATGAAAATGTGCAGTAACAGCATAAAAAGACCGGGGTCTGTGCTAGGGCTAGTTACATATTGCGCTGATTTGTAAAGCCGTATATTAACTGGCATTGAACCTTAGGGTGGTAAAGGAATTTCGTGGTCGACTAAACATCTAATATTTACATATGTTAACTTTTATGCAAACATGGATCTGATCGTAAAAATAACCTTACAGGTACTCCTCTACTTAGCCGGATTACTTAGTACCTAGAGTAATTTTATCCTTAAAAACACTTGCCATTGCTGGATCGTTTGGCTGCGTGAAATACGAGACCACGACGCCCACCAGTATACAGACGGCCATGCCAACGAACGTGTAGTATAAATAGCTCAATCTGTACAGGAAGAACGTCCCTGACCTGTTGATGAGATGGTTCCAGTGTTACACTAACTAGTAAGTAAACAAATGCTTGTCAGACGTGGGATACAAGTTGTACTACGCCAAATAGCCGAACATTCAAGAAGATTCTAGTGGTAGTGCACTTCCTCATTCGTAGACGCATTCCGCTCATTGCATCTTTAAACAACTGTGAAATGAAAATTGCAGATCATTTTCCTTCTTAGCGGGTCTCATACTAAACAGTTTATGACATAGGTACACTCTAAATTATGTTTTTCCCATTTTATTTATACATTTTCGGGGATGTTTATCCAATATCTATATACATATTGCCGGTAATATCTATTTAGTGATTCAGTAGCCCCTCTGACAGAATACTTAACATTACTTATCAAATATTACATTATGAATCAAAGGTTGAAATTTCGATTGGTGTAAATTGATGAAAGGATATGGATTGGTGTAATCTGTATGTTCATTTTAACTCCACACAACCATCGTGAAGGCCATTCACCTGTAGCAGTCAATTTGTCCTTCGTCATTTGCTATTTTACTGCCGATATCGATCGTTTTCAACAAATTGTAAAAACGAATGCATCGATGATATTATTATACTTATACCTATTTAATAACCTGCGGTAATTTTATAGCAAAGTAGCATACCGGTCAAACTCCACTGCGTGCGCCATGGAAATGGGCGTGGTTGGTAAAGTCAAGTTGGCATCGCAGCCAGAAGTCGATACTGGTTTCGTTGGAAAAATTATTTCACCTCTCAGCATTGCTGCCTGAGTGCCGAGAGATATCCAACCAACAAACAAAGTGGAGACAAAACCACCCGCTAAAGCGCCCTGTAATTAAAAGTTCTACCCTGAATTGCAATGCAATTAAAGTTTATTCATCACTTTAAGTTTTTAATTAAATTTACCGTCGAGTTAGTCCAAGGCAAAAATAATCCCATTGAGAATAAGCCGAGGAGGCTGCCTGCAGTAATTCCAGCTAAGCTTTTTCCGGCTTGGATCAGAGCCCCCATGTGTTCAACTAGAAAAACGAGTGCAACACAAATAGCTCCTGCAAAGATAAAATATAAAGTATGTATAATGTGCTTTGGTAAGAGTGTTCAGCAACATAAGGTAGTGAAAATACTTTACCAATAATAACAACAATGATTTTCATTACGAAGCTTGCAGTCTTTTCCGATATAGGCTTATTGTATGCTGGTCTGACGAGATCTTCAAAAATAACTCCACACATTGAATTCAAACCGGTCGACATAGAACTAAAACATAGATCAAGAACATAAATGTCAGAGTATATTTTAATGAGTTTATTTTTTTACGAGGATAGTTTGAAATGTTTCAAATTAGTGAAAGTGATAAATGTACCTACATATAAAAAGAATAAGCAATTTTGAGCTTGACTGAACCTAGGTTCCCACCTTAAGGGTGTATAATAATAAGCTGGTGTGCATACTTTAAGGGTGTATAATAATAGGCTGGTGTGCATACTTTAAGGGTGTATAATAATAAGCTGGTGTGCATACTTTAAGGGTGTATAATAATAGGCTGGTGTGCATACTTTAAGGGTGTATAATAATAGGCTGGTGTGCATACTTTAAGGGTGTATAATAATAGGCTGGTGTGCATACTTTAAGGGTGTATAATAATAGGCTGGTGTGCATACTTTCTCTAAAATGGATGGAATAAATTATTATTTCTTCTCTATTTTGAAATCACTGCTGATAAGTAGTTGAAATCTTTTCAACAACATCCCAGTCAATATATTGATTTCACTATAGCTTACCGTCTTTTTCCCGGTGTAATTACCTTAATGCAGCGCTAAACACGCCGCTCATAAAGATCCCCGGCAGCGCTGGTATAGAGCCGGTTATCTTCATAACGAAGTAAGGCAGTAGCTGATCGCTTTTCCTAATAGCTCCGGTCTTCAAGGGGTCGCAAGTCGCGAATGTGGCATAAATCACCAGGCCAGTGTAACAGCAGAGTGACACGATGATGTAAATGCCCGCGGCCATAATGAAGATCGTTCTATGGAAGTAAATTGATAACCTGACCCACTTAAGAACTACGAGTACACCTAACCGACTAACTACTTAAACTGCGTGATTCAAGTAGTTAGGCAGGTCCTGGTCTATTTCTCAACTTTCATTGTATTTAAAATATGACAGTTGAATTATTTACGCATCTAGGATATGTTTTTATAGATACGTCTATTGTCCCTTCTCTCCCTTCAAAATAGACTTCTGATTGTGTGTATTAAATTGAAAGGTTGTCATCTTTGATCAATTATAACTGAAGATACACATTGCCGAACAAAATCCCCTTCAAAGAATGTCCGAACTTTTTTATTTGTTTGCATAATAATTAAAAACATCACCTACACAGAAATTTGAACCTAGCCTTTACTTCATTACAGTCGAATTTCGGTTGACACTTGACAGCTAAACTTGACAATTTCACGCAACGTACTGAGAAAAAGAAGGCCACTTTTATCAAAGTGGCGCTCATTTGGCTCGGACATTTTCGGGCGCGCGACTGTGGATCTACAGTTATAATTGATCAAAAGTTGTCATGATCTAACTTTGTATAATCGTTTAGCAAAATTTTAGTAAAAAGGACTTTTTTGTTTTTTCTTTGATTGTAAGATTTATTATAATCTATAATGATTAATAAAACTAGATAAAAAATAATGCAATTTTAGTACCTTTAAGAAAACATAAATGAGCTAACTTAAGTACTTGAGTATAAAATATATAAAAAGGAAACCCCGTCTAAAAGGTCTGACTGCGGCCGGGTCCCCATCATGCTGGCAGCATGACCCCTCTGGATCGCAAGGGCGATCAAGTGGGATTAGTTCGTGCAAGCTTTTGGGTCCTCTGAGGCGTCGATCAACCGAGATTACTTTTGTTCTCTACCAACACAACTATATTGTTCTGGAGGATCAAGCTAAAGGAGCACTAGTTGTGCAAGCGTTTATAGCCTTTAGTACTATCAGACGAGCCCCAAGCTTTTGACGTCGTAAATAAAATTTCTAGCCATACTTACATGCGAGCTCTTTTCAGTGATGACAAGGCCAGACATCTTTGTACCATGGCCTGGCTCACGGAGCAAGAGGCCAGCCAACTGAAGTAGTTACCGAATACCGTTGTCCAAAACGTATGCCTTATCGTGGGGTCTGGGTCCAAGCTGGAAATAGGGTGATTCTTTATTCAGAGTTTAATTTACGTAGGTATTAATTCAAGTTCAACAGAAAAGGGTATGACTGATTTTTTCTTATATTTTTATACCTAGTAATTTGATATAAACTATTACAATACTAATTAATGTAAAATAAAGAGGCAAACTTTGTATCTACGGTACTACGAAATTAATCTTCTTATATATAAAAATCTCGTGTCACGGTGTTTCTTATCGAACTCCTCCGAACTTCACTGCTTAACACAGGCTTCTTTTTATGATCTCAGGAAAGTGCAAATTTTCATTGGGGGACATAGATAAAGCTGTCTGCAACTAGTAGATCGTACATATAGTCAAATAACTTGCTAAGTATATTTATTTTAAATATCCTTACTTGAAAAATTCCAGTCGATCTCCTTCATTGTTAATAGCAAATACATTGCTTACACCCCCGAGTCTCCATGTTCCATAGACCAGCACAAAGACGACACCAAAATACATGAGCACAGTTTGCAGCGTGTCAGTCCACACTACCGCTTTCAGACCACCCTGCAATACCGCCATTATTTGTTTAGTTAGTTATCTTGAAACCATAATCTATCAGGTATTCTAATTAATAAATTGTTCATTGACTTGAACCTCTGCAAAGTAACGCTCGATCAATTTACATATTATTCATTTGCCTAGTTAGAAAGGAGACTATGCAAGGTGGTAAAAATATACCTACGTATTTTTAATGGAGTTCAAATTTGGAGACCAGCAGGGTAATAATTGTGTCACTTTTTTGACACTCAGCATCGGATTGAAATGACTGTTTTTGTATGGCTGTGACAGCTGGCTGTTTCCGATACGTCCGCTTATTGTAAATGGGCAAATACTTATGTACAGTGTGCAATGCGCGGTATCCACTAAGATCACCTAATTCGATCCTCCAGGTACAAATTGTATCTAATTAGGTGATCTTAGTGGATACCGCGGTGCAATGTGCGTGTACATGGCCCGATTTGGCCTGATTTTATTTTACTCTAACTCTTTGTAAATCACTGTGATCGAGTTTTACAGGGTAGGATAACGTCCAGCGGGTCCTCTAGTAAAGTGCCTAGCGGCCATTGTTTTAATTTAGCCGAATATTGAATAAGTATGTCGATATCGAGGCCAATATGGCGCGCGCGGGCGCTTGCCTTCGTTTTCACCATCTCTTTCTGTCAAGTTTCTTTCTGTGTGTAGATTACAAAGCCAAATTACAAACATTGGCAAGTGGGTCGACAATCACGTGGTGTAATAACTGTACGTAGATTAATAGTACATTACTGCAGCGGCCGCGAAATAGGGGATTGCTAAATTAAATTTAATTATTGTATTTTTTAATAATTGGACTATTTCTTTATATAACAGTAAAAATTTTGTTGAAAAAGTACAAAGTTTAACATCTATCTATATAAATTATTAATAATTTTAACAATCTTGAACATCGTGATAAATACAGAGGGTGCAGTATCAGAACGCAACTTTTAAAAAATAGCAGGATTCAAATTTTAATTATTTTCTTCTACTGGTTCGCTAGCTACAGAGTTCGATATCTAAGAGTTTGATACACGATCAAATCTCGCTGCTGAGGTGAAAAGTTGTATTCACACGAGACCAAAAGTTTTTTGCATCTCGTGTATTTGAATCCCTCGGCACTCAGGATTCTAACTTAGAATCACTCGCTCACGCTCGTGATTCAATTATAGAATCCTTCGCTTACTCGTGATTCAAAATCAACACTCGCAGTAAAAACCAACTTTGCTCTCTTGTTGCACAAATAACCTATAAGTGAAGGCAGATCACATTTCTGAACACGTCCCTCATTCATTTTGCTAGTTAAAGTGCAATTTATGCTCATATCAAGAATTTTATTTTAACTACAACAGGAAACAAGACGAACGACGAGACGTTTTATTATTTAAGGAAGAAGTAATAAAAGTACATTAACGATAAATTGCATGCTTACCAAAGTTGTGTAAAAGATGCATACTATGCACACGATTGGTGTAATCAAGTGGAGATTAATCCCTGTAACTGTAAATTTTAAATGATGATGAAGCTCTTTTATCAAACAAACCAAATTTTATTCAAATATATTTATTGAAATAAATGTTTAATTTGTGTAAGTCCTAAAGTTTCCGTCCTGAAAGTTTGTTTATAGAGGCACATCGGCATGAAACCAGGACGTGGCACGTCACTACAGACTGTAACTTTCTTGTGCTATCATACAGTATCATTTATTTGCTAACTACCCAGTTGAGCTTTTGTGACCGTTGCCTAGAGAAAACAACAACTCAGAGATCCCTAAACTGTATGAGAGGACGAAAACTTTTGGGCCTACCGTCGTACCTTGACTGAAGGCTAATGCCGGCACGTAGATAACTATTGGTATGTAGAGCATCATCTTAATGATAAATATTATTGAACCCATAAGCCTTACGTTCTGGCTAAATCGCAGACGCAAGTACTGAAAATCGTGGAAGGAAAATCTATATTAATATTATGTACACAAATAAATGAGTTGCATGCGAGTCATAGACGAAATAGGGATGGAAAGCTCGTAACACCCTTTTACTTATTAGCTTCATCAGTAAAGCCCAGTTTAGACCTGCAAGAAAAATCATACAAGCGGCGCTTGATTGACACTTCAAACTTGTTCTCTTTACAGCCTCGTAATGTAATGCATATTGCACCATTTTTCTTGCACGTCTAACTATGCAGACCGATCTTGCTAGTCTATCTTTACCCACTTCTGTGATCCGATTTACTTGAAATTTAGAACTTTTATTTTTAGTACAATAAAATCATGTACAAAAAAGTTGCATTAAAACATATTTTACATATAACTTTATGTGATCATATTCATCATTCATTACCATTAGAGCAAACTTTATTTAAGGGCGTGTGATCTTAGTTAATGTTAATGTACTTAGGCTTAGGCATAACGCACGAGTATGATATCAATATTAGGTATAGTTTGACTGTGATTTTAATAATTCAAATTCACGATTTCATTCTCAAACCGTGATTGAATGACATTTCATGCTAAATTTTAAGCAACTAGAAAATACTTCTAATACACATTAAAATACCTACCCTTGAGTATGTATGTAGTGACATTATTGCAAATGCTGTGTGTGTCAAATAAGTAACCGAATAAAATATTTTAATGTCCACTAACTGACCTCATATGCAGACGTAATTTGCAGATTGTAGAACACAGGAAGATAAATAATAGCAATTGTAAGTGATACTGCCCATTCAGAAAATGTTATTGTCCACAGTTGGGTTCCGTAAGTATACATCTCTGCGGGCAATCCTAACAACGAGATACCCGATACATAACTGCAAGAATCAGGAAAATAATGATATTTTGTCACATGTTTACGATATTAACAACAGACTAAAGAAAACAAAAGTTACCTGGCTATAAGTGACATAGATATTGGAAACATCCCCATCGTCTTTCCTCCCATTAGGTACTCGGATGTAGTATTTTGTTTCTTGCTTGCGAAGAACGCAAAGTAGATACCGATTAAAGAAGAGAGGAGCAGCATAGCCCCAAACACCACATAATCCAACCAATCGAAGTATACAACCGCCGTCATTTTGCACCGATTTTAAATCGGTGACGGCACGTCTGCACAGCAGGACACTTAAACTACATCTCAGAGTACAATAGGCATTTACCGAACGGAAGTTACAGCTTGGACGAGCTATATTTATACTTGGAAGGATCTCGGACTGGCACTTTGGAGGGATGAGGATGTTAATTGGCTAGTTACCGGTGTAACTGTGGTCGGAGACCGATGCACGCGTCGCGTGCGCAGCCCGCCCGCGATACGCCCGGGTCCTGGGGGGCTACTCCGAAATTCAAAAATTGAAGTTCGCATCGCATCGTTTTTCTCGCTCTTGTATTAAATACTATTAGCGTGAGGGGAATGGCACGATACGAAGTTCGAATTTTGCATTTCGTAGTATAGTTAAGGCCTGATGCTGGACGAACATAAATGACTTCGGACCTCCTTGTGCCTCAATTATTCGTCATCTTATGTCTCAAACTCGAATTAAGGTACAGTCTGCATTTGCACTAGGTACTAAAGACGGCTCGCCTGGACAGACTACAAACAAATAAGTAAATAGAGTTTCTTCAAATGCCATTTACGAATTTTGTTTAAGGATGAGATGGTTCAGGAGGCGGCCTCACAGAAACTTAAGCAAATGTAAGTATATAGTGTATATTAAAGATCAATACATTTACATGGATAATAATTTACATTCGCCGTGTCAGTAAAGAATTAGAAAAAAAAATAAGACCTTAATAAAACCGTTAACCGTCAAGGCCTCTTGATAGACGCGCTCCATATTTATTTGGTAGTTATATGCCGACAAAAGGAATACAATAGCATTCTACTCTATTGAAATGAGGTCGCTCGGTCCCTAGGTTATGTACCAACTCTCAGTAAAATTGAACACCGCTTGCAAGTTTACCGAGGGATTTTCCTACTAGTTCGAATACGTTGAATCACCGATAACTTATAGAACTGCAATCGTGTATTGAGAATTACCTTTTGCCCGCAACTTTGTCTGCGTACCTGCTGTGTAAACATTCCTCCAAAATTAAAAGCAGCCTAAATATAAGTTAATCAGAGATATTGTAGCCTTGTTTCAGTGAATGTTAGTGAATGAATTTTGAAGTATACTTTATTAATGCGGTTGTTTTTTGTCCCAACTCCCACCGCGCGCTAGGCTAGGGTTAACAGCCCCCTGCAGACGATTGTTTGCAGGGGTCATCAGGAGTATGGCTCTATATGGGGCTCCGATATGGGCGGACAGCCTCACCGCCAAGACCAAGGCCCTCTTACGAAGGCCACAAAGGGTGATGGCGGTGAGGATGTGCCGAGCATATCGGACAGTGGGTTGGGCAGTGGCCTGTGTCTTGGCCGGCACACCTCCTTGGGAAATCGAGGCAGGGATGTTGGCCGACGCTTACAGGGCGCGGCTAGAGAGACGGGACCGGGGTGAGACCCTCGCCCCACAGGAACTTGCGAGAGCCCGGGAAATAGGGAGAGAAAGAGTAATGGAGCGCTGGGCGGAGGAGCTGGTGGATGCCGAGTATGGCACCCGAACCATCGAAGCCATCCGCCCAGTGCTCCCGGAGTGGTGTAAGAGGGGTCACGGAGCCCTCACTTTCCGCTTTGTGCAGGTGCTGTCCGGGCATGGATGCTTCGGACGGTACCTGCACAGGGTGGCAAGAAGGGAGGCAACGCAGGCGTGTCACGAGTGCGGTGCCGGCGAAGGCACGGCGCAGCACACCTTCGAGGTGTGCCCAGCCTGGTTGGACCTGCGCCGCACTCTCGTGGCGGAAATCGGAGGTGACCTCTCGCTCCCCAGCGTCATAACTGCAAAGCTGAGGAACGAGAGCTCCTGGGAGGCCGTCTCCACCTTCAGTGAAATAATAATTTCGCAGAAGGAGGAGAGGGAGCGGGAGCGCGCGAGCGACTCTCTGGCGTACCCGCTCCGACGAGGACGGACGGGGAGAAGACGGCGGCAATTTGCCGCCGCTCTTCTACCCTAAGGTGGAGCCGACTGGCGGGGACAAGGGAGTCACCGCTAGTCAAACGGCCCACTAGAGTTAGGGGGGATCATGTATTCCCGATCCCCCCCTCTCGGAGAGGAGGACCCGGTTAGACCGGGCCGGCCAGCGGATGTTGTGGTGACACAATTCGCTCCCACAACATCCGCACAATTGGCTGGTGAGGGAATACCGGTGGGTTTTTAATGGTTAGGCCTCCACCCTTCCTTCCTTCCCAGCTATGGAAGGAAGGAGGGTGGGAGGAGAGTCCCATACACCCCCTGCGCCGTCCCCCAACGATGCAGGGATAGTGCGTAATGCAATTTCCCACCGCAAAAAAAAAGGCTACGGTTAACAGTGCGATGTAGAATTTCAACGTCAGCGGTACAGCGACATCTATCGGTGAATTGGGTAACTAATCTAATCTGCAGTCTACTAGAACTAGTATGTATATTGATGGTTTTTCAGATGTAATTCTTTATTATATGCACCGATTTCAATTTTATTTTTTTTATTTGAAAGAAGATACTGTTAGCTTGATCTTAAAGAAAAAAAATGCTTGCAATGGCGGTTAAATTACAATCTTAGTTTAGAAATATTTATTACAAAATCTTAAAAACAGCTCAACTGATTAAGTTGAAAATAATTTTCCTAGAAAGTTTTTATTAAGTTTAACTTACTTCATTTTTTTCATATTTTTTAGACGTGCGGTTTATTTTCAACTTTTGGAGTGAATATCTCCAAAAATATTCACTTTATCAAAAAATAGTTTTAGCAAACCCCTATTTATTTTCAAATACCTATCCAATAATCATCATCATCATCATCGTCATCATCATTTCAGCCGTAGGACGTCCACTGCTGGACATAGGCCTCCCTCATTGATGCCCAATCATTACGATTGGAAGCGATTTGCATCCACCCTGAACTTGCGGCCTTCACCAAATCGTCCGTCCATCTCGTTGGTGGACGTCCCACGCTGCGCTTGCCAGTCCGTGGTCTCCATTCCAGAACTTTTGGCCCCCAACGGCCATCTGTTCAACGTGCTATATGGCCTGCCCATTGCCATTTCAACGAGCTAATCCGTTTGGCTATGTCGGTGACCCCGGTTCTTCTACGGATCTCTTCGTTTCTGATCCGATCCCGTAGAGAAACTCCAAGCATAGCCCTCTCCATCGCTCGCTGAGCGACTCTGAGCCTATTCATCAGGCCCATAGTGAAGCACCACGTCTCGGATCCATATGTCATCACTGGCAACACACACTGATTAAAGACTTTTGTTTTGAGGCACTGAGGTATTTTGGACGAAAAGATGTTGCGGAGCTTCCCGAACGCTGCCCATCCGAGTTGGATTCGCCGATTGACCTCCTTCTCGAAGTTGAACCTACCTAGTTGGACGGTTTGTCCTAGGTACACAAATGCGTCAACAACTTCAAGAACCGAGTTCTCGACCTCAATGGGGGCAGGGACAACATGAACATTAGACATAACTTTCGTCTTGTCCATGTTCATTCTGAGTCCTACCCGTCGAGAGATTTGATTGAGGTCTTCAAGCATCGTGCTGAGTTCTTCCATCGATTTTGCCATGACCACGATATCGTCGGCAAACCGAAGGTGAGAGATGTATTCGCCGTTGACATTGATGCCTAGTCCTTTCCATTCCAGGAGCTTGAAGGCGTCTTCCAGAGCGGCAGTAAACAGTTTCGGAGATATTACATCTCCCTGTCTTACGCCTCTTTTCAAGGGAATCGCCTTCGAACTCTGTTCCTGCACTCGAACCGACATAGTGGCATTTTTATACAAACACTTCAACACTTCAATGTACCGGTAGTCAATATGGCACCGCTGGAGAGACTCGAGCACCGCCCATGTTTCGACCGAATCAAAGGCTTTCTCGTAGTCCACAAACGCTAGACATAGCGGCAAGTTATACTCTTCGGTCTTCTGTATAACTTGCCGCAGCGTATGTATGTGGTCTACGGTACTATAGCCTTTTCGAAACCCGGCTTGTTCGGGAGGCTGGAAGTCATCAAACCTGCGCTCAAGACGATTTGTAATGACCCTGGAGAACAGCTTATAAACATGGCTCAAAAGCGAGATGGGTCTGTAGTTCTTTAACAAGGTTTTATCACCTTTCTTAAAGAACAGCACCACCACGCTTTTGATCCATGCTTCCGGCGTGGTACCTTCGAGCAGGACGGAGTTAAAGAGTTTCTGACGGACTTTCAATACCGGTGATCCACCCGCTTTCAGAAGCTCAGAAGTAATTCCATCCTCACCCGGCGCCTTGTTGTTCCTAAGCTGTATCAGGGCCATCCTAATTTCATACAGGCTGATGTCCGGGATATCCTCGGTATAGTGTCGGGTCAGTTTGGCTCTTGGGTCTTGGGTCTTGGCGTTGGGATCCAATGATACCCCACACTATAGGGTTAAACGAGAAAAAAAAATCACCCCAACTTCGTCTATGGGAATAACCCTAAAAAAAATTTTTTTTAGTTTTTTTTTATATAACCACTTTGTCGGCGTGACTGATATACATAAATTTATGCCAAATTACATCTTTCTAGTACTAACAGTCTCTGAGCTAAGCCGCGGACGGACAGACATACGGACAGACACGGCTAAACTATAAGGGTTCCTAGTTGACTACGGAACCCTAAAAACGGTTCAGTAGTGTTGTAGGTTTTGATGAAAATTGTCACACGGTTTGTAATCTATACATATAAAATCCTTTGTCCTGACTGACGGATCAACGCACAGCCTAAACCGCTGATCGTAGAGACCTGAAACTTGGAGGGTGTGTTCTTTGTATGACGTAGGCATCCGATAAGAAAGGATTTTTCGTAGTTCTACTCCGAAGGGGGTAAAAAGGGGGGGCAAAGTTTGTATGGGACAACGTGATTCCTTGGTCCAATCTACTTCAAATTTTGCATAAACATACTTTAACAGAATTGATGGAAGACGTGTTTCGTATTTTATTGAAATTCATCACTTGACGGGGTTAAAAAGGAGTAGAAAGTTATTTTGGGGGTGATTTGCTTCGAAGTTGATATCAATACTCCTTAGTGCTTTTGATTTAAATTACATTTTATTTTGACACATGTTTGAATACTCGATCCGAAGACACGGCTTCATAGGAACGTAGAGTTCGAAATTTGAAATGGTAAGGACTAGACATCTTGGTTAAGCCGCGTTTTCACTTAGTGTTCTGAATAAACATTTGTTTAGAGCAAATATGATTGCGGTTTTGCCGATGTTCGCTCAAAATAGCATCAATGTAGCGTATCTACTGTGTTATAAAATAATAATTTTATTAAATACTTAAGATGTATGTAATTTAATAACAATGTAGATCTGATTGAAAAAAATATACCTTGTTGAGTTTCTTGCCGGTTTCTTCTCAACAGGGTTTTTTCCGAACCGGTGGTAGATTCTTCGACGTTCATAGGAGCATCAATCGATGCCTAAATTGAATAAAAAATTTTGACTTTGACTTTGAATAGAAAATGTCCGTTTTCATTCAACGAGGAAAGAGAACAGTTGTTTATAACAAAATCGTAAACAAAGATTGGAGACCCACCGAACACGTACAATGTCGAGCGAATGCACAGAGCAACAGCTCGCTCGCCACAGACGTCGTTTTCACTGGATGAATGAGTGAGCGACCCGCGTCCAGCCGATTATCACTGAATAAACACGTTCGCTCGCTCAGAACTGTTCAGGACACTGGGCTGATTTTTCAATCATCGAATAAATATTATCTGACGGATAACGTGTAAAGCGGCTAAATTGTAGCGTCATGCATACAGTGCAACTGACGCAGTGCTGTCAGTCAACTTATTTAGTCAACTTATTCTATAATTTAACCAGTTGATGACATTTATGCGTTGATTGAAAAATCGGCCCTCAGTGAAAACGCAGCTTTATAAAACATACAAATCATTCCATATTCAAAAAAAACAATATTTAAATCGGTTTAGAATTCGAAATTTTAATTTTATTTGTTCTTGGATATTTGAATGAAAAACTTACCTTATACCTAGATTTTCTTTAGAAAATTCCTTGGAAATCTCTTAGATTACCTACTTAGCGAATATTTGCGAATATATACACGAATTACCGACATTGTAAACGAAACGAAACTTCAAATTTTGCAAACCATTTTGTCTACGTTTGTCAACCACTTCCTGATCTGATCTCTGATAATAACTAATTATATGTACATATAAGTATTTGCATTTCACCAAGCTTTTGCTTTTACAAGCGCAGCGTGGGACGTCCACCAACAAGATGGACGGACGTTTTGGTGAAGGCCGCAGGTTCAGGGTGGATGCAAGTCGCTTCCAACCGTAATGATTGGGCGTAAATGAGGGAGGCCTATGTCCAAAAATTCAAAAATGCAAAATTCCCAAGGGATAGAAAAAAAATCAACTTCGGAGCTCATTTTAAAATGTCTTTCATCAATAGAAAAGATACACTGTCCTTGATTAACATAGGATGCTATTTTCCGGATAAATGCAAACTCCCGCGGTATAGAAAATAGTAAATTTAACTTCGGGGCTGAGTTTAAAAAAAATTACCAATAGAAAGCTACACTATCCTTCATTGGTATAGGCTAGGCTACCTACTATTTATTCGGTAAAATGCGAAATTCCCGTGGGATAGAAAGAAGTCAATAAGTATCACTTGAGGGCTGATTTGAAAATTTCTTTCACCAATAGGAAGCTACACCAACCATTATTTACATAGACTACTTTTCTCCGTGAAAAAGCAAAATTCCCACGGGAAAAAAATAAGTGAATTCAACTACGGGGCTGATTTTAAAACTTCTTTTACCGGTACAAAGCTACACCTTTAAGGACATAGGCTACTTTTTCTCGGGGAAAATGCAAAATTCCCGCGGGACAAAAATAAGCGAAAATTTGCATAGAATAAGGACAAATTTGTTGAAATTCCCACGGGATAGAGAATAAACGGGATTTATAATATTCACTAACTGATACTGATGATGATGAAATGATAATAATGATGGATCTTGCCGTTGCCGGATTTTTGTTTTATACAATGAAAGAGATGAAGAAGCTTTACCACAAATTGGAATTCTACGCGGACGAAGTCGCGGGCAAAAGCTAGTTTAGATAATGGTGAATTCAGATGACGTCTCGGGCAACAGCAAGTTTATTAAAAGTTGCAAAAAAGTTTTATAATAATAAGTGCATTTCAAAAGTGTGATAATTTTTCACATAAACTGCCCTTAGCGAAAAAATGATTTTCCTTTTACCAGATTATTAACCTTCATATATGTAGTGCTTTCACCAAAAATTAAGCCTCAAATGCTTCTCGTTTAAAAAAAAATGCATAAAAAGAAAAAACATTTTTTTATTTTTTTTTAGCCACTAACTAACCCGATTTATTTGTAATTTGGATATATTGTAGATATAATTAAGGTCGCTTTTTGAAAAAAATATGATTGAAATATCTTTTGAAAAAATAGTAAATATTTGAGTTGAAAGTTTATTAAAAAAAAAAAAAACTTGCGAGTTAGCGACAGTTACCAATTTTATATATTTCATGTAAAGTTTAATAATGTTTAACATATATTTTTTTCAAAAAAATAAAATGGGATTAACAGTGTGAAAATATCGAATTTGTAACATCCCATACATTCTCGCCATACAAAGCGTAGCTAAGTAGACAACAAATTATTAATTACCTACCTATATATTTTGAACGCAATCTTTACGAATTTGAATTAAGAATGTGACGTATTGCACTTTAAATTAATTTTGTGGCTATTCCATTAGAATTATATAATTTCAGCCGAAAGACGTCCACTGCTGAACATAGGCCTCCCCCAAGGCTCGCCAAACAGATCGGCCCCGTGCCAAACGCGTTACATTAGAATAAATTCAATTTATTAAGACTAAATTGAATTAAATTAAATTGAATTAATAAATTCAGTTGATTCAATTTAATTAATTGAAATGTACATTATACTTTTACCTACTGCTACTTATTAAAGTGAATTTTGTTTTCTAATAACTAACATTTCTATGGATGCAATTATCTGAATCAAAAGGTTATTATTATTATTTTTGTAAATCTTCTTACCATATTGTTGATCATTATAATCCCTGATGCCAAGATCGCATGAGAAATAATATAAAAGCAATATTATTTACAATGTTTTTGCTGGTATACTGTTTACCAACCGAGATTTTTTCACATTGTAACTAAATTTGCAATAATGTTACACTAAAAAAATAAGACAAATGAGATAAAAATAATTACTTACAATTTTATCACACGGACTAACTTTTTCAATTTTCATCTTAGGCAAAAAGCAAATAGAGACGCAGATAGGTCAGCTTTTGCTTATTTCAACCTGTGAATATTAAATTACACTGTAAAATTACTTACAATGTTTTTGCTATCGGGTGTCGATGTATCTGACACTGTGAGGAAAGATGGTGTGCAAGGTTTTTGTTTTTTTAATGTAATAAATAATACAAGTAAATTTTTTCGCAGATTAATTTAATCTTGAACAATAATAAGTACGTTAATTATCTGGCTCAAACATCAATAACATATAAATATGAATATCCAAGCTACGCTTGATTGGCATGGTCTATGTAAACTTCTTGAAACTAATAACAATAGGTACAAAGATTGAGTGAACTTATTTCTAATGATATGGAACGAATGTTTTGAGTAACTCTACTGGTTATGTATGTACCTAACAACGTTGTCGAATCCGCTAGGGTCTGACTACCTAAAAAAAGGCGTTGAAAATATTACGAGGGTAAATTTAGATCGTGGAACGCCTACATAGGTATGGAAAAATCTACGAGTCGAGCCATTAAACTTAAATTATGCTCAGAAGGAAATAACCACGAGCGTTGACTTTGTACACACAAAACTGGAATATTGTTAACGAGGTTTTTAAGAAGATGCTCTTTAAGTTATCTATGTTCCTTAGTGAACATTTACGTAAGATGAATGCGCGTCTTTCCGTAACCGTACATTAGCCACGACATTCCACGTATAAAAATGCAACAAGTATTTAAGTACCATCAGTGTTAGACTAACGTTTTGCTCTGATTTCGATAGTTGAGCAGATTATCGATTCAAACTTGAACCTAATTTTACTCGTAGTAATATTTCTATTTATTAACATTCGTTTTAGAACGCTGGCGGTGAATACTATAAAATATGTGAGAAGTATCAGAGTTCTATGAAAAAAGCATCAGCGTGTAGGGAAGTAGTTATTAGGTAGGCTCAATACCACTTTCTGTACTGTCTGTCGTGCAAAAACCTTTAACTTAATTGATAATTTTAGAAGATCACGATTGTAAATGTTACAGGTACACGACTCTAACTTTAAATTTATTTATAATCTGACAATAACTTCAAAATTGCCACTAATCTAATAAAAGAGTTTTAAAAACCCATTATAATACGCTTAAACATTTTAAACTATTCACAATGGCTTTCAGCCCGATTAAAATTTAAGAGCTAAATTTTCCCTAAATCCGTCACTAAATAATATTGTCTGCAAGTTTAATCAAAAGTTTACATATAAACAAACTTCGCATGGGTACCAGTTATTGTGATAAATATGTATAATGTAAATACTAATTTTAACCCAACAGATCATTGTAAAAAATATACATATCCAGTTTTCTTGATGTGGTTGCTTGGTGCATCATCCTTTTAAAATAGGTCAACTAACTAGCGCGCTCTACATTTCGATTCAATCTGACGAGCCAATTCAGCCTCGACTCCATGTTCAACAATAATGCATTTCAAAATGCTCGATATATATTTTGATATTTTACCCTCTTATTCATAAAAAGTTGCTTTGTTATTGCACGATTTGTCTGTTTCTGGCAAAGGCAAATGTCTAAGTGGCACATTAAGACAAACGAAATGTTAAGTTAATGTAGGCTTAATAAGCTTTTATGAACAAGGGGGCTAATAAATGCAGTTATTTCTTTACAAACAAGCGGAGACTTCCGTCGAACAAGCATGTCTATGTGTCATATGTTGTCCGCTAAAAGCCATTTTTTTTCTTTAATGATATCTTATTTTCGAACTGTTTAAGCCAGACAGCCAAAAGTGAGTGTCAGTAAAAGCTTTAATAGAATTAGGCATTTATAAAGAAATTTTCCTAACCTAGTCCTTCAAAGGAATCTTCCCCATGGCATAGGTTTGGCAATAACGCCATTTTTTAGTTAATTTGGTTTCTATGTTATAAGTACAATGTTTCTAACAAGACACTTCTAAAATGCACTGGTTTAATCGTTTTGTTGGAATCTATCTAACTAAGGACTTCAAATTACCGTACCAAACTACGGAAATAGTACGATAAATTTGTTACATAACCTTACCTCCCTATTTGGCTCGTCGTATAAACAACTACTTACATGTGCACAGGTGACAATACATTTTTCATACAAACTTAGATGTTACAATCTTACAACAAATCGTTTTTAACATTAAGTAATACAGGTTCATAAGTTTTATTAGACAATTTCACATTTGCAACTTTTACATTACAAGATTAAGGTCAATTTAATCGAACGATTTCACATAATCACAGATCTTTTAAATCACTTTCAGTTTGTTTTGGTATTAGTTAGCTCCGCTCGGCATTCAGACGGCTGCGTCAGGCGGCGCGCCCTGTTTCCTTCTTGACAGTTTCCCTATCGTAAAATAAGCCAGGCATAATATTAGTGTTGCGGTGGACAGTTAGAGATCTATATGTCGGCGGGGGAGGCGAGGTCGAGGCGAGAGCGGCGACGGTCGCGGCCGCCGGCGCCGGCCAGCTGGGCCGACGACGAGCGCTGCAGCGACGACGACCGCGCGCGCGCCGGATCCGATTTCGACTTCTTCACCTTGCTCCCGCCGCTCGCCGGCTGCTTACCTTTCAACGACGACACCGACACCACCACGTCCGTCGACACGCCGTCTTGTTCTAAACGGAAACACTCGTCAGTCATGATATAAAGCTGCCACAGAAAGCCGAGTGGCGTCAATACTGACCTGTCCGCTTGATGACCTCGCCGGCGTTATTCAAAAAGAACTTGGGCTTTGTTTCCTTAAGTGATTCCTGTACAAAGTAAACGGAAATTAGAGTGAAACGAGTTTAGGGAGAGGCATGTGTATTGAAGATATTTTCGTGATATACCTTTGATTTACTAGATTTGGAAGCAGAGTCAGTGCTTCCGCGCCACCACGGTCACTGGATCTCACAGAAGCCCCGCCCGGGCTCCTTGCCGGGCGTAGAGGGCTCGCCCTCGAGAACTTCACCCTCGGGCTTCGGCGAGCCCGCGCCGGAGGTAGTCGCCCCACTAATCAAAGCAAGCATTGTACATTGTTAAGGAGCTTATTAATCAATTGATATTAATTTCGTTTAATACTTATTGATTAAACAAAATAAGTTTTTGTTTAAAAAGAGATGTTTTATCATTTCTTGTTTTTGTTTCCATTGTAGGTACTGATTTATTCACTTGATTCAAATTCTTTATCTACAATATTATATAAGTATGTATATGTAGAACGGGTTCACTTTCCTAACTTGAGTGAAACAGAAACAAGCAGAGATCACACTCGTATTTAATTCTAAGTAAGTACTTAATTTGAAGACGATTATACTAACGTCATATCAACTCGCACAGTATTGCTATTATTGAGATTATTCTGCTGGTTGCGCATGGCCAGAGTCGAGACCATCGGCGGCCGCTGGGGCTTGTTTGCCAGAAGTCTCTCGATTTCAGACATCACTAAAGGAGTCAGTTGCGGGACAATCTGAATCAAAACCATACAAACATGAGAAGCTTTTGATTTATTACAAATGATAGGCATAAAAATACACAATAAGACGTTCGTTCTACATCTTTGTAGTTCACTGTTTTAGAAGCCTAAATGGCTGTTATATCATCACAGAATAAAGCTCGTATCTAGTATTAATTTGTAAACTAAACTCTAAACAGAACAGGGAAGTTCACCGCGTTACTCGTTAAGATCATTGCACTTGGTAAAATTATCGAAATTGAGATAAGAGTTTTTTTTTTAGTAATGAGGATATCATTCAAGGAGTGATGCATTTTAAAAATAGAATTTGATATGATCATATTATATATCTTACTTGTAAGGCGTGTATGTTTTCTTTAAACTGTTCCACGCTGGTAGCGCCTAAAAGAAGGCAGTTGACTGATTCATTTTTCAAGCACCATGCTACAGCAAGTTGACTCATCGAGCAATCTGAAAGGGGTTTATGTTAAGGTAATTTAAAATTGAAGTGCCAAATTCAAGGTAAGGCTATCGAAAAAGTATGTCGACGGCGGAAAGGTAAAATCGCTAAAGCGCCATACATCAAGCGATTTTACCTTTCCACCGTCGAAGTTTTGATACGCACTTAATGAGTTTGCTAGGTTGGACAGGTCACGCAGTTTGTCTCCGTACGTTCGGGGTTCTTCTCCTGTAACCTGCTCTTTGCTGCCAGGACTCCGCAATTGCTAAAGTCAGGATTTTTGTTTTTGAATTTTATATTTTGTTTGTACTAAATTATAAAGAGTCAGTAAACAATAATTACGTCAGGCACGGCCAAGTCTTCCTCGCACCAACTGAACGTGCTATATTTTCTGTTAAATCGAGATTTGGCAAAAAGACCTGTGATCTCCTCACGACCTAGTCCTTTACCGGTCGTAATAGCAGACCAAGCCATCATTCCTGGAAATTAAATCATATATGTATTTATATGCTGCCTTTCTTAAGACATACTTTTATATTCGCTTTACTAGTAACTAACAAAAAAGTATAAATTATTGACAATATTGGTAGGTATTTTGTTATTAGCTGTCCATGCGACTTGCAAAAATTTACTTACCATACCTAGCACAAGCGAAATGTAAAGCAATCGAAAATCGTATGTATAATATAGACTATAGGAAAATCAATGCGTACCGACTCCTAGTTTATGGTATAACTCTGGCATATACAATTCGGGTTTCTCTCGGCAGAACATATGGTATTCTGTCTGTTCCACTATTGGAGTGATACAATTAAACTGCCGGCAATTAGTGTATGCATCCATTATCTGAAATCAATACCGTTCTTGACTACTCATTTGTACTGCTAAGGTATGAAATATGTTGATTAACTCAAAGCTGAATTAACTGACCTCTGCAGGAGACCAGCGCGCTGTTCCCCAATACATGACCCATCCCTGGTTTATGACGAAATTCATAGCTCGGACCAATTCTAAAAATAATTAAAAACATTAAAAGTAACATTCAGTTACGTATAGAAAAATGTACGATATCAGTATGTAACACATCGACAGCGACTCCTACTAACCTTCCATTGGACACACTGGGTCGACTTTGTGTAAGAGCACTACGTCGATGTATTCGACCTGCAGTCGGGCCAGGGATGCCTTAATGCTTTCAATTATATGCTTACGAGATAGACCTCTCTCATCCGACCTGTCATTAGCAAACCTAATGAATAGATAGTTCGTAACACATTAACAGACAAGCAGCTAGAAGCACACATATAAGCGGGAGTGTAAACAGTGACAGCAAACCGTTAAAGAGCAAGGTAAAGCATTATTCACTCATCTGTAGTAGGTAGGTATATTTTGAAATAGTTTATGCCTGTGGCAGCTACATAGAATCACTACCATTGTTACACACATATTTAATCATAACAGTTGTTAAAATAAATACGTGACATGCAATCTGGACAAATGCTAAAAATTATAATAGTATACACACATATAAGTTTTAGTAACAAAAAGGAAAAGAAAACACTTTATTAATACTTACTAACACAAATTGATCAAAGAAGACGAGGATTTAGAAAAAAAAGGTTGATCAGAAGGATGGTTTGTTAAACACTCTTTTTAATTTACTTAAATTAAATTGAGGGCTGAAATAAGTTGTAATTTAAGTAAGTACTTTTCACGTCTCCGAAGTTGAGACTTTCAATTCATGAATGACTTTATAAGCAAGTATGGAATAAATAATGTCGATATTGAAGTAGGTATGCTAATCGTTCTAGTATCTAGTTATAGTGTACCTACATGGTTGGTTGAAGCACGCATTGTGAAATAATGAGTCATATGGTTCGAATTCCAGTCCCAGTTTTACTTTACATTTCTCTGTGCTCTAGTTTTGGTAGGTATAATTTGGAAAAAATAATATATATATTATAATAAAGAAATGAAACTGATTGTCTGGTCAGTAGAGGTGGAGAAGTTAAAGAAATAAATAGTACTAATAAGTTTTTGCTTGCAATAAAAATATCAGAACGCAAAGATCTTCCCTTTAAAGATAAAGTGACTTTGAAGCATTGTGCCAAATTGCGTTGTATCTGGTTAAAATATTAAGTAACTAAATTGTTAATTATGTTTGCAACTGTCGGTACATAGGTGTATAATAATATACTATTAAAGCCCCACAACTTTATAGGATTTTACGTGTAAGTAATCCTTGTAGTGCAAAGCAAACATGACAGCGAGCATTAGGTATACTGCTGTAGAGTTAACCTTGTTTTCGTTTTGTTTGCAAATGTTATCTCAAAAGGCTAACACACAGGAAGAAAACTTTGATAGAGGCAGATCAGATGAATCCAGTTAATACATAAATATTATATTAATTAACACTGTAATGCACATTCACAAACTCGCATTATCTAAGTGACTTCTATATATATTTAGTAACAACAAACACATCTAAAGATCAACATTCATACAGCACACCATGTCATCAAACAAAATCTAGGGATACTAAAAACAAGTCATGCCAACTTACTTTGTGCTCCAGTAAATCTTTGTCGTTATTATAATGCTTGTTCGTCTGACGTTTATTTTCTTTAGTATTCTTCCTAACTCAGCTTCTCCTTTTGCTGAACATATGAATTTAAATTAATTATAAAAATTTTAAGCTTTAACCCGCTACTCGTATTAGAAAATCCATGAAAAAAGGTTACGATAATATTTTTAGCCCTTTCACCGCCGCGCCTCGACAAAACGTAAACCTGCTTTGAATCTTATGTCATTGTGTCAAGGTCACTTTGACACTGTACTTTGTGACCTATATAATGTGTCGTTGGCGTTGAAAAGGTTAAAGCACAACGGTTTGGACAACGCCATCTATTGAATGCAAACGGAATTAGTACGTCAAAAGCCAAGGTACCTTAACGCTTATGGATATCGCCCTCTAATCTTGTTTAAGGTTAAAATATTATCCCACGGGAACTCACTACCGGGTATCCAATGTCTCAATTGAGATCTTTTTCTATCTGTACGCTAAGTTTCATTTAAAACTCTTCGTAATATTATTCCTTGTTTATAATACTAGCCACGTTATCTGCTAAAATAAACCTTAAGGAAACTATAGGTGTATATTATGTTAATTTAAGTCTGTTCATTACTTTGTATAAGACTATTTGTTTCTTATCAATAAATAAAAAATAAAATCTATTCAAAAATTTTCTTATTATTATATCTAGGATCGTTAAAGTCATTGACTGAATGCGGGCTCGGTCAGGGAGAAAAAACTTGCAGGCAATAGCTAGTATACTTTAATAACAAAGTATGATAAGGCGACACCATATAAGGCTTAGGCCGATAGGCTCCTTATACCGGGCAGGTGGCATAGTGCTAACGGCAGAGCCCTTTTGTAAAATATTACGCGATGCATGCCCACCATTGGACTCTTTTATTTATTTACTGAATGTAAAAAGCTGTGTAGAAAATTTGATGTCCTTACAGTCCCATAGGCAAAATGACGATAAAGCTGCAAGTTTGCAATTGACAACATGCCACTCGTATATTAGACCTCGAATGTACCACTTACCACAATGTGCTTCTGACAAATCAAACAGGTTTATTCCGTTCTCCAAAGCAGTAATTATGATATCCTCAGCATAATCCTCGTTCAACATGGTCCATATCCCAACGCCAATATTGGGAACTCGCAGGCCAGACTTGCCTAGATTCTTGTAACGCAGACCGGGAGTCACCACCGAAGGCATGTTGGCGTGATTTCCCATATACGTTGACATGTGTCGAGAGACGGTCATTTCTCCAGCTAGCAAATGCATAAAATTATATGACGTACGAATGTGGTAAGTAAATACAGGCTTTAGCGAAATAAACCAAGCGCTACGTATCTACGGCGTAGACGCTCTACGGATGTTCAGTACCGACGTTTAATTTACCAGTGGTTTAACAAAACTAAGAATTACTTCGGTATTTTTGTAACTAACTAAGTACGAGTGTTTATTTTAATTTTGAGAAACTAAAATTATAGTCTTACCTTGGTCAAGCATTTGTTGCGAATTTGCACTAAAATCATCCATACAATCGAGCGAAGCGATAGGAGCACGACATCTAGACAAATAAAAAATGCAAACGTCAGTATCATCTCTTGATGCTCGCTATCGATATGAATGTGTTGCTTACGCTATTTTGCATGAATTTATTTAAAATAATAAACATTATACTTCTGTATCTGAGACTAAATTGCTATTGACACTACTGAAATTATTACCCAGCTACTTATTTTTAATGAAAGCTAAATCTGTTTTACATTGTGCCTATTTTTATGTCTACGACTAACATTAACAACTATCTACTATTGCTACCATTGCGCCGTCTACGCACCACAGTAATTATAAAACGTAAAGTTCTTTAATCATTTAAAAAAAACTAAGTCAAAATTGGGTGAAGACCAAAAAGTTGCACATCTGTTAAAGCTGCATTAGCAGGTATTTATAATTACTATTAATTTTTTCCACTGTGACCCGAAAATTATCCATACAAATGTATGGTTAATTTTCGTGTCGCAATGGAAAAGTTAATGATAATTTTAACTACCTGCTAATGCAGCTTTAACAGTGTGCGTGCAACTTTTTGGTCTTCACCCAATTGAGTTTTAATTTAACACAAAATTGAATAATCATGTCTTCGATGATTGTTGTTTATTGTTCAAGTCAAAAAACTTTTCAGTACGAATAAAGCGCAGTTTTGTTCTAAAATTGTTGCTTGTAAGTATAATGTCTTAACTAGTTTGAGCTATGCTTATGAAGTTATGAATGTTGGTATTGTGCTATTAGCAACGGCCGTGAACGTCATATATAATAGTGAATAGAGCGCAAACTAAGATATGATTACAATTTTTATGTACTTTGATGTTTACAGGATTTTATAAACATCTAGGATATCTGTAACGGTGATTAATAATCGAATAATATATTTTCTTCAGCTTAATGATAATGCGTTCTACGCCCAAGTAGCACAAGTAGCATTACAAAAGACCACTTTGGGTATATATGTATAACTCGGAACTTCATGAATTAATAAACAGTTAATATGGTTCAACCGAGAGCTTAGAGCTGCGTATTACGCTTTAGTCTGTATAACAGCATCATAAAAGTAGAAACGAATACTATTGTTACTGATCAGAGTTAGTGCAGATGTCACAAATGCTTTTTCCCTGTTCGTGGCCAAGGCTTGTATAGAATTTTTCTCAAACATGCATCATCATCATCATCATCATCATCATCATCATCATCATCATCATCATCGTCATCGTCATCGATCCATCGATCCATCGATCGATCCATCCATCCATCGATCCATCCATCCATCCAACCATCCATCGATCGATCCATCGATCCATCAATCCATCGATCAATCGATCGATCGATCGATCAGTCCATCGATCCATCGATCGATCGATCGGTCCATCGATCAATCGATCGATCGATCGATCCATAGATCAATCGATCGATCCATAGATCAATCGATCGATCGACCGATCCATCCATCCATCGATCCATCCATCCATCCATCCATCCATCGATCGATCCATCGATCCATCCATCCATCCATCGATCGATCCATCGATCCATCAATCCATCGATCCATAGATCAACCGATCGATTCCATCCATCGATCGATCCATCGATCCATCCATCGATCCACGGATCGATCGATCGATCGATCGATCCATCGATCCATCGATCCATCAATCCATCCGTCCATCCATCCATCCATCCATCCATCGATCCATCGATCCATCCATCCATCCATCCATCGATTGATCCATCTATCCATCGATCCATCGATTCATCCCATCCATCCATCCATCCATCCATCGATCCATCGATCCATCGATACATCGATCCATCCATCCATCCATCCATCCATCCATCGATCCATCCATCCATCGATCCATCGTTCCATCGATCCATCGATCCATCCATCCATCCATCCATCGATCCATCGATCCATCCGTCCGTCCGTCCGTCCACCATCCATGTCGACCTATTAAACGTCATGGTGCTGTGTCACATAAAACAATAGACGATCACTTTGCTGGCCAAGGCCAGCAATGTTGTATGAAATTCCATTATTGACCTCTCGTCTAGGCGCACCTGCAACGTGACAGTTCGTGGCGTATTATAAGGAACATAACGTCAATATTACATAGCATGTTTGAGAAAATTCCATTACATAGGTATCAAGTGTTTAAATTTGGAACCCGTGCTCTACTCTCGAACTGTCCATGAAGTAAGTATGAAATTCCATTACATATCAAGTGTTCAAATTTGGAACTCATGCTCTACGTCTGTGAAAAACTTAAACTATTAAAAAAGTTCACACTTAAGAGGATGTATGCAAATGTGATTAAATAACTGGAACATTTTTCACTAATTTATGTTGTTGTAATTACAATTTTCGTGTTTCTTATTAAAATTATGACGTTTGTAATTTAAAGTTGGCAGATATCTTAGTGTTGCCGGACAATTGTTGGTGAATCGATTAATCGTCGATTATAATTGCAGCGCACAAATAATTTAAATATCGATTATCCAATCGATGTATCGATTATATCGATATAATCGATCCTAAGATTCATACAATTATATCGATTGTAATCGATTAATCGATATATTGATTGTTAATATTGTTACGGAGATGGGTCAACGGGAAACCAGTAAAAACATTTTTATGAAATTAGTAGCACTTGCAGTCGTTTTCAGCAGGCTGAAATCTGTTTTCAGGCCGTTCTGGAAGAAGTCCTAACACATAACGGTAAATCAGAAATTACCCCAAGTTAGCATTATTTTCAGCAGGCTGAAACATGTTTTCAGGCCGTTTCAGGACACTAACTGTCACATGACACCATTTCCTGAAAACCCGTTTTCAGGCCGTTTCAGGCCAAGTTACAGTCCACCTGTCTCTGGAACATTCTAGAAGGTGTGTGACAAGGATAGCCTATATGTGTGAAAGAGACAGACGATCTTGTTTCCGGAACATTCTAGAAGGTGTGTGACAAGGATAGCCTATATGTGTGAAAGAGACAGACGATCTTGTTCCGGAACATTCTAGAAAAGTGTGCGAGCGAGATAACATTGCGTACTCGTGAAAGAGACAGACAGATGATCCTGTTTCCGGAATATTCCAGACTGTGCCAGAGAGTTCTAGCTGGAATGTTCTCGAACTTTGTGGACCGATTCACTGGACCTATATAAAGGCAGACAAGGTTCCGACAGAGTCAGTTTTGGAAGAGATACCGAGAGATAAACATCGAAGAGAGATCAAAGTGATTACTAAGTGATCTAAGTGAATAAGTTTAGTGTTGAAAGAGATTCCTTTTTGTTCAATTAAATTAGTTTTACGTTAAAGGCGTATTATCTATCTAACGAACCCTACGGCTCGTAACAATATTTTACAATTTAATCGATTTAATCAATTATATCGATTGATAATATTTTACAATTTAGTCGATTTAATCGATTAAATCGATAATGTAGATAAAATCGATTTAATCGATTATATCGTGTACTTAACCGATTATAATCGATTAATCGATCGATTATAATCGATATAATTGTATGAATCTTAGTATCGATTATATCGATATAATCGATACATCGATTGGATAATCGATATCTGGATTATTTAGAGAGAAAATAATCGATTAATTGATAATCGATTATCCGGCAACACTAAGATATCTAAACATCGCCGCCCGGTACCTTTAAAAAAAACAATCATACCATAGACAGACATAGGTTAATTAGCGAGTGACGTAGCTAATGGCGGGTCGTAGATTTTCTTTATTTTTTCAATGTGTACTTTTATTTTATTTTTATCAACTTGTTTCATTTTTGAGAAAAGCACTATACAAGCTTCGCCCAGTAATCGCCATCCTGGCCTCGTATCATTGCTGGCTTCACCTATCGGTTCGGCCATCAAACTTCTACTCGTCCAGGATGGCTTACTTACTGGTCTCTGCAGTAATGTACTATTTACAGTCTCTTTTGCATTGGTTGCTTAAGAGCATTTTAGTGGTAGTAAAATATGATAATTGCTGTTCAAAGGCAAAGAATTATACCACTGAAATGCTCGTCTTAAAAGTGTTACTGTGAAATACCGTACAGCCAAAAGTTTTAGAGTAAAAGAAAAGAAAGAAACACACTATTAGAGTGATTTAACACAAAAAGTTCTACATCGGTTCACCTCAGCTTTTCAAAGCTGTTAAAAGGTGTTTTATTAACACACGTGAACACCAAAGGTATTTCGAGATTCTCGTTTAACTCTGAAATGCAGCATTTGGCTGTGAAATATACCAATATAATGTTTTAGTCTGCATAAAAGAACTCTTTACATAAATTATAACGCACGAAGCTGCAATCAGGTTCACGTTAATCAATCGTTAATTCTTAAACGGCCATTTCAGCAGTTGGTGTGGATCGCGTATTAAATTATACAAAATGCAAAAAAGAAATTGAAAAATTAAAGCAAGAGTACCTAAATTAAAATTAAAACTACAGTATAAATATTAAAAGGTAATGCGTTTAAGTAGTTAACATAAATGGCTTCAGCGTTTATTTGAACCATAATAAAACTAATAACAGCTGACAGGCTGTATATTGGTTCACTTGAACTCTTATTTACTGCAATAAGCATAATAGAGGAACTGGGGTGTACTCTTGTACAGCCACGGTAATTAATTCAGGATTAAAAGAGTTCACAAAAGTTTCTTAACAATGCGCTATTTTGTTATTTTAATCTCAATCGTATATATTGATAATTATTGTGTTGTTGTTTATATTTTACTGCCTTTAATTACACGTTAATCATACACTTATTATAGTATAATATAAAACTTTGCATAATTTTATGTAAATCACTCAAAAATTTATACATATATTTTTGGTGTGTTACTTTTTTCACAACATTTCTAATTAAAAACAAGATATTTCCGAGGCGCGTAAAAATTTTGCTAAAAAACCATATAAACATTCACAGCAAACTTGCATTCCCAAATGTTTTCACCGTAGGTTGGATATAAAATTTATTTTCCTGAGTTCACACAAATTCTCAATAACATTGTGACATTCACTTCGCCATTACACATCACACTCTGGGAATTTATAGGCACTATTAAAAGCAACAATTTCAATATGAACGAAGAGTAATGTAGAACCTAAAGCACTATTTAAGACTAGCAGTTACCCAATCCTAACGCCTAGTCTGTATAACAGGACACTCGTATTCTGTTAACAGCCTGGTGACCCATAATAATTCCAATATAGTGCTACTGTAATGCTGTTAAGTAGAAATGTGAACTAGAACTAAAGGCTGAATAATTTGTGCCCAAATAAGAGTTATATCAGTATTAACAGCGCTGTTAACACCATTGTAACACCGTCTTGTGCAGCTTCAAGTTTCCGTGTACACCAAAAGTGATTTCCTATAATGCTACTTGTGCTACTTGGGCGATGAGGTACTTTAAGAGACCTAATCTAGTGATTTCGAGGTCTAAAATGTACGGATGTCAGTCTCTTACGATCGTCTCAGTTTAGCTAATAAGCATCAAACTGAGGTTCACGGTGTTATCAGCCGCAGGTTCGACACAAGAAGCTTGCAGGCACTGGTAGCGAGGAAGAGGCAAGAAACGGTGCCGATGCTACAGTGCGAGATAGAAACAAAGTATACCGTACCTGCGTATCACGGTTGTCAATTTTCCCAATGGCCCAGCATGAGACAAGCCAAGCGGTCATCGTAAAAACTCCAGTATCATCAACCGACCGCTAAGTTAATCGGATATAATTTATGTTTTGATCAGCTCGTGTAAACTTTTCGATTGGACCTCAGATACTGTGTTTTGTTGTCGGTACCTACTGGCATGCGACGATCGCGGTGCGCGATGTGGCGGAGTGCGCTGTCAGCTTTACTCGCCTTTCGCTTTTGGGAGAAGACAAAAGTATTTCGAACCATTTAGTTTCCCAGTCACCAACCAATTTCCCAGTCACACCAATTGACCTAGTCCCAAAGTAAGCCGGGCAAAGCTTGTGTTATGGGTACTAGGCAATGGATAAACATACTTATATAGATAGATACATACTTAAATACATATTAAACACCCAAGACCCGAGAACAAACATTCGTATTATTCATACAAATATCTGCCCCGACACGGAAATCGAACCCGGGACCTCAAGCTTCATAGTCAGGGTCTCTCTAACCACTAGGCTATCTGGTCGTCTAATATTTAGTTATATATGTTATATTTAGTTATATATGTATAATATATGTTTGATATATATATATGTCGAATATTTAGTTATATATGTTTTAAAAATAAATACCTAATTAAATTAAAATAAAACAAATATTTAAGGGGGGCTCCTATACAACAAACGTGATTTTTTGCCGTTTTTATAGATAATGGTACGGAACCCTTCGTGCGCGAGTCCGACTCGCACATGGCTGGTTTTTTTATGGGTTGCGATTCAATTACTTTAATACGGATGCTAAGCAACTTTTTTATGCTCGTAACATGAATCAATGTGGTAAAGTAGAGCTGATAGTGAACCACTAAGAAAACTCTTGTACAATTAATATATCTGCACCGAAAACAGCAATATTTTGTAAAAGGTGTCCTGCAGTTGACATTAGTCTATTGACTCTATTGTAACTTAGATTTTCAAAGTCAAAATATTGATATTCAGTATAGCAAGCACTTCTAAGTGTCGAAGTCTACCACTAGGTAGTTCGGAAAAACTCTGTTGAGAAGAATCCGGCTAGAAAATCAACAAGGTAACTTTTTATTATTTTGATTGTTTACAAACCGATCCATTAAAAATCGAAAAATATATATAAAAAGAATTGGACAGACTCCCAAAAACCTACAAAAGCACTTTTTGTTTTTCATATTATAAAAAAAAATATTTGCTTACTGGCGAAATTATGTATCACAGCCTTGGTATAAAGATATCTATCAACATTTTAATTTATTCCACCATACCTATTCCACACTATTGTTTTATAAGATTTTGTTACCCTAATAAATTTCTAATCGACTTCATTTATTTAGCTAAATACTCGTATATCCCGTCCTAGGTACCTATATTAAATTATTTCGAATTAAAAGTGGCTCCACTAAATTAGTTTTATGCCGTAACAGCTGTTGCAACCAGTGTCAGTGGGCAGCGTAACACCGTAAACGCAGCAGATGGAACGAGTCCGGCCGAGTTGACGTTTGTCTTCCCCCGCGGCGCAGCGGCGGTGGCCGAGGCCTGAGCCAGTTACCGATAGATGGTGGGCATGTTGGAGTCGACGGAGGCGCTGGCGGGCGGGCCGAGCGGCGTGTGCGGCGTGCAGCTGGACTCGCTGCGACACATCTGCGAGCCCTCCTTGCCGCCGCCTCCCTCCGCCCCCTTGTACTGCATCTCGTGCCGCCTCATTCTCCTCCTACGCTTAGCAACGGCATCTCAACACCCTACAAAGGTCTTATCTGTAATGAAACGTCACACGACCCCACACGGCTGCCTGCGAACCGAACCGACCCCCGGAAAGAACAGCGAGATCGGTTTCATAACACTTAAGGACAGTAAAGTAAACATAGAGAAGCATGCATGCCCTACCGCTGACATCTAACGCTAGTCCGCTAAAGGTTCAGGTATTTAAGTGATTCACATCGTTTACATCTAAGCACTCTCAAAATTCACAGTTAAGTAAGTTAAGAAGGAGGAAAGTAGGTATCGATATAAGTGGTTGACATGTAAGGGTTTCGGTTGGTGATAGGCAATGGCTGCACTCACCGGGTTGCGGTCGACGGTTTACGTACTGAGCATGAGTAGCTATAGCTACGTCGGGAGGTCGGGCAGCGGACTGGCGCCGCGCAGCCACGGACTGTACTGCGGCGCGGGGAGCGGGCGCGGGGCGTGAACCCCTGCGCAGTGCAACCCCTGATATCCGCACATGCGCACTCCTTAACGCCGTACTGACCTATTTTTTTCAGACTCAGCCCCGGATGGATACGATCTAGTCTCAGGCCACATTGTGCATGCACATACCTTACATCGCACTGATATTAGTGTCGTAATGTAGACAAGAGGGCGTATAATTTATGTAGTAGGTCACACACACACATCTAACTCACTTTTATTATATCATGACATGAATTTTTATTCTGTTTATCAATTCTACCAATATTATAAAATGTGAAAGTTTGTATGTTGGTCTTTTCTTTTCACAAAATCTTTAAAATAAACAAATAGTTTAAAAAATCCAATAAGTTCACTCTCCTGATAATATACTACGTACGATATTTGATAATAGAATACGTACGCACCATGTAATTTGAAAGAAGATCATAGGTTTCTTTGACGCAGCAAACGGCGATTCCTTCTACGTTACGTCTCTGATGAAATTAGTAGAGTATACTTAACTAAGTATACTGCGAACTCGCAGGCTAAACTACCCAGTTATTACCCATGCACCAGTGATTGATCACTTTAAGAAAAAAATTGTCAAGAGCTAACTGTCTAACATTTGCGTTTGATTAGCATTCTCTAAATGATGCTGTAATTGAAGACGTGATTGGATGAAGGGGGTATGTCGCATTTTTTCATTTTCGGTTTTATGCCATAAGAGCGCGCGCACACAGAGAGCGGTCTGGAGTTCCGCATTCTTTCAAATGTACTGAGTCCCTTACGATAACGCACACAGCAATCGTAAGCGACTCAGTACATTTGAAAGAACGCGGAACTCCAGACCGCTCTCTGTGTGCGCGTGCTCTTAATGAAGGTTCTAAGTCATAATGCAACACCGGACGTTATCAGTTCTCATGTTTTTAAGCTATAACAGCTTTAAACCCAGTGTATGAAGGGCCTATGTACAAGAATAAGTTACGTTCTTCGTGAATGAAGGTGCGAAGGGCACATGACTCTAGAAGTGGTTACCAGTTTGCGAGTGAATTTAACAGAAGAAAGTGTCATGTACGCACTTAGCTCCTTCATCCATGTTAAGAGACAAACTTTTATTTTCTCTTATTCTGACATATCCGATATCCAAAAAAAAACATTATAGGGATCAGCTGAAATTTATAAACTCTGAATGCAGGTATTTTTACGAAGAAATACTTTCATTTATTTAACTTCTTTTCTTTGCAGAACAGCTTAAAGGAGAAAGAAGGGGTTATGTACTTTTTTTTATAAAAAAAATGTTTTTTAAAAGCATTTATTAAAAAAATCAATAGATCAGGCTATTTGGTTGATTTTTATAAAAGTAACAATACCCTATTCAATTTAGAAACAAAATTACAACGTAGAAACCTTTAACTGCGATTTACTCGAAATAATGTTTTTGTGACATACCCCCTTCATCCACTCATGTCTTCAATTAAACTTTATAGTCAAGTTGTGTAGCTAGTCAAACGCAAATGATAGACATTCATCTCAGACTTGACAATATTCTTCTCAGAGGTCAATCACTGGTGCATGGGTAATAACGGGTAGTTTACCCTAGTGGTCTTACCCGGGGCAAGAAGGCGCGCGGTCCAAGTCGATGCGCATTTGGGGGCTGACGTCGCTGGCGGACGCGCGCCAGGCGCGGGGCTCTCCGCCCTCCGCGCCCGGCGCCTCGCAACAGTCGCTGTCTACAGATTCGTCTGTGTCGTTAAACAAATCATTTACTGGTTTATACAACTTCTTTTCCCCTCATCAATCACAAAAAACATTGTGTTCGCAGGTAGGTACACGCTAATCGTCGAAACCGCCCGCAAGTAATTACAATGATGGAATCACATCTATCAGCGTCGAATTGCATTTTAAATATGGAAAATCGTTATTTAGTTATTTTGTATCAGCTACAATTCAGCTTTCCGCAGCTGAATTCATGCGGACGCATCTCCGTCCATACAAGACAAGGGTTTTCCATATTTATAATACGATTCGATGCTAGTAGATGTGATAGACGTCCGGGTGCTCGTCAATAATTTAAATATGGAAAATCGTTATTTTGTATTCTCGCATCAATTCACCTTTCCGCAGCTGAATTGATGCGGACGCATCCTCCATACAAGACAAGGGTTTTCCATATTTAAAATACGATTCGATGCTGGTAGATGTGATTATACCTTTAAGGTAGACGTCCGAGTGCTGGTCACTATCATGGTAGTTGTTGACCTATTTAATTTTATGTCATTCATTAGCAATAGAGGTGACTAGCTTTTGCCCGGGACTTCGTAAGAACGCGTAGACAATAACATTAGTTGTTTGGATGGGCACACAGGTAGTTTATTATAAGTTAAAACATAGGGTAATTCCGGGAAAATACAAAGTTCCCGCGGGTTAGAAATAATTGGATCCTATTGAAAGCTATACTATCCTTGATTGAAACAGGCTTTTTTTGTCCCGGGAAAGCGCAAAGTTCCCGCGCGATAGGAATAAGTGAATTCAATAGAAAGCTACACTGACCCTTATTGAAACAGGCTTATTTAATCCTGGGAAAGCGCAAAGCTCCCGCGGTATGGGAAATCGATTAAAAAAAAACTTTCACTGGGGAATGGAAAAGCTACAGTTCTTGACTAAGATTGTTTCCTCGGCGGATAGAAATAAGTGGATTCTACGTTTAGACCGATTAAAAATCTTTTACTCATAGAAAGCCACACTGTTTCTGATTAACATAGACTACTTTTATCTCGAGAAAGTGTTAACTTCCCGCGGGATAGAAATAACTGTTTTGACCTATTTAAAAAATTCATAAATGTCAATCAGTGACAATGTACCTTTCTATTAATATTTTTTTACCCTAAAACCTAAGTTCCCAATACGCACTGGGCCCACGTGGGAACTCTGGCCCAAGCTCTCTCATTCTGAGAGGAAGCCTGTGCCATTCAGTGGGACGTATACATATAGGTGGGATGATGATGATGGCCTAATGGGAATTATTGGTGTTTGTAGGGTAACATGTATACCTCTTCGGTTGCCAAGTCTCGAGAGATTGATCCAGTTGTCGCACTCAGTGATGCTCTGTATTGAGTGAGGCTTGGTTAACTGAGCGCTGCAAGCTTTCTTCAGCATGTACTGTAGCAATAACATTTAATATATACAAAAAAATCCTAGTTTAAATTGGTGACACGGGTGGTAAATTGCCGTGAATACGTAAGCTATAAAATTTTCAAAGGGATTTCATATCTTAGAGTACGATGTCAAAAGGGCATGTAGTAGTTTGTATTGTAGAAAATACTAGATATAACTATACGAATTATTTTATTACGACAAGGTTTCATACTGGCTACACAATTAAAGCGCGTGATGGCACAAAAACATCACATATAAAGCGGCTTCTACACGGTGGTTCCGACGTTCCGATAGTTGTCACTTTGATTGTGTCTAAAAAATCTCTCAGGTAGGTAGATGTACTTCGCCAGCCTTCAAACCGCTTTTGAATGTTGGGACACAACGTCCTGCGACCTCTTTGGGGTCTGGGGCAGTACGACTTGACTACTGGTGACCTGTATCACAGCATCAGAACGACCATAGGTATGTCTTGATATGACCATTTCAACTAACTTACCTTGTAATGTGTGTCTGGTATAGAAGGGCGGCTATGGCGCCACCTGGTAGCCATGCGCGGTAGTTCACACAAGCCATGATGCGACCACGACGTATTCATGCCACGCACCTCTTCCACAGCTTCAGCTATCTAATTTTATGGTGCACAATTACGTTGTAACATAATAAGGGATATGGATTATGGACTTTATTATATTTTACTCAAACATCCTCGGAAAATAGAATACGGGAAGTGCTTCTTTTTTTTCTCTTCGAAATTAAACAAAAAAGAACTAAACATCCATACTTAAGAGTAAAAAAAATGTACCGAAATGATTTTGGTCCCGTTTCGCTAACATTTTAAATCTTCAAAAAAAAAAAAACTTCATTGCATGTAAAATCGAGAGGACCAAAGAACAATTTTCAGATAGCCAAGCCACCCCCCGTCTATTACCGCTGTGCCTTCCTGAAGTTTTTTCAAATTTTACTTTTGAATATGCCCAAGGTGAGAAAAAGTTTCAGGAGGCGGCAAAATCAGTTCATTGTGCGTGATCGTATCTTTTTTTTATGAATGGATTATCTTTGCAAGCCTAGCGGTGCTCTGCTTGCAAACTATTTGATCAGTCAATTTCCTACTTTCAGGGCCTCAGCAGTAATGTAATCAATTAAATTGTTAATTAAATGTTCATTGAATAAAAAAAAACTTATTTTTTTTCAGTGTTATAAATACACTACTACGAAAATGTGTTAAAAACTGTATCGTTGCTCGTAAAAATAGCCATTCCTTACTCACCTCTCGTTTTTGCTCCGCCTCGGCCTCGATGGCGCGTTGGTGTAGCAGCTCTATGTCCAACTTCCGATCCTCCTCGGCCTCCCGCGCTTGGCATTTTTTTTCCTGAACGTTTTGCATAAGTAACTTTAGATAGCCCACCATCATGTTTGTTTTAAACAATGCGTCCATTAACATAATGATGTTCTATTAGACCGACTACTTAAATCGTGACTCATTGAAGAACCTTTAGCATTAACCTAAAATTTCGTAACAAAGAAAATTATCTTGACACTTAGGTATATGGTAATGTTTGATGAGACGCCACGGTGGGCGGTGGGTCAGTAATCAAATCGCTAGACTGTACCTAACTATAATCAGCAGTTCAAAGGAAGTAGATAAGTTAAAGTCGTAAAGCTAAATACTAGAACATTTAATAGGTAGATAAAGCTTTTTACTATCTAAAGTAGTTTGATCAGTCTTTTTATTCTCTTTACTTATTTCAAAAATATTTTAAAACTCCTTGCTTTTCCTGAAATTGAAACTGAAACTCATAACATTTATTTTTACAAAATGTTACTAAGTAACTAGTTTCCTGAAGAGGGACAGCGATTCTACAAGCGATTGTGATCCACAAATCGATAAACGGCCTTGGGAATAGCGTTGAAAATCCACAATGATTAAAAATAAGCATATAAGCTATTAAGACTTTCAATGTTTCAGTTAGCTCTGTAGTCCAGAATCTACATTATTTGGGCGTGAAAGTTGAAGTGATACCGTACTAAAGACCGGATTACTATAGCCCTGAAGTGACTTTGACCGGTTGGGATTAAGTCGGTCCTGAGGCCTTATTGTCAGAAGCACTCGAAATCACAATCGTTTTCATCATTTCTTTTTTATCACACAGTGAAGATGACGGTAGAAAGAGAAGGTGAATGTGATCGCGGGCGGTCTCTGGTTTTGTTATTGCATTGAAATTATGCCAGAAGGTTTTAGCTGACAGCCCAATTTTTTATGTTTTTTATTAGACCCTTCTACATGACTGTGGTTTTCATATAGGCGAAAGTTACCCGCCTTTCCTTACGTCACGGTAGCACTTCTGCTAGTGACTGGTGCTTAGGTACGGTCAGCGGCAGAGAAAAGGTACCCCCCTGGTGTGATTACTGCCGTTACAGAGCGGTACTTTTTCTCTGCAGCTGACTGTAGGTACTATCTGTACCTTTTGCATTTGACGTTCGTGTTCGATCTTCTGCTGCTCCAATTCTTCTTCGGGTATGGGCGGAGTCTCATCCCCACTAGATGTGTGTTTCGCCCCTGCCGATCCAACAACAACAATAATATGGAATCCGTAATAACTGTGCTTGGACATACGTACCCTAATCAGTGGCAGATTTACACATTTTCCGCCAGTAGGCTATTCAATTTTGGCTGCCATTACTAACCTCTACAATTCGATACCCTAAATTAAAATTTTAATATTGAAACGCTATTGAAATATGTACATGTATGTATACATATTTTAAAAATTCATGATCTCAAAAGTAATATTTCACAAAGCGCTGAGTAATTTTTCATCAGACGTTGGAGTAGGTACTTATTCGATGTACTAAAATGCGTAATCTAATATATAAAAAAATCTCGTGTCACGGTGTTTGTTATCGAACTCCCCCGAAACGGGTCGACCGATTTTCATTAAAGTTTTTTCTCTATATTCGGTAGGTCTGAGAATAGGTCGTAGGATATTTTTTATACCTACCCCTATTCTTCACGGATGGAGTCACAGGCAACAGCTAGTAAATAATTATAAATTATTCTTAATTTATTATGATTTTTAAATTTTGGATTAAGTACCTGCCTTAGATTATTTATGCCTGCTTATTCTTAGTGAAAATAAAAGGATCACTAACGTCTTAAAACGAGTTTGTGTTTGGGTTGGGTTGAGTTGAGTGATCCGTTTATTTTCACTATGAGTGAGTCTCACGGTATTATAGTTTCATGTTTACTGTTTATTCTGTTTATACTTAGTAAAAAGTAGTAAAAACATGTACTTACTCAACTACCAAAAGCAGGGATGAAAAATTTCAGTAGGTAAGTACCTACCTACTCGTGTGATTATAACAAAAAAGATTAACTGGAAGAGATTCCTTTCAGGGATAACTTAACTTTTGTTAATAAATATGTCTGAATGTTTGTTGCACCTTAACTCGAAAACGGATTTGGATGAAATTTGGCTCACAGATAGTTTAAAACCTGGATTAACACGTAGAACACTTTTATCTTGGAAAATACGTTGTTCCTGCAGGATAGCGATTAGCCAACTCTTCGCAGGCGAAGTTGCGAGCCACAGCGAGTGTACGATATAACAAAGGAGGTTCCAAGGTGCCGAGTAATGGGTACCTGGGCCACGAAGATAAAAATCGACTTATATTCGAGTCTAAACTCATCAATGAATTCTCAATGAGGTTTATATCAAAAGGAGAGTCAGACTTTACTCCGATACATAATATTAATTGTTCTTACCGGTAGGCGGATGATACGAGATCCAAAATTGGTGAGCCAGTTTTACACGATTTTCACCTAAATATTTGACGCTCGAACTTCGTGGAGTATGTCTATGGTTAATTCAAGGCGTAGACTGGATTGTGCTGTATAAACCGTGAAATTTATTCATAGATGTTTATTTTCATGGTTATGTGCAGTGAAGTTATGTTCGAAACCGATTTGGCAGCGGCCCAATACTCGGCTCGGCTCTCGAAAATCTCACGGCGGCGTACCTTCGCGGCGGCGTTCGGATATTCGCGCGAACGAAAGAGATGGACCTACAAGTTACCCACGCGAGCGACTGAGATGAAATGATTTACTGGTAAACCAAAATTATGGAATACGAATTAAGCAGTGTAGCGCCACCGTTACGTAAGGCCTGAGTTTTTTTTCTTAGCTACAGCCTTTTGTATGGCAGTTCAAAGCGTCTTAACGGTAGGTATAAATAATACTTATAAATCCACGCATCAAACTGGAAATCGTCAGTCGCAGACAGACCGCAGCATAAGCGCTCGGCTGAGTTTAATCCTGGGATTACGAAGCAAACTAGCAATAGAAACGCAAAAGCTGTATTTACTTACCCATGATTTACAGCAGAAACCCCGTCTCGTTGTTAAGAGATCTTCTTTTCGAGATTCCATAACTGTTTGATAGCCCATGGAACCTTACATAATAATATACAGGGTGTTTGGTAGCTAGATACAAAGCTTGAAGGGGATGATAGCCGAGGTATTTTTGAACATTTTTAGCCATATATGTCTTAGCTGAAATTTGATATTTTTTTTTTAAATTGAAGACTTAGAAATTTTAGGAAAATACCCAGAATTTGATAGTCGCGAGTCAATATTGCCCCAATGAGCGTTAATTTGGAAACAAAATCTTTTATTTCGGATAGTTTAATGTGTATTGGACCAAATGAAATAATTTTTAAGTGTCTTTCTTGCCAGAAAAACAAAATGGAGGCATTCGAAATTACTCAAAATGTCTTAGGTTGGAACAGAGTAATTTTTCTGTGCTATAAAAAAAAAATAAAAAAAATCCTTGAAATGTTCAAACATTTTTAGAAACATGCCTGTTTATTGTTCTTTCTTTTAAGGTATCACTCATTCACATTGCTTGCTAAATCTGAGATAAAAAGTAAAAACCAAACTCAGGGAGCACTCGCTAAGAGAATGTACTAGTCTTGGAATTTCACGTTAAAGGTACTTTACTAGTAAATTACTTGAAAAAAAGATTAAAATTAAATCATTAATCTTCGGTTTGTTGTAATTTGAATACTAAATTAATTAATTTTACAATTTTTTTTTACATTAATATCTCAAATGTATAAAAATTTCCACAATAAATACCATCACAGTACACCAAAGTCCATTTTAGTCTGATAAAAAAGTTCTAAATTCAAAATCAAAGTTTTGAATTTAGAACACCTGTACTTTTAAAAAGATACATTTTTAAATGTGGAACGTTTGAAATTTGTTGAACTTCCAATTTCAAATTTAGTGTCTTATGAAAATTCAGCGATCGGTTGTTGCGGGTTTTCAAGAATTACATTTTGTAATTTAAATATCATAAACATGGCTGATTATAGCAACGAAGATTATGCTAACATCGTCTTCACGTATGGCAGGGCTAACGGTAATGGAGCATTGGCACGGCGAATGTACGATGTTTATGATATTTAAATTACAAAATGTAATTCTTGAAAACCCGCAACAACCGATCGCTGAATTTTCATAAGACACTAAATTTGAAATTGGAAGTTCAACAAATTTCAAACGTTCCACATTTAAAAATGTATCTTTTTAAAAGTACAGGTGTTCTAAATTCAAAACTTTGATTTTGAATTTAGAACTTTTTTATCAGACTAAAATGGACTTTGGTGTATTGTGATGGTATTTATTGTGGAAATTTTTATACATTTGAGATATTAATGTAAAAAAAAAATTATAAAATTAATTAATTTAGTATTCAAATTACAACAAACCGAAGATTAATGATTTAATTTTAATCTTTTTTTCAAGTAATTTACTAGTTAAGTACCTTTAACGTGAAATTCCAAGACTAGTACATTCTCTTAGCGAGTGCTCCCTGAGTTTGGTTTTTACTTTTTATCTCAGATTTAGCAAGCAATGTGAATGAGTGATACCTTAAAAGAAAGAACAATAAACAGGCATGTTTTTAAAAATGTTTGAACATTTCAAGGATTTTTTTTAAATTTTTTTTATAGCACAGAAAAATTACTCTGTTCCAACCTAAGACATTTTGAGTAATTTCGAATGCCTCCATTTTGTTTTTCTGGCAAGAAAGACACTTAAAAATTATTTCATTTGGTCCAATACACATTAAACTATCCGAAATAAAAGATTTTGTTTCCAAATTAACGCTCATTGGGGCAATATTGACTCGCGACTATCAAATTCTGGGTATTTTCCTAAAATTAAAAAAATCTTCAATTTAAAAAAAAATATCAAATTTCGGCTAAGACATATATGGCTAAAAATGTTCAAAAATACCTCGGCTATCATCCCCTTAAAGCTTTGTATCTAGCTACCAAACACCCTGTATATAACAGAGATGGTATGAAAAAAGGTAAAGGTAAATACTGCGAAACACTGAAAGTTAATGAAAGGATCTTATTGATTTTCTTTTTCGGTCAGTCGGTTATTTTTTTTTGTACCTACTAATCTAAAATGAAACACCATCGGATTTATTTTTTCAGGCTAAAGTAAAGACAACGTTGCGCCGAGGGTAGTTACAAATTACTAACATAAAATTTTGAAGGGACTAGCTGTTGCCCGCGACTCCGTCTGCGAAGAATAGGTAGGTGTAAAAAAATGACCTACGACCTATTTTCAGCTAGACCTACCGAGTGTAGAGAAAAAAGTTTCATAAAAATTGGTCAAGCCGTTTCGGAGGAGTTCGCAAACACCGTGACACGACTTTTTTAACCGGCTTCAAAAAAAGGATCAGGAGGTTATATGTTCTCGACTGTATGTATCTTTTTTTTTTCTATGTATGTATGTATGTTCATCGAAATCTCAGCCAATTGTGGACCGATTTCCAAAATTCTTTTTTAGTTTGAAAGCGTATACTTCTGAGGGGTCCCATTGGCACCAAGTCGAGATCTGATGATGGAATCCTAGGGAAATCGAGGGAAACCCTTAAATTTTACAGGCACACCTATGACAATTTTGGCATTTTTAGCATCAAGTCAAGCATTTTCATTCAGAAAATGTCATTATGTAAACTGGATCTGATGAAGAAGACCACAGATGAGCAAGGGAACTACTTAACGGGTCAAATTTTGCAAGTTTAATTTGACCCACATTGCGGTTTCCGATTGAGCTAAAATTTTGCATACATGTGTATATCACATGACAATGCAATATTATTATGACATGAAGCTGATCGGATAGCGGAGCTCAAAGGTGGCCATAGAAACTCTGTAATAAAACGATACGACCGCATCGAGTTTGGGCTTGTTTGATTCGTATTGACGAGTACCTACTTTGATCCTTGATGGTAACCAGGGCTTGACGATGGAGCTGGAAAGTGACCATAGGAACTCCGTAATAAAACAACATAACCCCATCATGTTTGGTCTCATTTGATTCGTCTTGATGAATACTGTGGTAACGGGGCACAAAGTACCTACAGTCAGCAAAAAATAATTTTATCCTAAGCATCAATTTATACAAATACAACTAAAAAATAATAATTTAAATAAAAAATAAAACCATCTTCAAAAAACTATCTATCGGGTTTCTTCCACTCCTGCTGGCTCGTGCCGAGTGGCGACTTCAAACAAATTAGTAGAGAGATATTTCATGTTTTTTGTTTGTAGTCGGTTCAATTTATGTTTCATATTTTTTTTGTGCTTTTTAGTTTTTGGGGGTTTTTGAAGACGATTTTTTTTTATATATTAGATAAAGCTACAAGTAGGTAATAAGATACTATTTAACTTAATTAGATTTCCTTTTTAAAACACCACATCTTAGTAATACTCGTATTTAGATTGATAATTTAATTATTTACCCAGACTTGTGACCATGGGGCGCTTAGGCGGTAAATAAATATTATCAATTTATCACATTCGTGATCATAGGGTGCTTACGATTTAAATTATAATTTACATGTAAATTAACAATATTGATATACACACCTTAATAGGAAAGAAAATAAAAACTGATCAGCAGCTAAGTATAATACCTATGCTCCGTTAACTTTTTCGAGTCGACGAAACCTTATTTTCGAGATTTCAGCGGGAAGTTTACAATATTTTTACTTTTTTTTATCAATGAAAACCACAACCTAAAACCGAACTTTTTTAATAATGTGGTCAGTAATAAAAATATTAAAACCAATTTACACTAACTTACATGAAGTTATCGAAAATATAAAATAAAATAGTTAATTTCTGATTATCTTGAGTATTTGTATTCAAAAAATGTTATTTATCGTGAATAAACAATGATTGCTTATTTATTTAAATGGCAACTTCGTCGAAATGGTTTAGGTAAGGCTTATCAAATTAACATCACAACGAAATCGCTTGTTTACATTTGGTTTTAATTTTAGTAGTTAAACATGTAAAGAATATGGGATCGAATTAATTAGTTACGAATAATAAAACAAAACATTGTGTCATGTCTACGTCATACTTAAAAACACGAAAAAAAAAACAATTCCGTCTATGGTTGACGCCTCGATTGACGCTAGTTGACGACTTTTCTTAAGTACGGTTTACGGTTTTATATCGCTTTAGAAGCAATTAGAGCAAATATGATCTATGTTTAGACTATTCTAATTTATTTATAATTTTATTTGTACAAATGCTTTACCTCACAATCAATTTAGAGCTTAATGTTCGCGATCGGAACAGTTGCATACCAATTATGTGCGTCTTTTACAATTTTACATGTGCGTGAATGAAATGTCAGAAATAGTACGCATTTACTTAGATTCCTACATGTTTTGACAATGTAATGCCTCGTGGACATGAATATTTAGATTCGTTTTATCCTAAAACAAAGGTTCTATTCAGTTGTAATGAAACGAACAAAAGTGTAGTGTCGGTTGGTACGTTTTGACAGCCGGCAGGCTCGTCGTGAGTGACTTACGGTTGGCTCCCTATAAAAATGAACAGTCGTAGTAGTGTAAATGAAACGAATTTGGTGAATTTCTCGGCTGATCTTTCGACATTGAATCAACTGGAAACAAAAGACGGCTTGCTGAGTTTTCCTTTCGATCACATTTACGCTTGCCACTCTGAGGGTTCGGATCGCAGGCCAACTCTAACGCTCGACAAGGAGGTGGAGATCACGACACACTGTGTCGTGTCTGAGGACAAGGAGCTTGTCGTCAGCCAGGGGCCCGACGTCGCTAGACTTTCGGAACAGCTGTCGGCCTCTGAAAGCCAAAACAAGAGACTAAAAGACCTTCTTGTTTACCATTTAGACTTGATACAGCAACAAAATGAACTGATTACTAAAAGGGAAAAATTGTACCAAGCCTTAAAACAGGAGAATGAGACCGTAAGTGTTGACCATTACTTCTCATTTGTTAGCCAAATTGTGTGTTTTTATTAAATACCATTTTTGCTTTGAAAATGATGACCATTTTATTATATTTTATGTTAAACACTGTATGTTTGATTTTACGCCATGTTTGTGCGCTCTGCGAATGATGTACTTTTACAGTCTGCCAGGCGTAACTGTAACATGACCACTAATTTTTCTGATGCAAATCTTACAGTACTAGAAAAAAAAATCTTAGTTAAAACAAGTGATGTTAGCAAGTAATGTTACAAACATGAAATTTTATATTAATTATGATAACATTAGTATTAACTTTTAATATTAACATTAATATATTAGGCATAGGAGAACAAGGCTTAATTTACCTGTCAAATAAAATAGAAGTGAATAGAAAACATCACACAAATGTGCTTTGTGCTTTTAAGTTGTATTAGGAACTTGCTACAATAAGGTGCCTATAATTAATTAAAGATTCTTGTTTAGTAGGTTATTTATACCACAAAAAAATAAAATTTGACTTAACCCCTCGTATGTTTAAGACACGGAACCATGCCCAATTAAAGGCATTCTGTTTGTATTTTTTTTTTAATCTTTATCATTGGATGTATATGAAACAGTTGAGACTAGAATGCATGATATTATTCACTTCCTGCATACGAGGGGTTAAAAAAACTGTGACAAACAATGTAACATTGTTTGCAAACAAACAAAATACTTTTGACAGCTATGAACAGATGGCGTTGCTAAACATTATTGATTTAACTGAATGCTAATGCTCAATACAAATTTCTTCAAGTTATATATGTATGAAAATATATGATAAATTAACATTGGTAAAGAGCTTTCCTTACTAATGATTATTTACCACAGAGGTTAAAAAAAGACAACAAACATCATTAAATCAGATAGGAAATACTCAATTATTCATGACTTTTTATCATTTAAACAAATCTTTGTTTTTCTTCATCTTTTTTTAAGTATAAAATACACTGCAGAACTGTTGTAAAGTCGCTATAATCTATTTTGTATGAACATATTGAAACATAAATAATATACATTAAGGTTAGGAAACAAAGTTAAGACTTTCCATATCTAAAAAATTTTGTATCAGATTAGGTCCTACTTCCTATTATTAAAATTTGTTGTGTGACTGCTGCAAGAGCAATGTAATTATTAGTGAATAAGACAAGTATTTAATATTTATTGATACTCATACTAGTTACAATGAACTGCACAATTAAGTAGTAGTTTTGTACACTAGGACATACAGTGCTAATTTGTATGTGCAGTTCATTGTAATTATAGTATGAGTGTGAACTAAGGTATTGTTATGATATGATGAAATTATTATGCAAGAGCAGTTGGAGACTGCTGGGGGAGGCCTTTGCCGACAGGCACACAAATGTCAAATATAACAATTCTTACTGCTACAAGATACCATAATTATTTTTGTATCTGAACTAAGAGGCTTAAATAAATAAAAAATATCAAATTATTCATGTAGGTAGTCTCAATCATAAACATCGGTCATCATTCAAGGTGGTTAAAAATATCATCAATACGTGATACACAATACCATATTGTGTATCACATATTGTTGATGAAACTGCAATACCGCATAAGTAGCTTTTTCCATAAGATCTAATTTGCCTTGTGGTTTGGTGGTTTTTTATACCCATATTCTTCGCAAACGGTGTTGCGGGCAACAGCTAGCGGGCGTTTGATAGTTGTATACCTTGAAATCAAAAAATTCTTGTAGCTTTTCACATATTTGCATTTCGCTGAAATCTCAAAATTTCTGAACAGATTTTTTTTCTTGTAGTATGATTTCTGGGGGTGTGTAATGATCGATAGAACAACATTTGATATAATCTTCTTTTCATATAACAACATTTGATATATTTTCAAATGGTATAATGACTCATTTGATATAAATAACTTTTGGTATAATTTTAAAATATATAATTTTATATGGTATAACGTTATCCATCATTTCGAGGTATACGACTAACAAACACAGCGGGTGCGCTAGTCTAAGACCTGCGAGAAAAATCGTGCAAGTTGCATTAGACTGCGGCGCTCGCTTGAGCATTTCAATCTCGGTCGCTTTACTGCCTCGCAATGTAATGCAACTTGCACGATTTTTCTTGCAGATTTAAACTGGGCTTAATATATAAAAATCTCGTTTCACAGTGTTTGTTATTGAACTCCTCCGAAACGCCTTGACCGATTTTTATGAAACTTTTTTCTCTATATTCAATAGTCTGAAAGTGAAATGTGGGCATTTTCAAAAAAAGTATCCTTTACTTTTTTTAAATGAGGAAGTTTTGGGGTTTTCTTACTCAGAATCAAAAGCACTAAGTATTGCTTTTGATGATAAAAAAAGGTCCCTAATTTTTTTGTCAGTTTTATGTTGTTCTTTTCATACAGTTAACGGACACAAAAAAATTGTATGGAAAATTTGTATTTTTATACAAAAAAAGTACACTTTTTTTAAATATGACTATGTATTCCTGACTTGTATATGTATTCCTACTGCAGAGCAGACAAGCGAAACTGAAATAGACAACTAATGCAAACTTTAAACATGAAACTACCGTGAGACTCACTCATAGTGAAAATAAACGGATCACTCACGTCTCAAAACGAGTTTAACTCGACATGTTTCGGGCTAATCCGTAGCCCTTCCTCTCGGAGTCGCACGTCACGGCGGCTGCCAAACGTGCACGTGCGTATGAACTAATGCAAATGTGTACATACAATTTATGTAAGGATTATGGCAAATAAATTAGAGTATACTTTACAATACTATGATTTTTCTAGTCTTTGTGTGGCTGATCTTGCTCTTTGCATTTGATGCTATACATACATAGGCACAATTTTTTCCACATCATGTAATGGTAATGAGCTTTAGTCAGATACAAAAAGTAATGACAGTCAAAATCCTTTGCAATCTAAGAATTGCAATCTGGGCATGGCTGTTGTAGAATAGAGGTACTGCATTTCATTGTGACTTTGTGTTGGTTTGGTATTAATTATGTATATTTTTTTTATATGAATAGATAATTCAATGTTACAGCTTAAATCTAAGCTGAGTCGTATGGACAGACGGTTGACTGTGAATCAGAGACATTTTGCCAACCCACCCCCTCTGGTTCATGTACCCTCCTCAAGCGCGACAACTGTGACTTCCACCATCGTCAAAAGTGAACCAAGTCCGCCTTCACAGGTAATTCAACAAATTCAAACCCAGTTAGAAAGTAATAAATTCTTTGGTTAAATTTGAAACAACTTTGATGAAAAACAAAAACAATATTATGGTCCAATTAAACACTTATATTTTTTATTTCAGATAATGCTAAATAGTTTTACAGAGCTCCTCTTGACGGATAATAGAACAAATTCATTCCTTTTTGAAAGTGATATAAACAAAGCCAAGCCCTTCACTCAAGAACCATTTGAAATCACGCGGGCTTCAGAGTCAGGTATGTATTTCAAATCCACCTTGTTGCCTAGGTTATTTCACAATTTTTGATTTTAAATTTTGTTTATGTCATTGTATAGGTAACGCCATCAGAGTTGAGGCCACGCACACAACCACATCTCTTGTAATGACAGCGGGATTTTGACGTTGTGTTGTCGTTAAACGTCAACACAACGTCAAAATTCCGCTGTCTTTACATGAGATGTGGTTGTGTGCGTGGCCTCAACTCTGGTGGCGTTACCTATACAAATAAAGCAAAATTTTACATCAAATTATTTCATTCACCTATGTAGAGTTCATTTATTTTGAAACATTTCTTAGGCTAACATACACTTTTTACAGATGTAATTAGCTATTTACCAGATAATTTAGGCGTACCCACGATTTTGGATGCCAATATCAATTGCGAAAACTTCACAATGATTGAAAATAAGCGTTCCTTTGTCAAGAAAGAAATAAAGACTGAAAACCGGCCTGAACCGCTGTACACGGTGACGTCTAATAGGTAAATATTGTTTGTGTGATCTTGAAATTCTCTTATTTTATTTGCAAAGCTTGAAATTTAAATACATATAATAAAAATAATGCTAGTCACTAGCCAGGGTACATTCACACAACCATCTCTAAGTCATTCATGACTTTTATGAGTAATGATAATGAATGAGAGTACCTACTTTGAATTTTAACCTATAACATTGTTTCTATTAGATGGATGTGCATGGACGATCCTGAATACGAACCCTAAGATCAACTGCTTATGCTTATTGTTTATTCTTATTTATAATTTACACAAAAAAAGACTTTAATACCTACTCCATAATGTTCTGTAGTGGTAACCAGGTCATCCAAAGAATACAAAGGAATAGAAGAAGAACTACTTCTGGCATTAGTAGTTTAAATCGTATGTCCAAAAGTCCCGGGGCTAAAGTTGAACCGCTAGAAAGTGGTAAGTGAAATTTCAACAAATGCTTAAGTAACATTTTTCTGTGATTTTATTCAATTATTAATATTTTCAGCAAAATTGTTGGAGGACGATAAGGGGTTTGAACGTTCTTTTAGTGTAAATAAGAAATCAAAAATGATTAACACATATGGCAAGTCTAAAACAAATCTTAAGAGAACAAGTCAGTTCACTGGCTCTCTTTCGGACCGGCTTCAGTTGATAGACACAACACCCACGGGGGAAGACCCGTACCAGCTTGGCGAGGCGGATATGCGCGAGCAGTCGCCCATCCCCAAGCTGATGCTCCAAAAGACTAACCATGGGAGGATGAAGATCTGTACAGAGACCGGAGCCGAAGGCACCGCCGCCACCCGGCGCATTTACGATGCGCCGCCTCCACCTCCAACTGTCGACAACAAAGCCGCTTCCAGAATTAAGTTGGACAGGTACAATCTGTCTAACACTACGTATATGCACCCTTCTGAGATAAAGAATGAAAATTCTCCTAAAACGCTTATTGTTGTCGAGCCCGACTTAGACATAGTTAAAACGGAGCCCGAGATAGACTGGCGGATGTATAACCCCAACAAGCCGGGCAACGAAACGAGTTTGTGTGATTTCTCCTACGGCGAAAACTCAAACAATTTGGCTTCCAACATTTTGCCATCCCTGGATGCAGTTGAATTTCAAGATTTATTTTCATCCGAATCTCCGTTGAATTTGGATAGCTTAACTCCTATGGAATACAGTCCTACTGCTTCCACTGACAAGAATTCCGCGGATAAGTCTAAAAGACGGGCAGCGCGGACGACGAGTCTCGTGGGACCAAACACCTTAGGGGTATGTATCAATTATTCCAGTTCATATTTTGAATTGTCTTCCGACTACGGCTAACCGCTTACGTTTAAGCTGAGCACAATCAATCTTAAATTTAAATCGCGCGGCGATCGCATGACCGCATTGTATCTAAATTTTGCTTACAGTTACGCGAATCTGTTTACTGTAAAAGCTTCGCGAAATTATTGATCGAATTAAAAAAAAAAGTATAAACCGCAGTGTATAATAGTCCCTGTGACTTTCAGGAGGAAGGTGCAGCTGGTAAACGCGGAGGCGACAGCAAGCGCGGCAGAAAGCGGGCTCTCTCCACAGGACTCTTAAAAACAAAGCGAGACGTGCCCCAAAAAGGACCCGCAATACTTCCGCCTAAACCAAAGCTAATTAAGGGAAAATGTAAGTTCTGTTAACTATTTTTATGGTTCAGAACCTTAAAGGGCAAAAATCTGGAGTCTTACAGGATAATTGCGTTGTCCGACTGTGCATTCTTTCAACACTGTTTTCTTAGAAACGGCCAAAGGTTCTGAATTAAAACTAGTATCAAATATTTTCGCTTAAAGCTGTAAGAAAAAAATGTCTATGTTTACGCGACCAAAAGATACAAGCTTTTGAAAGTGAAACTGTAGGTATCAAATTTTATTTATGTATCATGGTTTTTGGTTGAAAGTAAACTATACTCTGTCTATTTAACAGAGTTAGTACTAGAAAAACAGAGAATGCACGTAATTGGTCAGCGATAAGGACGATGCACCGGCACATACGTCCCACTGCAGGGCACATATTTAAGTATTATTATCTACTACTTTTTTACATAATTATGATTGATAGATGAATAAACATGACAAGTAATTATTTGAAGTGCCACGAGAAAAATCAAAAAATCACGAGAAATATTACGAATATTCCAACAAACGGCATTTTAATCCGAGCCCGCTATTGACGTGCGATTGTTGACGCCCACTGACAGTTTCTTGTCCCTTTAATTTGCATACAAAAGTGCAACAGAGAGAACGCCTTGCTAACTCTGTTAAATAGACAGGATATAGTACTACCTACCCTTTGACGTAAAATTATGAAACCACAAAAAAAGTTATGGAAACGACTAATCTGCAAAAAAATGACATGTTTTATGTAAACTATTAAGTACAAACTAATTTTGCTTGCTTTTATATTTATACGGAACCCTCAGGCCATGAGCCCGATTCTCACATGGTCGGCTTTTGTGAAGAAAGATGCCGTTAGATTTCTTATTTCTGTAGGATTATTAATTAATGTTGTTATTCCGACACTAGACATGAAGTTATGCCACAGTATAACGTTAGGGGAATAGGTTTTTAGGGTTCCGTACCTCGAAAGGAAAAACGGAACTCTTATATGTAGGATAGTGTGTTATCCGCCTGTCAAGACCCTTTTGTCCGTCTGTCAAGACCCTTTTTCTCAGGAACGCGTGGAGGTGGTATCAAGCTGAAATTTATATCAAATACTCAGGTCTACTGTCCCTTGGAGATGTGAAAAAATCAAACTTCTAAGCCAACGCAATCAAAAGATACAGCCGTTTATGCCGCAAATTTTCGAAACTCGCAAGGGAATCAAAACCTACAGGGTACTTCCCGTGAAATTTGGTAAAAAGCAAGGTCTTATAGCACAGATAAAGGAAAAATTGTGAAAAGTATATATTTTTTGTCTGTCTGTATATCAGTAACCAATCTATTTATGCCGCAAATTGTCGACACTCGCAAGGGAATCAAAACCTACAGGGTACTTCCCGTGAACTCAGAATCTTGAAATTTGGTACGAAGCAAGGTCTTATAGTTCAGATAAAGGAAAAATTGCGAAAAGCATAATTTTTTTTGTGTCTGTCTCTATCAGTAACCAATCTACAATGATCCCACACTGCGCACATTTTGCTTAGGAGCAGGGGTCTGCTAAGACTGGATGTTCATAGATACATATAAATTTGTACGGAACCCTCGGTGCGCGAGTCCGACTCGCACTTGGCCGGTTTTTTATATTTGTGTATTTTCCAAAGCGAATATAATCACTATGTTTCAAAAGTGAATATTAACTAGAATTCATCAAAAAGATTTGACGTCGTGATATGACAGCGCGAGACAAAGAAGGCGCGAAAGAGAGACACACGATACCAATAATTTTAGCGTGCATTCCACTGCATTTTTCCACTATTGAGTTCCGTCAGGCTGGTACCCTCTTTGTATCTGAATAACAAAACACTAACCAACTCGTATGAATGAATAAAATCTCAATGATTTACAGATGTACCCTCAAAATGTTGATTTTTACTGATAAACATTTCTTTGTAACCAATCTTCTACCAAACCGAAAAAATGTTAAGTCCGCAATTTTCCTTTTCTGGTTTAGCTGCGTGCCGTGGTAAAAAGTCGCCATTACCGGGCATGGTGACCAAAAAGCCCTACCATACTCTGGTGGGTGATCCAGATATATCGTGGTACCTTGGACTAGATCCGGAAGTGAAACCCGAGGATGTAGACCCACCTGCCGACAGCAAGGTCTCCACAGTAGAGGTAAGGTTTTTTTTTTAAGATTAGAGACTATGTATTAAGTATTTATGATGAGTAAATTTTGTTTTAAATTTTTGCTTTTGCGTACTTTCATTCGCTTAGGATATTTCAAAAATGAATACGATCGTAAATGATAAGTGATAAGTTAGTATCAAAATGAAACGGTATCTTTATTGATTTTCATAAACTTTTAATGAAATTGTCTTTTTAGTTAGTATATATTTTGTAAGTAGAAATCACTTCTACTGGTCAGAATGACTGCCAATCAAGTCTCAACTATCAAGTGGGGATGCAAATTTAAATCAAATGACAATATATGTGCAAGATCAGTCCAGCAAAAAGGCTCGACTGTCTTTGATTTATTAGTCGGTTATCTATGCGGTTATATATCTGCTCTTTTTGTTATGGGGCCCATGCAAGTCTTTAACTTAATAATAAAAATACGCGCTAATGTTCTTTTAAGGTTCCAAGATGGCGAGAGAAGCCCTATACCAGCTGCTACACGTTAGAGGGAACTGAAAATCTTGATGACAAAGTTTTTGAAAAACGGCATCAGAAACTAGAAGCTGAGGAGAGGCGGCAACTTCGGTAATTATTTATATACCTTTGAAGCTAAAATCATAATGTGTACTTTTTCACTCAATTTCATTGGAGTGCGGTTAAAACACGACCTCGTATTTGTCGACCCCGCGTGAATGAGAATAATGTACGACCTGATAATTCAAATCCTTATGTTAGGTAGGTAGTAACGGGCTATTTTCCGCAACTCGACGTCACTATGCGCCTATTTTATTGTGTTATCGAAGTTTTGGCGCGGATGACGTAACACAGGTGATGTGACCGTACGGTGAAGGACTTAAATTCATGAGCCACCATGGAACCATTTCACAGTAAACGTCATAGTGACATAGCATTAATTAACAAGGAAAATCGTAATGACTTTTTCTTTGAAAAGGTTCCATGGTGGCTCATGAATTAAAGTCCTTGAAATTTGTTACTGTAATGCACGATTATTTAGTAATTTTGTGTTTAGTTTATAAATTGTCTTTGTAACTGTAATAAAAGTAGATATTCTGATAATAAATAAAATACTTTTGACAATATCAGTATATTGTCAGATCATCATCAAACGTCGATTTATTGTTAATCTGAATGACAATGTCAGTCAAGACATTATGGTAGTGCTCATTTTATGTGGACATATCTATACATATAATAAATCTGTAAGAAGTCGGTGTCTGTACATTGAAGATATTTGAGAAAAACTGTCACTAGGGCTATTTATTAGCGCAATAGAACCCAAAACAATGATCAAGATCAATGATGAGAATTATTGTCTGTTTGTCTGTTTACCTGTTTGTCTGTGCGTTTATGCGCGCTAATCTCAGAAACGGCTTAACCTAGAAGGATGCGGTTTTCACTGATATGATGGTACTTTCTTGGATTAACATTTAGTGTATGTTTCATTTGAATCGGTTGACAAATAAGAAAGATACGATACTTTCAGTGTTAGATAGCCCATTTATCGAGGAAGGCTATATATAGGCTATAATATCATCACGCTGGGAGTACGGTGGTGAATGTGAACGCGGGTGTGCGGGGGGGGGGGGTCGGTGGGGGGTGGGGTTGGGGGGAGGGTTGCGGGGGTGGTGGTGGGGTTGGGGGGGGGGGTGCGGGGGTAATTTTTTTATATCGAGGAACTAAGGAGAGCCGTAATAGGGATGACGACTGGGTTAAAAATTGGTCATTCTAATTAGTCCGTCATTTAAATTATGGAAAAATATGGGACACGTATTTTTTGGTTTATCAAATTATTAAAAAACGACAAAGATCATCAAATTTCCGGAGTGGGGGCTTGTGACGTCACCCTTAGGTAAAAATTGTACCATATAGTGACGTCACTCGAAACTTCTAAGCACTGTATCCTCCTCATTTTTTGTTTGTCAAACAAAGGAAAAAATACGTATACAATATTTTTTAATAATCTGACGGACTAAACAGTTTTTTTTAGTCGTCTAGCCTATTGATGACAAAGCAAATTTGATAAAAAAAATAAGCTGCCCAAATTACTAATTCCACGCGGACGGAGTCGCGGGCAAAAGCTAGTTATTTAATAAAAGTCTACTTGAAATCATGTGCGTTTTGACGTCATCGGCACTAAAAGTTATAGTCCCCCTGCGCCCCCTGGCCCTGGTCATAATAAGCTAAGCGTCCACTGCATCGGAATTGAGCCGTACGAAGCGGACGGATTTGTTGTTCTGTATAGATTTCTATGGTACTGCGTGCGGATCTGCATTTCAGCGCCGGAGAAATCTATACAAAGCAACAAATCCGTCCGCTTCGTACGGCTCGTACGGCTCTATTCCGATGCAGTGGACGCTTAGCTTTAGGGTTTGAATTATGGCGTCATGCCTTATCGTCGTTCATTTCCGACAAATACAGGTCGTGTTTTAACAGTCATTGTGTAGTTTTAGATTCTAAAAGACAAAACACGGAAACAACAAACACGCATTCCTGAACTGTATCCCTAAAGGGATTTTTTGGTCTTGGTTATTGAAAAAAGGCTGAAGTAATTATAATCAATCATTTAATCAAAAATAATTATTAAAACAATTTGATTAATTTCGTCAGAGTATAATGTACAGCTGTTCATTTCATAAATTTGTCTATTATGCGAATGTTGAGCGCCAACATTATTTTATTTTTACCTGTGGTGAAGTTGTAAACTGTCACTAGTGTCTTATGTTATGTCGTCATGTCAAAACAAAGGCACTGTCAAATGCGGGTCCAAATCAAACTCCGTGGTATCCACGCGTAAATTGGGAATGTCTAAAAAAAATTACCAGTGGTTTTTATATATTTTTTTGTATAGAAAAGTCAATTATAAGAAACTAATTTCAATATTTTGTCATTTAGTTCACTACTTTTTTCAAAATTAATTATTTAAACTATTTTGGTTGATGACGTCAGATTATAATTGAGGGCTTCCACACTGTCAAATTTCTAAATCTATCTAAATGCGTACGATAAGGCAACCCCTTTAATTATTTTTTGCGTAGTGGTACACTGTAACTAGTGTCACTTTACTGGCACTGTCAAAGTGCTACATGTCAGGCAGCGGGTCCAAATGAAACTCCGTAGTACAATCCACGCGTAAATTTTGAAGCATTCTAACCACACAGAATAAAGTACGACTTAGACCGGTCACGCAATTTACACCAATGTCAAATGAAGGTCATCGCTTATTTGTTACGTAATAAATTCATTACATAATATTAAAATTAAATAACTACAGAAAACGAGTTAAAAAGCATTTATCTCGAAATGGTTTTCGATTTACTATACCTTGCAAAAAAATAGTCATCCCAATTGTGAAGAATTCTAAATAATTCTATTCCTCACTGCATAAAGTACGACTTGAACCGTCAACGTCATAGTTTTCGAAGTCAAATGAAGGTCATCTATTTAAAAAGCATTTATCTCAAAATATTATACTCGAAATACTAATTTAATTTACTATATCCATTCGCAGAACGTGACTCGCGTTCATCTAATTAAAATTATTGTTAGCTAGATTACTTCACGATCACACTTCGAACTATCGTCACTTAGAATTTAAGACGTAGAGTTAGTCATCATCATCATCATCATTTCTGCCGAAAGACGTCCACTGCTGAACATAGGCCTCCACCATGGTTCTCCAAACAGACCGATCCTGTGCCATCCGCATCCAACGCGTTCCCGCAACCTTAATCAGGTCTTCGCTCCATCTAGTTGGAAGCGTTTTCAGAAAATAGAATTCAAAAATATGATAAATTGAATTAAATAAACAAAAATTAAGTAAAGCTGCGTAGAGACCGACAATGTTGTTCAATACATAATGTGGGCTGCGTTCAATTTGACCCGACCGCGACCGCAGAACGCATCCAGTGTGACAAATCCTTGACTTGACGTGACAAATCAGATTATGTTATGTACGACTTGAACTTTTTCTAGGCAATGGAACGTCTCACTGTGACGTCATTCAGCGTATTTCTTAAAAGAATTATAAAAAATTAAATGCTCATCCAAATTCAAATTCGACGAAAATGGTATCTTAAAATATCCTATTCTTTCCAAGAACAATCCTACTAATATTATAAACGCGAAAGTTTGTAAGTATGGATGGATGGATGTTTGTTACTCTTTCACGCTAAAACGGTTTGACGGATTCAGATGAAATTTGGCACACAGATAGATTATGACCTGAATTAACAAATAGGATACTTTTTATCCCGGAAAATGGCGTAGTTCCCGCGGGATAGCGATAAACGAATTGTTCGCAGATGGAGTCGCGGGCAACAGCTCGTATAAAACTATAGGTTAAACTATTCGTGTTAATGAACTAAAACAATTACTTTACTCACCCGCGACCTTACATTAGTTACGTTTATGCAAGAAATGTGTGTTCATGCAGTTCCTCCACCTCCACACTGTACGAACACACACAAATCACATAAACCCAACCATCACCACCACCAAGCTACACTGACGCGTTTCGAACTCAACCAGAGCTCATCTTCAGAGTTACCACAACCGTATGCTATGCTATAGTATGTTCCAGTTAAAATGACGAAAAGTACTTAAAACCAACATCTATTGTTTAATTGTTATCTTCAAGTGGGGTTGTAAAACAATTATGCAGGTGTATCGGTCGGTAGGCCATACTTCGGTCAGTTTTATTACGTCTCTTTGTTATCTTTTCCTTTCATATTCAGCAACAAAAAAAGTTGTAAAATCCCATGTTAAGTGCATTTTCGTCATTTTAACTGGAACATACTATACCAAATGTTAAACTATTGTAAGGTCGCGGGTGACCAAAGTAATTGTTTTAGTTCATTAATCCTCCAACCAATAGACCTACGGCGTGCTAAATCTTTGCCTATTTTTAAGTCTATGCTTAAGCAAGACTATCTATTATCCTGTGCTTGAAAATTGTATTATAGTCCTTTTATTTACAAGTATATTGTATATCACTTATCTATGTATGTTTTATGATGTGTATTATTGGATGTTTTTAGTTGTTTTCATTAAAATATTTGTTTCTTATTATTATTTATTAAATTTTATATTGCACCACCTGCTGAAACGCATTCCTTGCTTTCTTTCTTTTTTTTAAAGGTTGCCTGGAAGAGATCGCTTCGAAGCGATAAGGCCGCCCATTGCTTACCTTATTTCATTTTTTTCATGTACTTGTTTTACTGTATTGTATTATTTGTGGTGTACAATAAAGAGTCATTGTATTGTATTAATATGGACCTCCGCAAAGTAACGCCTGATGCAATAACCTATTGGTGTTACCTTTTACAGATGGCACATGCGCCGTATACGCGAGCAGCGGCACGTGGAGCGGCTGCGGCAGCGGCAGCGCGACCCGTGGGCCGGCGGCGCGTCGCCCGCGCACGCGCCGCCCGCCGTCTTCACGATCTGGCCGCACACGCAGCGGGACCTGCGCTTCATTGAGATCACGGACACCCTGCCTGTCATGGCCTTCGGGGAGATATTACCGGCCATACCATCAGCGTCAGTATACTTACATTGTTTTTTTTTTATATAAGAGGTGGCAAACCTGATGGAGAGCGATCACCGTCGCCCATGGACACCCGCAACACGGGGGGCATCACAGGTGCGTTGCCGACCCTTTTAGGAATTGGTAGGCTCGTTTTTTAAAGATCCCTAAGTTGGAACGCTCCGGGAATGCTGCCGCATGTGTGAATGTGCGAAGCGGGTGGTGGGGGTACAGAAAACGATCGCAGCGCACGACATGGCAAAAATTGGAAGTAAATTCGGAGGAAATGTTGTCAACGCTACGCGGCGCCACCGTCGTGCACGTAGCTAGGCTATGTGCGAAGCGGGTGGAGGGGGTACAGAAAACGATCGCAGCGCACAACATGGCAAAAATTGGTAGTAAATTCGGAGAAAATGTTGTCAACGCTACGCGGCGCCACCGTCGTGCACATAGCCAATACTTAGTTTTTTTTGCACTACAAAAAGGATCATAACAACCATTTTAATTGAAAAACTTTTTTCACTTGTCATGCTCGTAAAGTTGTTCTTTATGTCGAGAGAAGGCTGCATAAAATAAGTGAATCCTGACCCACTATGGAACTTTGTCAAGTTAACACATTGAGATTCAACAATGCTCCATTGTGGATCAGGATTCACTTTTGTTGATAGTACAGTCGCCATCAGATATTTCGGAGCGGTCAAGGTGATCAAAAATATCGGAACATTAACTCTAGTACCTTAATAATATAGTGCATATGCCGATATTTTTGACCACCTTGATCTGTGTTCAATTGGCAAATTGCTTAAATGATACATGCCAATGAATAAATTAAAAAAGTAGCTTGAACAGAAAAGTTGCATTTTGATCCCTGTCGTCAGGGTGCAAAATCTACTTTTCCGAATGAAAGGTGTGAAGAAGCTTTTATCAGTTCAAACCTACTGCATTACGTTTGCGTTTTTTATGTAATGAGTCATCCAAGAACTTTTGTGAAACTTGGATGCTATGCTGCCATACCATGCCATGCTGGTTTGGGGTCAGGGGGCGTCATTAGGAAATTAAAATATCTATGTATCATTATCATCCCCAGGTTATTTCCCGAATGAGAGGGTTAGGGTCTGGGCAGCAGTTTGCATCCATTCATAATAGTTCATTTTGGTTTGTTTTGTTTCAGGGACTTCATGTTACCTTGGGTGAGGACTTCTAAGGCTTTGAAGAGATCTAAAAGATCCAAAACATTACATTAAAGTGTATGAATATTAAGTTAGTGCTACTGGTTTTATTATTAAAGCATACTTATATAACAGAGTCATGCTGTGGTCATGTAGAGTATGACAGTGGGCAAGTTTAATCAGAACTCGTATGGAAGACGTGCATAAAGTAACAGCAAAGTGTGATCCGAAATTCGCATGAGCTCTCTAATATCTTTGTAAAAAAAGGTCTTTGGGTACAATAATTTTCTAATTAGCTCTTTTAATAATTAAATGGATTCCAGTTTGGTTTGGGTTATGAACATACTGCTGCGAATTAACAGATGATAACTTTAACAATATGTTTATGATACCACAGCTGAGCAGTGTTAATTCGCAGAGTTGTGTTCAACTGAATCGTTCTATAACGACTATTATTGTACCGAAATAGGTCACGGAATGTTTTCGGAATGGACTAAATCAATTTTGTGAATTTTGGGTTGCAGAATATGAAATCTGAGTAAATATGTAATATGGTATCGCCGTTTTATATCTGTTACTGTATTGAAAATAACTAGCTGACGGCTCCGAATAATATAATGTACTTCTTATTCTTACTTCAAGTTTGAAACAATTGTACAAAGTTCTGTTGCAGTATTACGCTGGAAAATTTCAAATTATGTAAATTTACCTCGATCAATGTTAATATTATCATAGTAATTATTGATACGTACTGTGCCGAGGGTAAGCAATATATACGACACATACTGTTCCTTGAATTAGCAATAGAGAGATAGACTTAAGTCATATTGTACATGGACTTGTACATATTTGTTTGTTGTTTGACCAACTGCCTTCGCACAAGCAAGTTAAACAGAATCTAAGCCTTCGATATTACTACTTCTACCTTCTCCTATTATTCCAATATATTAAATTTTCCTGCTTACTTACTATTCAACCCATACTTTTCAGTTTGACGACGGGCTCTCATCTCAAATTATAAAAGTATTAGTTGTCACTAATAATAACAGATAGCGTTAAGGGAATCGATGTTACGCGCACTGTTAACACGAAGTAAGAATAAAATGGGCTCTAAAAAATATATTTCAAAGTTTCCTTAAGTATTGAAACAGTAAACAAAGTGCAATTTAGAAAATTTACTATTTTTCAGTGTCGTCTGGCGCAGTAATTGTTACTTCAATGGGCCGTATGAAAAAAGAAAAACATACGTATAGTGGAACGTTAAACCTTTTTTTTTAAAGTCGATTTAGAAGTATACGCTTTTACTTCCGATATTTGAAGTAAGTACTTCATAGTACATAATTGTCAAATACTAATAGTTGCAAGGACTCAAAACTGTTATATGAAGGAAGTATTTGCTTTAAATATGAGGAGTAAAAGCTTATAAGTTTTGCTATTTATACGGGCTATTGAGTTTAAGAATGGTTTCTTGGGTCAACTTAAATACAAAATAGTTTAGCAGCGAATACGATTCAACAATATCGTCGTCGTCTATTATGTGCGCGCTCTACCACTAAGCTAGCAAAGTAAATCGTCACTACTTTAAAAAAAGTGTCCTATCTTAAATCAATATGTAAACCAAACTGAACTTTATTGCACACTCAGTAAAGTTCAATTAGCCAGATTATCGATTTTGAGATACGACCTTTTTTCAAAGTAGTGACGAAATGTCAGTACTACAACAGCACAATATACCATAAACTTATCTGAATTGGTGGTCAAAACTAGAATTACAGTATGACTCAACTAATAATTCCGATCGGCAGTTTTCGTTCACGCAGAATAGCTCGGAAAGTTTCCGGTAGTAACCAAACGTGTAAATAATCTATATTGAAGTTTATTTGTACGGGTAAATGGTTGAAAATAGCTTGCCACGATTCGTAGTTCTGTCCCGCTTGCACAATTCGTACACTCTCGAACTTGTTCGTAACCTGATGAACAAGATGGCATAATAATCGATTGATCAATGACGGCGAAAGATTTTAGCGCGTGTACGTGCTTTGCCCTTGGTAGATCGAAGTTCCCGCGCTACTTTTTAGTACCGCTTTTGCGGTCTATTGCGCAGGTATATCGAAAGGAATTATTAGTTGAGTCAACCTGTAATGCCTCAACCGTATCAATGGCCACTTGTGTGAACACTAATTCCAACAACAGGGACGACGTCACCGGATCAGATACGTTTATGGCATAATCCTCCTTGCTGGTTCTATTAAAGTAACCCAAATAAATAAATGTCCCAGTTAGCGCGGTGGTATTTTGGTGTAAAAGATGCAAGGACCGGTAAAACCCTTCATTTGATTAATTCTATCGATAGGGTAACCCTATCAATTGATTAACCCATAGATGAGCTTACTCTATGATTGACTTAACCTAACGTTAGGGAAAACCCTGTTGAATGAGTTAACCGGTTAACCGCTGCCATGTCGCGTATCCAGTACATTAGGGTTTCGGTAGTTTAATATTTAAGCGTTTAGCAGTAACTGGGTTGACCCCATTGATCGCCTCTCTCTCTTTTTTATTTGCGTATTCGAGCGATTTCCGCTCTGCTCTCGCGTCACGAAAGAGCGACCACGCAGTAGATTATGCAATAATAAGTCGAAATACTTGCGCATAGAGATTAAAACTGCTTGAAACCGTTCGATTAAGTTTAAAATGGGTTACAGCTGATAGGGTTTAGGGATAGGTTTTTGCTTAGTCGAATTAACTGTATCATTTGTAGACATCGGCGGCTCGTAGCATTTTGGTAGCATTTGACGTTTCTGACAGACTAGTGATGTAACCGTGTTTGTACGCGTAGGTACGACAACGGTACAAGTCGGGCCAAGGACACCAATTAGAAAAAATATTTTTAACTATTTAATATATGACATTCGTTATAAACAATTATAAAATTTATAAATGCTTGTTTATGTTGTGTCTTGCAGACTAAAAAAACATTGCAACGGGTGCATTTTATTTTGTCATCTTCTAGCAGGAGTTCTGGATGTTTTTTTTATGATTTCCTCCATTACTTGAATCAATATGTAACATCCGCAACAATCGCGACACGTCTTCTAATAATTATTGAATTAATGACAACGACACCTAATATACACAATTGATATTGATGTTTTTTAAATAGCGATCAAACCTACTTCTTCACAGTTCACAGGTATGTTAAAATTATGTATGTTGAAACCTAATAAAATAAGTATTCAATGGTTATTTTATCCTGAAAAGGCACTGAAAAAACGTGTCTCATCACTGCTACCTTAATGCTACGAGCCGCCGATGTCTAATCATTTGGTTACCCTTTCATTGGACTAAGTCTATAATAGGCTTAGCGTATCCTTAGGGTTTGTAAAAACAAGTCTATCACTTAAGGCTATGCGCTTCCGGTCCCTGAAAAGATGATGAGATAAGGCACCAGAGGCCGATTTTTGTAATCTCATCCGTGAAAATAAAAAGTTATAAAACTACAACTACGGTTTAACTTATTTATTGATTAATTTTTCAACGTTTCCAAATACTTTTCTCATAGACGTGATTTCAAAGTTCGGTCCTCTTTACTGGTATATTACATTAACTTGATACATACATACATCCATTAATACATACATTACTATTCATACATACATTACTTAACTTTTATACTTAACACATTTTACATTACCTTGATATTTCTAACATTTGTTTCATTTTTTATTTTTACATATCTAACAGCAATAGCCTTTTATTACGATATGACTTTTTTTGACATTGAAATTGATCAAGTTTGACATAAACCCAAATAAATTCTTTTTCTCAAACATGCTATGTAATATTGACGTTATGTTCCTTATAATACGCCACGAACTGTCACGTTGCAGATGCGCCTAGACGAGAGGTCAATAATGGAATTTCATACAACATTGCTGGCCTTGGCCAGCAAAGTGATCGTCTATTGTTTTATGTGACACAGCACCATGACGTTTAATAGGTCGACGTGGTCGACGTGGATGGATGGATGGATGGTGGACGGACGGACGGACGGACGGACGGACGGACGGATGGATGGATCGATGGATAGATGGATGGATGGATGGATGGATGGATGGATCGATGGAACGATGGATCGATGGATGGATGGATCGATGGTTGGATGGAGGGTGCGTCCCACAAGATATAACTACAAAATATCTATTTTCATATTAATAACGTTCACAAGATATAATGACGTTAGCTATAACAGCGAAAAGTATAATTTTTTAACGTATAACGCTTAAATTATATAACGTTATTTTTATATAACTTCAATTTGTATAAGATTAATATGGACTAATTTCTTTTAACATAACAAACATTAGGTATAACAGTCATGATATATAATAATATGTGTAAATGTAAAATTAAGTGGCGCGAGCGAGCGAAGCGAGCGAGCAAGACTTTTCAGGGCAGAAGCGACTTGGATAGGTTAGGTTCAGAAGGCTAAGGCGGGAGCGAAGCGTAGCGTAGCTCCCGCCTTAGCCTTCGATGTTAGGTTTTTTTTTTTTAACAGAGCGGAAGAAATGAATGGATTGCTTGATTGTTTGCTTGCATTCAAGTTTTTAATGAATTTATACGTTTTAAATCTTAGGTGTTATGAACATTATACGCTTTGATCGTTATATCAATTGATATTATATATAAACAACGTTATACATTACAAAATTAGATATTTTATAATTATACTTTTCGTTCATTATATCCAGTGAACGTTATACTAAACGAGTTTATATAAAGTGAGCGTATATATTATGAATATTAGATAATAAGACGTTATATCTTGTATTACTTACCCATGGATGGATGGATGGATGGATCGATGTATCGATGGATCGATGGATCGATGAATCGATGGATGGATGGATGGATGGATGGATGGATGGATGAATCGATGGATCGATGGATCGATCGATGGATGGATGGATGGATGTATCGATGGATGGATGGATCGATAGATGGATGGATGGACGGATGGATTGATGGATCGATGGATCGATGGATGGATGGATCGATGGATCGATCGATGTATGGATGGATGGATGGATCGATCGATCGATCGATTGATCGATGGATCGCTGGATCGATGGATCGATCGATGGATGGATGGATCGATGGATGGATAGATCGATCGATTGATCGATGGATCGATGGATCGATGACGATGACGATAACGATGACGATGATTATGATGATGATGCATGTTTGAGAAAAACTCTATACAAGCCTTGGCCACGAACAGGGATTGCCGGCCTCGTATCTCTAGATGGCCTCGTTAACACTCGGCCATCTATAACTACTCGGCCGGCAATCCCCTATTTCGCGGCCGCTGCAGTAATGTACTATTTAATCCTTTTTCGTCTTCTTGTAAAGACGTAATGATGAATCGTGCGGATTTTACCATGGAAGTAATAAGTACTACGTACAACAGGAATGACCTGTTGTCGCAAAATTGAAGCCGAACGAGAGCTCAGTAACTGTACCTCTTATCCCTCTTTGGCGATGGTTGATTGGTTGGATGGTTCATGTGGGGTTGTCAGTAGCGTTGAAAAAGTCCGGAAAAATTCCCGTTTTTTTCGGATATTTATGGAAAAAACCACGAAACTTTCCGCTCTTACTTTTCCGAAAAAAAAAAACGGTTAAAACCGAAAAAAATGAAATGGAAAAAAACGAATGAAGGTTTTTATATGAATGTTGTTAATTAGAATTGGTCAGTACATACTTTTTTAAGGTTTTAATTTTTTTTCTTAGTGCCAGCGGGTACTTTGACACATTGTTCTTCTATTCGGTAAAAATGCCGCGTGTCAAAAGTGGCGTTTGGGGACATTGGGAAACAATCGATTAATAAATTAATTTTTATTCGGACTAATTTACACCTACAAACGGACTACACCGACGACATGGAGGCAGAAATTATTGAAATAAATGAGAGTGACAGTGAATAAAAAATAAATAAAATTTAATGATTTATTTCTTATTTTTCTTAAAAAAAACCCGAAAATATCGGAAAAAAACGAAAACTTCCGAAAAAACATTTGATTTTTTCCGGCTTTTTCAACGCTACAGGTGTGCGTATTTTATACAAATAAAAGAAAACCTATGACAACCTACAATAACCTACCTACGACAATCGCAAAATTTTTGCGTTAGTAAGGCTTTACACGTAGCAACAAATAATATTTTTTGAACGAACGATTTTCTATGTTTGTTACTTTGACTTTCGTTTGACACGTGTCTTTAACGATGTAATGTTCTTACTTCATTACATTACATCAATCGCATATTGTTCTACAAAAAACGAAAGAATTGAAATCAACTTAACTCTGGCAACTCTAAGTCACTGTTAGAACGGGACACAGCGTTCACTGGTTGCCCTCTCACTCGGCTAAACTCGGCTTCATTTTTAATTTGCGCACAACAAGACTCTTACGACCTTAGCATAAGGTTTTATTTTCTTTATTTTCGGAGACACTTTTTGTCGCAGTACTTAGTCCAGTTTAGATAGTAGGTCCATGGGATTGTACAAGCTTTTATTTGCCTTGTAAATGTGTATTGTTGGTTGCTTAGATCAAATCTTGCTAGTTTGATTTTACTTGTTCTCGGAAGTCAGATTAACTTGAAATTTGGCGTACATAACGCTGGTTACATGTCAATGCAAGAACAATCAGCAAAAATATATGATTAAACTAGGCAGGGTTCGAAAAAATCCGATTTTTATAATAAATAAATATCTTAAATCCCATTTTTTGATATATATTGGATACTAGCTGATGCCCGCGGCTTCGCCCCTGTTGTATTTTTTTTTTAATTTCTTTCATAAGAACCTTTTCCTGACAATAACAAACGCAATAAAAAAAGAATTATCCAATTTGGCGCAGTCGATCGGAAGTTATGCGCTTAGCAACACATTCAGCGATTCATTTTTATATTATATGTAGATATATCCAGGCTAAGAAAAAGAAGCAAATTTCATTCTGTAAGGGGATTAAACACTTCAAAATGTGAAAGGAATTTGTGAAATAATATAAGTGTCAAATTACCACATTTTTTAATTAAAAAAAGTAACAAAAAAATTAGTGTTTATTTGAGAAAGAATTTTAATGTCCTAAATTTTTAGTTCAAAAGACAGGAAAAAATCAATTGATATACCTAACATATATTTAGATAAAAATCAGTTGATATATATCGTGATATATATTATATCCGCTGATATATATCGGCGAACCCTAAAACTAGGATTTAGTCTAAAAGGCTGCGGTTATTCTACAACCTGATAATAACTCTTACTCTTATGACAAATTACATGAGAGCATGACTGATCTGAGGCAGTATTGTCTAACGCTTCTGACGCTTGCTTTCGCTTTCACCATCTCTTTCTGTCATCATTTTATACCATTTGACAGAAAGAAATAGTGATTGCGAAGGCAAGCGTCAGAAGCGTTAGACAATAAGCCTGCAGGGGCCGTATTGTCTAACGCTTCTGACGCTTGCCTTCGCTTTCACCATCTCTTTCTGTCATCATTTTATACCGTTTGACAGAAAGAAATAGTGATTGCAAAGGCAAGCGTCAGAAACGTTAGACAATAAGCCTGCAGGTCGTGCATTACTGTCGTACATTCCGGGTCGACAAATATGCCGTCGTACATTAGCCACACCCATCTAAACCACAGCAATGCAGATTAGTTGTTACATTTTAGGCCAATAAAAATAAAATGGCGTCAAAGTATAAGTAGTGAAATATGTTAACATAATTTGCAATTAAAAATGCGACTTAAAGATCAAGTTCGGCAATCAGTCTACAGAAATAAAGATTAATGTACATAATGGCACACGGCGGCGGCGTATTTTTAACGCGCCTTCGACGCGCGTTTGTATCGATATAAACGCGCATCGACAGCGCGTTAAAAATCGCCGTGTGCTTAGGCCCTAAAGTGTAAGTAACTAATTATAAACTCCATCTTTTGAACTGTACCACTACCATGAGTTTACAGTGACGGTACTCGATAGCGACTGCGTAAATGATTTGTATGGAGTCTCCAAACAAATCATATACGCAGTCGCTATTGAGTACGGTCACTGTAATCTCATGGTAGTGGTACTGATGATCTTGGCGAACCCTATCACTCGTGATTAATATAAGGGTATCCTATTATCTCGCCTCATTCGTTTTCCGTTTAATTCTTATTTCTTCTCTTTCTGTATTCGTCTTCGTCTTGTTCACTATCCGTCACTATCTTTTTTGGCCAAATTCTGCAACTTAATAAATAATAAGTCTTATTCGTTTTACGTTACGGTCTTCCTTGGTCTCGTCATTCTTCCCTTTCATTTTTTTGTCTCATTTACTTATTCGCCAAATGCTGGTAAATAAATGTTCGTAAGTAAATGAGACAAAAAACGAAAGGGAAGAACGACGAATGAGTAAGGAAGACTGTGACGAAAAACGAATAAGACTTATTAAGAGAGAGACAAGTTACAGAATTTGACCAAATAAGATAATGTAATGACGGACAGCGAGCAAGACGAATAAAGAATGAGTGACGAATACAGAATGAAACGAAATAAGAATTAAACGAAAAACGAATGAGGCGATATAATAGGACACCAATATAAGTATGTTTACTGGTCGCGACCAGTAAACATAAAGACAAATCGATGAAGTCCATTATGTTTTACATATTAAGCGGCACTTGAAGTAGCGAAATATTGAATTAGGCGTATTTTTAGTACCGACCACTAAAAATTATAAGCTATCCAGACAAAATATTTTAGCTACTTGCCTAAAGATGGCGCTACCAAACACATTAAAATGATAACATTATCTATAGGTAACGCCACCAGAGTTGAGGCCACGCACACAACCACATCTCATGTAATGACAGCGGGATTTTGATGTTGTGTTGACGTTAAACGACAACACAACGTCAAAATCCCGCTGTCATTATATGAGACGTGGTTGTGTGCGTGGCCTCAACACTGGTGGCGTTACCTATACTTACCTATGACGAATTTTCCCTAAGATAAGATATTGAGTTTCTTTGCGTATCTCTTTCTAGACATCTAATACCCCTAAACCACGAATTTTCTCGAAATCGTTAAACTTTTATGTGAGATCGCTGTGACATTATTATCTTTATGTAGTCATTGTATCTTATTTATTATGTACAAGAATTACTCGTTTATTACTTTTATTACTTAGTGTAGAATTGTTTTGTCATGTGGTTAGTTTCATGTTGTAGCTTTTTGCATAAACTAACTTTATCGTCATCTCAGTCTTCCCGAGAATTTGAATTTCTTGTTCATACGAGATATTCTCAGTTCATTTTATTCCGTTACTATGAGACTAACAAACGGTTCGAAACTTCAAAATTTATCTAGTCAAACGTGACTTCTCAGATTCTATGTTGCATGCTTTTTAGGTTGAGGGCAATATTTAAAAATCGACTGACGATCGATTAGAAGGCAGTTCGGTTAAAATATTGTTAGTTATTTTATTTTATTGTGACGTGTTTAAATGTAACCAAGCTAAAAGACCGACGGCGAGAAATAAGAATTACTTTTCATAATTCCTAGGATTCAGTGGCAGCAATTGGAAGCGTTTGGTCTTAGAATATGATGAGATAAAAACGAAGAATTTTCAGATGTGCTTGTTAACTTTGCTGTATTTAACTGTTTTTTATTTGTTATACTATATTGGTTTTAGAAACTATCATGTCATGATCGCCATTTTAAATGAATGTCAATGGAAGGCTTTTTATGTAAATTTTGCTACTGCAAGATTTCCTGTGGATTTAATGAATTGTTTGTATATAAAATTGGATTTAGTTAACGATGCTTTATGCTGATCTTATTGGTCGACATGTTTTAATTTGTGTGTAACAATTTAGTAATGTAGTAATGTAATTAAACATAGAATTTATAAAAGGTTTTTGATTGACTAAAATTAATATTATGGTTTAGTGTTTGTGATGCGAAATCATCAAGGCCACAAAATATTTAGTGTACAAATTATTTCTGCCGTATTAAGACTAGTACTATGTTTAGTTTCTAACAAAGTAAAAACAAAGATACGTGGCAATTTTTGTACTAGCTTTTCATTCTGCTTGAATTTAATTATGTATGTTTTTGGAAGGTTTTGTTCAGCTTCACCTCGTGTATTTGTTGTTTGCTTCAATTCTCGCAAGTATTTTTTTCCACAATCAGAGAGATGCCTAAAGAAACTTTTTATTCACCTTATCACATATGTACAGAGCAGTAGATTGTTAATAAGTAATTCATAAGTAAGGCTTGGCAATCCTTGAAATTAACAAGAGTAGTAGTAATACTAAGGCATCAAAGTCTAAATAATCATCCGGCTCAATATTACGTAGGTAGCGATGAGCGAGTGCGTAGTGAAATACAACGTAATATAATAATTCATATTATATTATTGTAAACTTTTATTGTTCTACCGGAATTACGTCACTGCCTCGCTGCCCATTGAATGTGAACCCTATGAGAAACTTACTTAAGCGAAAACTAAACTTTGTACACCTTCGTTTACCATACCTATTATAAATCATAGCTCTCCAGTAACAACTTAGTAATTTTATCAGATATACGTCACTGTTGTAAAATCATTCAGATTTAAGGAAATTGATTAAGGTGCATTCTAAGGGTAATTCCGAAATCAAGAAGAATGGCAGTTCGTAATTTCCCCTACGCCAAAAAATTAATATTTGAAATACTTGAATAAATTAACTCAGCTGCGTTTTTAGGTGTTTTTTCAAAAAGTACCTAAGGCAGGTGGTAAACATAGCAAATAAAAAAAGGACTTCGGAATATTGAAAGAATACTAACACATAAAAAAACTCTTATCAAATTCTGTCGTAATCATCCCAATGCACCTTAAACAAAGCGAAGTAATTAATGTAAATACTTATTTAATGGAATAATGTAGTGACTGGGTGTACTTGTGGCTGACTGGATTACTCTAGGTCTATTAGCTTTTACTACTGCCCTTTGCTAACTTTTTGAGTGATGACAATCGACATTCACAGATTTTTGATAAAATGTACAGTCGGCGAAAAAATCGACAGATTTGACTTTTTTTTTAATGCCAATCGGTCCCATTTCTATCAAGGATTAAAATACTCTTTGAGACCAACTAAGGTTAGAGTATTAGAACACCCACAAATCAAAGAAAACTTTTTCCATACAGTTTGTACGGTAATTTGCAAAGTGAAACTTTAGCATGTTGTTTTTTTACGAATATGAAATATGAATCCTTTATGCTTAAAGAAAATTCAACAGTACCTATGTAGACAACTAAAAACTGAACATTTTAACTAAAGTTAGTGTCTTAACCCAGTATTAAATTTTAGGTTCAAGTCCGCCTAAAAGAATAATGATAGATAACACATGTCTTGAGAAATGTTGCTTTAACGAATCTGTAGCATGTAATGATAAAAAAAAACATAGTACCTATGCCTGAGTTTCATAGGCCATAATGTGCTCATTTGTATGGAAAAAGTTTTCTTTCATTTGTGGGTGTTCTAGTACTCTAACCTCAGTTGGTCTCAATGAGTGTTTTAATCCTTGATAGAAATGGGACCGATTGCCATTTAAAAAAAAACCGGCCAAGTGCGAGTAGGACTCGCGCACCGAGGGTTCCGTACAAATTTATATGTATCTATGAACATCCAGTCTTAGCAGACCTCTGCTCCTAAGCAAAATGTGCGCAGTGTGGGATTATTGTAGATTGGTTACTGATGTAGACAGACAGACAAACTAGATCTCGTTCAAACTAATTTTCGGTGGAAGTTTACATGGTAATGTACATCATATATTTTTTTTAGTTTTATCATTCCCTTAGTTTAGAAGTTACAGGGGGGGGGGGCACACATTTTACCACTTTGGAAGTGTCTCTCGCGCAAACTATTCAGTTTAGAAAAAAATGATATTAGAAACCTCAATATTATTTTTGACATACGGAGGGACAGACAGACAGACATGACGAATCTGTAAGGGTTCCGTTTTTCGCCATTTGGCTACGGAACCCTAAAAATCAAATCTGTTGATTTTCTCGCTGACTGTACATTTTATCAAAAATCTGTGAATGTCGATTGTCATCACTCAATAAGTTAGTAAAGGTCTCCAAGAGCATTTTCGCGTAGCAGCAAGGGATCTAGTAGCTGCCCTTGCTGTCCCGTCTCAACTTTCCACCCTGTATACGTTAACCAAACGAGTTAGGTATTAGTCTGGTAATAAAAGTTTATACATATTGCATAAATCCATACTGAGAGTGGAATATCCTTACTGCGCTGTTAACAGGATTGTACATAGAAATTAAAGGTTGTAATAAAAAGCGCAGTGAAGTGAAACAGTTTAACTACATACTTAAAGTCATGTTAGGTCCACATATGAAATGCTTAGGTACACATGCGAATCTTTTCGGATGAACAGGCCACTTGTTTTATAAATAATAAGGATCTCATTATTATTAATATTTGAATAATATAAGAATTTGTAGTAAATGGTCGTACCTATTTTTGTGTACTCTCCACGCGCCACATTTAAGTATTTAAGCCTTTGTCAAACTGCGGGTGTGACGTTTGCTTGATGTAATGACGATGCATTCCTGCCGTCGTGGCACAGTCGCGCATGCCCAAGGTACTAGTTTTTGTGTGTACGTCAAGCGGACGCCGCGCCGCGCCTGCAGTGTGGTCGAGCATTCAGTGGATGCATCGTTTTAAAACGGTCTAATGCATTTTATGAAACCTAAGCAGGACAGGAGAACATTGCATATCATTTAATAATTTTCCAATAATTTTGATTATATGTAGTTCATTACAAATCGCACTGTATTTGATCCAGTGTCTTAATTATAAAAAAAAACTTTTTTGATGTAAGTATGACTTAATATGTAATGTTTTTATTTTTTTTTTAAAACAGTCTTCAGGTATAATAATGACGAGACTAATAGGGTATTTTTATATTTTTGTTGTTCGTTGGTTTTTGTGTTGCAGTTGAGAAAAAAATGTAAACTAAATTAGTGTAGATAATAATAATATGGCATTTATTAAATCTCAAAGAATGTGGTATGTTTAAGTGTACAAGTTGCCGTTTATTTGTAAAACTATTGCATTAGGTAGCTTAAATATTTATCTTTCCCTAATTTTACGAATTCATGTGATACTTCAGACTAAGTTGTATAAGTACATGAAATTAAAGAACCTTCACTCTTTGAAGTATTCATTATTTGGTATTTAATTTTTAGTTTAATACCGCCCACTATAGCAAATCTCAGCAACAGGCTGCTTTAGTCACTGCCTATAACTTTTGTCTATACCAGAGATCCCAAAACTTTTAAGTGTTGTGTATATTAATATTGATTTATCGTACAATAATCTACTTCAACCACTAATCTGTAGTGTCAATTTCGAATGAAGTGAAAAATTCGATTCGATAAAGTGATTGTGGGCTACTCCAAACATCGAACATCGTCTAATTCACTCTCGTATGGAATATTAATTAAGTAGCATGAGCGGAATGGTAATTTAGAAATAAGCAGGATTAGGTAGGCCTGTGTTGGTACTTCGGAGCTGGAACGTTAGATGTGGATATTTCAGGTTTAGGTAAGTTATTTAGGTCAAAGTTAGCTGTAATAAAAAAAATACCATGTAATCACGGTTAGTACGATTTTACTGTTAAAAATAATACAACAACAATTATAATTAAATAAAACATGGTAACTATGTATTCCTAATGCTATGTTCTTCGCTTCATAAGCTTTGGTATGGTCCTAAATCATTTTAATCTTCGTTTTGGCGATCATTTGTGTACAGTTTAACTTCCTTCATAACATAGTCTTCCATTATACTGTCTATTTTCAGTTCTTTGGTGCTTTCAGAATTTCTTTGGAATGATTCCATTTGTTGAACGCATTCTGCTTCAAGCATTTGCAGTGCAGTGGACAGCTGATCAGTGTTGCTGCCTTTTATGACATGATCAGCATGCAACTTGTACAATTCATGTTCTCGCTTGGGCTGAAATAACAAAATTAATTTATTATGCATGTTGGGAAATGAAAGGAAGGCCTCTGCGAGAAAGCAGTGACATGTTGCCATGGTCCTATACATTCTCTTCATTGAAACGACGTCAAAAGCAACATATCACATATCCGTAATTACATATCTGTAATTTGTTAATTTTATTGTATCTGCTCTAACTGGAATTGTCTGCAAACGGCAGTCCCGGTGCGCACTGAATATCGGCCGGACTGGGGGCTAGCAAATTGGCATTGGGGGGGAGTTACCTTAATAGTTATTATTAGTACTCTATGACGTAACAGACTACTAAGAAAAAATAAAAATGTTACTTCATCCAGGCTCGTAGTGTAGCTTGAAGTGTTAGCAGTTGCAGTGAAGACAAAGGGTTTGAACAGAGAAAGGCTTGGATCAGGGGTCGCCGTGAACCAATGGACGCTTGTGCCATCCTGCTTCAATATGGAAACCTGCAAATGAAAGTTACCTTTTTTGTTCACCACAAAACTAATATTAATTGTTATCTCTGTGTGCAATATTAATAATGTTCTACCTGACTTCCTTGAGTAGGAAAGCCATCATCGCAACCTCGACAGATGCGGCTCTTCTTGTGGCGCAAGATGTAGAACATGTCTTGTATGTCAAACTGTGACTGATTACAGCCATTTCTCAGGAGAGCCTCGCCATCCAGCTGCCTGTTTAGATCCCCGCCAGATGAAAAGCACTTCATAAAGTTGAAGTCGCCCTAAAATATAATTATATTATATTATATTATTATAATTTTGTTTAAAAAGATGATATTTGAATTTCTGAACTCTTATAATATTACATCTTTGACAACTTATAATAAAAACATATGACTGAAATACCTGACCACTCCAAAGCCCTAACTCCTTGGCCTTTTCCTTCAGCCCTTTAGATTTTTTATCAATCTTTGTAGTAATAGTCAGACCATTGGAAATGTTCCTGTACTGGATGACTTTTTCTGCTGCCCACAAATTACCACTAGTTTCTAAGACCCATGCCTCAGTTGGATCCGCAATTAAAAAGGAATTGTGGTAGAAGAGATTTTTATCATGTTCAGAACACGGGCCCCCTTGGCCGTACTTCTCAAGAAGAAATGTTATGACTCCCATGGCTTCTTCAGCTGTGTTGCCTCGTTCTAAGGCCAAGCTGAAAGAAAGAAAAAAGCCCAAAAATAGCGAGTAGGTAGGTAAGATATGTAGAAGATAACTGCATCTTAAATTTTTCAGTCTGCATTTTTTAAAGGTATGAGCGAAGAGTGTGTGTGTAGTATGTGCTTAAAAAAGTACCCTGAACAAAAAGATCAGAAGATTGGAGGTAAACAAAATTATTTTTGCAAAGAAATTTATAATTTCCTTTAAATTATGTTTTTACATTATCTATGGCAATATCCTATGCTCAGTAATAGCTCAAAATATTTGAATGAAATTTGGCATTGTCATTTCAGTTACTTGTCTTGTCCTAATACTTGTAAGTGCCACCCAAATAATGAACTAGTTGGATTGCTGCAACTCCCGCAAATAATTTATTTATTGCCCTGCAAGCACCATGCAATTTTCTGGGATAAAAACCATCCTATGTCTTTCCCGGGACTCAAACTATATCTATACCAAATTTAATCTAAATTGGTCGACTTGTTTTTGAATTTTGCAACAGCAACAACAATATATTTGCCCACAGGACACCTTTATTGTATGTACAGGTGACATGTGGTGTGACTTTTAAATTGATGATTATAATTATTGTACCTAGAGTTTTTCCTGGCACAAACTGTAGTGTTTGATATAATAATAGCATTGATTTGGTTTGGTATTATTGTTCATATATTTTCAAACATGTCACATGATAAAATGCCACTTAAGTATAAAATTTCGATAAACTAAGTATCAGAAGGAAGTCACTTGTGTTGCATCATTTGTGCCAGGAAAATCTCTAGGTATAGTCTAATATATAAAAAATCTCATGTCACTGTGTTTGTTACCAAACTCCTCCGAAATGGCTTCACCGTTCTTTATGAAACTTTTTTCTGTATTCGGTAGGTCTGAGAATAGGTCGTAGGCTATTTTTTATACCCCTAGGTGATATAAGGCAAAACAATGTTTGCAGGGTCAGCTAGTTATAATATATATGTCACATAAAAGAAACAAGCTGTTTATAGTGCTTTGTTTTTAATGTAATTTTAAGTTGTAACCAAAATTGTTGTCACATTAGACCCAGTTCATTGAAGGTGCAGTTAGTTAATTTTTTTCATTAACTTGTTAGTATCATCACTTTTGAGCGATAAGACTGCCTGAATTTTTATTTTTATTAATTTTTCTGTATTGTTTTTGGTGTTCAATAAAGAATATTTGTATTGTATTGTACTGAATATTAATGAAATGGAACAAAATTAAGTAAGTAATCACTAAAACACATGCATAGTTTACTTTAATTTTGTCTACAAAATAGTATAACTTGGTTCTTGTACACAAGTCACCATGAGATGCTTTAACATCTGGGTGTTTTTGAAAGCGACTCGTCTGAAGTTGACTATACCAAAAATAAAGCTTTTGTTTTACCGCACTAAATCCATTCCCAACAAGCGCTTCTCTTTAGCATCCCCAGGGCCCTTGGTCCACACTGCTTCATTGCCAATCACCACATTCTTATCATTGGCCCCCATCTCAGCACCCCACATCCAAGCTGGCTTACTCAGTATCACGGCATTTATTGGTATAGGACTTTCTTCAATTTCAATGTGTGTGCACTGTGCAAGTAAAACATGTTATATACACATTTAAATTGATTTTGTTATATTATTTACTCTACAGATAGTGTTTTGTTACCTTCAACGGCCCATCTCGTAGACCTCCAGGAAAGTATACAACCTCCTGAACTTCATGACGAGGTCTGTCTGAATTTTTTCCAAAAATGATATCTCCGTTCTTTGTGTATGGCGGAACCACAACAAAAGTATCACACGACTGCGGAATTTGCAACGACAGCATTTTTAGGTCGGCGTTCATTTTGAATTGATAAAAATTAGATGTATATACAAAAATATTGATTTTCCTATTTATTGATTATTATGACAAAGACCCATTCGATGGCGGTGCGACTAACGCTCTTTATTAGATCACTAAATCCCTGGCCAACATCTGTCTCGACCGCATTGTTTATCTTTAGCACTATCGCTGTTTAAGTTTATGATTATTTGTCACGACAATGCTATCTAATAATATTTTTATAATTTTTATTTGGACTGTACGATCCGTATGTACTCTACGTACGCGGCCGCAGTGTTGCCGATCTTGTGCCAATCCAATCAACCCAACTCGGCACTTCAGTCTCTGTCACAGTGTCACTGTCTAAATTTCTTCCATCCCATCTCTATCAAATTATATTTAATAAGGCATCATCACTATTTTCCCTTTTCAGTATCTTCATGGAAGTAACACGAAAAGTACCCACAAATTTTGTATAATTCTGCGGCCAGGCCTATCTCCATCTCACATAGATCTTACTACATTCGATTCGTAATGTTGGCGAAGCTGTTCTTTAATATAGAAACAGTTGCGTAAACGAAGAATAGAGGGCGCTTCTGGTATGAAACGGTATTACGATATGATAAACGCGCGCAGCTCTATGATCCTCAAAGAATATGGTGTGCCGAATTTCAAGTCTCTAGCTTCAGTGTATTGAAGTTAGGGGTTAATAAAGAAGGACTATCTCTGTGTACAAATTAAAGTGTCTGTCGAAAACCTTTAAATAGGCAGCGCTACAGTACTGTACGTTATTTTAAAGGAAGCGCCAAAAACACTAGACTAGATGGTACTGTCGCCCTCGAGGCGAGTTTCATTCATTTCAGACACTTGCTATTCTAGCGCTACTCTGGAGGGATTTGGAACTGTTATTTTATGCAACTGTTCCCCCGAGATTTTTTATGTTCAACTCTAGCGGTTTAGTTTCGGCTGTGCATCGTTTGTCAGTCGGTCAGTCAGTCACAGCATATTACCTGGGTGAATTGCAAAAAAAGTGTACATTTCATAAAAATTAAATGTCCTCGAACTTCAAACGTGTATAAAAAAATATTTTTCTTAATTTATTTAAATTCTAGTAACTTTTTCTAATAGTGTACTTTATATTCTAATACGATCAGTACAGTTTTACCGTGTAACTTTGTTCCAGTACTTATAAAGTCACATTAACGAAAAAATCGTATTTCTTCTCCCATACAAATTGCATGTGTCCTCTCTACACCATTCGATAAACAAGAAATCATAACATTGTTTTTTGATTGGATCGGCTTATAAAAATTTTCAAGGTGTTTAAAATACGTAATGGAAATCCTCGTGGGATGGGTTTTAGGTGAATACGACATAATTTCATTAAGTACATTTAATTTTAAAGTTCGGGGACAGATTTCGTGTTTTTGTGTAACACCACCTGTGTAACGCCATATCATGCTTTTAAACGTAGTTTTGAACGCATCCGTAATAATAATTAGGTCTGGCAACATTCATTCTATGCCGACGCGAATGAACGCGTCGGTAGCCATATTGGTTTCGTGGCAGCGAAGCAAACAAAGTGCGCTCCAGTATTTGGGAAAAAATAAATTTAATTTTGGAACCTGTTTAAAACCGTTAAGTATTTCTTTTTCTGCTGCCGTTTTAACAAAATCTGATAGTAAATTTACTCGGCTAAAGGCTTAATATCTGCGAATTCCCGAATTATTTTAAATTTCATTCTTACACGTGCTGAAAGATTTTGCGACTTCATTTTTTGATACCTTTGTGTAACTTTGTGTAACGTTACACAGAAAATTTAAGGCTAAGGTTCGTTCACATTGGCAGTTTAACCGACTTCAAAATAAGAGGGGGTTCTTCAGTTCTCAATTAATACAATGCCTTTTGTAGAGCTCCAAACAAAAATGTTAAAAAACCGGCCAAGTGCGAGTCGGACTCGCGCACCGAGAGTTCCGTACGAATTTATATGTATAGGTAACGCCACCAGAGTTGAGGCCACGCACACAACCACATCTCTTGTAATGACAGCGGGATTTTGACGTTGTGTTGTCGTTAATTATAGTACAGTTGAAAACAACAATAATGTATACAGTCATCGTATGTAAACATCAACCTTACAATAAATGACAGAGTTTTAAAGATTTTTTTGACACCTTGTTAACTTGTTAATATACAGGGTTATTTGTAATTCACTAGCATCCTTTTAACCCTAAACTCCCACCACTTATACAAATGTTTTTTGTTCTACGGCTTTTGTCATAACTTAATATTTTTGGTGTAATAACGTTTTGAAAATTTGAGATTTCCTCTTATTTTTACAATACTCTGTGTATTTGTATGGGAAAAAAAGTGCTTCATTTTAAAAAGTCGTAAAACAAAAAACATTTGTTTGAGTGATAGGAATTCAGGGTTAAGAGGATATCAGTGAATTAAAAATAACCCTGTATATATTTGCACTTAACCGTACCTTCTTAAATACTACCGAATATTCATAATTAATTATGAATAAACGCCAAAAGATTCAAAATTATGAAAAAATATAAATTAGTATTTTTTTTATTCTTTGAAATATATGTCGACTTTTTACTCATATGAACATCTCCTTATTATTTTTTTTGTGTAACAGCCTTCATTTTTGTGTAACAAATGTGTGAATACTCCTTTGTGTTACGTACAATTTTTTTGCAATTCACCCACCTACTGTTTTTTAATTATACAACCTAAAAAATATCATAGACGATTTGGGAATGTCAAAAAAAATTGCCACTGGTTTTTATATTTTTTTTGTATAGAAAAGTCAATTATAAAAAAAACATTTCAATATTTTTTCATTGCACTACATTTTCTCAAATTTAATTATTGAAACTATTTTGGTCGATGACGTCAGATTATAATTGAGGGCTCCCACATAGCCAAATATCTAAATCCATCTAAATGCGTACAATAAGGCAACCCTTTTAATTATTTTTTGCGTAGCGGTAGGTACACTGTAACTAGTGTCACTATACTGGCGCTGTCAAAGTGCTAGATGTCAGACAGCAATTGTGAAGAATAATTCTAACCAATTCTAACCACACAGAATAAAGTACGACTTGGACCGGTCGCGCAATTTACACCAATGTCAAATGCAGGTCATTGCTTATTTGTTATGTAGTAAATTCATTACGCTATATTAAAATTAAATACTACAGAAAACGAGTTACAAAACATTTATCTCGAAATGGTTTTCGATTTGACATCCCCAGTGATATTTTTTCAATGAAATACGTTTTAATTGCGTAATATGTTTTTTTATAAAAAAGTTCGAATTTTTTTTTAATATTTTCCACATATGCGACGATAATAAAATTGATGTATAACTTATTTTGCGGGAGCGTTTCTTAACGATTGCGTCCGTGATTACCGTAAATACGTAATAGAGTAGGAGCATACAGTACGCTTAGTATAAGTTTTTACTTCACGAAATACTTCTCGATCGCGTTTTCGTAAAAAAATCAATTACTAGGGAAACATGGACAGCGCCTCCGCGCGCGCGCGTCCATGTTTCCATAGAATTGAAATTTTTACGTAAACGCGATCGAGAAGTATTTTGGTGAATTAAAACTTATACTAAGCGTACAGTATGCTTAGTATAAGTTTTACTTCACCAAAATACTTTTCGATCGCGTTTACGTAAAAAATTCAATTACTAGGGAAACATGGACAGCGCCTCCGCGGCCGCGCGTCCATGTTTCCATAGAATTGAAATTTTTACGTAAACGCGATCGAGAAGTATTTTGGTGAAGTAAAACTTATACTAAGCGTACTGTACGCTTAGTATAAGTTTTACTTCACCAAAATACTTCTCGATCGCGTTTACGTAAAAAAATCAATTACTAGGGAAACATGGACAGCGCCTCCGCGCGCGCGCGTCCATGTTTCCATAGAAGACGCGATCGAGAAGTATTGAAGTGAAGGAAAACTTATACTAAGCATACTGTATGCTTAGTATAAGTTTTCCTTCACTTCAATACTTTTCGATCGCGTTTACGTAAAAATTTCAATTCTATGGAAACATGGAAGCGCGCGCGCGGAGACGCTGTCCATGTTTCCCTAGTAATTGAATTTTTTACGTAAACGCGATCGAGAAGTATTTTGGTGAGGTAAAACGTATACTAAGCGTAATGTACCTCTACCATGAGTTACACTAGTTTACAGTGACCGTACTCGCTAGCGACGGCGTAAATGATTTGTATGGAGAATTGTACTTCCGTAAGTGACCGCTAGAGGCGCTGTACACAATTCTCTATACAAATCATTTACGCCGTCGCTAGCGAGTACGGTCACTGTAAACTAGTGTAACTCATGGTAGAGGTACAGTTCTCGCATGTTTTGTACCACCGAAGATTGTCTTCTGAGATTATTTGATCCCCATCGGCCGTTTGTATATATAGACGTATTACTGTTACTTTCATCATCCCAGCCTTTATACGTCCCACTGCAGGGTACAGGCCTCCTCTTAGAGTGAGAGGGGTTGGGCCGTAGTTTCCACGCGGGCCCAGTGGGGATTGGGAACTTCGCACACACCATTGAATTTCTTCGCATCGTGTATCAAGTTTTCCTCACGATGTTTTCCTTCACCGTAAAGCTCATGTTAAATTTCAAATGTAATTTCGCATAAAAACTTAGAGGCGCGAGCCGGGATTTGAACCCACGACACGACCCCCTTGCTTGAGAGGCCATAGGTCAAACCACTAGGCTATATAAGGTACTGTTACTTGTTTTTAGTCTACTGTAACAATTGGGAGCACGACAGGGTAAAAAAGACACGGATTTATACTCCTACCTCTAGGGGACGCCGAACTGGTTGGGCCTACACTACGGAAGGGACATTGATGCACTTCTTTACACTAGGGAGGGACACCATCCGATGGATTTGCTATGGACGTCAGCAGGAGCGAATTCAATCTCAACTCATACCAAAGTACAAAAAAAATAATTCACAGAGCACAACTATAAAAAAAAACATAAGTACTTACTAAGTTTTCCCGCCACCGCTGCCTAGAAACTTTCAGTCTATCTTGCTGGATGGTAGACCTTTTTTACCTGTATTTACGTAAATATTAGTTATTATGTTGAAACCAGCATTTTCTAAACGCAGATTGTTGGCATAGCTCCCCACGAAACCGCGTGCCATTAATTTATAGAACACCATAGAGACGCTATCATAAAGAGCAATCTCGCAATATATTTCCCTTAATGTATTCGACTTTACAACTTACAAACTTGAGTCAATGAACAAAGTCGAGAGAAAGCAGATCGGAGTTGGTCCTGAGTTTGCTTTGGGGTTAAATTGTTATATTATTATTTATCAAAATGAACGCTGACTTGACATCTATTAACGGCTTATTGAAAGTTAAAGTTAACATTGTTCGAGACCTACTTTCGACTGGCTTTACTGTCTTTACTGTGTTTATTAAGCAACTTCAAAAAATTAAACAGATTTTCAAGCCATTTGTCGTTTGTTTACGTATGACCAAGGCAGTTGGTAAAATATGGGAATGTACCTTCTTTACTCAAAGATAATTAATTAGACGAGCCATTGTAATATGACTAATAATGATAGGACCTGGGCGACCGAGCTCCGCTCGGGCTGAAACTCGGTACCAAGCGTTTTCCCAGAGATAAGACCAAGCTAGATCAATTTTTCATCCCCGAAAAGGTATTAGATTAGATACCTACTAAGGAGAAGTAGGTAGCGATAGTCGTTATGATAGGTTTTCTTCGACGTCAAGATAAGTTAGGTACCTACTTGCTACGCAAATATTCCGTTTTGGTATACTATAGGTAAGATTCACTAGTTAAAATTTCCGGACAAAATTTATATCTAAGCATCAGAAACAGGTGTAGAAAGATGGGCGAGCTCAAAATGTTTTCATTGCGCCTAAGAATACCGGTGCCCATAAATCATTTATGTAAATAAGCAACAACAATGAAGCAAAATATAGAGTGCCCTACGGAGCCCGACACCGGACGTACTAGCGACTTCCCGTCGGTTTCTGGCGGCCTTACCTCTCGTTTCCTTCCACAACGCAGGTTTATACCGCTGGTGTGTACCTAACGTAAACCAACTTTCTCAAAATATCTTTTCAAAGCCAGTTTTGCTATGCAGTGAAAAAACTCAGTGTAATATATCCTTACGGCCAGGAGTTAAATAAGTAAGTATAGAAAAACATTTCAATTTGTTATTCAATCCATTCTATGCAAGATTTTTTCAGGATACTTATTTTCCATTAACCGAAGAGCACGTTAAATTTAAGTTAAATCCTATATACATTCCGAAAACCAGACTCGAAAACGCGACCATAGCACAAAAGGCATTAAGGCAAGTTTCTGTAATAAGGTATCTTCGTTTCTATTAAAAAAACGAGTCAAATTGATTGTATCCGATCCGAACCCGGATGCCTTTTTAGCATCTCACGGACAGTACGGGGTTTAGAATAGATAATTATATATGTGTGTGCACGGTAAGATGATTGGCAATTAGGGTTGTGGCGAGGGGCTTCATTCGGCTGAACATCAGTCGGCCGTTCGTTGCTCGATGCCAATTCTAAGGTACTTGCAAGGCCTCAGCTATTCATTAGTTAGAGATGTAGCCTACTTCATGAGACCGCGGAAATGCTGAGAGCTGATCGCTTTCTGATTGGCTGAGAGCAGCTGAAGGACTAGGTGCCAGTTTTCTTAAGTCTCGCGCTTATAGGCTGCAATCAAGTAAATTAACGTAGAAAATAATCACACGATTGAATAGGTGGGTATTTTATTATTATTTTGAAGCTTATGTTATGACTTGAGTTAAAAAAAAAAACAAAAAGCAAACGTATTGAAATTTAAACAATCTCGGTTTGCTGTCGTCGCAGATATACCTAGTAGGTACACCAAGTAAGTGCTTTAATATTTTTTCTGATAGCTCTTACATCAGAATAAAAACAATGAGGATGATCGTCACTATAATTTGTATACATATAAGTAAAAATAGTTTTTCATGTTTTCCATCGTACAAAGCGATATTTAACTTTAGTGTGGTCAAGGAATTTCTCAGTCGACAATACCTAAGAAATACATAATGAATCTTGCTGCGATTTGTTATCTTACTTATCTTGTCATTAACAAATTTAGCAGAAAAAAGACTTTTTATTTTAAAGTCGCACTTTATAACACAACACAACAACGTACGTATACGTACGTAAGTATACGTATTATAAAAAGATTTTTAATTCGGAGTAGGTAATCTACTAACACGCGGAGTACCTACCTATTTAGCCAAAGCGCACTTCAGCCGAAAGCTTTTTTTTCATAGGATTGGAACGTCATATTACATTTTTAGCTTTAATGGTTTTTAATGGTTTTTGTGACAATTTGAATTTTAATGAGCGCAGGCGAGCCGTCGCGGCGGCGTCCGGTCGCCGCGCGGCCGCCGGCGCAGCGCGCCTGGGGGGCTACTACGAAATTCGAAATTAGAAGTTCGTGTCATATCGTCCTTTTCACTCTTTTGTTTAATACTATTAGCGTGAACGGAATGGCACGATACGAATTTGAATTTCGTAGTATAAAGCCTGACTTCACGCCTTAAATACAGTCGAGTTTTAGGGAAGCGATCCCTTGGCGTTAACAAAGCGGAAACTACCTACTTTTACCTCCTCTTTCTTTACAAAAGATTATATGCCTGTGACTTTACTATCGTCGTCCTGTTAAGATAATGGAGCCACGGAAATAAACTAGAACTTCTTTTAATTTTATTCTACTTGTCTCGGGAAAACCATACTTAGGTAAGTATTGTCTAACAGGATTTGGTTTGAACTTTCGGTTTTGGGTGTGAGCACAAAATAGATTGATATTCGCCGCGTTTAGTAAGTTTCAAGATACCTGTTTACCTACGTATACCTGCCAACTCTGTGTCTATGTAGTTACGCCAGGAAAAAATAGATACTTTCGGAAGGCATTAGATACCTAATACCTACTTGGCCTACTTGCAGAATAAACGTTTTGATTTTTTTGAATATTTGTGAAACTCATGAGTGCAATTTTTAATAAATAGTAAATTGTACAACGAGAGCATAAAACGAGCCATTTTACCCGAGACGCTCATATAGCCACGCGTGCCGGTACAGCGAGGGTGAATGGACACGTCGAGTGGAAAATGGGTTTAATGCTCGAGTTTTACACTCTGCTTTTCACTTCGATTGCAAGGAAATTAAACAGCAACATTGGAAATAAAATTTAAGAGGTCTGGTTTTTCATGCATTGCAATTTCTATAATAATGTACTAGATTTGCCAAGTTCAATTAAGTAATTTTGTAATATTAAACAGCAGTTATACAAAAAAAAACAAGTTACTTAATTTTATAAATTTCTACTGTTTGTGGTTGTTTGCGCCTGATTGCCTCGGTCTTAGACAAAGATTTTACTTTATGCACTAGAATGTAAAAAGCCATTTTGTGCAGCATTCTCTCGACATAAAGAACGACTTTACGAGCATGAGAAGTGAAAAGTAATTTTTAAATTATTTATGAATTATAGCTTGGCCTAGATTTTCTTAACCAATCTATTCGATTTTTGCTAACATAGATAAGTACTTAGTTTGATTTAAAATACTTTTCATCAATTAAACAGATGGGTGAAGTTTGATTCTAGGTTAGACCCTCTACTATTATAGGCACCTAATTGGGAATGTCTAAAAAAAATTACCAGTGGTTTTTATATTTTTTTTTATACAAAAGTCAATTATAAGAAACTAATTTCAATATTTTGAAATTTAGTTCACTACTTTTTTCAAAATTAATTATTGAAACTATTTTGGTTGATGACGTCAGATTATAATTGAGGGCTCCCACACTGCCACTAAATCTATCTAAATGCGTACGATGAGGCAACTCCTTTAATTATTTTTTGCGTAGCGGTAGGTACACTGTAACTAGTGTCACTTTTCTGGCGCTGTCAAAGTGCTAGATGTCAGACAGCGGGTCCAAATCAAACTCCGTAGAATAATCCACGCGTAAATTGCGAATAATTCTAACCACATAGAATAAAAGTTCGACTTTGACCGGTCCGCAATTTACACCAATGTCAAATGAAGGTCATTGCTTATTTGTTATGTAATAAATTCATTACATAATATTAAAATTAAATAAGTACAGAAAACGAGTTAAAAAGCATTTATCTCGAAATGGTTTTCGATTATTATACATTGCAAAAAAATAGACATCCCAAATTGTCGCAAGCAAAACAATTTATACCAATTGCTCGCTCGTGTTTATAATTATAGTAATTTTTTCCAATTTTATTCGATTGTATTCATTAGGTACTAAGAAGTAATAAATAAGCTTCTTATCTGCCGGCTACAAAATAATCTCATTCACTTATGTAAAGTACAGGTAGAAATAGGTAAGTAATTGCTAATATCGATGAACGAAATGGGAGATATTGAAGCACAGCTTCTGCCGCGGGCTGAATAGATCTTTGCAGGTTTTAATATTATTTTATGATAAGCTCTTACTGAAGAAATTGAAAATGCGATAGTAGGACGTAATTAATACTTTCAAAATGACTCTTAAATATGTTTTGCTTCGATTCCGGGCAATTGTAGGCGGCTTCGCCAGTGCACCTATTCAGCTCTAGATTAAAACCACGAAGGTAGTCGAAATTAGTTAGAAATGGGAAACGTTTGATTGCACTACGAAAACTTACGGTATCTACCTATAAAATCGCTGTCAATTGAAATTGCGAACAATGTAAATAAACCATTTAATGAAATATCAATATTCTAGCACTTGTTTATTGTTTTAATGGTTTAGGATAGTGTTGTGGTAAGTAGGTATTGATTAAATAACACACGGATTTAGCAGTATTTGATGAGGGAAAATGGAAATTAAAGACATTTTAAATACAAGGTTTGTTTACATTGTTTGCAATTTAAATTGACTAACAGTTTACAACGGTACAGTTTTTAGTTTTGTTTTTAGATTTTTACTTGAAGATGTTTGGATATTTATGTTTGGTATCATGCAATAACCACTGAACGGATTTGGATGAAATTTCCGAGTATGGTTAGACAAAAATATGGTACGAAACATAGGACTTTTTATATTTCGGCAGTGCTTTCTCCTTTACTCTTCTTCCATTTTAACTTTTAACAAGAATAGAGAGCACTGTCCAAGAGCGTTGAGGTATCCGCCGCGGCTATCAAGATGATGTGGATGTGTTAACTTTGTCTGCAAGCAATAGGTAAATGGCGTTGTACTAACAAAGTTTATGCTTTAAAATGTTACCGTAACTTTTTTCAGTCCAAACTCTAAGACTTTAAAGGTATTTTATCAAATTCAAATACTTTTATTTCAGATAACAAAATTATCCATAGGTATCTATGTTAGCAAGACACTCATTTACGAATTGGACTTAAACAAAAAGAAAGAAAAACATTTCTAATATTCAATATGGTATGACACAGATCACGACTATTTAACACATCTTAATAATGTCCTGAGCTGTGCCACCCAGTGACAAAGTATGGGGCAGTCGTATCTAGATCCGCTATCCTTTCATTTTCAGAAGGCTCTTTCGACTATTTCTGCGGTCCATCAACGATGCGTTTTTATTTCTTATGATCGCTTGGAACAGTTGGAACCCGTCCGTGTGAGCATCCGCAAACATTCCTGAGTCACTGCACCATCTTGGTACCTACTCTCAGTAGCATTCTGAAGGCGTTATTGTATTAAATGCGAAGGGCGTTATTAAGTTCTAAGTTTTAAACGCGGGCAAAACCACGGGTGAAAACTTGTCTAGGTGTAAAATACTTAATAACATAATTAAGTCATAACCGTGGAGTGTAAAGTACCACGTGGACATCATAATTATGGTAAATGCTTATGGTAAATCCATAGGGTCGCGGATTAGGTATAGCTCAGAGAGTCTTGAAAGAGGCGTGTTTTATGTAGTGCGGATACAAGTTAATCAAGAGGAACATGTGTTACATATTGGCTTAAGATGACAATAAATTGGGAATGTCTATTTTTTTGCAATGTATACCTACTAGTAAATCGAAAACCATTTCGAGATCAATGTTTTTTAACTCGCTTTCTGTAGTTATTTAATTATATATATATATATATATATAATGAATTTATTACATAACAAATAAGCGATGACCTTCATTTGACATTGGTGTAAATTGCGTGACCGGTCCAAGTCTTACTTTATTCTGTGTGGTTAAAATTCTTCACAATTTACGCGTGGATTTATACTACGGAGTTTGATTTGGACCCGCGCATAAAATAATTAAAGGGGTTGCCTTACCGTACGCATTTAAATAGATTTAGAAAATGAGCAGTGTGGGAGCCCTCATTACAATCTGACGTCATCAACCAAAATAGTTTCAATAATTAATTTTGAAAAAAGTACTGTACTAAATGACAAAATTTTTAAATTAGTTTCTTATAATTGACTTTTCTAGACAAAAAAAAATATAAAAACCACTGGTATTTTTTTAAACATTCCCAATTCTCAACAGGCCGTATCATGGCCGTATTGTCTAACGTGCTGACGTTTGCTGTCGCATCCACTATTTCTTTCTATCAAACGGTATAAGATGGTGATAAAAGCGATGGCAAGCGCCCTCGCGTTAGACAAGGTAAGATTGACTTAAAATTACAAGGTTACTTTCAACTTTTTTTTAAAGGTTTTTTACATTATTCTGTTCATATTTATTATTTTCTGAGTAATTGGTTGTCTAGAAGAGATCGCTTTTTAGCGATGAGACCGCCTATTGTCTGCCTGAATTTTTATTTTTGTAATTTCACTGTACCTACCGCTTTTGGTGATCAATAAAGAATATTTGTATTGTATAAAATATAGGTACAGTCGAGTTCACCAATATCTGTACGTACAGCCAACATTTCATAAATATCTATACCTAGACCTTGTTACGGTAACATTAAGGTCTATGTATAGATGATATTTATGACAGGTTGGCGATGCATAATATATTGGTGAACTCGACCGTACATTAATCTCACGCTGCACAACCACTCTAAATTTATTTTATTAGCAATGTGATACTCGTACAAGTTAATTTATTTTCAGCCGAAGGACGTCCACTGCTGAACATAGGCCTCCCCCAAGGTTCGCTAAACAGATCAGTCCTGCGCCATCCGCATCCAACGCTTCCCCGCAACCTTAACGGTCGTAGTTCCATCTTGTTGGAGGCCTACCAACACTAATAATGTAATTGGTACGTACCTAATAATATAAGATGTAAACACAAAAGAAACGTGTTATTTTTAATTTAAATTCCAACACATCTTTGCACAAACAGTCGTGCTAACTAAAAGTTAAAATAAAAGCTTCACGTGAATATCGACACCCGGAAATTTGATCTGCGATGTTACAGGAAACTGTATAAAGCATTTGGCAGTCAAAAAATTGGGCGTATTTAGTTTGAAAGCTAATCTGTTAGTTACTTCTTGGCGCCTTAAAATGGTTTGCATAATCTGCCAGCGTTTCGTGTATTGGGTAGTCAGTATTTTTGTTTTGACTTGGCTAAGTCCGATAAGGACGCTAATGAGAGCGGCTTCCTTCCTTCCTGCACAACAAAGTCACAAGCCCCACTTTTAAGCTTTTCCGGCGTTTAATTATTTTTGGCTGTTTATTTTTACACGAAATAGTTTGTAAATACTGAGAAAATTAAGACGCTCTCATTTATTTTCTGAGAAAATGTTTTTTAAACCTCCCAGTAGGTAATTAAGTAATAATGTCTTCTCGCTGTAAAGCGTTTCTTATTTGAAATACTAACTACACAAGAATATCATTTTTCAATTGACTTTACTACTACGTAATTGTTAGGATTGAAAATAAACTTTTCTTAGAACCATTTTACAAATATTTCAATAGCATTTTTTTTTAACCTGATGCAGAAATTTTTGGCTGTATTTACTCTTGTTCGTTTATTGAGTTTGAAGATATAATTTCGGTAGGTTTTAATGACTAGAATGTAAAACTTTGCCTGAAATTGAAGCGAGCTAACACATAGTCGCGGTCCGCACTCGCTGTAGTCGCACTATTAATATTTTTAGGGCTGTTAAAATATTACTAAAAGTTCCTCGCTATCGTGCTATAAATGTTTTATTTTTATAAATATTTTGAAAAATACAAGACACTATGCAGAAATATTTGCTTATAAATATTATGTACCTAGTACGAGAGCTTAGTCGAGTAAACAAGGTTTGCTTTTTTAGGACCAAGCTCCATTAAGCTTGGTAAACGAAAAGCCAAGTGGTCGCGCCGCGGATCCGTTCGGTATTTCATGCAGGACGCAATTTGACCGCAAACTGTTGAAGCTTTTACATTGAATTGATTGTGGGACACAGAGGTTCATTCCACTAACAACGTATCGACTAGCTGGCCACCCAGTTAACAAAATCACGATTAAAATATTTCGCACAAGAAAAATATACTTAGAATGTAAAAAAACCGCTACATTATCTTGTTTTATTTAAATAATTCCAGAAAAAAAAAACATCGATAGGTACAGTAATTAGTCGCTTGACGAGTTAATGATGATCAGGCACGTGAATTAAGAGTATTTTGTATTTTTTATGGGTTCGATGGAGTCTAAGAGGAGGTTGAGGGAGGTTGTTTAGCGGGTGGACGGTGGAGGGAGGGATCGGATATTACAGGGGAAGTCCCGAAGCCATCGATCATCGTTAATGTCAGATGAGCGAAGCGCCTTTTAACGAGGTAGGTAGGTGGTCAGACCACACTGCCGCGGGTGCTATCATTACGGATTCACGTCTCGCGTAAAATACAACAGCTTCATGACCAGAGGCTGGACCAAGTTAACTTCCCCAAAATTTGCCGAACTCGCATAACAGTCTTATAAGTATTTAAATTGTTTTCTGTAATATATAAAACTCTCGTGTCACGGTGTTTGTTATCGAGCTCGTTCGATACGGCTTGACCGATTTTTATGAAACTTTTTCTCAACATTCGGTAGGTCTGAGAATAGGTCGTAGGCTACTGTTCTTCGCGAACGGAGTCGCGGGCAACAGCTAGTTTTTTTGTATAAAGTTTTCTAACTCCTTACTAAATAAAGCTGTCGTTTTATCTAAACTCATTCATACCTTTAAACGAGAAATTCTTGCATTATTTTATTTATTTCGGGGATCTTGGAAACGGCTAAGCTATATCTATTTCGATGAAATTTCCCATGTGGGGGGGTCGGCGGCGGATCTAGCTTGGTTTCTTCAATGGGAAAACGCGTGTCTTCGAAATATAGACCGAGCATACGATTTCAAGCAGAATTCTGTCATACTTCATATAGGTACTTTGTTTTAATAAACCATTAAACGCAGCTCTTTGGTATCGAAATGATACATTTTAATGATCGGCCTATACCTAAAAATAAAAAAAATATTGTCATGTAACGAAATACATGTTAAATTTCATATTTTTGTTTTAATTGAATACTTAGACCATATAACTTAATTATTATTAAACATTTACACGTAGGTTTACGAGTATTCATATAACAAAAGAATGTTCTGCTTCAATATTTACCTATATTCCAATGGGCTCGTCATACACACCTCGTAGGTACTGCCGGATTAATATTGGTACCGCTGCATCGCCATTCCCTAGTGGCAAGTATAACCCAATTTCCGCTTACGAACAATCGGCCATCACGTGTATTTGATCTACATAATGCATTTAAAATACGTCAAAAGTTTAACCTGTACGTTTTACTGGCCGTTAATTGAGTTAAAATAGTGCACATGTGCGAGTCATCCAGCGAAAGGTCCCTTTAATTTTCGACATTATTTTATTTTTATTAGTGTTCGTTGAGCGCCGGTTATTAGCACACAATTTCAAATGGTAATTACGATTGAAAATTAATCAGGATCCTAAAATGGGGTACTTGAATATTCGATTAAGATAGAATTTGGCGTAATGTACGTGCTGCTAGTTAGCCTATTTTGTCACCAAATCCAAGAGACGCCTTCTTCGTTGGTTTGACATGTAAATCTGTAAATCTATACAACTATATACTACGCAACTAAATTATGCTTCGTTCAAAGAATACATGTATTGTAATGTAGTAAAAAGTTTTGTAGCTACGAGTAGTGGATGAGACTATTCGGAAGCTTGTTCATGAAAACTCAAATTTTCTAGGAAGTCTCGTACAAAACGCAGTCGCGTTAAAAGAGAGTTTAAATATTTATTGAACTAGCACATTTCAAATGAGCTTTATTGTTAAATGAAATATGTATTAAATTATAACTAAAAATATTAAATTTCTTTTCTGACGAATATGTGACACTTTTTCAAGTGACGAAAAAAACGGAGAACGTACAGTCATGTGTAAAAATATGGGTGCACACAACTTGCTCATAAATATGTCCCATAGCTCTTATGTCGTCGAATTAAGGTATATGTATGTAACGATGGGAGGATTAAATCGATACTTATTTTTGCACGTGACCGTACTTACTCAAGTCGACGCGTATATTTTTTATATACGTGTGATGTAATACTACGAAATAATAATAAAAATAAACTGAGCTTTTATTTTAGGAATAATAATTCTGCTTTGACTTCAAAACGTTTCTTTAAATACAGGCCAAGTGAGAGTCGGACTGGCGTAGGTACTGATTTAGTTTCGCATAAATTAATTTATAAACGCTACCAAAAAACATATTTAAAAGGTAGTATCTTTAGATCGCGTGAACTTAGAAACTTTTTAAGCCCTAAGAGCTTCATATTAATTTAGACTTGATTCCACACGTTCCTGTGAAAAACGTTCTAAGCAGACAGAGATATACACTTACTTACTTTACTGTCAATTTTATCTGCGGCAATTTTTGGATGTCCAGGTTAAGGTGCTGAGATTGTGGCAGATTGAGAGGTGGTAAGTTAAGTAGGTATTTGTGCAAAATAGATGAGTGCAATTGATAAAAAATAACGGTATCATAAGTAGCTGCGAAAAAAGTGCCTACTTGCGGCAAGATTTTGATAGTCAACGCTGGCGTTGTATAACTACACGTGTAACTTTTTATTTAACTTCCATTTCCATGAAATATCAGATACATAGGTGCAGAATTTTACAGTAAGATCTTACCCTAATTAATAATGATAGATACTATTAATTATTTTGACATTAATTGAACTTAACCATTTATTGATGAAACCTAGGTAGGAATATTGTTGATGCACATTTATAATAATAATAATAATAATTCTTTATTTCCATAATAATGTACAGGTATCTTATACAAATATATGGCTTATCTCAAGCAAATAAAATTGTTCATCTTATGGAAATACTTAAGTAGATATTTCTCCTCAGTTCCGAATGCAGGTCAGTCTTTAAAAACTTTGCAAACTTGATCGTCAGTCTTCAAAAGGCACCAAACAAACTTTCGATGCCATTAGTCTAATAATTTACTTTTTAATAAGGGTTCCCAGAACAAAAGCGACAATTTTTTTTCACAGCGTTTGTACATAATTTAAAAATAAGTTACGATGCGGTAGCATCTACGGTGTGGTTATTATCTGTCATACAATGCATTGTATTTATTGAAAACTAGCTTTTGCCCGCGACTTCGTCCGCGCAGAATTCCAATTTGTGGTAAAGCTTCATCATCCATTTCATCGAATAAAACAAAAATCCGACAACGGCAACATCGAACGAAACATCCATCATTGTCATCATTTCATCATCATCGGTATCAGTTAAAAAAAATAAATAAAAGAAAGTTTATTCACAAACTTAAAATAAAACAAAAAACAATGAAAAAAGACAAATACAATTTTGTGAAAAGGTGAGGACTCAGCAAAGTTGCTGGTTTTCAGTCCTCACCCAATACGAGTAAAGTGGTAGTGTAGTGTGGCTGTCAAATAAAACAATGTCACACTCACTACCCAAATAGATACAAATACTTAAACTAAAGCTATAAGTCCAATATATGGAGTGGAATTCCCTGCCTGCGACTGTGTTCCTTGAACACTACAATTTGGCCGCTTTCAAGTCTAGGGTGAATGAGCATTTACTAGGCAAGCGTGCTCCATCGTAGGCCTCATCTTCGCTTTCCATCAGGCGTGATTGTGGCCAAACGCAAGCCTATATTGTATAAAAAAAAAAAATAGCAGCAGCTTCACTTTCATAAAATAGTTTTTTTCCTTTTAACTGGCGTTTTAAATATAAAAATAACAAAATTAACAAAACTAGACAAATCCAGTACATTATTGTAGAAATCGCAATGCATATATAAATTCAGCATTGCAGTTAGTGAATATATAAATTCCGTTTATTCCGTATCCCGTGGAAATTTCAACAAATCCGTCCTTAAGTATTTTATGCAAAATTTCAGCCTTCTATGGCTATATAGGAGCTTGGGTTGAGCGTTGATGATTCATTCAGTCAATCATTTACTTAGTACTTTTGGTGCGGCCCGTGCCGAAGTAACGAGGAGGTGGACTTACCCTTCTTCGCCGCCGACCTCGCTGACTGGCCACGGCACGGGTGAATTTATGGAAGGCACTGCACGCACACGACACCGCTATTTCTTTGTAATTATGGGGTTTTTATGCAGGAGTTCTTTTTGCACGCGACACACAACAGCTAGTTTTTATTATTTAAGAAGGAATATGACGTGACAGCGGATGACGTATGCCGTGGCATCAGGGGCTTATGGCCAGCGATAACCAGGCTTGCTCACCTCCTTGCACACGGCAAAACGGCGCAACCATTCTCCCGGCCTTGAGAACCTATGGTTCTCAACAATCAAAGACCTTACATTGAGGCAGAAGAATGATACGCATGAAATGGAAGCAACTAATATGAATAACTTACATATATCTAATTAAGAGGTGTACTATTTATTCTACTTAGTATGAAGTAAAAGCGAAAGATAAATAACTTAAAAGAATCTCTAATATGGATCCAAAGAAACTTATTGGATCAATGTCATGCGTAAAGGAAAATAATTTATTGTGCCGGCAAAGGGCACAGCTTCACAATAGGGCGTTTCAATATGCCCCCATTTTGAGTGCGGACTGACGCAACCCTAATGACACCGTCTTTACCAGGGAAAACCTCCTGAATCACCCCTAAGGGCCAGCGAAGCGGAGCAACATCATCCTGATGCACGAGTACCACAGTGCCAACAGTTACAGGCATTGCTGGAGTGTTCCATTTTTGTTTCACTTGCAATGTGTGCAGATAGTCTAGGTGCCATCGTTTCCAATACGACTGTACTAACTGATCAAGCAGTCGCTTCCGGTCACGCAGATTAATGTTTTCGGTGTTCATAGGATACGCGGGTAGATGTTGGATTGGTGACGACATCAGAAAATGTGCTGGAGTTAACGCTATCGGTTCGGGCTCATCCGATAATACGCATAACGGTCTTGAATTTAACAGTGATTCTACTTGCGTTAGAACAGTCAACATCTCCTCATAACATAAAATTTGAACACCAATTACGCGATACAAATGTGATTTCATAGCCTTAATATTTGATTCCCATAAGCCTCCAAAATGCGGAGCGCGAGGAGGAATCATTTTCCAGCTGATCCTATGAATGCTCAACTCACCTTGGAAAGCGTCCTGTAACTCCCTAGAACTAAGGAAGTCGTACAATTCTCCTAACTGTCGTTTAGCACCTATAAAATTGGTACCATTATCAGAATAGAGACAAGAAATTGCTCCACGTCTGGCTATGAAGCGTTTAAAGGCATCCAGAAATGCATCCGTGCTCAACTCTGAGACTAACTCGATATGTATGGCCTTGGTCACTAAACAGACAAATAAGCAGATATAGGCCTTCTGACTCCGAATGCCACGATGACGAGCCAGTGTTATGTTAAAAGGACCAGCGTAATCCAGTCCTGTGTGAGTAAAGGCTTTGGCTTCTTGTACGCGAGATGGAGGAAGATCCGCCATAACAGGAACAGGGTTTGACGGAGCGCATTTAAAACAAAAATTACATTCGCGCGTCCTTTGACGAATAATACTACGAGCAGTTAAGATCCAATAACGTTGTCTGAGCAATGACATAAGCAGAGATCCGCGTGTATGACAATTGGTCCGATGTAAATAATCTATTATTAAATTTACTACATGATCTCGATGTGGGAGCAGAACGGGATGTCGATTTTCATAAGGAATGTCTGCATTTTTTAAGCGGCCTCCCACTCGAAGCAGATCTCCATCAAAGAAGATATTTAGTTTTCTCAAAGCCGGAGAGAGTAACTTTGCCTTTTGTGCACTATCTATAATCACTTTAAAGTGTTTCTTCTGTACACTGCAAAGTATGGTATTTTCAGCCTTGTTCAAATCGGACGCATGAATGCACATCGATCGAGGAAGTTTCTTCAGGAAACGTAAAACATATACGACAATCCGCAATAGCTTTTGCCAGGACGAAACTCTTAATGCAAGCTCGTACAGTGGTAATGTTTTTTCGGATGAAGTTGCAGCTAAGGTCACATTTCCTTTAAGTTCTGGCATTTCTTCACCTTTTGAAGGCGTGAATGGTGTAATAGGCCATTCTTCAGCTGGACACAATGCCCACGAAGGGCCTCGCCACCACAGCGGATGATCTATTATTTGCGACGGTAGTAAACCTCGAGTTACGCAATCGCTTGGGTTCTCGCCACCATTAATGTGGAAAAAGCGATCAGGTGAGAGATTTTCATGAATCTTGTTAACCCGGTTTGCAACAAACTGTTGCCAGCGGTGCGGTGAGGAATGAATCCACGATAAAGCGATCGTTGAGTCTGAAAATGCAAAAACGTTATCAATTTTATAGCGATCATTGTATGAATTATAAACGTTTTTCACTAATTCCGAAAGCAGAAGAGCGGCACATAACTCAAGTCGAGCCAATGATATTGTTTTAAGTGGAGCAACTCTTGACTTTGCGGCTACGATATTGATATCCACGTTCCCATTTGATTTTGTTACATGTAAATATATGACGCAGCCATAAGCCTTCTGACTGGCATCCCCGAATGCTAATAGATTGACTGTGCAATCTTTTACTACACTCAAATGACGAGGTATTCTTAATCTTTCTAAAAGAGGCAATTCGTCCTTAATTTGGTTGAACTGATTCACAATTGATTGAGAAGGTTCATCATCCCATCCTATTTTAGCAAGCCATAACTCCTGAATCAACAACTTTGCACAGAGTATTACTGGCGCCACTAAACCTAGAATGTCAAATAGACGTGCAACCGTTGAGAGTATAGCACGCTTTGAGCATCCTTTGTCGGCTGCAGAAGTCGAAAACGTGAATACGTCTGAAACTGGAAGCCATTTAAGGCCAAGCACCTTCAAATTGTCACTGTCAGTAAATTCAATCGCCGCTCTATAAGATTCGGGAACATTGGCCAACATCTCTGCGGAGTTACTAGCCCATTTAACCAATTTGAATCCTCCTGCATTGAACATTTCTATTAGTTCCTTAGAAAGCTGTATTCCTTCATCTAGCGTAGCAACTGATGTCGTTAAATCGTCCATGTATAGCTCCCGAGCTGCTACATTAGCTGCTCGAGGGAAGCGTTCGCGTTCGTCATTCGCTAATTGACGAACAGTACGCATAGCCAAATAAGGGCTTGAGCGAAGGCCGAATGCGACCGAATTGAATTGGAAAACGCGAATAGGTTCCTCTTCGCAGAATCTGAATAAGATTTTTTGAAACTTTCTATGGTTTTCAATTACTAAAATGCGCAGATACATTTGTTGAATGTCTGCAGAAATTGCGATCTCAAACAAACGAAAGTTTATTAGGAGCGTGAAAAGATCTGCCTGAAGGTTGGGACCAATGTGTAAACAGTCATTAAGTGAAACATCTGTGTCAGTTTTGGCACTGGCGTCCAATACTACGCGTGTTTTAGTTGTAGTCTTATCAAGACGTATGACAGCATGATGCGGTATGATATAGCCATCCTGTATGGCTGGGTCAGTCAATTCTGACAAGTATCCTTTGACTATATAATCTTTGAAGACGTCATTATAAGCTTTGCGCAAATCTGGATTTAGTCTAAACTTCCTTTCTAAAGACATAAGTCTACGCTTAGCAACTGTAAACGAATTACCCAATATAACTGGATCTCTCTTAAATGGCAGTGCCACCAAATATCTGCCGTCAGAATCCCGAGAAGCGGTAGTTTTATACAACTCTTCACATTGGAAATCTTCGGGGCTGTTAAGTTGCTTATCTGGCAGCTCCTCGAGCTCCCAAAACCGTTTTAAATTATTGTTTAACTCATCATTAGTAATAGGACCGAAGGACCAGGCTATGTCTTGCATTGCGGAAATAGTAGGCAGTCTGCCCATAATAACGTAGCCAAGAGTGGTTTCGAGAGCTGGAGGAATAGAAATTGTGGATGAACTATCGTTGGATGCAGGAGACACGCGGCCACCTAGTAGCAGGTACGGGAATAGCTGTGCTCCCAATATGACCTCTATCTCTCCTGGAATGTACCAACTGTCGTCGGCCAATGGTAACCCAGTTAAATGTCTGATTTTGGAAGTGTCTACTAACGCCATGGGCAACTTTTCGGTAATAGTGTCTACAACAAGTAACTGCAGATCATAAGTATCATCTGAAAAGCGCGATTTAATCTTAAGTGTAACATGACCTTGAACATTTGTGGCTAATGAACCCACAGTTCTAATAGTAGAATGCATGAGCGTTTTGATATTTAGTTTGAGCTTTTTACAGCAAGCGGTTGTAATTAAATGATTCTGAGATGCACTGTCCAGTATACATCTTATAATTAAGGGGTAGCCTTCATTAGTCATGGCCTGAACCTTTGCAGTTGATAAAATAACTTCACTCCCTTGCGTTGCTGACTGCGTCTGGCAGGTATATGTCACAGAATCACCAGCAAAGGCTGGGCTTGCCGGCGGGCGCGCCTGCGTTTGCGGCGGTTGCTGCGATGGCAGTTGTGACGACTGCATATGTCCGCAGGTTGGCTGCACGCAGGGCGATTGCTTGGAAGGCAGTTGCACGCAGGGCGACTGAGTGAAGGGCGACTGCACGCAGGGCAGCATGGCAGCGGGCGGGTGCGACGACGACGACTGCTCTGGCAGCAAGGGCTGCCCTATAGTAGTAGCAGTTAAAGGCGCGTTATTTTTGACAGAATCGAAATGAATTAATGAATGATGTTTTTGGTTACATAACTTGCACCGGGATAATGAATTGCATCGAGAATTAGTGTGCTTAAAACTTAAGCAGTTCGTACAATATTTATTATTTTTTAAATAATCGTACCTCGCCTTAACTGGCATGGCTTTAAATTGCGGACATTCATACAAAATATAATGATTAGTCCCGTTGCATACTAAACACTTTGAATTGGAACTTAACTCAGTGTTAGTGACAGTAAATGCGTGTGAGGTTGAATTTTGAAAATTATTTCGCGATTTATTATAAAGATTACTGCCTCCTTGTGATGTCTTAGCAGCGGTACTATGAACAGCCGAACGAGAAGAGGAAACCGTGGTAGTACGTTCTAAAACTTTGACCTGATGCCTTATGTATTCAACTAAGTCCGAACAATGTGGCATATCATTTGCGCGCACGTGAAGTTCAAATGCCTGGACTAATTGCGGGTCTAAACGCTTCTGCGCAAAATGCATGAAAATAAAATCGGCCAGGTCACTAATATCGAGCTGCCTTAAAGCACTGATTGATGCCGAAAAACGTTCGATGAATTCGTTCAGCTGAACAGCCGTATTGGAAACTTGCTCCAGGTCTAAAATTTTGTTAAGGTACATTGTACCCAAAGCTCTCTTGTCCTGGTACTTAGTAACAAGAGCTTTCCATATTTGCGGATAATTTTCAGCGTTGGGGACAATACCTGCAAACACTGCCAGTGCTGTGCCGCTTAGCTTTCCCACAAGGTAATGCACACGTTGAGCGTCACTCAGCTGCGGGTTTTCCTGAATATTTATTTTAAAAGACTCGTAAAATAAGCTCCACTGTTCAGGTTGCCCGTTAAAGCTCGGTATCTCTATGGGTGGTAACTTAATACGTAAGTCGGTACTCTTAGGGCCTATAACTTTTGTCTCCACACTAGACACGTTGCTCTTCACCAGTGCGCTGGAGCGCACATGTGAGACATAAGAGTATATAGTTTCGAATGCCGACCATGTTGAAAAATTTGGAACGAATTTTGGATTTATTTCCATTTCCAAGAAGTTTGCTTCGTCACACATGTCGTTGAACTGAGAGTACAATTTATCCAGATTAGAAGTATTTGCTAAATATTCTTGCATGCTGTGCATTTCTGAGAAATTTACTTTTTTAGAGATGTCATATAAATTATTCATCTGTGCAAATATTGCCTGTTTTTTAGCTACAGTTATGTTTAATTTCTTTGCCAAATCCATTTTTTATGAAAATTTTAACAAGAAGCGAAAAGTAATTTAAAATGTCGAACTGTCAAAAAAAAAATTTTCTATCAAATTTTTTATGATTATATTACAATGTTAATACAAATTCTAATTATGAAGCGGTAAGGATAAAGCGATGCGAGATGAGAGCAGTAACTTTGCTATACACAAAAGCGTTGCGGTGGTAAAGCGATGACGTGCACGTTTTTTGCGACTAACTGTACTAAATGACTATGTACATAATATGAGCGATAGCGCAATGTAAGGTCTCTGGTTGTTTACCGGTTCGATCTGGACCAAATGGTGCGGCCCGTGCCGAAGTAACGAGGAGGTGGACTTACCCTTCTTCGCCGCCGACCTCGCTGACTGGCCACGGCACGGGTGAATTTATGGAAGGCACTGCACGCACACGACACCGCTATTTCTTTGTAATTATGGGGTTTTTATGCAGGAGTTCTTTTTGCACGCGACACACAACAGCTAGTTTTTATTATTTAAGAAGGAATATGACGTGACAGCGGATGACGTATGCCGTGGCATCAGGGGCTTATGGCCAGCGATAACCAGGCTTGCTCACCTCCTTGCACACGGCAAAACGGCGCAACCAACTTTTTTATATATGTATAGATGTTTGACTACCTCATGATAGAATAATTTAAATTTATTTATTTTTAATTTAAATTTGGATAGTAAATAGTATAGTGATAATAGTGATAGTAATTTCACCGACTGTCTTACTCTTCACGCCGGAACACAGCAGCGCAAGCCACTGCTGCTTGGCGGCAGGATTATATAAATATATCAATCAGAGACAATTGTAGCTTTCTATTAGTGAAAGAATTCTTAAAATCAACCCCGAAGTTCAATTCGCTTAATTTCTATCCCGAAGGAATTTTGCATTTACACGGAGAAAAAGTAGCCTATATGTCGATCAGGGACAGTGTTGCCTTCTACTGATGATAGAATTTTTAAAATCAGCCCCTTAGTAGAATTCACTTATTTCTATTTCGCGGGTATTTTGCATTTTTCCGGAGGAAAAGCAGCCTATATCAACAAGGGATAGTGTAGCTTTCTATTGGTAAAAGAAGTTTTAAAATTGGCCCCGAAGTCGACATCAATTATTTGTATCCCGCGGTAATTTTGCAGTTTCCAGAGGAAAAGCAGCCCATGTCAATCAGGGATAGTGTAGGTTTCTATTGGTGAAAGAAGTTTTAAAATTGGCCCCGAAGTCAACTTCAATTATTTCTATCCCGCGGGAATTTTGCATTTACGTCGATAAAAGGTAGCCTGTGCCATTTAAGGATAGTGTAGCTTTCTATTGGTGAAAGAATTTTTTAAATCAGCACTGAAGTTCAATTCACCTATTTCTATTCCGTGGGAATTTTGCATTTTCCCGGATAAAAAGTACCCTATGTCAATTAGAGATAATGTAACTTTTTACTGGTGAAAGATTTTTTAAATGAGCTCAGTAGTAAAGTTTCAGAGATAACTTTACATACAAACAATGTATGGATATTTCCCAATCCCATGGGAATTTCCAAAAATCGTGAAATCAATTTTTTGCTGCTATAATCACTTACATTTATGGCGAATTTGAAGAGTCTAGTAATCATAGTTATGGAGATAGGGTCACTCTGAATCAAATATACAAATCCCGTTTGTTCCCTATCCCGTGGGAATTTTCAAAATTCTTGAAATTAGTTTTTTACTGTTGCTGTTACTGTAGCAGGTACGAAAAAATCTTTGCATACTTTATTAATATGGTTGTTCTGGTCCCAACTCCCACCGCGCGCTAGGGTTAACAGCGCAATATAGAATTTCAACGTCGGTGGTACAGCGCCATCTATTGGAGAATTGGGTAACTAATCTATTCTGCAGTCTACTAGAACTAGTATGTATGTTGATGGTTTTTCAGATGTAATTCTTTATGATATGAACCGATTTCATTTTTTTTATTTGAAAGAAGATATTGCTAGCGTGATCTTGTAGGTACTTAAAGAAAAAAAAGCTTGCAGTGGCGGTTAAATTACAATCTTAGTTTAGAAATATTTTTTTACAAAAACTTAAAAACTGCTCAAGTGATTAAGTTGAAAATAATTTTCCTAAAAAGCTTTTATTAAGTTTAACTTATACTTACCCTAAAAAAAATTTTTAGTTTTTTTTATTTAACCACTTTGTCGGCGTGACTGACATAATTATATTCATGCCAAATTACAGCTTTTTAGTACTAACAGTCTCTGAGATTAGCTGCGGACGGACAGACGGACGGACAGATTTGACGAAACTATAAGGGTTCCTAGTTGACTACAGAACCCTAAAAAACTCAGTTCTCTGAACTGTGAATTTTTTTTCAAAGGTGCTTTTCTTTAGAAGGATGCTCTTTCCCAGAAGGTACACTTTTTCCCAAAAATTTTTTTGTAATAATATAAATGGCCGTAATATAAAAGTATGAGTTTTGGAAAAGAGTTCTTTTGACAAAACGCACTTATTGGGCATGTGCAAGTATGGTAAAGTGTATACTTTTCGAGAAAAGGCCTTACTTGGGAAAGTGTAGATAAGATTTGGGAGTATAATTTTTTTGGAAAGTGCACTTTTATGCACATTTTGGGAAAGTAGGTATTAAGAGTCTAAGCCACGTGGCAATTTATCACGACTGTTGGAGTTTGTAGACAAAGAATATAATGCACTAAATATTCTTGCATAAGCGCGCGGTATCGAAATGTTGTGGTCCCTTTGCAAGCAAGAATATAAGAAATGATCAGAAATATCATTCATAATCCTTTTAAGGTTTTAAGCGGCTAATAGTCCGACTGTGCAAAGTAGCTGGAAATCTGGAACAGCAGTAATGCAGCGCAACAAGTAAAAATTTGAATTTTTATCTTCTTTCTCTTTTCTCTCTTGTCTTAGTTTATCTCTTTTCTTAGGTTTAACATGTTCATAAACTTTGTATATCTACATAATTTGAATACTTATATAGATGCGTAGCGTGTGTATTTTTAACCGACTTCAAAAAAAAGGAGGAGGTTCTCAATTCGGTTGTATGTTCTTTTTTTAATGTGTGTTACCTCAGAACTCCGTTATTTATGAACCGATTTGGAAATTTTTTTCGTTGTTTGAAAGCACATGCTTCAAGGTTGGTCCCCTTGTTACCAAAATCCAGTTCTGATGATGGGATCCATGAGGAATTGAAGAAACTCCTCAAAAATTCAAGAGAAATGTAGAGCGATTTTAGTATTTTCGGTGACAAGTCGAGCATTTGCATTCAGAAAGTATCATGGAACTCTGTAATAAAACGACACAACCCCGTCGAGCATTAAAAATAGAATTTTCAACATAAACTTATTTCGAAGTCAAACTGATGATTTTATCCTACGCATATTTTACATAGAAACAACTAAAAAGCAAAAAATAAAAAAAATTAAGTAAAAAGTAAAACCTCCTTCAAAAAACATCCAAAAAAACTATGAAATATTAATTGAACCGAACCGACCACAATAAGCATGAAAATATCTTTCTTCTAATCTGTATGAAGTCGGTGCCTCAGTACGAGCCAGCAGGAGTGTAGAAGCCCTATAGATAGTAAGTAGGTATGTAGGTAAGTTAGATTACTAGGTCCACTCCTGCTGGCTCGAGCTGAGGCACTGACTTCAAACAGCTTAGAAGAAAGATATTTTCATGCTTATTGTGGTCGGTTCGGTTCAATTAATATTTCATAGTTTTTTTGGATGTTTTTTGAAGGAGGTTTTATTTTTTATTTAAATTTTTTGGTAAAACGTATTGTCGTATGGAATAAATATTATGCGCTTATATTTTTAAATCTGGGTTCGAATGATCAGAGTAAACTGCGTTTTGCAAACATTTCGTAATAGTGTACTCCGCACAGCAGCCGCAGTATGCGGACAGTTACGAGTACTTGTTTACACACTTCGCCGGTATTACGCTGGTTCACAGCAAACGAACGGATATCCCAAAGCCTCCCTCCATTCCTGACAGATGAATTCAAATTTCGATGCTTCATCAATAGTACTTTCATCATGCCCAAGGAGAAGTTAGCTCATTTGCCTATACTGATAGTAATCTATTGTCAAAGTTTTGAATTAGGTACATCAGATATTTGCACTGTTTCGCAACGATGATAAGTGGTATCACAAAGTTTTGAGACACAATGGTTTATAATTGGAAGCGTATTTAATTTATTTATGGGGTGGTCTGTTGCGGGCAGTGGCTCGCTAGGGACGCGCGGCGGCTCCCAGCGGCGCCGGGCGGCTGAGCGGCTCGGCGCGCCTGAGCCGTGGGATGAGAACGCTCGCTTCCATAATCAAGCCCCGTACCTCGCTTCAATTATTAGCCAGCCATTTGCCTGTTATTACGCAAGAATTTCTGTTGCTAACCCTCTATTCCGGACTACTTGAGTTGCAAGAGGAGCAATAACGTTGTAGACTGTACCTACTAGCCGAGGGGGACGATTGCATTGTTATATAAGAGCTTCCTCGTCTCGTAAACAGAATGGAAATCAGTGTGGACGCTGAGGATTGTGCCTTTGCTTTTCGTTGTCCGTTCCTCGTTTCGTTAATTAAAATAAAAGTACAAGCGAATAAAGTATTCATTTGCTAGTTGCAGTTCTGTTTGGAACAACCAACCACTCGCAATCGATACGGTATCTATTTGTGCGTAAAATAATAAGTTTCCGCTTTGCTCGAAGAATGAGAACATGGTGTATGACGGAACAAGACATGTCACGACATGACGTGACAAGATGTCACTAGCGTCCTGATTGTGGAGCCATATTAAACGTCACTTTGAGACCTCTCTTGTTTGCGTTGCCGAGTTATTATTTTTCTTGAGAGTTCCCGCTCCCGCCGTCACAGTATCAGTGTCTGAGCGGGTGCTGCTTGGATACGATATTAATTAACCTTGAGTTATTTTAATGAGAACCCTATTAATACCTACAGTCTATCGCTGGAGCTTTAGAAATTTCGTTTGGAAAGGAGAATCTCGGCAAGACATCGCTAATTAATGGATCGTTATTAATAAAATGTTCGTAATTGTCCGGCTACGGTTATCTGGAAACAACGGTACTTAAAGAGTGTAAGCGCTAACGAACCACAAAAGTCGGATACAAGACACTAATTCCCTCGAAATGTTTCCTTGCCTTCATTTAAATTTATATTTAGCAGCAAGGTGGGCCTGGAAGCAGTGTGAGTCGAAAAGCATTGTTTCGGATTGCGGGACCATTATCTTATACGGTCGTAAATGTAATATAAGAATGTGCGTACAGTTACGCTCAAAAATAGCTGAAGAATTGAGTACTTTGTCACTGTCACTAATATGAATCAAACGGCGATAAATATACACATAATGACCAAAAATATAACCTAGGTACCTACCCAAAAAAATATTATTTACAAAAATAAAATGAACACCAAAAAATGCCTAAAATTATGAAAGTATGAAGTATTTTAATTCATTGACCAAATTAATTTAAAAGATTCCCAAAATTAATTAAATGATTACAAAATTTCTATTCAATAGGTATCAAATCTCATTGAGTATATTATTAAAGCGTTGTGCATTGAGATTATTTGAGATGCTTGATGGGTTAGGTTTTACTGCGTCAAGGAGCGAAGTGGCTACACTACGCAGAAGGAGATTCAGCTCCATCGACTAAATCTCATAGCTGTCACTATTTTAAATAAAAGTCGAATTATGGGATGTTTACTTTAAATCAAAAGGTGGTTTAATTTCAGTAATCCTTTTTGGCAGTACAAATATTACCTCATGTTAATTTTTTTACGATATGTGGTGATCTGTTAGAAAGAGTTAAGTACTTCAAACTGTCTTTGCATTATTATTTACTACGACAAAGTACTAAGAGGCTATTTTGAACTTGACTGTACTCTTATTAGCAAGTAAACAACACTTACTAGAATTTAATATGCTTGATTTAAAAAAAAGTTAAGTATGAGGAGTGTATACATTTTATGTCGGTAAACTAAAATTAACTTAGTAATTTAATTTGTAATTCATTTCGTTGATCCTTTTATCGGATCACTTTGGTCATTAATACAATAACTGTTGTGGATATGTACATTATGTGCGAGACAAAGAATTCAATCGTAATTGATTGCACAATGCCCTTATGGGCCCTTATGGGCATTGTGCAATCTGTCCAGTCCATCCTATGGTCGTCCACCAGGACTTTCTATAAATTAATGCGGGATTAGTTTATCCATGGTGAGAGAATACGCAGGCAGACAGATAGGTACTAGGAAATAAACTATGATTAAACGCAAGTGTCGATTAGGTATTTATTTTTCTTATGTAACTACATAACTACATGCAACATTTGTCTATTATTTTATGTGAACACTTACTTCATAGATAAATAATAATAATAAATCTTTATTTGGAACAGTAACAATTAGGTGCATTACAAAATATGAAAAACGATGTCACCCGCAGAAGTTAAAAGCTGTGTTAAAAAATATAATGTAGAGAGTGTGACTGAGAGTAGAAACAAACTAACAATTCTATTATTTTACCTGAATTAAATTCTGTAAACAGATAGCAAAGAGAAAATGTGAGTTTTGCTATCACGCGGCAAAAAGGAAATCCGGAAAAGGGAAACACTAGAGCGAACAGGTAACAGAATATTTATCTAAACGTAATGCGAAATAATTTTACGAACATTCTATTTTATTTACTCTTTATTGTTACATCAATTTACAACCATGTAGAATATCTTCCTTGCTTTCCCTCGCTCGTTCCCTAAACATCAGAATTGCAAAATACTAGATTGCCGACTTATCCTATTTCTAAAATACCAAATTCCCAGAATACCAGACATTCCTGTCACTGTGTTTTTCTCTATATCGGGTTGCCAAAAAAGCTGGTTTTCAATACACCATGTTCCATTCAAAACCGAATTCCCATACCTAATACCAGGTAATCCAATAATCTTTAACACTAAATTAAGATTTGAAGTGAAGATTTGTAATTTTTTTTTCTTGATATTTTTGAAGTAAACAGTTTAAAATTTAAATTTTTTTTTAGATAGTGAAATCACCAGGCTCGTCAGGCAGGTCGTGGTCGTCGTGAGGAGGCCAGGGGGTCGTGTTTTACGAGCCTGGTGATTCACTATCTGTTATTATGGGAATTCGGTTTTGAATGGAACATGGTGTATTGAAATGAAGCTTTTTTGGCAATCCAATATAAAGAAAAACACGGTGACAGGAAAGTCTGGTATTCTGGGAATTTGGTATTTTAGAAATAGGGTTTTTTAGGGTTAGGGTTTGCAATTCAGATATTTATTTTAGGGAACGAGCGCTTTCTCTTAAGACGCTGTCAACACTGTCAACACTGTCTATTTGTATCGGAGTAAACGAGATGCCGCTATTACTGGGCAGCCGGGTATATTGAAATTTATCGGGCAAATATTTAATTTAAAAAAAACTGTGGATTATTTGTGAAATATGACTCGTTAGCGGTTTAGGTATGAATATGTTGACTTCATGTTTTTAATTGCAGACGCATAAGCCAAAAAAATAAAGACATAGAACCGTTTAATGTTGATTTTAAGACCTATCTTTGCAATTATTTTCAATCGAGCCGATTTCATCCAATTATGTATCGAGTCTGTCCACGGTCTTTGAAATATGATGAATATTAACATATAATTTTTTTGATGTGCTAGAACAAGCAGTTTTTCTTAAAAAACTGTTTAAATGACATCAATTTCAACAAAATTAGGTGTTGTCAGCCTCTTAACCATGCTTAGGTATCTCAACATTAGGGTTGTCCTTCCGTGTGGCTATCAATTAATGGTGTCGTATCAATTGATTATAATTAATGATAAAATTAATTTTCATTTTAAAGTCCGCAATTTACTTTTCTTATTGATGAAATTTCGGGGTTTTCTTATTTAAAATCACGAGTACTTTACTATTCATTTTTATAAAGAAAAAAATATTCTTTTGAGTCAGTTTTGTAATTTATTTCATACAGTTTAAATGGCTCGTTATGAAATGGAAAAAAATTGTATTAAAAATAAGGATATTATTTTATCATCAAAAATCAATAGCGCTTTTGATTCCGAATAAAACTCCAAAATTACTCATTTGAAAAAAAAACAACTTAATTGCGCACTTTAAAATGAAATGCCCAATATTTCATACTAAATACAAACTGAAATATGGATGCACAGAAAAAAAACCCAGAAAAAAGACCAGCACTGGTCAACCAGTTGACCAGTGGTGGTGTAGGGGTATGGCACACGGCACGGAATGCTGAGGACCTGGGTTCAATTCCCAGCTCTGGTCTTTTTTCTGGTTTTTTTCAGCGCATCCATATTTCAGTTTGTATTTAGTATGAAATATTTGGTTTTCACGGGATGACCGTAAAAGTAATAAAAAATTATGTTGAAAAATAAAAATACAAAAAGATACTTCATATCAAACTTTTTGATATGCCCAAGTAACGATCTAACGATAAAAGAGTCCCTTTTTGAGAACATATACATTATGTATAAATATGAAAATCACCCAAATCTAATGCTAGAAATGATAACGCAATTTGTGAGTGTGCGTGTGTTTTTAGTCTTTCACGCTAAACGGTTGGAACGGTTTAGATGAAATTTAGTACTTATATAGATAGATAATGTACCTAGATCTCGTGAATAATGTAGTCATGTGGTACTTTTTATTCCGGTATTCCCACAGGTTATGGATGTATTCCACGAAAACTTCAAAATTTCAACTTATAAATCTAGAAACAACATTTTTTGCATATTTGCTCTCCATACAACTTAAATGGCTTGGTGGCGTCCGCAGACCGAAAAACGCAGTGAAGGTAGGCCTCCAACAAGATGGAGCGACGACCTGGTGTGGGTGGCGGGAACGCATTGGATGCGGATGGCACAGGGCCGATCTGTTTGGCGAGCCTTGGGGGAGGCCTTTGTTCAGCAGTGGATGTCTTTCGGCTGAAATGATGATGATGATGACAACTTAAATGACAATCGATGTAATTTTTGAAGGAAATTTAGTAAAAGCGAGGAAATTCAATTCAACTGCCAGATCTAACAGTTAACACTAAGCCGTGAGAAAAGGTTAGTAAAGATTGAGATAGCATGCCATAATTAACCGTAGGTAAGGTACCTACCACTCGTACAGATTTAGTGAGTGAATGCGTCTCCTTACTAGAATAAACAGTCAAAACACAAACTATAGACAATTCAAAGGAGTAACAAACAAGTAAATTGGGATGCTGCCTCCACCTATTCCGAGATGTGGGTCATGCTATTAAGTAATCATAGGCCTCGTATTTGAGGGGTTGTAGACGTATTTACGTTTGGTTATCGACTATTGAAACAATAAACAACATCATTAAGACTTTCTGCGCGTCTTGACTATTCGGTTATCTTTCAAATGTGTTTCTCTACGCGGAATATTTTTTGCCCCTTTCTTAACATATTTTTGGACAGATTAAAAAGCACACATGTCCAAAATTAGGTTGCTTTGAAATATATCCTGCAAGGAATGTTTTGATACTTCACTGGAGACTCGTAGCTACCTAATAGCACTGAGTAGTAGTTTCAAAATAATTTTACGAAATTTGTGCACAAAGTCAAATTTGCAGTATGCTTAACATGAGATTTTTGGGGAAGGATAACCGTAAAGAAACTTGTGCGCGTCAGGAATCCAACGACATGTATGTAGCCGGTAATTCAAGTCTCATGCGAGCACTAAAGAAACCTCTTTCCTTCCTTCGTCCAGTATGCAGCAGGAGAACTTAAGGTGGAAGCGCACGCTCTAGGCGCGAAATTCAAACTACAGTTTTTAATTTATTGTGGGTAAACGGTGTAACTGTTAAACTTCATATGGTATTTGCGCTTGTAAAACAGTGTTCTTTATTTTATTGTATAAAGCTGTTTAAGAATAAAACTATTAGCTTGAAAGAAAAGTTGTCAAAACGTTGAAAGTCCGAATTTCTATGTTTGACAACTTTTATATCAAGCTAACAGTTTTATTCCTAAAAAGCTTTACACAATAATATAAAGAACACTGTTTTAAAATCGCAAGTACCATATGAAGTTAAACAGTTACACCGTTTACCCACAATAAATTAAAACATGTAAAAATTTTGAATTTCGCGCCTAGAGCGTGCCGTTCCACCTTAACATGTATACGAGCTTAACCTAAAAAAACCTGACATTCATTACGTGACGTTTGTTTCCAGAAAATCTCAAAACATAAAATACAACTGAAAAATAGAATCAATTTGTAAGGCACGCCAGTAATTGTTATCCCCGACGCGGAATAGCCGCTGCATGTTTTATTTGTTTTTAGCAAAGGCGTTATAATGACTATCGTTAATTTCCGGCTCGCAATCCCACCGATTTTATTACTTTTGTAAAAACGCGGAATGTGATTTACACTTAAATATTTTTCAACGGGTTTTTGCTCTCGAATATTCACGCGGCGAATTAAAAGGTTTTAGTGGCCGTTGAATACCAGTTAGATAGATACTTTAGGTCGTTATTGTTGCCTTAATCAACCTAAGATAGATAATCACTTTTCATTTGTACACATAACTTAAGGACTTTTAGATAAAATTTTAAATTAATTCGACATCTTGATTAATACTATTAAATGAAAACCACTCAATCGCTTTTACTAACATTAGGTAAAAGTAAGCGTTTTAGTTGATTTAATGTTCTGGGGGTCCTAAATTAGACAAAAAGCGTCTACAGCTCGCTGTCAATCCTGTCGATCTTGAACTTCACGTTTCATATCATTCTATGTCCACTTTTGCAATCGTAGATCGCCAAATCTGCTTGGGACGGACACGCTTAAGCTTTCAATCTACCTTCTTGAAATTTATCCAATCTAGGGTAAGTTTTCATCAGGTTCTTTTCGGAGCATAAGGCCAATTCAGTTCTATATCAGAGTTAGATCTGTTGGTCAATAGGGTTCTCATTGTCTTTGCAGGGTGGGTTCACAGCTTGCATTTGCGATTTTTTTCTGGACAGTATGCTACTAGGATACGGCAGAAGCCAGCGGTTGTCCAAGATTTGTAGCCGGCGTGAAATGTGTTTTTGAAAATTGCTCGTCTCGCATCTGTAACAAACAAGTAAATTATTGTACAGTAAAATGGTTTTGACGTTGGCCTGGAGAAGTTTGAGCAAAATGGTGCCTGTCTACAGGGATTGCATGAAATAATAATCAATAATAATCTTAATCTTTATAATCTTTGCTCCTTTTCAGAGGACAGGGACTTGCAAAAGTGGTTTAAAAATTAAAACCGGGAAGCGGAGTTTGGAAGAGGAGCGGGGAAGCAGGGCGGAGAAACGAGCGCGGGCTAGCTCTGACTATGAAAAAACAGTCTAACTCCGCTTGGCTATCTAGCTCCGCGTCTATGGACATGCACAGTCCGCAACTCTGCTCCGCATTACCCCCTTCGCTCCGCTCCACTGCCTCGCTCCACTCCAGTGAACAGGCAGTTAACCTTACACTCCAGTTCAGATTTCGCGATTTTGCACAGTTTCGATTTTTTAGTCTGTTAGATTTGGATTATAGCTTACTATACCTACTGCCAGCTTACAGCAAGGGGATCCGGTCGGTTTTAATTCAGGTTCCTATTTAGTTAATACCTGTGTTCTCTTTTGAGGCGCAGAGGATTCACCTTTTGTCTTGCATCCACAGCTTATCTGCAACTTTAAAGTGGCAGATTGCTTTCGGTATTGCTGCTCAGTGGCTATTTTAATACGAATCTGCGCTGAATTTACGCCGCTCCTGCACTAAATTTGCGCTGCTTGTCTACATTTATGCTCACTCTACTGGTGCGTAATTAATTAGTATGGAATTGAACGGATTTCGCTTTGCTCTTCACGGAGAAAAGCCGGGCTTAGTCGCAATTACGGGACCTGGAAGAGTAGTCTGCATCTATCGTTAAATTATTGTGATATAATTATTGCGAAGGAGAAATAAGAATAAGAATTAACAAAATTTTGCCAATTTGAGTCAAAACGTACCAAATGGTCCCATAATCTCGTTTTCAAAAATCTTATAGGTATTGAATATTGATCTAATACCTACTTAACTAATAACTGAAAGCTTAACTGATAAGCACAAGAATATGGATTTTTTATTAAGTAACAGTAAGTAAAGTTAAACGCTGTGCATTTCCAGATTTATCTGAATAAAGCTTATTTTGTCCTTACATATTCCTAAGTCACATAGTCAAGAAGGCCAGGGAATATTTCATTGTAAGCTCAAGGAAGGCTTATATTAAAAAGCTTACACTCATCATAACATGGCAATTTCGATAAGTCAACAACGCGTGTAGCAGACGCCGATGACGAAGCATGACTTGACGAGGCGTGACACGACAAGAATGACGTCCTGAGACATGACGCGAATTTATTGACGTCACCGGATAATGTGTCACATCACGATGCCGCGTCAAAGGTCGCCTTTCCAATTATACGAGGAGTTGAAAATTTGACGAATTTTACTACTTCCCATTTCAGGTTATGCCTCTCGTAGTCCGAAGTGCGCGCCAGAGACCTGTTAACTGAAAGAGCGGGTAATGAGCAGGAAATGATTAAGTGAGATTGCACTTCCACTGAAAGGGAGTTACAGCTTCCACCTTCAGTGGCAGTGCGCCGCGGCTGCCGCACTCGACTCAACGCTCCTATTTCTAAAGCGACCGAGCACACGTTGATATACCTCAAGTACACGATTCTTGATATAGATACCGTTGTTAATAACTTTTTTAAAAATTGTAGCTTAAATAAACATTTACAATATGAGTAAAAAAAAAACATACTTTGAGACCCTGTATCAACTGTAGCTGTGTTTCGCTACCTAACAAGCAAAGTTTTCGTGTTACTGTTTTTTTCGGTAGTTTTACACAGATTTTCTGCATTATTTTTCCAAAGGAAAATTTAATTCCAAACAACAGACAGGCTTACAAAAATGAGCATTCAAAGCACGATGTTTAAAGTATTCAAAGGTAAAATAATTTTGGCAAGAGATTCGTTAGTTTATCTACTAGCGAGTAGCGTGCAAGAACAATATTTTTGTTAGCAGAGTAGCGGATCCCGCGCGGCCGCCGGTTACCTAATATGTAGGTAATTGGATTTGCTTTACTTCGCTTCAACTTGACGTTATGTCGACGCAAGCAATAAAATCTTTTTACTTTCACCGCCATTATTTTTTTTCTTCCTCAGCTTTATCCAGTTTAAATCTTTAGAATGAACAGAGTAATTTCTTTTCTCATCGTGTACCTACCTACTATTTTATTTATGTTGAAAATTAAAGTTAAAATAGTCGTGGGAAATAATAGACACCGGAGGAAGGCGGAGGCAAAAGCCTGACAAACCTCGCTTTATTGAAGACCCTGCCTTACACTACCGCAGGGAACCATGTCTAGCTAAATATAGGACACAGCACATGTTGCGAATAATTGCGTTGTGATAAAACTGTTTGAACGAATAAGTTATTAAAAAAAAAAATTTGGCATCAGACATAACATAAGAATAAAGAAAACATAACATAAGAATTAAGCCGGCCTAATGCCATTCCGGGAAATCCTTGCAAAACAAAAGAAAACGCAATGAAATTTCATATGTTGGAGCGCCATAGATGCATAAAGTGTACACAAACACAAAGGATTTATGATGCCCCTGTTTGCGTCACGGATTAAATACATAATTGAATTAAATTCTGTGAAAACGATTGCGTTTGTAGGATTATCTCCAAAGAAAACAGAACACCGCTTCAGAGATTCTGTCAAATGCAATCGTTAATCTCGTTTCGAGAGCTGCACTCCTACCCGCGAGATGCCACAGGCTAACAAGTACAGATGTTACAAGTTAACAAGTTAAACTAAAACTATTAGACTCTACTTGAAAACACGTATGTAGTTATTAAATGAATAAAAGCTAGGCCAAGCGCGAGACCGACTAGTGCATTGACCGATAGTAAAATAAACTTTTAAAGTTGTACGTTTTTTCAAGCACACAACGTAGCAAAACAAGCAACAACAACATAGCAAGCTTTGTAAAAATAGTTACCTATTTTAGTAATATGTGGGTGTATCTTCATAATATAAATTGCAGAGTTATCGAATTAACTGAGTGAAAGACGATTCCTGTAAATACCAGGGTAAAATATACCTAGATATCTAGGTACTCAACTTGAGGTACAGTCAAGTGTAAAAATATGGGTGCACACAACTTGCTCATAAATATGTCCCATAGCTCTTATGTCGTTGAATTAAGGTATAGGTATATAACGATGGGAGGATTAACTATTTTCTTTCGAAGCAGAAAGTTCTCTTTTCGACGCGGTTTTGGAAGAGTTAGTAAACTTAGAGTTGCAAGCTATGCATGGCCACAACGAGTGCTGGCTACGCGGCGTGCGGAGACAATGCTATTGAAACATCGTACCTATTTTGTAGGAGATACTAATCATTTGTTGGTCTCGAGGACAAACTGCAGCCGAACAAAACGTCGTCTATTTTATTTCAGGTAGAAAGTATTTTATTTTATAATGGATTTTATTTACAAAGGAAGGTTTATTTCGCGTCTTATAAAAATATAGAATGTAAATGTAGATTCCAACAACTTGTTTTATTATGGTACTTAGATTTAGCGTTAAGTATATTATATTTTTAGCTACGTAATAATTATATTTATATTATATTTTATGCAACTGTATCATAATAAGGGCCGTTAAGACACGAGTGCGAATTTATGACATGAGGCGAAGCACAATGTCTCAATGGCCGATTATGAATAGTTGCATAGGTACATTACTTTTTCTAGGAGCTCAGAATAAACAATTATTAAATAATGAATACTTACATAACGGACAATAAATGAATTTTTCGATTTTAAAAGTAGCAAATTATTGCTCACTTCCATTGCCGCCTGTTTTATTTCTAGCGGCGTCAACATTTCTGCATCACCCTAATTCACCAAAGTCACGCACACATTCTCACAGATAAATAGTAGATTCTTCAACAAGGGAGGAAAATAACCAATATCACACGAGGTTACTTGGCACCCTCGGTGCCAATATTCCGAGGGTGATATTGGTGTTTTTCCCAAGTTTAAACACTCTGTTTTTCATTTCGACTACAAGGAAAGTAAGAAAATATAAGTAAAAATAAACAAAAAAGTCTAAACTGGTCAATATGACCGTTGTAAAATATTTCAATGGAGTTTAATGTTAAGGAATAATTAATTTGACAAAATTTAGAATGTTCAATATAATAATCAATGAAAACAGTAGATAAAGTAGGTATTTTAGTAAATTTATTTATAAAATATGTAAGTAACCAATTAGAACCAAAGAGTTAAAGCTGTATAGAGATAGGCTGTGTGGACAATAACATTGTCGTTTACCGTGTTTTTTTCTTAACATTTCTGGTTTAAGTCACTAAATAAGAAACTAATCTAAATTAATAATTTATGTAATCTAATAATATTTCACTGGCATTATAAAATTTATGACTAATTAAGAAAAAAAAACTCCATACGTAATTATGCCATGTATATGCCGTAATGCTTGGCTGAATGCGTATGTGTTCCATTGACAGCCAATGCCTTTATTTTTTTTAATTCATTTCTACCCTTGGGAAGAAAATAATAGTTATCCTTCCGTATGTCAGATATAATTTGCCTCACTTTCCGAGTATGAGTGATGAAATAGTACATTACTGCAGCGGCCGCGAAATAGGGGATTGCCGGCCGAGTAGTTATAGATGGCAGAGTGTTAACGAGGCCATCTAGAAATACGAGGCCGGCAATCCCTGTTCGTGGCCAAGGCTTGTATAGAGTTTTTCTCAAACATGCATCATCATCATCATCATCATCATCATCATCATCATCATCATCATCATCATCATCATCATCATCATCATCATCATCATCATCATCATCGTCATCATCACCATCATCATCATCATCGTCATCGTCGTCGTCGTCGTCGTCATCATCATCTTCATCATCGTCATCATCACCATCATCATCATCATCATCGTCATCGTCGTCGTCGTCACCGTCATCATCATCATCATCATCATCATCATCATCATCACCATCCATCCATCCATCCATCCATCCATCCATCCAACCAAACCCAATCAATCCAAATCCAACCTTAGAATGGACCCGGAAACTTTAGGTGATACAGCCAAATTGAATGATGTTAAAATATTCATATTATAATGTCTTTAAAATTCATTTATTATCCGTTATTTAAGTATTCATTATTTAATAATTGTTTATGTAAACATATTTTAATTAATGTATAATGACTTTATATTAATTTCCCGCTTTATTTTTTTTTTAATTTGTGGTCATACTCATACCATAGAGCTGGATCAGCGTGTTCTCAATTACGAAATTTCGCTTGAAAAAATAAAACTTGATTGTGATTGGTCTTACCTGTTCTTACTCATTTTTAAGCAACACGCATAATTAAGGAAACTCGTATCAAAATCGATTTCAGTATTATTTCTTTGAATGTTATTAACGCATTCACTGCCAGCTGACTTCCACAGGTGCCACCGACGCACATGTGCGTTCAAAATGTATGAATATTAAAATTATGACAGCGGCACTGGGCGAAGTCCCGAAAACGCATATATGCGTCGGTGGCAGTGAATGCGTTAATATTACTCAGTTCCGTAACATAATGAAAATTACTATGGGTTATTATGTTATTGAATTTGCACCATAGATCATAGAACTTGGAACAGACTTATAACGTTAGTTATTATTGAATAGTTTTCGACCATATAATTGACAGATTATACTACAGGAGTAGAAAAAATTAAATAACGTACCTATGCACATTTATTAACAGGCACTTGTACGAAAAGATCATTGGATTGCAAAGAAGATTTTTTGTTTACCTTACATGCTATTATGGCGGATATTATAGAATTCGATTGATTGTATTAAATTTGACATACCCACCTAAGTTCATTTTGAGATACACAATATCCATAGGATGCCCAAGTTAATTATACACTAGGTAAATTTAACTTACAATTAAGTATACTTCGTGACTTTAACCTTTCTCGTGACATGGAAAGAATTCTAAAGGCAGGTAATTTCCTAAATAGTACAGGCCCCGCAGCGGCATGCCAATTGGGATGCACCAAAAAAAATAACCTATAGTTTTTATATATTTTTTGGAAAGAATAGGATATTTTAAGATACCATTTTCATCGATTTTGAATTTGGTTGAGTATTTAATTATTTATAATTTTTTTAAGAAATACGTTAGATGACGTCACAGTGAGAGAGCCACGTTCCATTGCCTACAAAAATTCAAGCCGTACATAACATAATCTGTGGCATTACTGATTTGTCTCGTCACTGTCAATAATACAAGCACGGCTTAGGGTCCTAAATGAACCATGACAAATAGTTTTATTTATTTATCTTCTTTTAGATTCTATTATTCCTGTTTGTTTAATGGTGTGATAGTAAATAGATATTTTTTATTAAAATCTGATATTAAAATTCTTTCATATTTACTTGTAACATAGTAATTTAATAATTAAATTTGTAAAAATACATTGCGAGTATTGTATACATTTCGGACTTTATGATAAATGACAACTGTTTAAAGCCAGGTGCGCATCAAGTGATTAAAGTTCTGTCTTTGTCACTCTTTGCTATTATAAGCAGGACAGCAACATTTCAAACTGTCAATTTGCTTTAGAGTGTAGACCTGCTTTATGTCTGCCTATGTGACGATTCACTGCAGGGGTCAAATGAAGGTCATTACTTAAATTTTCTTTATTTAATTCAGTTTATCATATTTTTGGAATCTGATTTCTGAAAACGATTCACAAAGCCTATTTCTCCAAACGGTTTTCGATTTATTATACGTTGTCAAAAATTGGGACATCCCAATTCAACAACCGATTAAATCGTAAAAAGATATCCGCTAACTTAACTTCAGCAGTCATAAACAAGTAAGTAGGTACGCCAACAACTTGTAAACTATTTCAGTCCACTAATAATCCTGTCGACAGGGCATTCATTATCATTAAGGCACGCGCGACTGTTGGATCCAAAAAACCGCGTCTCTGCAAAAAATATGATGGGCAATGACTACATTCATGATACCTAATCATGATGGAAATTGAATAGTGGAGTTCATGCTTTGCATTTGAGTGTCGGCATTGTCGGTTTTGTCTTATGAGTTTACTGGTAGGTATGTAAAAATTACATGAGTGTAGATTGATACTAAGTACCTTAAGAGGGTACGATGGCTGAGAGACTTTTGAGAAATAGGTATTTTAATGAAATGTCGCTGTCTCGCCCGAACCCCTCCGTGTCAGTACAGCGAGAGCGGGACAACTGTAGCTCAGACCGTTAATAGGCGCGTAAAATTGATCAAAACAGCATTTCGTAATCCCCTGTTTTCTTCTCGAAAACTGGACCAATAAAATTATTTTTTTTGAAATATATTTTGAGGATAGATTTAGCTACGCCCATATGTTTTCCTTTTTTTGTTTATATGAGGGATTCTTTTCTGACGAGTGTCTGAAAATGACGTTGAAATTGGGCAATTTTTTCAGTTTTTGAAGGCTCATATTTCTTATGTTAATTGAAATATGGAAAAAAACGAAACCTAGGGGCATAGCTGTGGTAGATACAGATTACACAGAAAAAAAAATTTGGCTCTAAAGCCATTATCCAGGGAGGAAACTGGGGATTACGTTTGTATGGAGAAATGGTGCGCATCGTATCCTCTTAAGTACCTATAATTTTGCTACCGAACAGCTATTCATACAGTATATTCGACTGTCGATCGGCAACACTGTAATGATATCGTCCATTTCTTAATTTTCAGCTAATTGGCTGTGAATAGGAAACGTAAACATTATAAACTACCTCGTTTTCTCGCACTTTATAAAGTGTAACACTAGACTCCACTTCAGTACAACTCGGCTTTTGTGGAATTTTCTTAATGCGATTTGTATTTGCATATTATGTGGCACCGTGTCCCGAGTCCCTTGTCGCGTGTGAGGATCTGCACCGAGTGTGTAAACATAATTACTTCATATTAGCAAGCTTGGCGGCAACCCACTTTTATCTTCTTAAGTACATCAGATGTGCGCTAAAGGGTAATTTACAAATAAAAAAATATAGCGCAAATATTTCAGGTTTATTGTCAATATACCTCATGAAGCTTTAGTTTTAGAATATGCAAGTAATTATTTACACAAGAGAAATTAATAGTACATTAAATGTATTTACGAATATTCAAGGCTAGCTCATTTTACTCGTACAAAATTTTGAAAGGAAAATACTTCATCTTACTTGTTTTTGTTAAGTAATCCTCTCAAGTCAAAGAACTATTTTTGTTGAGTGAAAGCAATGAAATTTCATAGCATTTCTGACGAGATAAAACTTTCATATTGGACGTTTTCATTTCTCTTAAATATGAAACTAGGAAGAGAGATTCAAGTACATATATCCTTAAAAATCCTTTCAAAATAAGCGGAGTAGCTTCAAAAAATTGAGACCTAAGTGTTCTACTTAGTAGGTACTAATTTACAACGCGAAAGTTACTTAGTAGGTATGTGTGTGCGTGTTTTTGGGTTGTTACTCTTTCATGCTAAATAATTCACTTTAATGATAAACAATAAATAAATAAATAAAAATAAAATAACTGGATAGATTTCGATGGAATTTAGTATACATGTACTTACTTACATAGCTGGACCTCTGGAAGAACACATACTTGGCTACTTTTTATCCCAACATTTCCACTGGAACCACGTAAAATCCCAAAATGTTAACAGCTCAGTCTAGAGATATCCCATTTCATATGTGTTGTTCAGACAACGTAAAAGAAGATCACTATATAAGTTTCGGGAATTCCTATGGGAATGTAGTAAAATCCTAGACTTTCAATTTGCGTTTACGCGAGCGAAGCCGCGGGTAAAGGCTATCATTGATAATTTAATAATATGTAAATAAATTAATAAATATCGTAAGACAATTGGGTAGAAAAATATAAAATTATTTAGTCCGTCAGACCGTTCCGTCGTCGTTTAGATTATCAAAAAATATTAGAGACGTATGTTTTTTTAAACGCGCGTCAAAGTTCGAGAGAGGGTTTTGTGACGTTGTCTAAGTAAAAAGTGTACAACCAAGTGTTTAAATATGGTTGTTTTCAACTTGCTCATAAATAATATGTCCCATAGCTCTTATAACATCCTAATTAAGGTATTGGTTTATAATTATGAGAGGATTATATCGATACCTACATATTTTTACACTTGACCGCACAAGGCTTAACGTCGCACGAAACTTTAACGATATATTTATGTCTTCATTATGTGTCCAATATTATTTGATAATCTAATTCATGGACTAAATAATTTTTATTCGGGAATCTAGCCTAATTCCTATTTTAAGCTAGTAAGTATTAACTCGATTTCAAATCCATCCGACAGCTGGAAGTACTTGTCAATTTTTAAAACAGACAATTTAATTTTCTTGTTTCTTTATTTACATACAAACATTGTAACTTTGTTGTAATTTAATAAAAAGCCTTTATTAAAAACAGTTTGCCGCCACAGTTCAACTGCACCCTACCTTAGTTGTTGACCTATCGACAACATTCAACGGATAATTAAAATATGTGCATATTTTTGGAACTTGCAGTTAATATTCCATACGGCTTTTAGGTTTAAAGTTCTTTTATTTATATTCACATTGCAACCGCACGTTCGCGGTGATTGATAAAGTATTATTTTACGCCTTATCGGAATTATTAAATAAAAAATAAATAACACAGTTCAGGGCATAGCAGCTCACTCCGGACTCCGGACATAAACCGATTTGACAATGTTTATTATCAGCACCCGCAAAATGTTTGCCTTAAGCCACATTGCATTGAACATTGATTTAGTGGTTTTATAAAATAATATTAATGGTTTTGTATTGATTTATACAAACAATCATACAATTGTTCACTAACGGCACTATAAGCAAAATCATCACCAGGTAATCAGGAAATAATCCGTTCAGGTCAGTATGTAGGTATAAACTTTGATCAATTATAACTGTAGATCCACAGTCGCGCGCCCGAAAATGTCCGAGCCAAATGAGCGCCAATGGCCTTCCTTTTTCTCAGAACGTTGCGTGAAATTGTCAAGTTTAGCTGTCAAGTGTCAACCGAAATTCGACTGTAATGAAGTAACGACTAGGTTCAAATTTCTGTGTAGGTGATGATTTTAATTGTTATGCAAACAAATAAAAAAGTTCGGACATTTTTTGAAGGGGATTTTGTTCGGCAATGTGTATCTTCAGTTATAATTGATCAAAGGGTATAAAGTATAGTTTCATAATCCTGACAAGAAAATTGTGTCAGATATTAAGGGTGCTTTATTTTAAAACGGTGATCTGTCATTTATATTATTACTAGCTGTTGCTCGTGCCTCCGACCGAGAAGAATAGGGGTATTAAATAAGGCCTACAACCTATTCTCAGAATAAACGAAAATGAAAAAGTTTCATAAAAATCGGTCAAGCCGTTTCGGATTACTTCGATAACAAACACCGTGACACGAGATTTTTATATATTAGAAGATTAGATTCTACCGTGTGGTTGGACTAGATGCCGCGTAACTACTTTTTACTAACAGGCTGTTTCCTGACAGTAAAAATCCCACCAAAAACATAAATGTAAAAAATGTTAGCCAAGTTCAATACTAAAAATATACTTGATTATGGACTTCGCCGACAAAAGGATTGAGATCTAAATGGGTGCCAAGTTCTGCAGGTAATATTGAAATGTATTTGTAAGAACAAATAACATCCTAAACAAGTATAACACTCTATTTCTTTGGTTTTTCTACTCCAACAGTGTTTTATATTTATAAATATAAATTCCTAAATTTAACTATCTAGTAATTTACACAAAGTGGATAACTTATGTTAAACTGAAGCTTAACATTTGACTTGGCTACTTTTCACATACAAATCATCTTATATTTGGCTAATCAACTTCTACATTCAATTTGCTGGGATCAAAGTCCAAACTCAATGGGGTAATTGGTAATTTCATTAATTCAGTATGGCCAAAGGCACTCCACAATAAAACGACACTACCCCATCGAGTTTGGACTCGTTTGATTCGTCTTGACGAGTACTTTGATCCCAGATAGTAACCAGGGTCTGATGATGGAGCTGGAAGATGGCTAAAGGCACTCCACAATAAAACAAAAATAAATCAATGAACACTTTTCGATAGGCAAGTTATAATAGGCATATTTGTTTATAAATTATATTTGATAAGAAATATGTCTCATCGAGTTATCAGATCGGTGAAGGTCGATCTTCAACGGCTCTTAGACTATGTAGTTAGCCATATTAACTCCAATAAATGTATGATATACCATAAGTTTGTTTCATTTTGGCTATGTTGAGCCAAGTGCATGTTTTTAAAAAAATATGTATTATAGATTAATAGTTTCTACATAATATAACGAAAATTGGCGGGTGTTCCTATCACGGAAATTAAAAAAATAAAATTATGAAAATTTAAAAGTGAAAATTTCGCTACTTATAAGGATATTTGGAAACCCATTTTTTTTTAGATAATGCATCTTTATAACTTACATAATGTGTGTAAGTTTAAAAAAAATCGGTTCAGTAGTTTAGATAAAAAAAAATGAAATTCAATTTTCTTTTTTTTAATTTTCTCAAAAATCTGCAGCATTTTCGATGTTTTTTTTTATGAAATAGCATCTTACATCTGGACTTATAAATCAGCAAAACGGCAAATGGTTTGGCTTCTGGGGCCAATGCCCCATACAAACACGGCCCCCTTACCCCCCCTTATACCCTTTGGGCTTCTAGATGTCCTTATGGATATAATTAAACAGACTTAGTTTTATGTGTTTACGTTAAAGAGGTTTTGAGTTATAGAAGGGTCAAAAGTGGCACCAAGTGGTTCGTGTAATATTACACTCGGCGCTGGCTAGCCAGTTCCTTTGCTTGAACTTGGCTTGACACGCTGCCGCGTGTCTAGATAATATTGTTCTTATAGGAGCACCAAAATCAACATATCATGCACAGGCTTGTCCAAGGGAGCGATTATTGAATTCCGAGGGCTTAAAATTTTTGCACGGAATTGAAAGTAAAACTGTCATCGTTCAAAACCTCGTGGTCTTACCAATAATTTTTAACATCCATTCGATGAATAGAATTGTTATTTTGGCATCTTGCGTGCCATCTGATACTGAATTTGCTTTCAAGTAAAATTTACGTTACGACCGTTTCGTTTTTAGAACACCTATATTAATAGGGGTAAACTTAAACTTTTATAGAGGCTGAATAAGAATTGTCTTTTAGACAATTACCTCCATGCTTATTTAGAGGGCAATCGTGCGTACTCAGTTTTATTGCTAGGTACCCATCACATAAATAACTTACCTCCAGCTGAAAAGTGCCTGTTTATTCGCAGCTGATGAGAAATTTGAGACGGCGGCGGTATTTCTTCGCTCTTCGTAAAATAATAATGTGACTTTTAAGGCTTCCGACAATTTCACGGCGAGTTATTTATTGCTGCTTCACTACTCTTAAGATGTATTAACAGTTTATGTAAGTTGAATTGCGAGAGTGTAAATGCAAATAAAATACGAGGCGGATAAAGTTCGCCTCTTAAATTTAGAAGCCTGTCAAAAAAGCATCAATATTTTCGGATGTATTTTTATTTTTGTTTATGAATTTTATGATACTTAGGTAGGTAGTAGGTATTAATAAGTAACGGCCGAAACAGCAAAACGAAGCAAATATACAAATTTGGCGGACAACTACATTTTGTGGCTTTCGCTGTTGAGACTCTTGAGGCGTGGAGACAAAGCTCAAAACCATTTAAAATTTAAAAAAAAAGTTGTTTTAATCCACAGTTAAACATATGGCTGGCTAATTCCACAGATACCGTATTGCCGCCATACACCGAGGGAACGCGGTCAGCCTTTGCGCATTCTGCCCAATAATACCGATCTGGGCGACATTTTATTTTTCTAGCCCTTTAAAAAGTATAGAAAAATTTAAGTTCAGTTTTCCTTTTATTTTTTACGAATTTACTTATTTAATGAGCACTTTATTTTAAGCTATGGAAAACTACTTAGCTCATTAAGATTGGATATATTTGCGATTATTTTTGGAACTTTCTTAGTGAAAGAATTCTCATAGTTAGAGGCTGTATTGGTAATGAAGGTTCCCTGGTTAGGCATACTGGTAAAGGTTTAGCTCAAGGTGATCCTATTTCACCGCTTTTTTTTAATATTGCCACTAGGAAACTCTGTCATGACATTGAACACGTGCTCATATGCCAATACGCAGACGACTTCATCCTTTATAAAAGTAATTCCGGTCTCCTCCAAAGTGTAGAAGATAAACAAAGTGCTTTAGATATTTTTGTAACTACTCTGAGCTCTTTAGGTTTACAAGTATCTGAAGCTAAGTCGAAATATTGTATATTTAGTAGAGGGCATAAACAACAAGTAGTGAATTTAAAAATAAATAATGTAGTATTAATGAATGTAGATTCTTACAAATATCTGGGTCTTTGGCTTGATAAGTCATTACGTTGGGGGAAGCATATTAATGAACTGGTGGTTAATGTACAAAAGAGGTTGAATATGTTTAAATTATTGGCTGGTAGATCATGGGGCCTTCACCCAAAACACTTGCGCAGAATTTACATCGCTTTAATTAGAAGTAGAATGGATTATGCCAGTTTTCTGTTTGATAATAGTGCTAAAAGTAATATTTGTAAATTAGACAAAGTACAAAACCAGGGGTTGAGGATTATTGGTGGTTTCATAAGAAGTACACCTGTACATGCTATGGAAAGTGAAACTTGTGTTCCACCCTTATTTATAAGAAGACGATATCTTGCTTAATACTTATTGTCTAAAGATTCGTTCTGTAGCTGATAATGAAATCGGACTTCTTTTGGATAACTTAACTTCGCTATCCCAACACAGGTATTGGAGTAATAAAAAAATACCTCTTCTGGTTGTAGCTAGCAACGACACTGCAGAAGAATGTGTTTTTGCATACAATCCTCTTCAGATGTTTTCCTTAGTTACATGGATGTCGAATATTGACATAGATAACTTAGTAGCGTTTGATTTAGATTGTGTTAAGGCATCTAAAAGAACATATGAAATTAATAGCCTTAAAGCTAATGTAATTTCGGAGTTGAAAGAAAAGTATACAGGTTGGCATGTGCTATACACTGATGGTTCTAAATGTTCATCCGGAAAGGGAGCTGCTTTCTATGATCCAATAGGCTCTCTAAATAATTAGAATTGTAATAATAATATGTTTAATATTGTAGGCAATGTTAGTATTATGACAGTTGAGCTTATTGCAATCTCTCGTGCAATATCGTATATTCAAGAAAAATTAATTAGGAAAGCCGTAATATACACAGATAGCAAAAGCGCGCTACAACATATAGCTCGTTGTGTCTCTGGACACAGGGGGGTGCCTTTAGCTTATGAAATTTTATCGAAGATTATTCACTTACGTTTATATGAATTTAATTTGCGATTGCAATGGGTTCCTGCGCACATTGGTTTGCAAGGTAACGAGGAAGCAGATAATTTGGCTAAACGAGGTATCATGGAAGGTAGTGAAATTTGTATCAAACCGCATTATTTGGAGGTAACAAGTAAATTCAAAATTAAATGCTATGAAATTTGGAAGGAATATTTTAATGAAAGATCGCGAGAAAAAGGTATTTGGTACAAATGTATCCAAAGTGAGCCTCCCCGCGTACCTTGGTTTCAGGATATTGGTTTAAGTAGGATAAATATTGTTATAGCACATAGACTGCGAACCGGACATGTTCCACTTAACAAGTTTGGACATCTGATGAAGAAAATTGATTCACCAAATTGTGAACTATGTGGTACAGTAGAAGATGTCCAACATTTGTTGGTGGAATGAGTTCGGAATCGCGATGCGAGGGAGGCGTTGGTTGCAGCAGCCAACCTGAGCAAATATGACACGGGAATAAACATGGGGATTTTAGCCCAGCCGGCTTCAGACATGGCGTTGACGCTTTTCAGGTTGGCTGATGTGATAAAGTTGTAATTATAAATAGTATTGCGAGCCTCGGTTTTTTGTATAGTTGTTTTTGCCCTATAGGCTAATGTGACAAGTTGTACGAAGCCTGTTTCAAAATAAATAATAAAAAAAAAAAAGATTGGATATAGCTTATAATCTGTTCTGTAGGCAAATGGTAAATAAGATGGAGATTCACTCCAACTGCCAAGCTTAATGGTTAAAGAAGTTTAATGGTTAAGAGACTAAAGGCTTGTTTCACTATGAGTAAAAGTAGGAATAGGGCGCACCAGCTACGCTGGAATAGTACCCATATGATTATCAGGATTCCTGTAAGAGTTCGTCTTTCGAGCTGGGCCACGGCAACGGCGGGTTGCAATTTCGTTGGTACCTGCACTTGTTGCAATTTCGTTGGTATCTGTACTTGTAGGTATTATTCACTTCCAGCGCTTAGCTTCAGTTTAGTTCGTAGATAAACGGCTCCGTAAACTTAAGCCTTAGCTTAGACAACCGGGGAGAGTATTAACCTTTTACCTCGTTCAATCAATATTTGACGTAAATCGAAGTAAACTACGGCCCAATAAATAGCGGAATGTGTACACTCAAGCAATTTTAATCGTACCAGATTTTGCGTTATGCTCTATCTAGTTTTTATATCCAAGGATACGCTTACTTTACGAGATAGTACCTAATGTTAATGCGGTTTATTTTATATTTGGGTCATAGGTCAAATTTCGTTTGTGTCTTTTATTATGTAGGTACAAAAAAATATGAATACACTTAAAGTACCAAAAATATGTATACACGCCTTTATGCACTGGTAATAGAGTCGTGGATGCATATTTTTGGTACTTTGGGTGTATTCATATTTTTGTTGCTGACTGTACTCATAACTATGAAAAGTTTTGAATTTAATTATCCAAAGGGTCTAGCAGGCTAAGCTAACAAGAGTGGCCCCCGCAAGGGATTTGGTTGTAATTTGAGATGCAGTAGTGGCAGGACTTAAAAACACTGTATACATACGTGCCTAATATCAGCCTTCGATCTTTTTTTGTTTCAGACTTATTCACGAAAATCTCAAAAAAATCAAGGTAATTTTTAAACTGTTATTTTAGCTAAACCAAGCAAGCGAGAGTAACCAAATAAATTCAGAATTAAGGAGCATAAAATGTGGTTCATAATGCATATTTCTACAGACATTCATATCCTTGAACTTGGATGAAAAAAAAAATAGTTTTTTTTTAGCTTCATTTTTTTGCCTCTTCTTGCGAAGACACAACTATCAAAAAATTACTTAATAAGCCACAACTGTCAACTACTTATAAATTTAAAAACATTTTAAAAAATCATGGTGCGTCATGTCAAAAAAAAACATTTACGAACGTATGGTTTACTATAGTGTATTGGCAAATGAGTAGAGCACTTCTTAGGTAAGTCTGTAGTTGTCACACCACAGAAAGAGGGTTGATGGACACAGTAGGTCGTGGTTGACGTACCTATGTAGACTTAGCTTATTCGCACTATAAGAGCTGTTCTGAAAATTTCTAGCTACTCAAAAATACATAAAGATATGTCTATTATTTATTTACAATTTTTCAAAATACTCTCCTGCGGCATCTATACCTACACTTCTGCATTTGACTAAACCAGCATTCAAAACAAGACAAAAATCGATCTTGCGGAAGGTCGAAAAATGCACGTCCAAATTCGTCTACTGCGTCATTTGAGCTGTTGAAACTTCGTCCTCGCATACTTTTTTTTATGGTGGGAAACAAAAAAAAATCGCACGGGGCCAGGTCTGGGCTGTATAGTGGTTGTGGCAATAATTGAACCCCAGAATTTTACAAAAAATCGGGTGTCCGAGCAGAAGTGTGAGCGGGAGCATTATCCTGGTGAAAAAGAATGCCACGGGTGCCAATCCTCGGACAGTCCTTGGCTAGTTGTTGGAAGGCTTGAGGCAGGCATACTTCACTATACCACTGGCTAGTAACAGTTCTTCTATCTTCGAGAGGAATTACTGCCACGGGACCACTGCGTCGAAAAAAAACAGCAATCATTTTTTTGTTGACCGTCCTACCGCGAACAACTTTGGTAGGTAACGTGTCTTCCTCGAACACCCATTGCATCGACTGCTGCTTCGTAAGTGTGTCGTAGCTATATATCCACGATTCATCACATGTCAGTATGTAGGACACCTGCTGAGATGTGCCGCCCTTGAATTTTTCTAGCATATATTTGCACCAATCTACCCGGTGGGCTTTTTGCTCTTCTGTGAGTAAATGCGGTATCCATCGTGAACAAACCTTGCGTACTTTTAGGTGATTATTTAAAATATTTGAAACAGCCTGTGATCCAATCTTCAGTTCATTTTGTATCTCCCTGTGTGTAATGTTCCTCTTTTCTTTAACCCTTTCAACGCCAAGCCTCGGCAAAACTTAAACCTGCTTTGAATCTTATGTCATTGTGTCAAGATCACTTTGACAATGTACTTTGTGACACCTATATGTGTCGTTGGCGTTGAAAAGGTTAATAAGCCACTCCACCTTGATGACATTTTCATGAGTCACTGCTGTCGAAGGCCGTCCAGGCCTGGCTTCGTCTTTGACGGACTCTCTGCCCCGACCAAATTCTCGAAACTAAAAGGAAACGGTGGCTAACGAAGGAGCAGATTGTCCAAAAGCTATGTCTAAATTTTCATGTGATTGTTTAAATGACAAACCTCTTTTGTAGTCGTAGTAAAACATAACACGAAATTCTTCCCTAGAAACGTTCATCTTGCAATCAGAACAATGTCTGACACATATTTTTTAAAACAACTTTTTTTTTCTTTAAAAATGATTGCCAATTATTTTCGGCCAGGACTTTAAAGTCAATTAAAAAAGGTTTTAATTGGTAGCATAAAAAGTATAATTTTGCGAATAGGTTTGTCACAGCTAGGAACTTTCAGAACGGCCTAGGTATCTGTGGTATCTGTAGAAGAAATCGTAATGTCAGATTGAAATTTACGATGAGGACACTAAGGTGCGTTCCGCACTAGGCGGTGTTGTATCGGTATGCGGTGGTTTATAGTTTATACCTACCGCAAGTTTACTAATGTGGACCAGATCTCCTCACTGTGCGGTATACTGTCGGTATTCTTTCGGTATAATATACCAACAATAAATTAATACTCACGAGTCAATTTTGTTGGCAATTTATGTCCAAACTTTTCCCCGGTCCTTTTTGGAATATTCAGGTAACTTATGTAGTTCTATAAAAGTGGTTATTTTTCCAGTTCAGCGACTAAAATAACACATTATGGCCAGAGCTTGAAATACCGTTAAAAAGTTGGTATCGTTACCACTGTGAGACAGATTTAACGTTAAGTTGTAATTAACGTTAACCAATGTACCGTTACTTATACTACTTTTTGAGCTAACGTTAAGTCAAAGGTACCTATCGTTAATTCATTTTTAACGTTATTAGGTAACGTTAATAGCAGCTTATTTATTTTTGATTCACTGATGGATGGAGGCTCTTCCTTCACTTCATGCACGCTCACGGTAGCCATGGCAACAACGCCAATCAACTAGCGGGTGTATCGGTAGCGCGGTGCTGAAACGTAGCATTACCGATTAAAATAGTGTTACTAATGGTAACGTTAAAATAATGTGAATTGGGTAACGTTAACAAGCCCTGCAATGAAAATTAAAATTACCGATAAAAATAACGTTAATTGGGTAAAGTTATAATAATGACATGTTATCAAATAACGTTATAATTGACTACCGTTACTAAGGTATTTAATGATTTTACCGTTTCCTAACGTTAGGTACTCATAATGTGAATTTGGTAACGTTAACAAGCCCTGCATTATCGAACCTACATTACTAGACCGATATCGCACCGCCAAGTGAGGAACGGGCCTAAGTCGATACGTACTATAGGATAGTTGTATATATGCGGAATGTAGACGAGTAACATTGCTAACAGTATCGTACCAACATGTCATTCTATCTCGACAGTGTAGCACAAGATTCCGAGCTCGGACCAACGTAAGAAGACTTACTCTAAAAGCCGTATATCTAGTTGAAATTCAAATTGCAGTTTTACGTAAGACTTGCAGCGGCCGTCATATTAAAATGTGCATGTATCTGAATACATTTAGCGGGGTCGGGGGCCGGCAATCAAGCGCTACGGTCCCAGTAACATATTGAGCTATTCGCAGTCATAACTGACTGCTATCGCATGCTCTGTAGTTTATGCGGGTTATCTACCTATTCAAACTCACTATTTCACTCATCTAAGGCAAAACACCCCAGTGAATGTGTACCTATAAGAGTTTGTATTTTTGTATCTTCTAAAGTAGTGCTAAAATAAAAATAAAAAAAATTTAGTCCCATTGCAGTGGCGATTTACATATAAGCCACCAGTAGGCTAATCGATTTTTGCTGCCTCTAGGAACTTCTGCAATTCAATACCCGAAATTTAAATTGTAATATTGAAACTCTATTGGAATATTTATAAAAATATATTCATGTATACAGACGTTAGAGTATTTGGTATACTAAGACATTGTAATTTTTGTTGAGGTTTTGAGACTTTTTTTTCTCCGTGTATATACAATAATGTTTATGTGTAATACTGTGTTTTAATATTTCTCTAAAACAGAAAAAAATTGAGCCATATTTGCCGCCCTCCTAAAATTTACCGCCCTAGGCCGCAGCATTCTCAGCTTGCTGTTAAATCCGCCATTGAGTAGTTTGATTTCGATGGAGGAGGATGTGGTCTTGGATAATGATTATGATTAGGCACAAGTTTTCTAAGCAAATTTTTGGTTTTTGTGAAGCTATGAGCCGCGAAAGTAGCTAAAACTTTGCACGGTACTATCCTAAGCGCGATTTTTGTAGTCGGGTTGTAGCGTGTTCTTTATTTTGGTTTTATCTTTCATTTTCTGAACTGTAAGTAGGTATATTTAAGTGAGGCCAAAGAAATATCAATTGCATCCTGGATAAAAAGTTAAATTAAACTTTGTGAATATGTCTATTTAATTATTTAAAATTGTCATTAACTTAAAAAGAACACTCTCAAAAATGTGAATGCATACTATTGAAAAAAAAAATTGAACGTCTTTTATAAATCTTCGATAGACATTTATCAGCGGAGCGGTACGTGCGAATTACTTTTTTCATCTTTGTGAAAAGCAGGCGTATTTTGGAACAAAGAGATGTCTGGAGCGAGTTCTGCGATGTCCCGCATCGCAAGTCTTACGATGTCGCCCGCCGTCCTAATTGAGCTGGAAGCAGGATACTCGGTTTTAAAAACAGCGATTTTCTGCTGCAATATTTTATTTAAATCTCTTCTCACTTATTAGAAATATTTGTCATAAAATGAAATTAAATAAGTAAAGAAATTTTCACCAAATAAAATTAAACACCAAGAGAAAAATAACTAATGGCGACGTTTTTACTTTGTAGTTTTAGTTAAGCTTTATATTCAGTTTCAATTTTGTAATAATCTATCTTCTTTTAATATATAAAAGTCTCGTGTCACGGTGTTTGTTATCGAACTCCTCCGAAATGGCTTGACCATTTTTTATGAATTGTTTTTTCTATATTATTTTGTTAGGTCTGAGAATAGGTCGTATAGGCTATTTTTATACCCCTATTCTTCGCAGATGGAGTCGCGGGGAACAGCTAGTATTTTATAATATTGTTTGGATAACTCTTATACAAAAAAATCAAGCTGTTTATTTCAAGCAAAGAACATTTTACATAACATGCAAAACGAGTCCATAATCCTAATTCACATAACTTTAGAATCAGGGTTAATTTCTATGGAGAAGAATTATTACTTATGTAGATCAATTAGGTACCTATTATCTTTCTATCTTATTATGTTCCGTTTATAGAAACAGATAAGTACCTACCTACGTTTCACTAAAACATTCTCCTGGGATTGTTGATAATTATTATTGAAAACAATTGTGTTTTCATTGGATTGTGAATTGACTAATGAGAAATCAAAGGGTATAGCCGGGTAAGCATAGTAAAACTGCCCTTCGCGAAAAAATGATTTTCCTTTTACCAGATTATTAACCTTCATATATGTAGTGCTATCACCAAAAATTAAGCCTCAAATGCTTCTGGTTTAAAAAAAAATGCATAAAAAGAAAAAACATTGTTTTTTTTTTAGCCAAACTACTAACCCGATTTATTTGTAATTTGGATATATTGTAGATATAATTAAGGTCGCTTTTTGAAAAAATATGATTGATTTATCTTTTGAAAAAATAGTTAATATTTGAGTTAAAAGTTTTTAAAATTAAAAACTTGCGAGTTAGCGACAGTTACCAAATTTACATATTTCATGTAAAATTTAATAATGTTTAACATATATTTTATTCAAAAAAAATAAAATGGGATTAACTGTGTGAACATATCGAATTTGTAACATCCCATACATTCTCTCCATACAAAGCGAAGTTAAGTAGACAATAAATTATTAAGTACCTCCCTATAGATTTCGAACGCAATCTTTACGTATTTGAATTAAGAACGTGACGTATTGCACTTTAAATTACTTCTGTGGCTATAATACGGTTAGTACGTACGCATTTTGTAATATATCTCATAATAGGTACATATTCGTATTATTATATTACGTAGTTGTACCAGCGATTTACATTGTAGCCATCATAACACAGCCGGCGTAATTTTAGTTCATTTAACAAAATAATATTTATCCATACCTCTCGCGTTTTCAGATATAATTGTGTCCTGAAATATAAGGGCAGAGCACTTCAAAGACACTATAACTTCTATTAGGTATCATCATCATCATTCTCATCATCATTTCAGCCGAAAGGCGTCCACTGCTGAACATAGGCCTCCCCCAAGGCTTGCCAAACAGATCGGCCCTGCGCCATCCGCATCCAATGCGTTCCCGCTGCCTTCACCAGGTCGTCGCTCCATCTTGTTGGAGGCCTACATACACTGTGACTTCCGGTCCGCGGACGCCACTCGAGAAACTTTCGACTCCATCGGCCGTCCGTTCTACAGGCGATGTGGCCTGCCCACTGCCACTTAAGTCTAGCGATTCTTCGAGCTATGTGTCATGGCTACAATGTAAATCGCTGGTACAACTACGTAATAATCTATACATATAATAAATCTATAACAAGTCGGTGTCTGTACATTGAAGATATTTGAGAAAAACTGTCACTATCTATTTATTAGCGCAATAGAACCCAAAACAATGATTTTTAGAATTATTGTCTGTTTGTCTGTGCGTTTGTGCGCGCTAATCTCAGAAACGGCTTAAGCTAGAAGGATGCGGTTTTCACTGATATGTTGGTATTTTTTTGGATTAACATTTAGTGCTTGTTTCATTTGAATCGGTTGACAAATAGGAAAGATACGATACTTTTAGTGTTAGATAGCCCATTTATCGAGGAAGGCTATAGGCTATATATCATCACGCTGGGAGTACGGTGGTAAATGTGATCGCGGGTGTACGGGGGGGAGGGGGGGGGGGGATTCGGTTGGGGTGGGGGGGTGCGGGGGGTATTTTTTTTATATCGTGGAACTAAGGAGAGCCATAATTGATGAAAAAGCAAATTGGATAAAAAAAATAAGCTCCCCAAATAACTAATTCCACGCGGACGGAGTCGCGGGCAAAAGGTAGTTACGAATATGTATTATGAGATATATTACAAAATGCGTACGTCCTAGCCGTATATAGCCACAGAAGTAATTTAAAGTGCAATACGTCACGTTCTTAATTCAAATACGTAAAGATTGCGGTCGAAATCTATAAGTAGGTACTTAATAATTTATTGTCTACTTAGCTTCGCTTTGTATGGAGAGAATGTATGGGATGTGACAAATTCGATATTTTCACACTGTTAATCCCATATTAATTTTTGAAAAAAATATATGTTAAACATTTTTAAATTTTACATGAAATATGTAAATTTGGTAACTGTCACTATCTCGCAAGTTTTTTTTTTAAAAACTTTCAATTCAATTATTAACTATTTTTTCAAAAGATAAATCAATCATATTTTTTTCAAAAAGTGACCTTAATTATATCCAAATAACAATACACAAACAATATATCCAGCTACAACAATCCAAATATTACAATATATCCAAATTTCAAATAAATCGGGTTAGTAGTTAAGCTAAAAAAAAATTTTTTTTTTTTTTTTATGCATTTTTTTTAAACCAGAAGCATTTGAGGCTTATTTTTTGGTGAAAGCACTACATATATGGAGGTTAATAATCTGGTAAAAGGAAAATAATTTTTTCGCTAAGGGCAGTTTTACTATGCTTACCCGGCTATACCCTTTATTATCTAAATAAATAACATAGCGCTCATATCATAGTATTTGTAGGTAACTGCAAATGTCATTTTTACTAGGGTTCGATACCCGAACCGTGGTACTAAAACTATTAATATCGCTATACGGTCCGTCTGTCTCTCACAGGACAATTTTTCACCACTTTCAAATGGTATATTCGATAATCCGATCACATTGTTTACTTACACAAAAATTTAGCGATTTCATTTTTCTAATGCTTGTCTCAAGACCCTCAAGTAGGGTAGTGGAGAGATTTTTAACTGTAACTTTTCTGGCGTGTCGGTTGTAACATACATGTACATATCATCGCCAGGCTACAACCCGCAGACACGCTTTTTGACTACTTTATAAAAGCAGTCTGTTTCATAACAGACGTAAAATTCGCTTTTGTTTGTTTGCTTTTGATTTTAAGCGAGTTCAGGATACAAGCGAAATATTATTTACTACACATTTTTTATATGATAGGGGCTTAGATTATTTATACACTAGATAGAGCTTCGCCGGCATGAAAACGTCCCGAAAAATATAAGCCAACAATTGGCTTATATGTCATTGCCTCCTTTAGTTTGAATGACGTAACGCGATCGTAATATGAAGCTGTCAAATAGATTTTTGGGACGTTTTGTATCGCAATGTTTGTTGTTTGACACTCTATCTAGTGTATAAATAATCTAAGGATAGGGGTAAATGAGCTGACAATTGCCTCATGGAAAGCATAATCCGGTGAGGCGACGGTATGCCTGTGGACACCCATAACTGGCTGAACTACTAGCTTACTGGCCTAATGTTTTGATCTAAGTGAAGGAAAACTTTTAAGTGAAGGAAAACGTCGTGAGGAAACCTGCACCTGCGGAGAAATTCAATGGTGTGTGTGAAATTCCCAATTCGCATTGGGCCCGCGTGGTAACTGCGGCCCAAGTCCTCTCATTCTGAGAAGTGGCCTGTGCCCTGCAGTTGGGATGCAGCTGTTGGGATGATGATGATGTTGATGAGGTACCTACTTATTAATGGACCAACGTATTCTTCTCAAAAAACTGCTATTTATATTTAGTGAGTATCTACTATTAGTATTCATTACCTGATTTTAAGAACATTAGATGACAGTATCATTAAACTGAATAAGTAACAACACGAAGATGGCCGATGTGTTTTTACAGATGTAACAATTTCGACCAAACACCGAGTCAAAACAGAGAACCGTTGCTTTTTCCAGCAATTAAAAGCTTAGCAATGACGTCGCCGGCATCATTACACAAGAGAGGAAATAAAAACTCACGTATTAAGCCCACCCCCGGCGGTTTCGTATGTCGGCCGGGGCATCCACGGCGTGGTGTTTCTTTCCAAGGGCGACGTAAAAAGTTAGCTCGGCCGCGGCGATATCAGCAAAAGTTTTAACATTTTTTGGTCTTTCTTTATATACCTACGAATAAATACATTTTGTTAGTGTTTTACTGAATGAAATCTAGTTTTACTTTTAAGATCAGTTTTGTAGTGGAAAAAGAATGGCGTGGTTTATTATTTTGATTACTGCCAGTAAGCCTACAAATAGACTTAATTCTGATGTGTCACTTTCAAGGTGAATGGATTCTTTGCAAAACTTTTCATTAACAGCATCATCGTCCCGGCTTAAATACGCTCCAATGCAAGACATGCTTCCTCTCGGAATGTGAGGGCTTGGGCCGTAGTTCCCACGCGGGATCAGTGTGGATTGGGAACATCACTCACACCATTGAATTACTTCACAGGTGCGTGGAGGTTTCCTCATTTGGTTGCCCATTAGGTACAATTACATTTGAAATTTACCATGATCTCTACGGTGAAACTCTTCGTACTGACGTGGAAATAGTTCAGAATTTTTCTAAAGTTAAAACTAATAAAACTATCCCGTAAAACATTGTTCCATTATATTCTGCAGAAAGAAATATGACCACCTTTTAGAATGCTTGTAAGCTTCTCCACGTTGGCTTTTGTCGACACTCTGCCCGCGGCTTTACCTAGAAACCAGGACAAAATGCACTAACAATGTTTACTATTTTCCCTTAAAGACGGAAACAACTTCTATTACCCAATATTAAATTTACTGATCCAAAAACTGGTCAATAGTACCTATGCTATATACCTTTTTGTCACCAAGTTGGTGACAATCCGCAATAGCAAAAACGGTTGAAATATCGCATACGCTTGTTGTCTTCTTTCTGTCAAACGGTATAAGATGGTGATAGAAAGGGACGGTGAATGCGATAGCAAGCGCCCGCGCGTCAGACTATAACGGCCTCTCGTAGCATTGTGTTACTCTTAACTCTACTGAAAACAATTTGACATCATTTCAAAACTTGTAATTAAAACTAGTTTCTGAACGTACCGAGTTTTTAGGTTTTCATGTTTCCATATCATTTTTCTTTGTTGTTTAAGTAGATATCTACTTTCCCAGAAAAGTCCTATACTAGTGAACTATGCATGAAAACGATGACATAATTAAGTAAGTATTTAGTTTAAAACGAAAATTTTAGAGAAAAAACAAATATCGCTGTTTTGATTTTAAATTATAAATTTGATTTTGAGCCCTTCTATTATATTCCGTCATCCAATGACACCCGCTAAATTATTACTAGACGTCGTAAGAATTTTAAAAAAGGCCGATTTCTCCGTGTACCCGAACTTTTACCTGGCTAATTTTTAGAAAAACCGTTGTATATAAGTAACTAGGATTTTAAATAGAACTAACTCTTTTGAGCACGAGTTCTATTAAGAAAACAAACTGTAAGGTTGATTTTACCTTTCAAAGGAAGGAGTTAAAGAACCATTTTTTTAGAAGATTTTCCTAAGATGAATTTTATTTACGAGGTGCTGAATATTTTTCAAATGTTCGCAATGTAGCACACATTTTCATTTGGTTTTTCCGCACCTCTGAATATGGTGAAATAGAAATATGATGAAATGTCACCTATAATTTTACACCATTCCCCTGATTCCCATAAAAGAAAGAGCCTGTCGAAAACTGTTAAATTAAAAATGACATTCATGGCTTTGCGCTCGATCAATAAAAACCCCCCGTGAAGCCTCTTACCTCATGCACTTTGTGTGATTGAAACAACAGATAATTGAAAAGGACAGTTTTACTCGAGGCTTATGTTCACCTCAAAAAACTTCAATAACCGTTGCACTTACACACCAATATGAAGTAAAATTCATCATCATCATCCCAGCCTATATACGTCTCACTGCAGGGCACAGGCCTCCTCTCAGAATGAGAGGGCTTGGGCCGTAGTTTACTTATTTGCTACGATGCCTAGTAAGTATCCACTTACCAGTATAACTGTTATTGAAAATAAAAACAAACAATACTGTTAATACTTTGTAGATACCTTTTTAAATGCTGAACTGCCTCCAGACACCTTCATACATTGATTTATTTGCAAAGGTACAGATACCAGAGCCTAGGCTTTCATTCTGATCCTAATTTCGTAGGTACTTTTCTCCAAACCCCGTTTCCATTAGTGAAAACCTGAAATACTAGCCGTTAGGCTACTACTGTATTTTCGAATACAAATAACATTCATATGATTGCATTTACGACTTACGAAAGTGGTAAGACGTGGGTAGTTTTGTATTTGAACTTTAACAGTACACTAATTGTTAAATTTGTCTTACATTACCATTGCCTGACATGTGCATCAATTTACATGAGTATAATTTTAAGCATAATTATTAATTTTAGTCAGTTACATATTCGCGGTCTTTTATTCCGAATCACTCGTCATTAAGTGTTTTTACATTCACAATTCAACCCTTTAAGTACCTACTATCTACTGTTCTAATTGAACGTAAAAAGAACGTTATATTCTTCAACGGCAATTTAAGCAGCCGTAACCTACTTTAGCTGGCAAATGTCACCTTACGAAAAGAAATTGTGAAGCGGTCAAGGTGCAGTCAGTAATGCAAGCTAACCTCGACCGTGCACTGAAATAGATGGAGAAACAATTTTATGAATCGATATCTCGCATTGGCACCGCTCTTATATCAGCCAGCAGCCCGCATCGCTCCGGCGCCTCTAATCTTTTCTACCGGATTATCGTCTACTTTCCATTTGAAACGATTATTACTGTATAATTTTGCAACGGTTATTCAATCAAATTCTTTAGATGTGATCGAATTTGATATCAAAAATTTACAGTAGTGACACCTTGGGTCGAAATTCCGCAAACATCGATCAGAAGTGAAACCAAGTGCGGCATAAGAAGGCTGATCATTTATCAAGTTTATCTAGATTCGCCGGACCGCATCATTTACTGCGCAGAAAAAGTCTATAGCAGTAATTTTTCAAAACACCTAACAAAACGATCCCGTTAAATGGGCCTATGAGTATGAAAACTGACGTTGGAAAAGGAAAAACATTTTCTAGTGGCGTGAAAAAAAACGTAAAACATAACAAACGGTATAGTAAAAAGGTTTTTTCGGCATTTTAACTACTTCGTAACCTTGATCTAATACCTTGTATTAAAAAGTTGAGTGTAGATAACCACAAAGACTATTGTAAATTAAAGCTGTATGTTTTAGCTTATTTGATACAGAAGATCTGCGTGAAATGTGGCTGATACGAACAAGTTGGACTACTAAATGTTCTGCATGTTTAACAACACCACGCAAAACGTTAAGAACATTGTTGTAAAGAATTAGGTAAGTACCTAATCTTGTGCGTAAAATTGGTTAATTCTATAGTAGTTACTTTGGGCGAGTTTCCTGCGGCTTAAGCAGAATGAGTTATAGCATAATTTGTTCTGGTGGACTCCCGACACAATAAGGATACGAGCGAGGTGAGTGTTCAGTATGTAGAATGAAAATTGATGATTGCACATTTGTCGCTCGCCTGACTCAACCACAGCCTAAATGTAAGTTAGACCTGCTCAGCCAGACGAGGACACTAATAAACGATTTGTCAGCATGCTGAGGCAGCCGAATTAGTACCTATAACAATTACAAGTTCAACCTATTGTAGTATAAGCACTCGGGGCGCAGAATAAAGTTAAAATTATACAGTTACTAACTACGTATGCTGCACGTCGCAGCCAATCAGTTAGGTAATAAAATAAAGACATATATTTCTCTTTTTAAAACTCCACTTGAAACGTAAAACAAAATGAATTAAATTAAAACAGAGGTACGAAAAAGTTAATTCCAAACTTCCTCCGCGTACCGTGTTAGGCAAATGCACCGGGGCACTGCTTGCGCTATGGTTCATTTTAGTTTCAACAAACTCAACTGTTTGAACTCGACATTTTCTCCACTTTTCAGTTTACCGAAATTAAATCTTTAAGCTCTGGTTGGAAAAAATTCACAAAAAGTCATCAGGTTTGTGGATCATCATCATCCCAGCCTAATACGTCCCACTGCAGGGCAGAGACCTCCTATCAGAATGAGAGGGCTTGGGCCGTAGTTCCCACGCGGGCCCAGTGCGGATTGGGAACTTCACACACACCATTGATTTTTTCTCAGTTGTATGCAGGTTCCATCACGATGTTTTTCTTCAGGTACGTAGATAGGAGCTGTTAAAAGATGAAAGTACCTAATGCGGTCTATCCTACGAGTTGGTTGGAGGTCGTGTTATCAACACTAATCTATATCTATACTTTTATACTAATATTATAAAGAGAAAAGATTTGATTGTTTGTTTAAATTTTAAAAGATGATAGAAATGCCTATCAAAATCAGACCATGTTATCCACACCTTTGTATTAATTCTTATCCAAATAAATTATTTCGTATTCAAGACTGGTTCAATACCAAAAGATAATACGAAATTAAAAATGTCAATATAAATTGTTTTTAATTTTGAAAATTTGAAAGAAAGAAAGAAGTTTCTTTCTTCTTTAATTTTGAAAATTTGAAAGAAAGAAAGAAGTTTCTTTCTTCTTTAATTTTGAAAATTAGAAAGAAAGAAAGAAGTTTCTTTCTTCTTTAATTTTGAAAATTTGAAAGAAAGAAATAAGTTTCTTTTTTCTTTAATTTTGAAAATTTGGACCTCCTGCTTGGATTCTCGCTAGCATGCCGGCTTGCATGCTTGCATGCTTGCTTGCTTGCTTGCTTGCATACTTGCTTGGATGCTTGCTTGCATGCTCGCTAGAATCCTGCTTGGATTCTCGCTTGCATGATTGCTTTAATGCTTTCTTGCAAGCTTGCTTGCTTGCATGCTGCTTGCACGCTTGCTTGCATGCTTGCATGACTGCTTGCTTGCTTGCTTGCTTGCGAGCTTGATTGCGTGCTTGCTTGCATGCTTGCTTGCGTGTTTGCTTGCATACATGATTGCGTGCTTACTTGCATGCTTGCTTGCATGCTGGCTTGCATGCTTGCTTGCATGCTTGCTTGCACGTTGGCTAGAATCCATTAGGATTGTCACTTGCATGCTTTTTTACATGCTTGCTTGCATGCTAGCTTGCATGCTTGCTTGCATGCTCGCTAGAATCCTGCTTGGATTCTCGCTTGCATGCTTTCTTGCATGCTTAAATGCATCCTTGCTTGCTTTCTTGCAAGCTTGCATGCTTTCTTGCAAGCTTGCATGCTTGCTTGCATGCTGTTTGCATGCTTGCGTGCATGCTTGCTTCAGGCTTGCTTGCTTAATTGCATGCTTCTCTGAAATATTTATGGTTCACGCGAGTGAAGCCGCGGGAAAATAGCTATATTAAGATATAATTAAATTAAGTAATATTTAATTATTAACTCATAATAATAATCGTGTACGGTCAGCTGCAGAGATAAGGTAAGGTTATAGGGGGGCACCTATTCCATGCAACTGATTGTATACATTCACACCTTTTTTATTCACGTATTTTTTAGATACTCGTGTATTAACTATCCCGTTTCAAATGCTCTCAGTCGAATTTGAGTTAATCTTATAGTTATAACAAGTTCTAGTATATTAATTTTACGATGAAAATGTACCTAACTTGATTTCAACTAATCGATAGGTACTTAAATAAACGTCATTCGAAGAATTTATAACAAGCATAAACTAAAATACCGAATGCAAACGCATTAACATTACTTAGACGAAACATAAGTGCCTTGGAATTAATTCCATTTATAAATTCATGAGCTGTTAAAAAAACGTAAAACTCAAAGATAGCTGAAACATAAAATAGGACTTTGCATTAATTGCGTAGCTTTGTAATTCAATTTCGTTTTTCAGCGAGATTGTCAGTATGGAAACAAATTAGTAAAGCGGTAGGACGAGCGAGCGCCTAGATAAGATATCTACATAAAATTGTGGAAGCTCGTGGGAGGAATTTAAAAGCAGTAGGAAAAACTTTCCGAGACGTTTTGGCAAACAAGTAGTGGTGGTGCAAAGTAGGACGTTGCTCGCTACTCGGCGCCGGTCACCCGCTGCAACCAATGCTCGAATGTTCCCGAAATTATAGCTCAAATCACTGAAAGGGGGCAATGATAATTATGATGAGCCATGAAATAATTCACAGAACTAATAATAAGGAGAATAGAAATCGTATCGCTGTAAGAGTAACGACGTTTCTTTGCACATTCCTGCTATTGTTGCGCTCACGTTTTCCATGTTTTTATACATTTTACTAAATTATGTCATAAACCCTTTAATATAACCCTTTTTGAATTATAACCTCGGCGGTGATTCATTTTTAGAGCAATTAATTTGAGCGGCACTTCGTTATCAGTTCGCTGAGCATAGTTTTGACCTGTGTCAACAAAAAGGTAATTATTGTCATTATTTACGACGAGGTTACGTTAACAGAGGCTGTAAAAACAAAGCCGGTGGCACCTAACTGGGTCGTGTACTGAACCAAGTTAGAAGTTTTTTTAACAATGTTACAAAACGCAAGAAGCTTTTAGAGTTATTCCATTTATGTACTAATTCATGCCTTACAGTGGACTGTATAATGTGTTGCTTTCAAAATGCAATTGTAGATGAGCTTGCCATGCAAATAAGCCGGTTAAAGAAATGTGTAAATTACAATTATAGGTAACTAAATGAATAAAATAGTAAAATTTGGTATTCGCCCAAATGTAGTTTCTTTATAATGGCAAGAACCCTTACAATATAAAATGGAAACGAGAATGGGAACAATTCTTGAGACTTTACACAATTCAGGGTCCCTAATAGCGGTAGAGTTATTTTATGCACTCTATGAACTTTTAGTATGGTATTATATAAGCAGAGGGGTGACGCTCGCTCTTAAGATTACGTTACTAGCGCGATAAACATGTTAAGACTTCCCTCGCACCACGTCAAAGGAGATTATCAACTATGAACCGTGTCTCAAGTATAAGATGTTGTGATTTGCAGTTAAATATGAATAAATAGTGTAGGTACTAAGAGTATCGAATATTTTGGAAATCTTTACGAACTACATGTGCCATTAAAGTTGGCATTCTGGAGCCAAATTTTCTTGCTTTCTGAATGTGGGTGCGTCCTGAATTTGCATAATAGCATGTCTATTTTCTACTTGTCTGTCCTATTCGTTTTTGTAAAAATAGCGACGAACTACTTAAAGTATTTTATTAAAACTAAAAAGAGTCATTGTTATTAATTAAATGTGTAACAATAAGAAGAATAAGATTAAACTAAGATGTTTTTGATTAAGATTTCAACAGATTTATGAGTTTTTTCAATAAAATATGTACCAATACCCCTCACTTTTTTAAATGAGGAAATTTTGGATTTTTCTTACTCTGAAACTGAATCAAGAGCGCTATTAATTTTGATGATTAAAAAAAATTACCCTAATTTTTCACATTTATTTTTGTATCAGTTTTGTGACCACCCATACTAATTGTATGAGAAAAACGTCACAGAACTGACCCTAAAGATAAGGACACTTTTTAACCGATACACACAAAAAGAGGAGGTTCGCAATTCGTCTGTATGTTATTTTTCTTTATGAAAATGAATTGTGCTCCTAACTTTGAATGAGAAAACCCCAACACTACCCCATCTAAAAAAAAAACCGGCCAAGAGCGTGTCGGACACGCCCAAGATAGGGTTCCGTAGCCATTACGAAAAAATCAAGTAATATTTTTCTAAGGATTTCGTATGTGTACGGAATCTTCCAAGTTAGGTATCGTCAATACTTTAAAAAAAGCTCGTATCTCAAAATCGTTAATCTGGCAAAGTGAACTTTATTACGCGCTTATCAAGGTTCAGTTTTGTTTACATGCTGATTTGAGATACGAGTTTTTCAAAGTAGTGACGATATGTTTAATACCTTAGGCTTTATTTACTCTTAAACTTAAATAATTCCCAAGCAATCTTAGCCGCTATAATTTTCCTTGTAAATTTAATATATTTACTACCATTTTGAATTTTTTCAAATTTTTCCACCCAACAGTTTAGAGTTTAGAGGGGGGGGGGGGACGGACGATTTTAATGAAATTTTTCACTTCAAAGTTGAATATTTCGCAAACATATCACTGAATACAAAAATCATGTAAACAACCCCCCAATCGTTTTAAAATACCTATCCAACGATACCCCACACTATAGGGTTAGTCGAGAAGAAAAAAATCACCCCCATTTTACGTCTATGGGAGGTACCCTAAAAAAAATTTTTTTAGTTTTTTTTATTTAACCACTTTGTCGGCGTGACTAATATATATATTCATGCCAAATTACAGTTTTCTAGTACTAACAGTCTCTGAGCTTAGCCGCGGAGAGACAGACGGACAGACATGGCGAAACTATATGGGTTCCTAGTTGACTACGGAACCCTAAAAAGGAAAAGGGTAAACTTTTTTGAAAATATTCTCATATGTATAACATAGACAATGTATGAGGAACCTTGTTTCTGAATTATGATAATGATGTTTTTTTTTTAATTGAAAGAAAAAATGACCACAGTTCATCGTAATGATGTTTGAATTTCGAAAACCTTTTTCACGCTAGCGTGGAAAATAGTATTTTATGCAACTGTATCATAATAAGGTCCATTAAGACACGAATACGAGTATGTCATTATAGATACGCATGAGTGTCTTAATGGCCGATTACGAATAGTTGCATACATTACTTTTTCTACGAGTTCAAAATAAACAATTACCTATTAAATAATGAATACTTACATAACGGACAATAAATGAATTTTTCGATTTTATAAGTAGCAAATTATTGCTCACTTCCATTGCCGCCTGTTTTATTTCTGGCGGCGTCAACATTTCTGCATCACTTAATTCACCAAAGTCACAAATTATTAGTTACTTAGTGCTAAGCAAAATTTAAAATAAATTAACTCGGAATGGAAAGTATTGTTACATCTTAAGCCAAGGCATACCTCGGAATAATCTGCCACTGCAAAAATATGGATGCTTATTCCGCTGTATTTATATACCGTTTTTAACGTATTTCTGTTCAAAAATATGAAAAAATTATGATCGTAAGTCATAAAAGAAACTACTATCTAACAGTACAAAACCGCAACATTAAAGTAACTGTCATATTTATTATCTAAATCACTAATTAGAAACACGGTTGTACTTACGCGAGGTATCTTGCGTTTGTATGACACAACCTGCTTCTGCGGCAACGTTGCGTTTACTGACAATTTTTATGGCCCCTTGCTTGATATATGTTCACTAGTGCTGTTAATTTCGTTGACAAAAAATTACTTTTTATTCCTGTATGAGCAAATTTACTGCAAGTCTCTTAAATACATCACAAAACGCATAAATAAAAATACCACGGAATAGAATGCCGATTTTGAATACCACGGAAATCGCTGCCGTTACCTTAGTAAGAAAAATTGCTTTCTGTACATAATGTTAATATTAATTGTCCCCGTTTATTTCCACATAGGTACTCGTAGTCTAAGAATGTTATAAAGAGTTTTTACACTGGATATTATCTGGCATGCCCCTGAAAAAGCGTGGAGACTTCTATGTTTAAACGAGATTTGAGGGTTTGAGCTCCCGGCTGCAGCGGCCAGCCAGTGCCAGTAGCGCCCGCATGTGTGCCTATCATCACCTTATCGTGCACTCGTTTGGAAAGCAGATACACAGGGGTTACGGAATAACCATTGTGTAGGCTTTCAAAATAATATGTAATTGAAAATTGTTTAATCGAATTTAAATCAGTTCAGAATAATTTTCCAGGTTCTACGATGTTTTTATTATTAACGCCCACTTAGACACATTGCTTGTTATTCACAAAAACTATTTAAGTATCTGGTTATTAATAGTTCCCTGTAAAAATAAAATAGGTTTGGTTTAAAAACTGACTACCTAAATCTAATTCGGTCTATTGCAAGCTGAAATCCAAATGATACTATGAGGTTTTGATGAGCATAATGTATTCTCGAGCCAGGAAACATTAAGCTAAGATTTTGAAAAGAATTGGAAGGATATTTGGAAGAAAAAAAGAACAAACCAACCAACAAAAACCAAAAAAAGAACAGAATTGCAACCAAGCGTCCTCTCGAGATGCTTTGAAATGGTTTGGACAGTGAACAGTGAACATATAATTAATGTTAGCAAAACTTTATGCTGCTATAACGCTAAATCATTGAGTTCTACATTTAACTGAGCAGGTAAGTGACGACTAACCATTTTCAGCAGCATTATGTTCAGACTTCCGATAGCCATTATTATTGTGCACGTGTGACCAGTTAATAAATTACAGCGACTTCCATAAATGTTGCCAGTTTTCCCGTGCGTAAAATATGATGGGGATTTTGTCATTCGTGCTTAATTCGATGGCGCTCGTTTTAAGATTTACCGAGTGAATGGTTGCGGTAATAGCTGCGAGAAAGCGACGTGATCAATCATCGATGACTATCGACTTAAAGAGGCGGGCCGACTCGTGTTACGATTTCGGAAAAACGAGGAAAACGCAAAAATATTCTCGGCCCCGACTTGCATGCCCCTATAGCGTGAATTTTATCGGATATAATTTACTTAATTACACTTTTGTTCCTGTGCCAGAAACTAGAGTGAATCGAAACATCGTTGGACGGAATAACTGTTCGGCGGTAATGAATACTTTGTTTCGACACAGACGTACCTAATAGCTTTTATAGCTGAAACTAATGTACTAGGATGGCAGTGGAATGCGGACTATTATGGAAGCAAACTTTAAAAACAATTTAATTTTTTTTGAGAGGTTAGCTTCATGAGTCATGACAATGGTGCAAATATAAAAAAAGTTTTTTAACGTTTTTTAGACGACTGGATGGCCTAGTGGTTAGAGTACCTGTATGCTTAGTATAAGTTTTACTTACGTAAGATGTCGTGGCTTACGTAAGATATCTTGGCTCCGTAATATCAGGGAGTGGACAGGGATCAAGACCGTCGAGCAAGTGTTCAGATTGGCGCTCGACAAGAAAAGGTATAAGGAGCTGACTGCCAACCATCGGTAATGGAGTGGCACTTGAAGAAGAAGAAGTATTTAATGAACTAAAACAATTACTTTGCTCACCCGCGACCTTCGCGAAGGTCGCGGGTGAGCAAAGTAATTGTTTTAGTTCATTAATATGGACCTCCGCAAAGTAACGCCTGATTCAATAAATTATAAATTAAATGAAGAAGTATTTGGTGAAGTAAAACTTATACTAAGCATACTGACTACGATGCTTGGAGTCCCGAGTTCGATTCCCTGTCGGGGCTGATATTTGTGTGAAAAATACGAATGTTTGTGCTTGAGTCTTGGATGTTTAATATCTATTTATGTACCTATGTTTATCCGTTGCCTTGTACCCATCCATAGCACAAGCTTTGCTTACTTTGGGGCTAAGTCAATTGGTGTGAATTGTCCCGTGATATTTGTTTCTTTAAACGACTGCATCGCTATTCTTCGCACCAATACACGTCCAAAATTACATATACATACTATTATTGTTGTAAGGAATTGAGTACCTAAGTACATACATACTTGCAAGCTGTTTCAGAACGTTGATTAACCGTCATAAAAAACATTTTATTTTCTGAGTCACGATAATTATTCAATCCATTGTCTCGGATCTCGGAAGGCAAAATTCGTCAGTTGTGAATTGTCTTAAGACCAGAAGCCTTATTGTTTAACGCACTCGAAGTCACAACCGTTTTTATCACTTACTTCTGTCAAACGATACAAGATAAAGGTAGAAAGAGACGGTGAATGCGATCACGAGCGCCCGCGCGTTTCTTCGGACGCGCCAATTTAAGGTTCGGCCATGCCGCTGCTGCTTAAAATACGGAAACGTTACGGAATCGCAGTGACGTGCCGTAAACATCAGAATTTATCGCATGCTCTCCATAATAAAGCTGTGACGTTTACGGTGCGTCACTGCGATTCCGTAACGTCACCGTTTTTTTTAAACGGCGGTTTGGTCGCACCTTTATTCAAGGGAAGGAAAACCCATCCTCTTGCGTGAAGATATTGACAGAAAAAAAGTTCATTATCCTATTTTGCGTTAAGTATATTTTTGCGAGGCAAGGTTTGATATAAAAAAAACAATAAAACTGTCCATAATTTAAATTTTTCGGATTATTCTTGATCGACTGAAGTTCGATATATAATATCCTATTTTAAATCGTTAAATAAAATAATCAAGAATAAATAACATCTATAATATAAAAATGTATCGCTGAATGTGTTGCTAAGCGCATAACTTTCAATCGACTGCACCAAATTGGATAATTCTTTTTTTATTGCGTTTCTTATTGTCAGGAGAAGGTTCTTATGAAAGAAATAAAAAAAAATACAACGGGGGCGAAGCGGCGAGCATCAGCTAGAATAAAATACTACCCGAATAAAAACAAGCAGATTTGAATGTATAAGTAACGTTGAATCAAAATTGGCCTTAAGCATTATTCTAATTCCGCACATAGCAAAAACTCTGACTATACATCAAGTTAACCAATAAAACCGAGTATTATAAATGGGGTCTGAGATGTGAGCCGGGCCCCATAAAGCGCATTCCGTGGGCCGGAAATGCAGGGGCCAGGCTCTGCGAGAGATAAAAGCTTTGCTAGCCTCTCGCTTCACAGGTACCCGTTTATCACCAGACCACTTCAAGCAGCGCTTTCCGCTGTTAAATTATTTTCACTACACTTTTAAGAGGATACTGAATTAACTAACTCTACATGCACATAATATAAACGTAGCTTTCAAACTGTCTCCTATGTAAACTTAGGCCCGAGAGAAATTATTTCAAGGTTTGTGGGTACTTAAACAAAGAAACCTTGTAATTAAGCAAGGTGTTTTAAATTGTTCCGGAATATTGTAATTAGGATTTTGACTAAACAGCCATAAAAAGGTCTAATCAGAATTTTAGATTCTAGATGTGGTTGCGCCTTTGACGTCCTACACCCTGTACACCGACCAACATAGTAGTTACAGAGGTACCTACACCTACATACAAACAAACAATGTCGTATGATAGCTAAATTGCAATTTCAGGATTTTACTGAATTCTATGGCGGAAATCCAAAAAATTGTTTCACTTACGTTGTCTGAAGAAATTTTCTTGTCTTAGTGATTGAGGTTTTTCTATTTTTAACCCCCGACACAAAAAGAGGGGTGTTATAAGTTTAACCGCTATGTGTGTGTCTGTCTGTCTGTGGCATCATAGCTTTTAAACGGGTGAACCGATATGAATGCAGTTTTTAACACGCTTTTATTAGTTTTTATTAGAAAGCAGGTTTCTTGGCGATGGTTCTTAGATATGTTTCAAAATCGGTTCAGCCGTTCCAAAGTTATCAATCAGCTTTTTTGTTAGCTGCGGAAGGGATGTTAGACGCATAATGGCCATTTACTTTATGTTCAAACATACGTATGACATAATTGCGTTGAGGGTTTTTAAAATTTTTAATTTATAATTATTATGAGTACGGCCATCTCGATCTAGTAGTATTATTGGTATAAAAGTAGTCCATGTGTTATTCACAAGATCAAGCTATTTTCATGGCAAATTTCATCCAAATCCATCGTGGTGTTTCAGCGTGAAAGAGTGATAAACATTGACAAACACACGTACACCGACTTTAGCGGTTACGTCCACCACAATTAAAAAAAAAGTTAACAGTTTGGTCAAAATGTACAATGGTCAAAAAGTATGTAAATGTAAACATGTTATAATGAACAATCAGATGCCACAAAATCTTAAGAGCCTAATTGTAGGTAGGTGATAGAAAAAACGAACAGAAGTTTCGACCAAGATCCGAAAATGCTAAATGGATTCGAAAATCCTTTTGTCAAATTGTACAAAAGTCAAAAAGTATACTTTTTAATGTCAATGAGCACATTTACTTAGTCAATCGCATTTTGTACGTTTTGACCCCAGAGTACTATTCTGTCGTAAAAACTTCCAGACACTAGAACATTATTTAAGACCGCAGTGAATGCTGCCTTGGAATAATTCTGGCTTAAAGAACATGTTGGCCAAAGCATATTCTGTCCCTAAAATATGCAGACAAAATGACTTTGTCTCACAAACATTTTGTACTTTTTGATAATGTTACATCTAAACATTTTATGCGTTTTGGCATTTGTACTAAAATAACCTGCAGGATTATTGTCTAACGCTTCTGACGCTTGCCTTCGCAAACATTTTTTCTTTCTGTTAAAAGGTATAAGAAGAAGACAGAAAGAGATGGCCAAAGCGAAGGAAAGCGTCAGAAGCGTTAGACACAAAGGCCTCGGTTACCAAAAAAAAACCGCATCCGTTTATAACATTATTGAAACTCTTGTTTCAATTCGATTTCTTTGTAGTGCGCCGTGGGACAACCAGTCTCTACTAATGACAGGAATTCGTTGAACGGAACACGCTTAACCTGACTACCTGTGTTACATAGTGTAAAGATAACTTCGCTTTTAGCGATGGTCTAGGAATGAAGCACTGACATTTTTAAACGAAACAGATGTTTTATAAATTTGGATAGTTCTTTGGAAAAATTATCACTTCTTTGTACTTTGGGCATGTCACACCATTTGTTTTTAGAAAAAAAATTGGGAAGGTCTTAGTAACGCGCTATTTACTTCGATAGTTAAAATCAATATCTGAAAACTTTTAATGAATTAGCAGTTGTCAGACTTCATTTCATTTTATATTTAATTTATTTGCATATCATAAAAAATACATTATTAAAATATCATTATACGATTTGATTACTTGAGGTTTGTTCTAATGCTGCGAACGCATATTATCCGCTTTCAACAACGGTTTTCAGATGTTGAGGATTACACGCGTTTTGCGCGCGCAAGCCAAGTCAATAGTAATAGAATAGAATACCTACTCGTAAGTAGGTATTTAAATAGTTTGAGTTTCCTTTAAAACAGCAGTGATGAACTTTATCTTAAATCTTATCTTACTTCTTACTAATATTAAAAACGTGAAAGTATGTAATGGATAGATGGATATACACGTATGTGTGGTTGTTTGTTACTCTTTGACGATAAAATGGTTTGACGGATTGTGATGAAATTTGGCACACATATAGTTTCTAAGCTGGACTAACATATAGAATACTTTTTTCATAGTTCTCGCGGTATAGCGATGAAGGAATTCTTCGCAGACGGAGTCGTCGACAACAGCTAGTAAATAATTTGTAATAGTCTAGTAACATATATTCATAGAACTATACACAGATTAGTGGGCCGAGTGATTTGATTAACAAAGTCCCAGTTGATTGACACAAACGTGCTGATTGGTCACGTTAAACTAATCGTATTAAGCAGACACGATTACCCTTTGCACGTCCAGGAAATACACATTAGACGGCCAAGCACGCCAACTTCAAATATCTGTCTATGCATTTCGAACACGCATTGATGGTCGGGTAGTCTAATGGTTCTACCTGACTAAGAAGCCTGGTTGGTCGAGGCAGATAGGTAAATAAATAAATTAAATAAATAAATATCACGGGACAATTCACACCAATTGACCTAGTCCCAAAATACTTAAGCTAGGCAAAGCTTGTGTTATGGGTACTAGGCAACGGATAAACATACTTATATAGATAGACACATACTTAAATACATATTAAACACCCAAGACCCGAGAACAAACATTCGTATTTTCCATACAAATATCTGCCCCGACACGGGAATCGAACCCGGGACCTCAAGCTTCATAGTCAGGTTCTCTAACCACTAGGCCATCTGACCGTCAAAGGTAAGTATTCGAATGAAAAATATGAATGTTTGTGGTCGAGTCTTGAATGTTTAATTTTTATTAAAGGGTCATACACAGCGTAAGGAACTAAAGTTGTCTCATAATTACTAAACTAAACGGGACTTATCACGCAATAAATATTTATTTATTTACCTCGACGTTTCGGCTACATTGCAGCAACCGTGGTCACGAGTTAACTGAAGTGTAGGGTGTCAAGTTCGTTTAGCCGCACGAGTCTTTCGAACTACCCGCACTTGATCCCGATTAGAATCAGCACCGGTATCTCGAACTACCCGCAAGATCAAGATTTTCTAACGGCACCCCATCACACCGACACACAATACTCACAACATCCGACGATCTCTCCGAATACTCCTGCCGACGCCAACACTTGTTTATAACAGGATTCCACGAAGACGAAAGCTTATATCCATCCTCCCGGTTGAAATTTTTTGTGTTTTTTAATTTCAACCGCTTCACGCACCATTCTAGAGTAGAAATGACGTTCCGTTGAGAGAATTCTGGGATTGTGCAGTTCAATCCAGTGGTTTGGTCCTGACTCCAATAAATGCTCGGCTATGGCTGACTTATTTACTTGGCGATTTTTAACAGCCGCTATAAGTCCCGTTTAGTTTAGTAATTATGAGTGAAAATCACGAAAGTTTAAAACAGTTTAAAGTTGTCTCTCCTGTGGACATAACATTAGCAACTCCGAGTCAGCAAACTTAAAATTTATTTAAATGGACCGAATGTTCTACACGCCGGTGTAGACTAGACTAAAAAATAACTTTTGCCATGTCCACAGGAGAGATGCAAACAAAAAATGTGTATGACCCTTAAGTATGTATTTATCTACTCGTAGGTATAAGTAGTTTGTCCGTTGTCTAATACGCAAAATAGGTACAAACTTTGTTTAGTTTGGGACTGGAGCAATGGGTGACAATGCGTAAAAAAATCATCCAACAACAGACATGTGAAGCACATGTTCAACGACGGTCTAAGTCAAATTCAAAATCAAAATATGTTTATTCAACATAGCCCTTAAATTTTAGAAGAAGAAGAGGTGGCAGTGGTCAGGGCACATCACTCGTAGAACTGATGGCCGATGGGGCCAAAAGGTTCTCGAGTGGCGTCCACGGACCGGAAGACGCAGTGTAGCTAGGCCTCCTACAAGATGGAGCAACGACTGCTTAGTTAAGGTTGCAGGAACGCGCTGGACGCAGATGGCACAAGACCGATCTACTTGGCGAGCCTGAGGAAGGCTTATGTTTAGCAGAGGACATCTTTTGGCTGAAATGATGATGATGATGAGGCTGTAACAAGCACTTATGAAAGTTGAAGAACCTACCACGTGTTCGGAAAAACCCTATTGAAGAATCCGGCAAGAAACTCAATAAGGATAATATATATTCTATGCCCTGACAGGGTGTCATGTACCTACCATCTTGTAAAACTACCATCTATTAATGTAATGAACATGAATCTGAATGAATAAATGAATATGAATATGAATATGAATAAGGTAACTTACAGTACCCGGCCATAAAAATTGCACACGGTCTTTGAAAAAAGACTCCGCAAATGTCGGCCACGTGAAAATAAAATTACTAAACTGTCCCCTCCCATGTTCCCTATTCGATGAGGTTCTACATTCGCTAAATTGATTTTCCTGTAAATTTTAATGTGAATTATTGGCTTTTGATCTGTTATCCTTACCTATACATATATATGCTTACCTTTCACAAGAATTATATTGGTTTTGAAAGTGGCAGACAAGACGGGAGCGCTTGCTCGTGCCAGGGGAGCCTGTGCAGGTACAAGTACGCGTCATTCCAGCCTATATACGTCCCACTGGAGGGCACAGGCCTCCTCACAGAATGCGAGGGCTTGGGATTTAGTTTCCACGCGGGCTCAGTGCGGATTGGGACCTTCACACACCACTGACTTTCTTCTCGGTGTGTGCAAGTTTCCTAAAATGTTTTCCTTCACCGTCATGGTAAATTCAAAATGTAATTCCCCACATAAATTCAGAAAAACTCAGAGGTTACCCTCTGCTTGAGAGCCCATACGTCAAACCACTGCCACCACGGCTTCCTTGTACTCGTACCCAGCCTACATATAAATCCGCTCTTAGGCTACGAACAGTTACATAAAATAATTAATTATCACATAGTTAAGTGTAAAATCAAAGTCCCTTCTATTTACGTCCAGGTAGGTTCGTTCCTAGTGAAATAGACTAAAGTGTGCCAGCATTTATTTACATAGGTTACTTGTAATTTTAATTGTGCTGATTTAAATTGATAATTATATTATTAACTCGTATGTTCACTATAATTATTATTTGTGATCCATACCCTTAGGTAAAAGATGTCTATTTTTTTGCAATGTATAGTAAATCGAAAACCATTTTGAGATAAATGCTTTTTAACTCGTTTTCTGTAGTTAGTTAGCTCTGCTAGTGACACTAGCTACAGTGTACCACTAAGCAAAAAATAATTAAAGGGCTTGCCTTATCGTACGCATTTAGATAGATTTAGAAATTTGGCAGTGTGGGAACCCTCAATTACAATCTGACGTCGTCAACGAACATAGTTTCAATAATTAATTTTGAAAAAAGTAGGTAGTGAACTAAATGACAAAATATTGAAATTAGTTTCTTATTGACTTAGCTATACAAAAAAAATATAAAAACCACTGGTAATTTTTTTTAGACATTCTAGGTTAGGTACGTAGTTATGTAGAGGTGAACTAAAGTGCGCACATTCAAATATTTCATCTTGATAACTTTTAATTTGTAAAATCTTTCTTCATACCTACGTACTTTGAGAACCTACTTATATCACCTACACGTTAAGTTTCTCGATCCCAATTTCATAAATTATGAAGTTTCCGTACAAGCTTTCAATCCTATTTTTACTCCTTAATTTGTTCTTGTAACTTTTACAAAATGTCGTACCCTTGGATTTAAAATTATGGAAGTTTTATGCAAAGTCCACCCCTCTCCTTTTGACACTCTTATGGAATGAATTTACAGAAACACGTTCTTCAAGCTTCTGAACAGACTTCAGTTACCTTAAAACATCTTGGCCCTTGGAAACTGAAACAAAGTAATTTCGGAAAATGCACTTGAACTCTAGCTCTATCTCTGTAACATGACGTATGACCCTACTATGTATATGTAGATGCTAAATACCCGCACTTTTTCACATAAATCGTCCATGGAAATATGAAATAGCGGGTATGCAACGAACGGACAAAAATAGAGAGAGCGGCGCACGAGCGGACAAGCTTTTATTACAAGAAAGAATAGGTAAATACCTATTCTTTCTTGCCCAGAACAATGGGTATACCACTGCGTCACATTGCTTCTGTATGAACCAGACCTAAAGGTTATGGAAATTACTTGTTCAGAAATCCTATACTGAATACTGTTGACTTCAACACAATCGATCTGCACCTCATTCGTCTGTGACAAAATAAGGTCTTTTCAGCACGAAATTATAAAAAGCGACCGCCGATTCTCACCGACTGGCTGCCACTCAATCAATAAGGCTTTTGAAATCAAACGCCTGATGCGATTTGAGAATAAGAAATTGAAGATAAGCTGATTTTTCCTGTCTCACTAAGAGGCTCGTTATTAGACGTTTCAAAGTCAAAATGTAACACTAATTCACTTTACATAGAACCTTTTTAGGGTTCCGTACCGTACGTACTAATAACTGGACTCTATGCCAAAGCTCCGCAAAGCGTAAAAAACCGGCCAAGAGCGTGTCGGACACGCCCAAGATAGGGTTCCGTAGCCATTTCGAAAAATTCAAGTAATATTTTTCTAAGGATTTCGTATGTGTACGGAATCTTCCAAGTTTAGGTATCGTAAATTCTTTGAAAAAAGCTCGTACATATTTCACAATCGATAACCTGGCTAAGTGAACTTTTTTACGCGCGTATCGCGTTTTGTTTACATGCTGATTAGAAATACGAGCTTTTTCAAAGTAGTGACGGTATGTTTTATACCTTAGGCTACTATTTACTCTTAAACTACAAATAATTCCCAACCAATCTTAGCCGCTATAATTTTCCTTGTAAATTTAATATATTTACTACCATTCTGACTTTTTTCAAATTTTTCCCTCCCAATAGTTTAGATTTTAGAGGGGGGGGGGACGGTCGATTTTAATGAAAATTTTCACTTTAAAGTTGAATATTTCGCAAACAGATCACTGAATACAAAAACCATGTTAGCAACCCCCCAATGGTTTTAAAAGACCTATCCAACGATATCCCACACTATAGGGTTAGTCGAGAAAAAATAAATCACCCCCACTTTACGTCTATGGGAGGTACCCTAAAAAAAATTATTTTTCTATTTTTTATTTCACCACTTTGTTGGCATAATTGATATGTATATTCATGCCAAATAACAGCTTTTTAGTACTAACAGTCTCTGAGCTTAGCCGCGGACGGACAGACAGGCAGACAGACATGGTGAAACTATAAGGGTTCCTAGTTGACTACGGAACCCTAAAAAGTAACAAACACGACGCACTCACAAACTCTACTATAGATGGAAAATGTATTTTTTATGTAGCAAAAAAACCGGTGTGCTTTCCCTAATAATTACCAAGGAGAGAGAGTTAAGAAACGGGATTTCTCCCTGGTGTCGTCGTCGTTACACCCACTCTGCGTCGCACGTGAGTGATGTGCGACGATAACGTAGATAGACTGGAGATGACGTCGTATCTCACAATATGTACATGCCACAATAAACTGGAAAACTTGAGGTAAAAATGTAGGCCCTTCCGTATATTGCCAACCACAGAACCTTTGTTCAGGAATAGTTGGTCAAAGGCAATGATATTTCACGTCTATAAATAAATAATAAGTAGGTCAGTACTCTTAGTATATAAACCTTGAACATGTAATAAGTAAAAATCGCGCGATTATAGGTAATGTGACTGAAAAATAATTTACATTTCTGTACAGACGTTTTATATCTCTGTCAGTCTTCAGTTAAATCAATCTGCCTGCATGTTTCAAGGATGACTCCAAATTACTCGATCGTTGAAGCAATTTACTAAAAAAAATCATAGTATTCTGATTTTCTAAAATATACTACATTAATTTATCGATGCGAATTGCTTTGTACCGGAATAAACAAAACTTTATAAGTATATATGTATATTATCAGTAACTGAAAAATAACAGACGCTTTTTTTTAGCCTAACGGTATGCTATAAGAGCACCTTAAAGTCAATAAAAGAGCTTAAATATTATTTGTTTTTGTAACTCAGTAAAAGCGTTCGGAGGTGGTAGAAAGTGCGAAGGAATCGAAAGGAAATGCTCAGTTCCCAAAAGACTACTTTAGCTGGGTCGCCGCAAAAACGAGGTTCGTTGGTACCTTGACATCGCGTTCTGCTAAATCAGCTCTTTCCAAATACTTATACTATTAAATTTGTAAGCACATTTAGCACCGCTTCGAAACGGTATCATTCATTCAATTGAGAAAATGGTGTTTTCAATACTGATTTGTTGTTATGATTGGAAGCTTGAATATCTGGTATTCAAACTGATTTATTCCAGCCCTGCACATGGACGCAAATAAATTGGTTTTTGTTCAATCCAAACCTCACCGTAATAGGTGCATTAGAGCGGGGATTTTAAACAGAATAATAATGTGTAAGTTTGTTTTGACAACACTGCAGCTGATTGATACAATGTTATCGAAATAATGTACCAAACGACACCGGATTTATTTAAATGTCATTATGATGCAGAGTGGTGCGTAGGCAACCAACGTTGTTTGTATAATATGTAGGACGCGCAATAATGAGAGGGTAGTTACAGCACAGAACAATAATGCACAGGAGTCTCAATGGCGACAGCTGGCTGGCGCGTAGCGAACTTCGTTGCGGCTTGCGGCTCAGGCAATCACAGCCAACGTATACTAATATCAAACAAATGCGACTTATCTTGAAGCATCTTCTTTTCAAGTGACAACTGTTAAATCGATCAAAACTACCCGAGTACGTGAGTAAACTTACAGATTACAGATATTAAAGACAGATGCACGTAAATTTTAATATGGCGTCAATCCAATATACTTAGAGTTTGTCAAGCGAGTCGTGTCACTTGAAAACAGGCGGTATTTTCAAAAATCTTTTATATAATGTATCAACGCTACTCGTAATAACACTTTGAAAACTATCATTTATACTTGTATTTATTTAGCTGCCTTTTTAACTAATTACTGCTACATAAATTCGAGTAACAATCACAGTTTTCAGTATTATTAGTGTTGAAATATGAAAGATTTTTGAAAATGCCGCCTGTTTTCAAGGGACAAGACTCGCTTGACAAACTCTATTAACCCTGCGCCATTGGTTGGTGAATCGCGTAAGGTAAATACCCCCGAGTTCGACATTCCAATAATAGATACCCTGCTTGTCGCCTTTATTGCTACGAATTAAGATTGCAAGTGTCGGCTATCGGAACACCGTCGGGCACATTATTATTTTTGTATCCATTTTCGCAAAAACTTAATAAAATTTCATAATATTTAGTTTTGAATTACGTAGGTTCCTAACCTAGTAGATATTTACAATACACTCAAGAATGCACACACGTGCACAATGCAAATACTAGTATACCTACAGTAATCAATATACTTTTACTGTGCACTTGTAATACTGTACAAGTAAGTTGTTGTACTCTCTCGGTGCAATTGTTTTAAATACAGATAGGAAATTATTTCAGAAATGAAATTTCTACGACGTCTCTGTGCCAATTATCTCAGAAGCAGAGGAGAAATTGTTCTTTGATTATTAATGTCCAACTACGATTTTGCTTGCTACTGGAGAACTCCTATTTTATCCTGAAACATAATGTTATAATAATACTCGCCTTAAACATCTAGGTCTATTTAGTCTTTGTCAGCTTAGTTCGCCTTTTACATACTGATCCTATTAAATTATGTGTTTATTCAACTCTATTACTGCTAATAAATTAACGTTGCCAATTGCTAAGAGCTGCAGACTATCGAATTTCTAATAAGAGCTACCATAAGAATCTCACGCACAGTGAGACAGAGGCATCTATTAATGGCGTGAAACGATTTAGTAATTTTCCATCCTCCATCCCCGTGGTGGGATGTGGTGAGACTTGGGTTAACCCTCTCCCCTCAATCTCAAGTGAGATTTTCAAAATGCGTATTTTTTGTACCTACATACCTACTTATGGAGTGTTTTACGTTTTAATACGTTATAATCTGTGCATGATTGGGTGTAGGATTTAGCGAATGTTAATGCAAAAATGTGTTTGACTTAAGTTAACTCAGTTTTTCGCATTTTTACATTTTTCCTTGGGGAAATAAAAAGTGATATTTTGAAAACCCCCCTCCAGACATGAGATCTTGTGAGATTCGGCTAGAACAATCCTGTTCCTAAACGCCTGACGTAATTAATGGTTGCTTCAAAACGAAACGAAATGTTCTGCACTTAACATTTATGTTTTTATTATTTCTGGTATTTTGTTTGGCGTTATCCTGCAGTTATTTTGGAAACGTCCCGCAACAATATGTATTAAATGATATACATAGCAGTTACATAGTGCGAAATAAAAGTTGCTTAACATTGGCATACTTGCTAGTGCATAATGTTTATATTAGCTATTAAGTTGGAAATATTTTTTTTTGTTCCGTTATACAGTATTAATCTGAATATGTATTTAAATATGAAACTTCGAACAGAAAATTAAATAATGATGCGGTTTACAAAATCCAACAACGACAATTCTTTGTTAAGACATTAGTTCAAACGTCTATTTTTCATGTCTTTTAAGTAACTACGCTATACAATTTGTTCAGCATAATGAGCAGTAGGTACTTTAAAGTCAAAAAATAAATAAATAGAGTATAGTTAAGTTTAAACGAGTCCATCACATGGCTTTTCTTAGAAAATATAGAGTTTAAACGAGACAACAACTGTTAAGGAATATCTCAATAACTCGAGCTAAGGGTTAGGTGGCGGATAACCTCCTCGTATGCCCAAGAGCTGCGATTCCTTTGGGATCCGCGCAGGAGGAAGAGCAGTGCTTGGGACGAAGCATGGCTTGAGTAAAAAGTTTAGCCTTTCGGCATGTTTTGTATTGTAATTTTTTTATTCAAATTATTGACATTGGCACAAGACTAGTGCCTACCATTAACGAAAGAAGAAGTTGAACCTTTAATAATATCTTTCTAATACATAAAAATCTCGTGTCACGGTGTTTGTTATCGTCGTTATCGAACTCCTCCAATACGGCTAGACCCATTTTTATGATTTTTTTTCTCTATATGTGGTAGGTCTGAAAATAGGTCGTAGGCTATTTTTTATACCCCTATTCCTCGCAGACAGAGTCGCGGGCAACAGCTGGTTTCTTTATACAACTGGCCTAGAACAAGGAATGAATAAATGTCATACGTATTTAGTAGTGTTTGAAGAGTTAAGGTTCGGCCTACCGTTGCTTAAAATACGGAAACGTTATGAAATCGCAGTGACGTGCCGTAAACGTCAGAGTTTACCGCATGCTCTCCATAGTAAATTCGTGACGTTTACGATGCGTCACTGCGATTCCGTAACGTCACCGTTTTTTAAGCGGCGGTTTGGTAACACCTTTACTGTGGGAATTAAGTAAGAAAATCTCGGGAAAAATACACTATCCACAACTTCTATTAGGTACTCTAATTATACGCGTTTTCATCTTCTCGCGTATCCGGTTATTCTATTGTGTATGATCCAGCGCACGTGTGAAGATAACATATAAGTATATAGAGACAAATAAGACTATTAAAATATCACTAAGGTTAGGAAACACAGAGTAGGGGAGTGCACACTACATTTAGACGAAACAAACAAAAAAGTTCATTGTTTCATTTGTAAGTACGCTTGCTAAACTCGGCAACTACTTTACTGACTTTTTTTAGAAAAGTTTTTTCTTCAAGACCAAAATAAATGGGAACCTACTTAATATTTATTTTCTTTCTCTAAACTTGCAACACCTGGTTTTAGGGACGTTACGCGTTTCAAAATGCTGTATTTATGATATAACTTTAATTGAATCTACCTATTGGTTAAAGTACATTAAAGTTCATCATCCCAACCTATAAACATCCCACAGGCCTCCTCTCAGAATATGAATTTAAAGTAAAACTTTGGCTTGTGAAGCGGCTGAAAAAGCTAAAACAAGCAAATACAGGGGTCTAGGCTCCGAATATGATTTTGTCCCAGTCAGTGTCGAGATTCTTGGTCCGTGGGGTCCTAGCGCTAAAAGGCTTTTTAAGGAATTAGCAAAGAGGTTAGTCGACATCACAGGAGACCGAAGAGCTGGCAGCTAGGTACCTCGGACAAAGAATTAGTTTAGCTATTCAAAGGGGGAACACTGCCAGTATCTTCGGAACCTTGCCTAAAGGGACTCCCTTTAGTAATGTATTATAGTTAATAGTATTATATTAATTAAGGTTTTTAGTTTTAGGTAATTATTCTTGTAAAGTATATTTTTTTATTTGTGTTTAATATTTAGTAGCTAACGAGTTATACTTTAAAGTTGTTTGTGTTAGATTCTTAATTCAAATTAAATTTGATTAAGTGAAACCGACAGCGTGTGCATTTTAAGCCCAAGCCGTGCCGTAATAATAAGTAGTCCATGCTCAACAATATTTGCATTGTAGCCACATTGCTGATAATAATGACGATTAATTACTTAAATAAACTAATTATATTATTTCAACAAGGTAGGACACCGACAGCCGAATATTTAAGTGGTTAGAGATTCTGAATAGGTAAAGATCTACCAAGAAGTTCCAGGTTTGAATTCGTGTAGTTGTATGGTAAATACCTATAGGTGGGCCAATCAACTTTTAAACCGTCGTTTTTGGCGTCTCCTGCGTTACCAAAATTGTCTCTGGCGTTACCAAAAAATCGTACTTCCAACAAGATATTTCACGGTTTAATAGGTTAAACTTACGTAGAACGGCATGTATTCATGCTATTCATCTATTAAATTACAGAAAAAACATGTTTACTTACAAAAATCTGCAATTGTTTGAAAAATGTCGCGGACAGATTATAGTCGGTTTAAAAGTTGATTGGCCCAGGTACGCTTATTTAGTTATTTGTTCCCAAATCGTGGTTGTCATATGTAATTAAGTATGTTTTTAAACGTAGTATTGATTTACGCCTGTTGACTAAGTAATACACTTACGTTTCTTAGTTTGTTATTGTGTCAATTTGTGTAAATTGTCCCACGATGTTAATAGGTACATAAATTGATACAGTATATTGACCGTGAATTAATGTAGGATCTTATAGACCGAGTTATAAACAGATGTTCAGTGATACAATACTTGTTTAAGGATGGCTTAGGGTTCCGTACCGTTTTATATAACAGTTAGTCACACATATACTTCAGTAAGACCGGTTTTAGAAACGAGCTAGGTCGCCGTAGGAGACAGATATTTAATAGGGTCTCGTCGAAGTAAAACTCTAATAAAAATAGATAATGGACAGGCGTGTAGGTATACAGGCTGCGAGCCATAGTAAAGCCCGACACGTTTTTAACTCACTTAAACCGTTATTTTATTGTCGCCGAAATCTATCCAAACACAATAGTGATTGATCTCGATGTCACCAAGAATTGGGGTCCAGAGGCCGTAATCTTGTTGCCGTCGACTTCAATATCGACCGCGGCTTTTCTAGGCAACTTCGTAAATCCTGAGAACAATTTCTTGGTGGCCAATACACGAACATCGAAATTCACAACATTATCAATTAGGTAGTGGGAACTAACCCACCCGATTAATTACACTTTACCGCTTGAACGGCTGCACGAACATTTGGATTAGCTGAATGCAAATCATTTGTTTTATTGGAAATCCAGTGGCTTTTCTAAATGGTTTGGGTAGCAATAGTTTGTTAAAGTTTATAATTTACTTACTATCAAGTAAGTTAGGGTCGTTTTCAAAAAAAATATATATATATAATTAAGGGCTTAATGAAAACAAAATCACGTTCGCATTTTTTGTGTAACGAAAGTTAGTCATACAAACTATATGGGTAACTTATGTTACACAAAGGAATCAATTAAGTTTTGTTTTAATTAAATCCCTTCATTGGAAACATTTTTTTGAAAGCTACTCATAATCATGCTTGCTGTATTTTTCCGGTCTAATACTACTTGTTAACGCGTGTATGTTTATTTTAGCCATTGGCACGCGTATATTAAGTATTTATAAATAATTTAAAAAAAGAACAAAAAATGTAGGATTTATCTACTGATTCACTACCTCAATTCCATTTTTTAAATCTACTAATATTTCGATGCATCAATAAATCCAATCTGTATATTTTCCATGTAAACAAACGTGCCCTTTGTTCATTTTTGTTTAATTTCTTTTCACTTTTGCATATCATTCGGAATCGGAGCTTTAACAATTTAAGTGCTTTTATAACTACGAGAGCCATTGACGTGACACTCTTGTCTGTTTGTTTGAAATTAGTTACAAACAGTTTTGTTTATTTATGTATACCTCTAAATGTCACATTCTTTGCGTGTAGACAGGGGAGGTAGGTACCTATACTAAAAAATATTTATGAAGTTTTTATTTTATCTCTTTGTTTATTGTATTTTTATTTTATTATTCTTTTTTTTTGTTTTTGTTTCTTTTTATGAGGGTTGTGTTAAATGCTGTGTACAATTATTATTGTGATGTAATGCGCTGTAATGTCTTAGATTAAGTCACTAATTGTAAATTCTTTAGCTTGCATTATGTTATTGTACCCAAGTTAATAAAATAAAATAAATAAATAAATGATTGATTTATATTTTAATGGAAAATTAGAGTTTTCTAATACTCTTAGCCAAGCCTAGCCTAGGAAGGACGGACAGACGGACAGACATTGTTGTTAGTACTATGGAACACAAGCATTAAAGTAGTAATTATTTAACTTACATCTCTTCAAATCTAAAAGCTGTTGCCCGCGATTTCATCTGTGAAGAATTCGTTAGTCGCGCGTCCACGGGAAAATGCAATTTTCCGAAATAAAAACTATCCCATGTCCTTTTCAGGGTCTCAAACTACCTTTACACTAAATTTCATCGCTATTCATTGGGTACTTTAAGCGTGAAAGCGGAACAAATAAACAATAAATTCTCAGATTCGCTTTATAATATTAGTTAGGGTTAGTACAAAAGTAAAATATAAGATACTAGCTTTTGCCCGCGACTCCGTCCGTGTGGAATTAGTAATTTGGGCGGCTTATTTTTTTTTATCCAATTTGTTTTTTCATCAATTATGGCTCTCCTTAGTTCCTTCCGGAAGAAGTGAAATTTCATAATAACCAACCCGCTCCCAATCCGCCCCCAGCCCGCTCCTAACACGCCCCCAACTCGCTCCTAACCCGCTCCCAACCCGCCCCTAACCGGCTCCCAACCCGCCTCCAACCCGCTCCCAACCCGCCCCCAACCCGCTCCCAACTCGCCCCCCATCCGCTCCCAACCCGCCCCCAACCCGCTCTCAACCCGCCCCCAACCAGCTCCCAACCCGCCCCCAACCCGCTCCCAACCCCCCTCCGACCACCCCAACACGCTCTCACCCCGCCCCCAACTCGCTCTTTCCCCGCCCCCAACCCGCCCCCAACCCGCTCTCAACCAGCTTAACCCGCCTCCAACCCGCACCCAACCCGCTCCCAACCCGCCCAAAACCCGCGCCCAACCCGCTCCCAACCCGCTCTCAACCCGCCCCTAACCCGCTCCCAAACCGCCCCCAACCCGCTCCCAATCCGCCCCCAACCCGCTCCTAACCCGCCCCCAACCCGCTCTCAACCCGCCCCCAACCCGCTCCCAACCCACCCCCAACCCGCCCTATCTAACTGGGCTATCTAACACTGAAAGAATTTTTCAAATCGGAGCAGTAGTTCCTTAGATTAGCGCCTATAGAAAGAAGTTTTACTTCAAAAACCCCCGATTTTGAAACATTCTTCCGCTCCGCTCCGCTTCTATTGGTGTAAGCGTGATGATATATAGCCTATAGCCTTTCTCGATAAATGGGCTATCTAACACTGCAAGAATTTTTCAAATCGGAGCAGTAGTTCCTGAGATTAGCGCGTTCAAACAAACATACAAACAAACAAACTCTTCAGCTTTATAATATTAGTATAGATGTATGAGCATATCTGTTAAGACTTATTACAATAGTTTAAGATACGATAATATTGTTCTAAATAATTGATGACAAATTTTGGAATAGTAAAATGGTATCATGATAATTATACCAATAATACCTGAAAGTCGATAACGCAAAATTCGAGTTCGTAACTCATTCTAACTAAAGAATGCGTAATTAAATATTGGTATAAAGGTTTCAAAATAATCGCAGAAAGATAATACACAATTTAACAAAAACTTGAACTAATAAGCATAATAAATACCTAAAGCGCATTGAAATCTCAAAATCACAACCGGCTCTACAAAGATGTAACTTTGACCATAGAAAGGCATTTCATTTGATTTTTAAGCTTAATTAAATTTAAAGTCGAAGTATCACAAAATCGCCATCCGATGAATGTGGATTCGCGACCCAACCCCCGGTCGCACCTACACTGGCGCGTCAGCGATTTCCAGTAGGTGCCCCCCGCGGGACCCTCATATCTACCCCGATAACATAAAACCCACCTATTATGTTAATCGGAAAAATAAACGGTCCTTCAAATACTCGTACAACGCCGTGTTCGTGATTTATCTATCATTGTAATACTGTAGAGGCGCTTAACGTTAATTCAAATGTAAGTAGATCGGTGAAACCACGCCATTCTGGCAAAAAGCCTCTCAATTAAAGATTTTCCTCTTGGAGTACCCGATGAGTTGACGGTTAAAACGTAATTGTGTTTGTTGAACGGTTCGGGTGCCCCTCAGCGCCCGGCATCCCACTCCCTGACTCCAGACCTCCTCTTCGTAGTAGCAATCTCTCTTAATTCGGTGTAAGCCGCAAATCCTTACTGCAGATTATCCGCGCGACATCGGCTTTAGCATCACATCTCTTAACCACGACTCGTAAAAACACTACATCCCTATACTCGTCTACATTTTATACGCGAACCTTATTTGACGGATCATATTTTTTCACGTTTTATTTAAAAAATAGGGTAACGTCGTAGCATGTGTAGGTAGCGAAATGAAATATGGATAACTCAAAGAACAAAGTGCTTTTGTTTTTGTAAAAATTCTTAAGGATTACTTCTATTTGCGTACACATTTTTAAAGGCATGACATAGAAAAAAGTAGTAACTTAAATAAATCTTTTTACATAAATTAAGCGGATGAAATCACTTTAAAATTGATTAGTTTTGCCCTAGTATGACAGAAACTAAACATGAGTGTTTGGTAGGTACTTGATTACTAATTTACCTACTCTAGTCCTCACATATCAGTGCAGTCTAATGACCATCGTCGATCACACACTCAACTTTACTTTTAGCGTGCCCTACGTAGGTATGTCGAATTTTTTTGGTCAATTTTTTCAAAGTAATTTTAATTACCTATACGAGATAATCTTCGACCAAATACTATTTTAGGACTATAAATATGTTTGTACGTCTAGCTTAACTAAAAGCAGCACTGACTACGATGACGTCCATCGGTTGCTGGTTGCCAGCTTTGCCAGCCCATGCGATTAACGGTCACGCTAAATCTACCAAAGTTACGCGTACAGTGTCGTATAGCCGCCCGCAGAGAACGTCCGCTCGAAACTAAAAGGGTCTAGCTCTTCACCCATACGAGTATAGTCACGTCATGGTGTCAAATGCAAAAGAATTTAAAGATTTCATGGAACATTTATTTTTATTTTTAAAAGCCAATAATCCCCTAGTACTGAATGTGGTGGGATTTTACTATGACTCGTAATTCAAGCGTGTTACTTTCTGAATTATGATAATGTAATAATTATTTCTCCTAAACCATCCATGTTATACCATCAAATCTCAGCCGTTGTGCTGGTTTTCACAGCTTATTGAAATTTCACGCTCTTACTGAAACCAGCATTATGAGGAAAATTGTTGAGACGCTCCTACTCTTAAGAGGGCTCTGCCCTCTCATCATAAGTACTATTGCATTTTAATCAAAATCTTCATCGTTGTTTGCTGGCGGACGAAGAGTGTAATGAATACATCCGCTTTAATAAGGAAATTGAAAGATTTGTTTGTGCTTTTTTAATCCTGTAATTTACATAGACGTTCCCTCCAGCCGGCACTCACTTGTCAATTAATAACGTTAACTGTGTACTAATTGGTTATTGAGTTGTTACATAGAACTAGATCAGAAGCGAGAATTTTTTCTCAAAATATTGCGCGACCTATAGTTATTAATGGAATTTCGACCATATCGCTCATATTTATGTAAACAGTCAACCAATTTGATTACGAAGCCACTCCAGAACCTTAGGTAACAATGATCTCTGTCTGTTCAAACATATTTACGATCAATCAACATCTTTGTACATTTGGAAGCCAAGTTTTATCTTAATCCGTTGAGCCGTTATTGCGTGATTGACTATTATACATTCAAACATCCAAATATCCTCACATTTCACAAATTTTCTGATTTACCTTATTTATTTTCTAATATTATAAACGCGAAAGTTTGTATGGATGGATGGATGTTTGGATGTTTGTTACTCTTTTACGGTAAAACGGTATGACGGATTTTTATGAAATTTAACACACAAATAGTTTATAACATGGATTAAAATATAGGATACTTTTTATCCCGAAAAAATGCATAGTTTTTGCGGGATAACGATAAATGAATTCTTCGCAGACGGAAACGCGGCTTATATAATGAAGTAGGTTACTCGAACATAACTACACAGTACTTAGGTTACTTTTAGGATAGTTCAATTATTGCACCCTCAAGATTGGTTTTTTTTGGAGTCTTTTTGTATTTTTATTTTTCAACTCCAAATTTTTTTTTACTTTTACAGTCATCCCGTGAAATCCATATAATTATTTTAATACTAAATACAAACTGAAACATGGATGGATACACAGAAAAAAACCCAGAAAAAGAGACCAGCGCTGGGAATCGAACCCAGGTCCTCGATTAGAACATTTACATAGATGTCGCTAGTGTCGCTGCGTAAGTGACTATAGAAAAACAAATTGAAAAATGTCGATATATAGGAAAAAATTGTGTCTAAACTCCTGACCAGTGGTGGTGTAGGGGTTTGGCACGCAGCACGGAATGCTGAGGAGCTGGGTTTGATTCCCAGCGCTGGTCTCTATTTCTGGGTTTTCCTGTGTATCCATGTTTCAGTTTGTATTTAGTATGAAAATATTGCGCCCTCGTCATTACAAATAAATATAACTATTTATACAATGGCTTTCACTATTTTTATACACTCATCAAAAGTGTCTTGGGATATTTTTTATTAGACAGTTTTGAATATTTCAATATAGACATAACTGACTTACTGACTTAAAACATCAAATTTGTCTGGGGATAAAAATATCACTAAGCACTTTTGATGAGTGTACTTCTTTAAACACAACCCCTCTTAAGCCGAGGAAATAAGACTCTGCTCTCATTCTCTTTGAGGTATGCATCTGTTTTTTGCAAAGTAAATGCGTAAGTATCAAAATCAAATATTCACCTACACAACGGTGGTGTACATAATGCACGATTACCATAGGTAGGGCTTACCACAACTAAATGTTGTTTTATGACTAGGAAATAAGATAAATAAAATATGAAGTTCTCAACTGGGAGATCAGCTGTCGTCAAAATTAGGCGTCTCGAGCATCTGCCTTGCCGTCATTTCGTGGGCGCTTATGCGAGCTAAGCCTCGCACACACAGACTACGGGCATCTACGGATTTCGAGATTGTTTCTCAAGTCTATACTTTATCAAAACGTTGTGAATTATTTAAGCGAAAAAGAAATACTACACTGTAGTATCGAGGGTATTGTTCACTGGCTGGAATCAGCATGTCAGTTTAGAAAAGATTATTTTTCAAGTTGTGCTGAATTAAAAATCTTAATCTTATATATAAAAATCTCGTGTCACGGTGTTTGTTACCGAACTCCTCCGAAACGGCTCGACCGATTTGTATGAAACTTATTTCTCCGTATTCGGTAGGTCTGAGAATAGGTCGTAGGCTATTTTTTATGCCTCTAGGTGATATATGGCAAAACATCGTTTGCGGGGTCAGCTAGTTATATATAAGTGCAAAGCATGTCTAAAACATTATGACAGATCAACATAAGTAGGTAATTGCAATTAAAATTACACAGATATGAAATGTATCTTAGTATCAATCACGTACGATTGTCATAAATTTTGATCCTTAGACATCTTTAAGCAAGGTACTGAGACAAAGCAGGGAGCTGACTGGAACTCATCATGACTCAGGTATCTCAGACGAGCTAGTGGCGTAAAGTAACAAAAGTCTACTTGATGAGATTTTTACGGTTTACTGATTTCATGGAAAAGTATATCGTACTTATTCAAAAGACAACGACATATGCCAGAGTTAACTACTATAACTCCGGATTAACCGTTAACCCAGAGTAAAGTAGTGTCAAAATGTATGTAACTTGTAAATGTTTAACCCAGGGCTAACCATTAATTTTTTAACTCTAGACCGAGCAAGGTGCCTTAAAAGTATTAACTTGAAATTCATATTATGTAGGTATTTAAGTATACTTAAGTTATAACAAGCTCGTAGCTCCGTTTACAAAGCTTCGTCCAGGTGTAGGGTTGCCAGATTCAGGCATTTCGTGTTCGGGACAATCCGAAAGTCACGAATTCGGTCGGAGGAAAATATACGATAATAGATAAATATTTTATTTTATCGCCCTACTTTTGGTGTTTTAAAACCACTATTATAATATCTGTGATATAAAGAAACTGATCTACTTTCCCGAGGAAAGAAGAAGGGTGAGGTCCCTTACTCGCTCAATCGAGCAACCTTAGTAATTTTAAGTGTAATTCCTGGACACGGGACAGAGACGTTCCGGGACAATCCCGGATTTCCCGGCCATCTGGCAAACCTATCCAGGTGGCAGCCTCATAACCAGGTTTCACGCTGTTTGCAGGTTCCAAGAATATTGAACTAAACGAGGCGTAGGTACTTGAGCAGTGTTATTAATGTTTGTTAGGGTGTACTGAACTTAGACCTTGAAGCACTCTTAATTGAGTTAGTTGAAGATAATCACCATGGAAGCGAAGAATTTCTGGAATTTAATTTGAATAATACTCATTTATTTTACTTTATTTTATTTTATTTTATTTTAGAATTATTGAATTTCAGGTATTGGACATGATGTATTTATTTATTGGGTGCTTACTGTTTAAAATTGACATTCATTTTTGTTAACTTTGTATGGTTTGGATTCAATTTGCTATGATTATTTATTTGATTATGCCTCTTATTTTGTTGTGCTTCTCTAATATAATGTTTATTATGCTTTAAATTATGGAACTATTGAACTGCATGTGTATATAATAAGGTATTAAATGTTTCTTGCTATACCCTACCAGGGTCCATGTGACACAATTATATTTTAAGGTACAAACACCATGGTTGCAATAAATGATTGAATTGAATTGAAGCGCGAATAAGGTGAAGACGAACTCGCGCAATGAGAGATCCGTACTTTAACAACCAGCAATTTAACAAGTTTGTACTTTCGAAGTATTTTTATGTAAAAAAAAAATTTTGGATATAGACTTTACTTGTTTTGTGAGGCTTTACTTTTTACCAAATTTCGTTATCCTTGTCAGTGGGAAGTACCATGTAGGTTTTGATGCCCACGGTTTTTGTATCAAAATACACTTACAAAAGGTTATATCTTTTAATCGCGTTAACTTAGTCGATTACTAGAGACTATAACCTTAAGTACTTGATATTACTTAAATTTATTTTGATACGCGTTTCTTGACGTACAGAAAGACAGCGAAGTGATCCTATAAAGGTTTTCTTGTTTCTTTTTGAGGTACTAACTCCTAAAAATGAGAAAAAATGTTAGGTTACATATTATTTGAGTGTATTAACATTATACGAGAGAATATACTACAAATGCCAGGTCTATAAGATAGCAAACTATGTTAAAATTTCACAAATAATTCAAATGTCTGTGACGAATATTTGGCAATTTTACTTTGGGAATACTCGAAAATCATCTGATTTTAATCTGTATTCAATGTTAAATTTTGGAATATCAAGTCATACACAGTAATTTAAATTAATTATCAATTTATGAAGGACTTCTAAATGTAGTTAAAAATAATCCCTATTTGTTTCAATAAGCTTTTACGCTATATTATAACATACAAATGACTTATCATCCGGCTTCATTGTTTTCCAAGAAATAAGTAATTATATTTATGATTCTTTGCTCCATGTAGAGAGTAATCGCTTTATACTTTTTTTTATTTCTTTATTAATACTCAATTGGAATTGCGTTTTGACATTTTGAGTTAAGTATATATTTGTTTGTATCTTAGTTTTATTTATTTCGTAATTTTACAATTGATTTTATAGCATTACTAGCTGTTGTCCGCGGTTCCGTCCGCAAAGAATAGGCCTACTGAATATAGAGAGAAACATTCATAAAAATCGGTCAAGCCGTTTCGGAGGAGTTCAATAACAAACACCGTGACACGAGATTTTTATATATTAGAAGATAAGTATGACATTATTGTAATTATTTGTATTTTAATGTTGGACCATTGAGGTTCGTAAATAAATGAATTGAACTAATTTGATGCTGTAGCTACAGACATTTCAGAGGTGTAGATGAAAAAGGCGCGGTAGCTTAGTGGTGGCCTATGGCCTCTCAAGCAGCGGCCGTGGGTTCTAACCCGGGCTCGCACCTCTGGGTTTTTCTGAATTGAACATCGTGAGGAAACCAGCACATACATGCGAAGAAATTCGATGGTGTGTATGAAGTTCCCAATCAGCACTGGGCCCGCGTGAGGACTACGGCTCAAGCCTTGTCAGAGAAGACTCGTGCCCTGTAATGGGCCGTTCATAGGCTGGGATGATGATGATGATAATAGTTTAAGTGAAACCACAAGTATAACATGTAGCAACTAGAATATTAGTCTAGTTAGTGATCCATTTACTTAACAAGATCAAGTGTCGAAAGTTATTGATAGGAGAGACGTTACACCATGGTGAAGCTGAGTATCTACTTGCTTGGCATCGCAGGCGAATTAGTGAGAGGAACATAGTCATTCAGTGTTCGTCTCTGGCACATCTTCCATAACAGTGAATATAATATACAACTTAGGTTTAAACTCAAACGCTTTAACACATTATGATGCGATGGCGATCTTAAACAGAATGTACAACTTTCACTTTTACCCTCTAAGGGCACAGCAATACACATATTAGTACCAGCAACCACATAATAATAATAATATGTTCCTTAGTTTATCTTCAATCATCCCCAGCTAGCTGCCTACTGTACAGACCGTGGGGTTCCGTATTTCAAAAACATGGTAACAAGAAAATATTATACTTACTTTGGAACTATCCTTGTAAATTATTTTTTTATTCATTCAAGAAAGGTAGGTTCGTTTTTCTTTCCAGTAAAAATATACACCGTGTTTTTTAATTTCCTTTAACTATAAGGGAAGATTATTCAGGTCAAATTAATAATTGAGTTAATTTCTCAAAGAAACTAGTGACTTAATTCTCACTATTTTTGAGATACTCCATAATTAAATTTAATGGCTGAACCAGTGTAAAAGGATTTAAATTTAGTCAGTAAACAATTTTCCATTCATAGCTATTCACTACAAGGAGATTATTGAGGCGAGTTCGTTCGACATTACATACCTTTTCTTTTATTATGTGTCACATCAATGTCATAGTCGTAAACATTAGTATTGTATCAATAATCGTGTTTATCTCAACGGAACACGCCGCGATTTTTTTTTCGATTTTAACAACCAGGTAGTTTCTATTAATGTACCGAGCAAAGACCAACGTGTCGAATTTGACGGAAATAAAAAAAAACCCGGCCAAGTGCGAGTCGGACTCGCGCACGAAGGGTTCCGTAACATTATCTATAAAAAACGACAAAAAAAACACGTTTGTTGTATGGGAGCCCACATACAGACAGATGGACGGACGGAATTGGGTCCTGTTTTTACCTTTTGGGTACGGAACCCTAAACAATCACGGTATTTTGTCCCTGCGTGCCAAATAAAACTTATATATATCATTTTACACAACAGAATTTTCGACATCCGGTCACCATACTACGTTGACAAGCGTACAGTATCAATGGATTTTGCTGTCACTATCCACGACCAGCCTTATTAACTGAGCTGTGCCATGCCATATTGCCTATAATGCAGTTTACACATTGTGAATCCGCAACAGTGGACGGGACAGTGTACAATATCGCTAATTTGCCAATAATTATGGGCTGTATGAAATAAAAAGAACTAAGTACACTTTTACGGAATGGCTACGATTTTGCCGTGTTCACTGAATTATGAAAGAGTAAGTAGGTTCTTTAGCTTAGCGTATGCATTAATCGATAACTATAATAAACCTAACTTAGCGTAATGCTGCAACTCTGAAGGGTTTAGCAGACTAAGGAAGGACATGTCGGCTGCTCTACGCAGAAATCAAGCATGTCAAAATATGAGCAAAATTTTTTTAATTCTTGATTTAGATGAAATTTCGCATGGAGATAGTTTGAGACCCTGGGAAGCACATAGGATAGTTTTTAGTTGCCGTGGGATAGCGAAACATATTCTTCACGGACGGAATCGCCGGCAACATCTAGTACCTATTAATATACAATACCTACTAGCTGTTGCCCGCGACTCCGTCTGCAAAGAAAAGGGATAAAAAAAATAGCCTACGACCTATTCTCAGCCCTAGCAAATGTAGAGAAAAAAATTTATATAAATCTGTCAAACCGTTTCGGAGAAGTTAAATATCTAACTGTAATACATACACAAACACCGTGACACGATATTTTTACATATTAGAAGATAATACAATGAAATGACTCTTTATTGTACACTACATATTTAAAACAATACAGAATAAAGAAATATATGGAAAAAATATATAAGGTAAGCAATAGGCGACCTCATTGCTGCTAAATGATCTCTTTTAGGCAACTTTTTATAACAGAAGGTAAAAATGATAAAGAAGAAACGTTGCTTGTTAGTGTGTTTGTTATTAAAACCATTTTGAAAATTCTTTCACAGATTTAAAGCTACATTATCCCAGATAACAAGCTGCTCTTTACCACAGGGAAAAGGGAAGTTCCCACAGGACGTATCGAAATTGCAGGCAACAGTTAGCTGATAGCAACTCATTCAAGGACAATCCCAACCTTGGCGCGGGAAACAATTGTCGTTGATTTAATCTGCGGTAGGTAACGGATTTCAATGAATTTATGACACAGCGTGTTTCACTGTCCCCCGGATTACATTGAATTACAGCCAGTAGTTCCCTTCAAGTGTTCTGCTTGTAATGAGTTGGTAAATTACTTTGGCAACGGTTTATTCGGTAACGACATTTGCTATTTTCGCGCTTTGATTTAAGATTTTATCGTATAGAATACTGAAGCTAGAATCTTGAAGCTGGTGTTAGTGTGATAATAATTATAATCAAGCTTTGTCGCGACAGTGAGTTGCTAGCTTTAGGACTAAGTCAACTAAAACTTTTCGTTATATGAAGGAAACTACGGTAAACTTTTATTCGTTGGCCTCCATGTTTGTGATACGGACTAGCCAAAAATGTCATAAATATAGTTTTGTGTGTTCGGTGAACTACAATAAAGACAATGACTCTTTATGTGACACGTAAAGTGATTGCCACGCTAGTTGCCCGTAATCCACCTGATCTTAAAAGGGACATTTCGCTGGACTGGGTGGTACTACATTGGCTGGAATCGGTACCCACGATATTTTTATCAGGCCATTAAATGATAGTATAGTAAGTACGATAACTTAAAGCTTTTTAATAACAACTGCTTCCTTTAATTATTTATCAATATCAATAACAAAATTAGTGAAATTGCTGATAATTCACTACAGTAGCCAGAACAATCCTTGGCGTAATTTGTCGCGGTTTAATGGTTCAGATACGATTAAACTGATCAAGTGTTGCCATACATACTTCCGGTTTGTACCTATTTAGGTTTTTGTTGCGAACTACACTTTCCGCTGGCGTTCGTGTCATCACGAAAAGTGACTACGTCAGAGATAAAAAAGAGCTCAGTTCGAACTTAAGTATGGCCTTAATCATGTAATATGGTTTTCGTGAATAGCAATGAAATATATGTTAACTGTTGATAAAAGGTGACTGCGGGTAAAATTAGTACCTCCAACGGTTATTATATCTACATATATACCTACTTGTAATTTCACATCATGTGAGTGATTATTGATTAAATGTACTAATGCAGGCTTAAATATGCTCAAGGGGTTACGTATCAAAATATCTAAAATTAAAAAATCTAATGTAAAATAACCTATGTTCAAAATACCGAAAATCTAAATACCTAATGAGTTTTTCACTTATATTCAAAATACCGAAAGCCTAAAATGCCTACGTATTGCAATGTCTAAAATTAAAAAACCTAACGTAAAATAACCTACGTTCAAAATACCTAAAATCTAAATACCTAATGATTTTTTCACTTATATTCAAAATACCGAAAGCTATCGTATATTCTAACCGGTATCTCGCTAGCAGCGAGCGAACGAAGCGAGCGAGCATGACTTTTTAAGGCAGAAGCGACTCGGATAGGTTAGGTTCAGAAGGCTAAGGCGGGAGCGAAGCGTAGCATAGCTCCCGCCTTAGCCTTCGATGTTAGGTATTTTTTTTTTGTAACAGCACAGAAAATGATTATTTCCATTAGGTATTATTGTCTTTAACACAATGTAATGTTAAATGTAATGTAAATCATATATAAATACCAAATTTTATCAAACAAATTAGATTTTTCACGTGGTAATATATAAAATAACTAACACCAAAGGCTAATGTGGGAGCTTCGCTCCGCTGCGCTCCCGCATTAGCCTTTGAACCTAACCATTCCGAGTCGCTTCCGCCCCGAACCGTCTTGCTCGCTCGCTTCGCTCGCTCGCCGAAAATTAAGCAATGTTCGTTTCATTTAGGTATTTTGACCATTAGGTATTTCAAACGTTGGTGTATCAAACTTAGGTGTCATAGCTGTTGATATTTTAAACATTAGACATTTACCTACTCCATTAGGTATTTTAAACATAGGTAATTCGTAGGTAGGTGTTAGTTGCTTAGGTATTTAAAATCATTAGGTATTTAGATTTTAGGTATTTTGAACGTAAGTTATTTTACGTTAGGTTTTCTGATTTTAGATATTTTTATATGTAACCGCTCAAGGTTGTTTTGCAAAAGGTGTGAAGGAGGAGTTAAGAGTATATTTCATCGTAAACTTACTATTAATTTTCTATTAATTTACCACACGGGTGGGAATTTCAACGGTATCTATTTACGATGATTAGAAATGGAGCTTAAATTGTTATCAAATACGATTAAATACAAATTATTAACCACACATTGCTGAAAATAATAACGATTTAGTTCTATTCTAAATTTGAAATTTGATTTTAGTTTGGTTTGTGCTGTCGTATTTCGAACCAACAACCACGATGACCTACTCTGTGTAAACCTTACAATAATTTAAGAAAATTAGACACCAGTCTTATTATTCTTGTTACCTAATACCTAGTCACTACACATCTGGTCGGTAAGTATAAGGATTTCATTTAAATTTTAGAAATATTTTTAATTTATTCAGTGACATTGCACATGCGACTGTCACAAAAAGCTATTAGTATAAGTACTTGTCTTTGCACTATATTTTCTCTGATTCGTATCGTAGGGGGCGGCGTATACATACATATATTTATGCTAATACTCGGGTCAAAATAGATAAATTATGTTCTTACCAACTCATATCAAAACAAACCCGTCACACTGATGGAAAACATGCTTACAACTGAACATTGTCCATGAACAATGAAGATGCATGACATATTTTTTGGCAGCCGTGTACGATAGTTGTATGTGTAGGTACGATATTATCTCTTCTCAAAGTGCTTTGTGACGGCTGTGTACGTTATAACACTTATAACAAAAGATACAACTGAGCGTTTCTCGAAAAGTTTGTACACTTCATTATCGACTTCAATTTGCAAAATAAATTGCACCAGCGTAATCAATATAGCCTCCTTATCCTAATTTATTTGTATAGATAATTCCTTTTTTGCCACGATCCAAATAAGTTTGGTAAGAAATAAGTAGATATTCTAATGTGTTAGGACACATTGGGAAACTATGTATGTTAATTGGGCTTATAGTTTCAACCTGCAATTCTTTTTGCAAATCGAATCAAAAACGTATAAACTTTTTGGGAAATGCTCAACTGTCTACTACGTCGGGATTGTACATCCGTGATACAGAGCCGCTCCCAAAGGAAAAGCGAGCGGAGCAGCCGCTCTAGATGTATCTGGTGGTGAGGGGCACGAAAAGCTAATTTTTATAGCAGTTTTTGAGGTTCGCGCTGCAATGCTTTTTAAGTCGCTCTACCCGGAACTAGAAGTGCGAGATGGTATTAATATGGTGCAAAAGGAAGTTGGAAGTTTCATAATGTGCCATTTTCGTCATCCAAAACTTAATAAATAACGATAACGTCATCAGTGTCAGTAAAACAAGAAAATGTTTGCCTGTTACTGACTGTTTACTTTTTTACTAAATTATACGTCAATTTCATACACCCAAGGTGGTTTTCGGAAGACTGTTTAAGGGATTTTATAATATGTATGTTTTACATAATCAAATGATGCGAAAATATAACAAAACTTTTATTAGGTACATATTCCGCGCCATTGTGTTAAAAATATATTAGTAGTGCTAAAATTGTTGAGGAAAATTGCCATAAATATCTTTTAATGTTGCATTTGTATAAATTGCCGGTCAATTCATATAAATTTAACATTTTTTCAAGCATCGTATTTTTGCACCGGCCAATGCAAAGGATTAACGCTCATGCATCAACACTTACCCGAAACATATTTCAGAGCCACATGTGAGCGCCGGATTTCATGTTTTATTTCCTTTTTAAAGCTTTTAAACCAGGTCAACTGACAACTGATTGTACCTGGCCGGACCGAAGCGACTATTCGATGGACCAACACTTCCTATAAATGAGAATGAAAGTTAAGGTGATGCTAGCTTTTACGGTTCTAATAAGTAGGATATAAGATAATCATTATTTAAGTCTGTTAGTGTATCTGTATTTGATAATGGGTTCCGAAAATTAAGAAATATTTTCAGTTTTTTTTTTCAGTTCTGCAATAAAACCGCATTTTGCTATGTCGTAAAATGAGGAGGCCTGTGCCTTGCAGTGGGACGTATATGTATAAACTGGGATGATGATGATGAAAATGGTACATGTCCGTTGTCTTCTTCATGTTCTTTTTTAAATTCGCAAGTTCATTAGACGTTTAAAATTAAATAACACGTATACTTACTGGTTTCCTTAACAATATTTTGTATTTTATTATGTAGGTAATATAATAAATCTTTTGCTCTGGCACACATATACATATTATGTTTAAATATTGTATATTTATGGTTGCCCAATGGACCGACGTCGACCATCCATTCTACCATCGATTGGAGTAGTAGATAGTGACGATCGACAACGACCAGTCCATTCTACCTACCATCGATCAGTGGGATCGATCGACATGGAAACATCTTATTTTAACGAATACATGCAAGGTCAAGAAAAAATTAATTGACCCAATAATTGGAAATTTCATAACTTAATAACAGAAAACGTAAAATTGCTTACACATTGCAAGTGTCAGTAAAACTCAATAGATCAAACGTTTACCTCACTTGATTTCCGCGCGTGTCACATTTTCCGCAACCAACAACGCTTTACTCATTTTAGGCTCTGCTTAGCTGTTGGTATTTGTAGCATGCATAATCCATAGTCAATGTTTAGCATAATAATGGAACATGATAGCGTCTACATCATATCCCGATTACCGCTAATGAAATCAGCAATTCAACGATAGCTGAGCGGTTGCACGTTAGTGGGGTTTATTCGTTAACTTGCTGAACCCTGATCGACCACATGTTTGTGGTTTCCTTAGGTTGAGAGCACTAATTCAATGTTCGTTGCCTTGCATTTTGAATCTTGCTAAAACACCGTCCGTGTAAAATTTAATTGACAAGTAATCAAAACACAATCTTGGACATGTTCGCGATTGAAGAATCAAAAGTATTGTGGCCTAGCAACAGAACAGCTGCGTATAGATCAGGATGTCTAAACCTAGGTGTTGCCCCCGACTTTGTCTGTGAATAATTCGTTTATTGTTATCCCGCGAGAACTATGCAATTTTCGAGAATTTAATCATCGTCATCATCATTTCACCCATAGGACGTCCACTGCTGGACATAGGCCTCCCTCATTGACGCCCAATTAAGTATTACGGTTGGAAGTGACTTGCATCTACCCTGAACCTGCGGCCTTCACCAAATCGTCCGTCAATCTCGTTGGTGGACGTCCCATGCTGCGCTTCGATCATCTTCGAGAATTTAAACTATCCTAAGTCCACCCCAGGATTTCAAACTATTTCCATTCCATACCAAATCTCATCTAAAATCGATTCAGCGGGTCAAACATTAATAGGTCAGTCTTGAATGTTTAATCTATTTAATGATATACATCTAACTATGTATGTTTATCCGTTGCAAGAATCGATAGATTCAAGTGGCAGTGGACGGGGTACATCACTCTTAGAACTATGGCAGATAATGCCAAAAGGTGCAGTGCAGGTAGGCCTCCAACATGATGGAGTGACGACCTGGTTAAGGTTGCGGGAACGCGTTAGATGCGGATGGCGCACGACCGTTCTGTTTGGCAAACCTTGGGGGAGCATGTTCAGCAGTGAACTTCTTTCGGCTGAAATGATGATGATGATGCTCCTTTGCCTAGTACCCATACCACAAGTTGGAATGGGATTAGGTAAATTTTTTTGGTGTCAATTTTCCCGTGATGTTAATTTTTACAATTTAACTACAAACAGTTCAAAAATTGGGATGGGTGGTATATTGCCTAGTAATTTATTTCTACTTCTGTCAAACTGAGCATGAATTCGCTCGAGAAAAAATATATAAGTACACGTCGACTTGAGTACCTCCTCCGTTTTTTTCGTCGGTTGAAAAGCGTATGAACCGTTGAAGTTTGCAAATCTTTTTTCGCCGTTCGATATACCTAATCAAAACTAGGTTTGGCTACGCTGCTGGTGCTACGAACCTGGCGCTACGTCGTAGCTATTGGCGCAGCGTATCACTTGCTACGGCGCTTCAAGCAAAGTTCATTTTGAGAACTCACGTTAAACTGAATAGGAACTGTGAGATACAGACGCTGTCTTGGACCAAACGCCTCGGGCAATTTATCCTGTGTCTGATCCATCCAACTCATGCTCACATAGTACGAGTATATCGCTTTAGGGCCACGAAGTGTCTGCTTCAATAAAATGCAATTTTTGTGTCAACTGTATTTTGGACTCACATATATTTGTACAGCTCGGCTAGTGCTAGATCGTGTAGTACATTCGTTATTTTTTCAATAAGTTTTATTTCAATTAGAATGTATCGAAGTTGTCAGCCTTTTCGATATGATGCCTTTGGGGCCATTTCTAGATTTAATTTATTTTTAAGGAACTACTTTTTGTTTAAGTATATATTTTAATGAAATGAAATTGAATTTATTTGCATAAATCGATGTTAGTTAAATTTATTATTGTGCACACACTTAGCTATTATTATTAGCTATTAAGGTTCGGCCATACCGCTGCTTAAAATACGGAAACGTTACGGAATCGCAGTGACGTGCCGTAAACGTCAGAATTTACCGCATGCTCTCCATAGTAAATTTGTGATGTTTATGGTGCGTCACTGCGATTCCGTAGCGTCACCGTTTTTTAAGCGGCGGTTTTGTCGCACCTTTATTAAGCATGCAAAAATTTATCGTCTTAAAACTAAATGTGAAAATATAACCATGTCAAAGAATTAATAATATACAATTACAACAATATAAACTCATTTTATTAAACATTTTCATATAGTATCAATATCGTCCAATTGTTATTGGATTTTGTATAATATTCCTCATAAATAAAGTTACTTTTTATTCAAAATTTAGGAAAATGATATTAAAAATTCAAAGTATGTTATCTAGATACTCTTACACATTGGTTCCCAACGGGGGCGGTACTGCCGTCTAGTGGGCGCTGAAGCTTAGTGGGTTCAAATAATTTTTAATTTGTGATTATTAATAAAAAAAAAATAGACTGGCACATAAAATTGGTATAATTAACTATTATGTACAGAGGGCGTTAGATTTTTTTCTTGTTAAAGGGGCGATTAGCACATAACAGGTTGGAAACATATGTATGTCGTAATATAACACGTAAGTAACACTTATAGAAAAATATAATTGCATTACATAATAAAATTTAATGAACTAAAACAATTACTTTGCTCACCCGCGACCTTACAATAGTTACGTTTATGCAAGAAATAAGTGTTCATGCAGTTCCTCCACCTCCACACTGTACGAACACACACAAATCACATAAACCCAACCATCACCACTACCAAGCTACACTGACGCGTTTCGAACTCAACCAGAGCTCATCTTCCGAACTCAACTAGAGCTCATCTTCTGAAGATGAGCTCTGGTTGAGTTCGAAACGCGTCAGTGTCGTTTGGTGGTGGTGATGGTTGGGTTTATGTGATTTGTGTGTGTTCGTACAGTGTGGAGGTGGAGGAACTGCATGGACCTCCGCAAAGTAACGCCTGATTCAATAAATTATAATAAAATTTATTTATACTTTCTAGTATTAGTTGATCTTAAAGCACTAATTTTCACCCTATCGCTTAGCTACGTTATATAAATCCTACTACAGTTAACATGCAACCCAGACACAGCCACAGTCGTTTAATCAATAAGTCTTAACTAAATATACCTAGTCCTTAGGAAAAACTTTAGTTCAACGATAAGTTAAATGCAACTTACGGCGTAGGTACTTTATCGGTTAGAACTTAGAAATATTGAAAATTCTCAGTGCCTTGAAATATTTGACTATCGAAGTATTCTGAGTGCGAACAGTTGCCAGTTAATAATCCCCGTGTAAGTTCACAAGGTACATGTTCATGTTTCACGGCTCGCGCACCGTAAAGTTTGAAAAACAAACACGTTTTCAGTGGTAAGATTTGGAGGTTATGTACGATGCGGTTTCGCGGTATTAGCGGGATTACAGGGGGTCCGAATTGGGAATGTTTTGCGGGCTGCCCGCGCGGGATCGGCCTTTGTGAAACGGAGCCAGCTGAGATCGCCCACTGAACAAAGCTCCTTTGACAACGGCGCGCTAGACAATGTCAAAAATTAGATAAGGGTATTAGGGTAAACAATTTTCTTCGCTCCTAAATAAGGTCTTGAAGTGCTACTGGTGCGCAGCGTCGGTGACAATAGAAAGATACAGTTCTAAATTAGACAATCTTTTATCAGTACCTGCACAGTCGAGGGAACGGAACCGCGTACCAGGGTTGAATCCTATCACAATTATTTTCACGACTATTTCTTTGACAAATATGTAGAATGTACATACTTATGTATAACAAAAGAATGATAAAAGACTGGCTCAAACATTAAATCGTTTCTGGGAAATAGCATTACGTTTTTATAATAAAATTCCAAAAACTAATCTATCGAACAGATACTTTCAAATCCATCGTCAAATACTCGTACATCAGGTGTTTCATAAATAGCCGTGGTCACGAGTGGCTGTTGCAATGTGGCCGAAACGTCGAGGTAAATATTATTTGCGTGATAAGTCCCGTTTAGTATAGTAATATTTTTATGTCTACTTTAATCGGATTACCAGCAATCTAAAACAATGTATATGTAGGTGAACAAGCAGCGGTAAAACGACATTACCTCTGACAAAGTTCAAAAGTTTTTAACATTTATTGCGGAACTTAAGAATCTTGAGTGCAGTGAGGTATCAAAACTCCGGTCGGTGCAATTGACAACGCCTTTCTATTAGATGGAAACTGTGAGATCCACCTCGTATGGTGGAATGCTTTAAATTTTCTTTGAGTTATTTGAACCGAACAAAGGAGCCATTACTGTACTAATTACCATAATTGATGTTATGTACTTAGGTCAGCAAGTTAATCTGCGTTATGCTCAGGGTGTTTAATTAGTTAATAATATTACTTACGAGTAACTAAGTAGAAATCATCGTGTTTCTACTTAGTTACGATTTCTTTTTAAACCTGCTGGAAGGAAAAATAGAAGGAAGACGAGGCAGAGGAAGGCCAAGATTGACCTATTTAAATCAGGTGTCGTATCAGGAAGTCAAACGGCTAGCCGAAGACCGCGCGGAGTGGCGGTTACTCCACCGACAAGAGCATAGCTCTTAAATTTAACAAGAAGAAGAACTAAGTAGAGCTAGGTTACCCACTAATAAATAGGCATTAAAAATTTAAACCATGAAGTATATGTAGGTATCTTGGGATAGGGTGAACTAGGGATTTGATTCAATTCTAAGAAATAGTATTTAAAAAACATCATTTATGTAAACTAAGAGTGGCTATGTTTGAGGTCTATATAACAAAAATACGTATTTTTATCATTTACCTACTGAATAATAATAGTACAGACAGTAATAAAAAATGAGTCTTACGAATTCTGCCCAAAATACATTATCGAGGACCAAAAATTGTAATAAAACTCTTGAGAAACCCCTTTTATCCGACTGAATATTTTATAAAGGGATAACCGTACTCCGCGTGGGGCGTGGTTTTTTGGTTTCGACACAGTCAATATTACTCCGAATATAAAATATGTGATCTTCAGGTTTTAGTATCAACGAATTTCATAGGTACATTATAAGGTGAAGATATATCTATTTAAATGATTCACGATCGCTACAAATCAGTACCTGAAGAATAAGGTAATACGATACCAGTGTAGAATAATATAAAAAGATTTGTATAATACATAAGTGCTAAAAAAATATTAGAGTTTCTCTGTCTTACGTAATGATTTCGCAATGATGGTTTGTTCGCAGTTGAATTAAGCGGGGCAGCACAATGATAAATAATGCACTCAGTTTATTTATAATTAATTAAAGCGCAGTCGTAACAAGTTGATCAAAGGCAACGGGTGTACTTTGTACCGCGGGCCTGGAGTGGAGTGCTGCGATCATCCGCTCTCAACCCTTGCGCCGCGGCCTAATTTACAAGCGGTCGACTAATCTATTCCCGTGCTAACTACCACAAATACTTAGACCAGAGGTCGGCAAAGTACGACCCGTGAGCCGCCGGTGCCGCCGCCGGTCCTTCGGAATGTGTGGCCCGCGATAATTATATTTTGACGATCTAGACGTATAAATTAAAAAAAGAGTGTTATTAAACAGCCAGCTAGACTAGCCGCGTAGTTCATGTGTCGCTGGTTTAAACGATTTCAAATAAAAAATGTTTATACTTTATATAGCGACTGGATAGCCTAGTTGTTAGAGAACCTGTCTACGAAGCTTGAGGTCCCGGGTTCGATTCCCGGTCAGGGCAGACATATTGTGTGAATAATACGAATGTTTGTGCTCGAGACTTGGGTGTTTAATATGTATGTATTTATTTATGTATTTAAGTATATGTATGTATTTAAGTACGGTAGTATTGGGTACTATGTATCTATCTATATAAGTATGTTTATCCGTTGTCTAGTACCCATAGTACAAGCTTTGCTTAGTTTGGGACTAGGTCAATTGGTGTGAATTGTCCCGTGATATTTATTTATTTATTATTATATGATTAGTTAACGATTTCAAATCAAAATGCATTTTTGCTGCAATTCAGGCCCTCCTCTGAAATTTCTTAAAATTTCTGGCCCCCATGAAGAAAGTTTGCCCACTACTGATTTAGAGAATAGTTGAGCATGTGTTTTAACACAGGTAGCTTAGTTCATAGAACATTAATATTTTAGGCACGTCTAAGACGTGCCATGGTTACTGAGGCAAGGCCATTCCAGTTTATGCTCTCAATACTTATAATATACAAATTTATAAGTCCTTGTATTTTATTTTATGCTATCAAGAACTCTGTCATGCTTGCAAAAGTATTCACCTTCAAGTGTACAAGAAGAATATCATAAATGTTAAAATTACTGACTAAGAAGAAAACTTTGGAGCACTTAACGGTGACAAACTTTCGCCGGTGCCGCTCGAACAGTCGCCGCTCGAAGCTTAACTCTTAAACCAAACTTTTGCTTCTAAAAATAGTACACATACCAATTCTGTAGCCAAGAAAGAACGACCACGAAGTACGAACTCCACTCAAGAGCAGCTTGGTGTGCAAAGCCAGTTCAAGTGCTGATGGGATAAGAGATTTCCCGCTTATTTCTGTGGCTCATATACCTACCCGTTTTTAAACGATTTATGCCCTGTTAATCAAACGATCCCAAATCCTCACATCCAATCAAGGAGTTTCAAAGTTATTACGTCTATATTAATCCAGTAAATTCAAGGGATAGTTCTTTCATAACAGTTTGGTATCATATTAACAATCGCACAGTTAAATTGTTTTATATGAATCGTGGAGTTTCAGCACAGTGGCGCTATTTGAATATTATGATTACTGAACTAATAAGTTACTGAGATGCCAAACCGGGATGTTATCGCTATGAATTTTGGATCTGGATACGGATACGGATATTATATGAGTTTCGAATAATGTTACGGATATGAAAATATTTCGGATTAACTGTCAGTTTTGGATAGTTTCAGTTACGGTCATAAGATTCAAAAGGTATTGTAAAAGTAGGTTTCAACATTGTGTTGGTAATCATTTAGTAGCTACTACAATCAGTTTACAAGTCTTATTGTCTGCCTGAAAATGGAAATTGCAAATTATAGTACACAAAAATTCTAATTCATCAATTTATTTTTGTTTAGTATTAAGTACTATCAACTCGGGCACCTAGACAGTCAAGTGTTTTTTTGCACTTTTCTAAACGTACTTATTACGGTTTTGTTGCATATTCTTTTACAGTAACAACAGCTTTTCATACTTTTATCACTGAATTTTGATTCAAAATAAAGTTTCAGCTAACTAGTGCCGCCTATTTTCCCGGATAACTTTTTGCCGCACTGTTTAAATTTTGTAGAATCTGTATTAACATGTTTAAAAATTACCAAATTAAAGTAGACGCGTATTAAAGTAAATGCGTCCTAACGCATTTTCCCCAGATATAAACCATTAGTAATTAATTTACAGGAAACCGTATCGTAAAAATAAAATTTTACATTTATGATTATGCACAATGCAAGAGATGCGCGTGGCTACTGCGGCTAGTGAGTTGGCTCACTCAGCAAGATACAAACAAAAAACTGTCGCAAAAATTCTCTATTCGAAATTATTCAGAACTTTTATATCGGATTCGGTTACGGTTATGGATAGATAGAGCTCCACAATATCCCTGCTGTTAATGTAGAATTATTGTTAATTTAAGAACATATTCATTTTTTATAGTACCTATTTATTGTGTGTATTGTGTGTTCATCACACAAGGATCATAAGTCAGTCCGAAAACACTTTTCATTAGGTACATTCAAACCCTAATGAAAATGGCAAAACTCTAAGAGCATTCGCTATTTACATTTTTCGTGACAGTAAAGTATGCGATCAAAAGTTTGCTCAACAAAAAACTTTGGCCGAGATGAGATGCAAAATTCGGCCATGACTTTTTTGTTATCTGCTCGTACCCACATTAATGAACTTCCCGAAACGCCCCGCTTGGTAAGTTTGTAACAGTTTAATGCCTTGACTTAATTCCCAGTGTTAATTTAGGACTAGAAGTTAAATTCAGACGGACCGTTAATGTCACCGACCGAACCGTTATATGAGAAAACTTCCACTTGACAAGAAGGTACAGGGAATTTATGACGTTGTGCTCGTTCCGTGTGTAAACTTACATTGTATTTACTGGAGGCATTAGGAGTGATCCTTACATCATTGATGTGCAATTCTATGCACATATTACTTATTACGAATACTTATCATGAATATTAGTCTCAAGAAAACACATTAATTACCTTTGAAGTAAGTAGGTATATGATAAAGTGTCATTTGTTGCTGAGATTGACCAAAAAGCTGTGTGGAGTTTCGATCAAAGAAACCTGCCATTATTTTATTAACGGCCGGCAATGCCAAATGTACTTAAGGCACTAGTTGGCGTGATTGCATATCGTCATAATCTGGCTTACTCGTTTGATAAAATTATGTTAAATTTGTCAACATTTTCAGCAAAAGAATAGGATTAGGTACTAGTAAGAAAAAAATGTTATAATTTTAAAACATCCTATTAAACAATGACCGTATTATACAGTCAGATTTTATGGCTCCCATGGTTCTTACACCAGGGACTGCAAAAGAAGCTCAGGTCATTGTATTTTCAGTACCAGAGTGAGGACAAAGTTGCGGCACGCTCTCAAAAGTGATTTACGCACAAAAATATAATGTAAATGACAGTCACACGTATCTCAGAGATAATACGCTCGCGTGAGAGACAAATGTTCGCGGCGTGGACTTGACACGCGCCTGTAAAAATAAATAAAGGGCCCGCACGACGTCGCATCTTAAGCCTTGTACACACGATAAAACGAGATAACGTCGAGCACCGCCACAGAGCAAACGGTAAACACAAAAGCTAAATGCACTTACTTAAACACTGTCGGGTCATGCTGTATCCGTAATGATTTCCTGATCATACGCTATTGTTAGCTAACTTATATTCAATAAAACGAATTAAAAAATACATGAAGCTCGTCTCTTTAATGACCTCAACTTGAAGTACTTGAGAATGCCTTATAAGGCTAATTCGAGATAAACAACCCAGTCATAAGAGGGATTTCGTTGAAGGGTAGCATAAGATCTCGAGTGGCGAACTTGAACCCTCCTATAAATAGTACCTTCTTGATCGTATGTCAACGTTTCAGAGGGAGACTGGTCATAAATTGATGATAGGGCAATTAGTGGTTGTACTTCATTCACGCTTCGTAAAACAGAGACCACAGTACATGTATTTGGTTGTAGGTGTGTTTAAAATGCATCAGTACACCTAAAATAAAGAGTTAGAAATGTGTTTTTAGATGAGCAGCTATTATAGCTCATAACTGAAATAACCGAGTTTATGGTTGCATTTGCTCACGTTCACGAATTCATTTTTATGTTTTAAATAAAATAAACGTACTACCCAATAAAGCAATTCGATGGATAGCTGACGGTTTACTCTACAAACCTTTTAAATAGCAATATTGAGCAGCTAAATTTGAATCAAAATCAAATCTGAAAATTGTCCAGCGTTTAACTCAGATCCTCAGGCGACGTCGATCAACTATGTGCATGAATTTTATTGCTTAATTCGTGCTTTTCTATTTCAATATACCATGAAGTGACAGACTTGAAATGAGTTAGTTAGTCGTACTAGCAAAAAAAAAGAGCGACGGTGTTACAAGATAGCACAGGTGTTGCTGTTTTATCATTTTAGAGCACTGAAAAACTCCTCACAAGTTTTATTTTTTCAGCTTTCTCCCGGAACATCAAATTTAGTATGCACTTTTAACCGAACGGAAACTAACGGCGGCACTCGTAAATCGGGCAACACCGGGCGTTATTCAGTTTTTTTTTAATTCATAACGTTTACTAACAAAGGTAGGTACTTGGTGTCAGATATAAGTGTTATACCTAACTAGGAATTCGGCGTAAAAGGTCAGTATTCGGTATTAATTCAATTGGTCGACCAACTATCTAATCTGTCATATTAATATGCATTTGATTACAAAAAAAAGAGAAGGTTCCATGTTCGACTGTATCTATTTTTTTTTATATGTGGTCTACCGACGATAGCGTTTTTATTTATTACTAGCTGTTGCCCGCGCTTCCGTCTGCGAAGAATAGGGGTATAAAAAGTAGCCTTTGACCTATTCTTAGATCTACCAAATATGTATAGACAAAAAAAACATAAAAATCGCTCAAGCCGTTTCGGAGGAAAGAAAGAAAGAAAGAAGAAAAGATTGTACTGTGATGTCAAAGATCAAGTGTAGGACTCCTAAACTGTAAATGATTATGTACTTAGCTATATATAAGTATGCGTTTGGGTTGTCCAGAATCATTATAACGGTCTACATACGTTCCACTGCAGGGCACAGGCCTCCTCTCAGAATGAAAGGGCTTGAGATTCTTCTCTTTTTTTTTTCTTGGGGCTGCCCAGAATAAACTATTTTGCTTTTATTTAACGAACGGTGTTAGTAGGCATGATGAGATTCAAAATTTCTGACAGTCCGATCAGTTGAGCAGCTTAATGTTTTTGATATAAGCAGATCAGAAAAGACAGAATATAAACTTGTATCGAATATATTCATATTTACATTCGAACCATTATTCCGGGCGGAGATAGTATAATGAGTATTGTGTTTGATTTGTTAGTTGTTTAAATACGTTCCTTTAATCAAAGTAGCATTGTAAGCTCGCAATACATGCGAGGAAGCTTTCAATTTATTCAAACAAACATAGTGATAGCTCTCTATCGCCAACGTTCACGGTGCTCTAGTTATCGATATACCTGAGTCAATAAAAGTAGCGGGATTGAGTTGCAGCAGGATACATTCTCCAGGGAACTGAATTTAAAGTTCACTACAATGAAAAATAGAGAACAACGGTTGCTCACACGTCTCGTTGTACGTTTATAGGTCATTTCATGTATCTCCAAGGAAATAAAATACTAACATTTTTATTATAAGATATAGTCCTTCAATTCCAACTTGTTTACATTGCTCCAATAACAAATTCCAGGTAAATTACTATAACGATCACTATAGACCAGTCATTTATATAGTTTATTAAAATCGCAAACTAACAACTTAGTTTTGGTTTTTAAATATATTGTTAGGACCACTACCAGTAATGGACATATTCATGTTTGCAACTTCGGAAGACCAATGCCAACCTCATAATAACAATCCTCACTGATTTATGAACACGAACCAGTTCAAACTACTAGGTAGAGCCAGACGCCTGAAATATAGCGGACATACTTGTTAAAGATTGTGGAAGTGTTCTAATAAGAGATTTATCGAAGTTTCCACAGAATAGGAATAGAGAAGATTGTTTTTACGAACTGACTCAGACAACGCATAGCCTTAACCATTGGAGCTAAAGACTTAAAAGTGAATTGAATTCCCTTCTACGTTTTTCTTGTCTTTAAACTTAAAATTAGTATTTCTCTCGGTTTTGGGGTCGAAAGTTGATAAAATAATCACTATATTAGAAAAATAGTAGCTATTAAGTACCTACCTACAAAATTTTGAAAAACGTTATTTTGGTAACTATTGCACCAAGAAAGTTGCTTCTAGTCTCTACTTGTACTTTAAAAACAATTGATGTTTTATTAAAACGCATAGCTTAGGTTATGTATGAAAAAAAAACGATTAAAAAATTACGCAATTTTTCTAATGCTACGAGGTTAGCACAGGTCTTTCGAAGTTGCAAACTTGAATATACACCGCTGGTAGCGATCCTATCAAATACTCGTATATTAAAAAATCAGAACAGTAGTTCTGTATTGTTAGAGCTAAGTATAGCTGTTAGTTTACGATTTTAACGGTTTATAGTTTACTGTTTGACTGACCCATTAATTCATGCCACGAAAGCAAATATGCAATCTCAGCGAAATATACATCTTGGTTAATAAAGGTGGATAAATTGTCACTCGGGAATTCCTACCTTAATTAATTCATGAGAACAATATCGTAGCATCGGATGGCTTTTGTCCAATCACCTGTTAACACCAATTATGCCAGCTCTGTTTTGAATTTCATGGCACCGCACCGCGGAGCATCTTTGAATAGACGGAAATAAATAGCAATTCGTTTGACAAACCCGCTTAAAATTTTAAATTCAAAGTCGTCAGTTATTCACAATAATTACGCTGTTCATTACTGGATTGGTGTCTTTAAATGCTGAACCACAAAGCAGTTGAAACCTAGATTGATCGATTTAATTTAATTGCTTAACATTTACGCATGGGTGCATCGAAGTGTGACTTCATTAGCATCGCATTTGGGTTAATTGGTTCCATTTAAGTATTATCTATTAAAGCTATAGTCTATTTAAATTAAATCACTAGATTAATGATAATTTTTGAATTTGAAGAAAAAAATACGCGAGGCATGAAAATGAATCCACAAAATCTTACACTCACGTGAGTTAAGAAAATTATATGTAGTAGGTAGTAGCCTGAAAATCTGCAATCAAGTTTGAGTCGCGCCGCAGCAGTATGTCTCTTGGTTTATGTAAATTGTGAAGGCACGCTGCCACGCGGCTATTTGCTTTGTTGCCGCATTGTTAGGACACTCAAAAGATTATGAATCACGATCCCCATGAATACAAGGTGGAAAGCCGCCATTATACTGTGAACAAAAAAGAGGTGAGAGTACTATATCAATTTGTCATGACAGCTATTTCACGGTATTAATAATTTAATAACAGATATTAATATTAAGTTACATTTACATCATACCTCTTTATGCCATTACTATAGTCTTACATTATTATAACTTTTATAGTTTCCGTTAATTTACTACTAGAAAATTTGTGACTCCCAAAAATCTCTATTTTTTTGACGTAGATTTATTTGAGGTTTTTCATTGATTGCTACCTCTCATGTAACTTTCTTCATATTTATATAAATTATATGAAGCAACAATTTTATATTTGAGTACCTACCTATAACAATTATGTATAAAGCCTCGACTTTTCGCTATTTAACAGGTTTCCTGTCTCATGAGGCACATGCGCCTCTTGTGTGACTTTACTGGTACGTCCATGAGGCACATGCGCCTCATGATTCTATGAGCGTTTAATGTCATTGAAGTACTAAGGGGACGTGTCGAAAGAACGCCGCGCACTGCTTCGGGACAGGGAATCTGTTAACTTGCAGAACATGCAGTATATTTGGTATACCTAAATTTGGACAGGCATGTGTATTGGTTATTTAAGATCACAACCATTTTGTAGCAAATGAAATACGTTTAGGTTTAAGTTAATGGCGGGTTTTCAGAAAAAAATGTACCCGTTTTGCTTTAATTATCCTTAATTTTCCATACAAAATTTATTAGTCAGTTTTGTGACGATCCATACAACATGTATGGTTAACTGCGTCACAAAACTGACAATTAAAAAAAATTTAAATAAAAAATAGAACCGCCTTCAAAAACACCGAAAAAATATTATATAAAAATTTAACCGACTATAATGAGCATTATAATATCTTTCTACTAATCTGTTTGAAGTCGGGCCTCAGCACGAGCTAGCAGGAGTAATAGACGCCCAATAGATAGTAGGTATCTATCTATGTAGGTAAGTTAAATTACTACTATAAAGCTTGAGGTCCCAGGTTCGGTCCCCGCGTTGGGGCAGATATTTGTATGAAAAACACGAATGTTTGTCTTGGGTGTTTAATATGTATTTAAGTATGTATCTATCTATATAAGTATATTTATCCGTTGCCTAGTACCCATAACACAAGCTTTGCTTACTTTGAGACTAAGTCGATTGGTGTGAATTGTCCCGGGATATTTATTTATTAATTTAATTACTAGGTCCACTCCTGCTGTCTCGAGCTGAGGCCCGACTTCAAACAGATTATTAGAAAGATATTATAATGCTCATTATAGTCGGTTAAATATTTTTTCGGTGTTTTTGAAGGCGGTTCTATTTTTTATTTAAAATTTTTTATTTTTGGCTTTTTAGTTGCTTTGGTATAAAAAAGATGCGTAGGCGTAGCCAGTAGACGAAGCCCGGCTTCTGTTTCCGATCTGAGGATCGCAAGGTAACTAACGAACCTAAGCAGGTTAAACGTGGGATGGTTTGAAGGTATTTTTTTATTGCAGGGGGGCTCCGCTCCCCGAGCCAACTCTCTGGTAGCAAGCCTACCACTTCCAATCTGAGGGATACGAGATACTAACGAACCTAAGCAGGTTAAGCAAGGAATGGTTTGAAGGTTTTTTTTGCGGGGGGCTCTGTCCCCCGAGCCCCCCGTTCCGGTATCAAAGCTTCTATTACCACTCTGAGGGACGCAAGATAACTGACGAATCTAACCAAATGAAACGGTAGATGGTTTAACAGATTTTTTACTGCGGGTTGTCTCTGCCCCCGAGCCCCCCCCCCCCCCTCCAATAGCGGGGCTTTTATTTTCACCCTGAGGGACGCAAGGCAGCTAACTAACCTAACCAGGTTAAACGGGAAGTTGTTTAAAGGTTTTTTTTTTATTACGGGAGCTCCGCCCCCAAGCCCCTCTACCGGGACCGAGGTTTCTATTACCACTTTGAGGGATACGAGATAACTAACAAACCTAACCAGGTTAAACGGGATGTGGTTTGAGGGTATTTCTTATTGCGGGGGGCTCCGCCCCCCGAGCCCCCTTTCCATTAGCGAGGCTTCTATTACCACTCTGAGGGACGCAAGATAACTGACGAATCTAACCACGTTAAACGGGAGGTAGTTTGTCTGTATTTTTTATTGCGGGGGGCTCCGGGGGGAGCCCCCCTCCAAGAACGCGGCTGCCAATTCCACTTTGAGGGACGCAATGTAGCTAACTAACCTTAACCAGGTTAAACGGGGGGTGGTTTCAAAGGATTTTTTTATTACGAGGGGCTCCGCCCCCTAAGCTCCTCTACCGGTACCGAGGCTTCTATTTCCACTCTGAGGAATGCAAGATAACTGACGAATATAACCAGGTTAAATCGGAGGTGGTTTATCAGAAAAAAAAAAAGAAAGAAAGAAAAAATATTTATTCGTGACATAATCTTAAATTAACAGGTGAATGAACGGTAACAGATACAACATTATCACGAAATGGTCCCAACTCAGCATGATGTCGGCTATGCAGCTGACGCTGGTCTTTCATTGGAACCATATCATCAGTATTTTTATAGCGGGGGGCCGCTTTGAGGGATCCAAGGTAGCTAACTAACCTAACCAGGATAAACGAAAGATGGTTTAAAGGTTTTTTTTATTACGGGGGGGGGGCTCGGCCCCCCGAGCCCCCTTTCCAGTAGCGATGCTTCTATTTCCACTCTGAGGGACGCAAGATAACTGACGAATCTAACCAGGTTAAACGGGAGGTGGTGTAAGAATATTTTTTATTGCGGGGGGCTCCGCCCCCCAAGCCCCCCCCCCCCCCTCGAAGAGCGGGACTTCAATTTCCACTCTGAGTGACGTAAGATACTAGAGAACTAATGAACCTAACCAGGTTAAACAGGGGGTGGATTGAAGGTGTTTTATATTACGGGGGGCTCCGCCCCCCGAGCCCCCCTTCCAGTACCAAGGCTTCAATTTTAACTCTGAGAGACGCAAGATAACTAACGAATCTGGTAAGGTTAAACGGGAGGCGGTTTGACGGTATTTTTTTTAGCGGGGGGCTCCGCCCCCCGAGCCCCCCCTCTATTCCGCTTTAACCAGCGCAAGGTAACTAACAAACCTAACCAGGTTAAACGGGAGCTGGTTTGTAGGTATTTTTATTGCCCCCTTTTCTTTGTAGGTGCCATACCTACTTATAGTTTAGGTGAATGACTTACACAACTCATAGGACTGCTTTGGCCAATTAATATTGTAGGTAATCCGATGTTCTTGTTATCAATAAAGAACGAACAAATATGCTTTAGGACTTTCAACAGTATGCCAAACATTCTTGGCCAGAAATTTTTAGAACAATCAACATTATGCGATACAACAGGCACTCTTTGCTGACTGTACTTTTTGACCCTGGTTACCAAAGTACTCTTCAAGACGAATCAAATGAGCTCAAACTCGATGGGGTTATGTCGTTTTATTACGGAGTTCTTATGGTCACCTTCTAACTCCATCTTCAGATCCTAGTTACCATCTAGGATCAAAGTACTCGTCAAGACAAATCAAATGAGCCCAAACTCAATGCGGTCGTATCGCTTTATTACAGAGTTTCTTGGCCATCTTTCAGCTTCATCATCAGATCAGCTCCATGTCATAATAATATTGCATCGTCATCCAATTTACATATGCCTGCAAAATTTCAGCTCAATTAGAAACCGGTTAAAATTTAACTTGCAAGATTTGACCCGTTGAGGAGTTCCGTTGGCCATCTACAGTCTTCTTCAGCAGGTCCAGTTTACCAAATGATACTTTCTGAATGCAAATACTTCACTTGATGCTAAAAATGCTAAAATCACCATAAGTTTGCCTGTAAAATTTGAAGGTTGCCCTCGATTTCTCTAGGATCCCATGATCAGATCTTGACTTGGTGCCAATGGGACCACCTCAGAAATATATTCTTTCAAACAAAAAAAGAATTTTGAAAATCGGTTCACAATTGAGGGAGTAATCGCGTAACAAACACAAAAAAAAAAAAAAAACACACAGACGAATTGAGAACCTCCTCTTTTTTTTTGAAGTCGGTTAAAAAGTGGGACACTTTTTTATTGCTTAAATCGATAGTGCTTGTGATTCTGAGTAGAAATAACCCAAAATTTGTTAGGTTTTTAAAAAAAGTACATGGTACACTTTTTTCTGAAAATGCCCTAATATATTTTTAATATTAAAACAACGGAAATGCTGAACAAAAGGTTCAATCGCAAACGCCACGTGATTTTCAAATTCACATACCATATAAATTCGTATTCCCAAACCCTTCAGTTTACATGGCATTTTTTTAAATATTTATCAACTCTCAATAATTTTGTCTGTGTGTATTCATCGCCACAGTAGCGTAAATGCACGTAAAAAATTTATTGCATTCTGACTGGCGTTGAAAACTAATTACAGTTCTGTTCCTTGTTATTGGAAAGGCAATAAACCACTGATAACACTCACTATGTATACCTAAGCCATAAAAGTGCCTTTAGTAGTTTCTGTACCAACAAGAGTTTTCGTTTATGTGGTCTTTGCAATCCTCCATAAATCTCTATAATATTGTACGAAAGGAAAGTAAGGCCACTGGACCAAAATCATAAGAGATAATGTGCAGACAGCCCAAAACGACTTTTACGGGGCCGACCTAGAACACGTCACAAGATACACATACAAATGTTTGTCTATTCTTCTCTTCTTTTCTTTTTTTTTTTAATTTAATTTTTGCCAGAAGGACCGGGTTGAAAACCAGCGCTGGAAATTGTCATTCTCTCCAGCAAATGCTGAGCCCGGTACCTATTGTCAAGCGTAGCTATTAGTTTTTAAGTTGTTTTTCTTATTAATATTATTTTTTGTAATATACATTGGCAATAAAGTTTTTATTATTATTTTTATTTGTTTTCAACTTTCTGTTATCTCTCCTATAAAGGCAAGGAGGTAAATTATTGCACGGGCCTAAGCCAAGTGCTTTTGAATTTATATCCAACTAACTAAAAATTTTAACTTTAAATATGTACTTAATTTTATATTGATAGGAACTTGCGTACTATACGGCATGTGTTTAAGATGACTGCTTTTTGTAAGAGAGTGTATGTGAATGGTTGTATGTTGAGCGCCCGGAGGCTTGCATGGAGTGTTGTCGGTATAACACCTGTTGTGGAGAGTATGATAGGAATTGTTTTTACGGTGCGGACTCGCCACTGTGTTTTAATTTCTATGGAGAGGTCAGTGTATTTAGCTATTTTTCCGTGTGAGTGTTTTGTAGGTTATGTGTGTTGCAGATGGCAATATCAATTAAATATACTAACTTTTCTTTCTTGTTTAATACAGTGATGTCTGGTCTATTGCAGTGAATCGTTTTATCGGTCATAATGGTTCGGTCCCAATATATCTTGTAATCGTTGTTTTCTAGAACTGTCTGAGGCTTGTATTTGTAGTAAGGGACTTTGTCTGTAATGAGTTTGAACTGGAATGCTAGGTACTGGTGGACTATGGCTGCTACTTGGTCATGTCTATGTTTGTAGTCAGTCTGTGCTATGGAGCGGCAAGCGCCCGTGATGTGTTGGATGGTTTCGGGGCTAGCGTGACAGTGTCGGCAGTGATCTGATCCAGGTCTGCGGATAATATACTTTTGGTAGTTTTTTGTGTTAATCACTTGATCTTGGATAGCCATTAAGAAAGCTTCCGTTTCCGGGAAGAGTTCACCACGACGCAGCCATGCGTTTGACGCTACGTTGTCGACATGTGGTTGCTGCAGGTCTTTGTAGTGTCTTCCGTGTAGAGACTTAAGCTGCCATGCGTTGACTTTCTCTTTTGGGTCTATAATGTGCTCGTTTCGTTGTTTGTTTGTGTCGTGTAGGTTAAGAGGGGTGAGTCGTGTGTCGGCGTGTGTGACTGCTGAGTGTAAGACTGAATCGTGTGTTTTTCTATAAAAGAACTGTCTTAGGTTTGTAATCTGTTTGTTGTGTAAGTTAATGATATCTATTAGGCCTCTGCCACCTTGGCTTCGCGGTAAAGTCAATCGCTGTACACATGATCTTGGGTGGTATTTACGGTGTGAAGTCATTAGCTTGCTGATTGTGCATTGTAGTTTTTGGAGGTCAGTTTTCGACCAGTTTATTATGCCGAAGCTGTAGGTGAGAACCGGTATTGCGTAAGTGTTGACAGCTTTGATCAGATTGCGAGAATTTAATTGTGACCTAAGAATAGCATCGAGTCGGTGTTTGAACTTTATAATTAAATCTGTTTTAGTTTCTGCCTGATATATTTGCTGTGATTGTTGGAATCCTAGATATTTGTATGGAGTGTCTTCGTCTAGTGATAAGATGAGGTCGCCATTGTCAAGCGCATAGTCGTTCTGCACAACAGCTCCCTGCTGGACAGACAGCGTTTTGCACTTGTCAATGCCAAATTCCATGCATATGTCGTTGGAAAATGTTTGCGTAATGTCTGCGAGTTGATGTAGGGACTCCGTGTCTGTACTGTATAGTTTTATATCATCCATGTACATGAGATGTGCCAGCCTGGTGCGAGTTTGGTCTTGTGATATTGGAAATCCGTTGACATGTCGATTCAGTAGATTTGAGAGAGGGTTAAGAGCGAGGCAAAACCAAAGAGGACTCAATGCATCGAATTGGAATATGCCCCGCTTAATAAATATATCTGCAGTTTGTAGTGGCGTTGGAGAGTCAACTAACTTAAGTTTAGTTTTCCAGTGTTGCATTGCATCTTTCAAAAAGGTAATTATTGTTGGGTTAATTTTATAATGGTGTAAAATGTGTATAAGCCAGCTGTGGAGCACGGAGTCAAACGCCTTACGGTAGTCTATGTACATAGTGGTGATGTCTTGCTTATGTTTTATCCGCTGATTTCATGGCAACAGAGTCTATGATGACTTGTTCTTTGCACCCTTGACTGCTCTTGCGACAACCTTTCTGTTCTTCTGCTAGCAAATTGTGTGCTGTAACGTGTTGGTAAATGAGTTTTGTGAGACAAGACGTGAGTATTTTGTAAATTGTTTGCAGACAGGTTATCGGTCGGTATTTAGCGGGATTTAGTCGGTCGCTATCTTTTGGTAGCATGTAAGTGATGCCTTGAGTGATAAATTCAGGCATGGTGCTTGGTGAGTGTATGAAGTTGTTAATGTGTCTATGCAGCGTAGGGTGTAGTGAAGTAAGTTTCTTGTACCAGAAGTTGTGTATGTGATCAGTACCTGGTGCTTTCCAATTATGTGTTTTTTTAATAACTCGTATAAATGTGTCTATCGGTATGTATTCGAACTGCATCAGTGGTACGTCGTTCAGTAACTGTTCATCGGCATAAATCCATTCAGCAGTTTTATTATGTTCTATTGGGTTGCCCCATATATTTGACCAAAATTGATGAAGATTTTCTGCGTCAGGCCTGTCAGTTTGCGGGGCGTTGTGTGTGTGTGTTGTGTGTCCATCGTGAGTTGCCTATAAAATTGTTTTTCGTTGTTACTGAATTGTGTGTTTTGTTTCTTTCTGCGTGTACAATTTAAGTATCTATTGAGTCTTGCCGTAGCTGTATATAGTTTTTGTTTCAGAGTATCAAGAAATTGTTCGTCTGTTGTATTGGGTTCCTCGGTTGAGAGTGCTGTTGATGCCTCTTTTTTATGTCTTTGACACGCGTAGTTAGTCGCACACCCCTAAAGCCCTGAATATAGTGTGTTAACATACCAATATCCTTCCACAAATTACTTATTTTAGTTTCTAGTCTCTTTTGACAAGGTGGTCTGCTATCGTTTCTTTGTTGTGGGGATGGATTTGTGTCCTTGAATTTTGTGCCATTACAGATCGCAGTGGTGTATATATTAAAGTTTGTGTCACTTTATAACTGTCCTCCTCGGATATGTATTTGGGTAGTATGTTTGTGTTGATGTAGTTGATAATGTAACTTATTTTTTTTGACGTTTTTTTGTTTTGGTATGTATGGTCTTTGTGTTGGGTCAGTGCTTTTGAATCGTTGTAATGTAATTTGAAATGTTTTTGATGTATTTTGGGCAAATTTGTCGTCTGCGTCAGGTGGTTCAGTAATTCCTGATAAATTCGTGTTATGGTTTCCAGGTTCTGTTTGTGTGTTTTCAATTGCAGGGTTATGTTCGTGGTCATCGTCCTCTAGGTCGTTAGTTTGAGTAACAGTGGGAATGTTTTGTGTATCAAGCAGTTGTTTTACCTCACCTTTAATTTTTTGTAGTTGTTGATCTGATAAGCGGTTGTTTGCTATAATTGAACGTCTTTGGTCAGCAATTCTTTGTTCTGAAAAATTTGACAGTTCTGTAAATTGTTCTGTTATGTGTTTGTGTAACTGTCTGCGGTACGCTGTAGTATTAGACTCTAAATTAGTGATTTTATAATAAGCTCTCATGATAGCTTCGTTCATTTCGTCAGTCCATATCATTCGGGTTCGTGATTGGGAGTTATTTGACGTCTGTGACTGTTGTATAATGTTTGTGTGTGAGTGAGAGAGTTGTAAAACTACTTCATCTCTTATGTTGTCTTAAATGTCTTTCGGTAGCATCTTGTTTCTTATAATAGCCCGTCGTTGATCGCCAATTCTTTGTTTTGATACTTTCATTTCTGGGAAATTATCGTTAAACTGTGTGTATAGAGTGTCGAGGTAGCCGTTCGTTTTTGATTCTAATTCGGTGATTAAAAGGTAGGTGCGCCAGATGAACTTGTTCATTTCAATAGTCCACTTTTTTCGCGCGCGAGGATTGCCCGTAGCGGGTCCAGGGTTTATGGCGTTTGCCTCCTGGACAACATCTACTGACATTGAGGAAAAAGATGTTGCATCCGAAAATGTTAGGGTGTCAAAGGGGTGCGGTGATGAGCTGGGTGATTCGAAAATGCTGTGGGTCGATGAGATTGATGATGATGGTCGTGAAATGATATCGGCTGCATGCGTTGACCGAGTTGATTTAGGTTGCGGTACGTTGCTCCCCCCCGAATACGCGGAGCGGCTCGAGCTGCGCGTGATACGGCGCTCGGGGCGGGATTCTCCAGCATCGTCTCCTCTGCTGGTACCTGCCTGGGGTAGTATACTTCTCTTTTGTTCCGCTTCCATACTTACAACGTTACTAGTGCTCCGTTAGCCATTGGTAAGTATATAGCTAAATATACAGCTGCCAATGTCCGCCCCTCATTACACTCACTTTTACAGATTTAGATCTATACGATAACATAAAGATAACACGGCGAATGCTGCAAAAGTAAACAAAGGTTTAACAAAGGTGGATTTAGTAAAGATATTCCATTTATTGGATAAGGGGATAAGTTTATCTTTAATTAACTTTACGTTAGTTGGTTTACCTGATCATGATACTCCATAGTACATTTAATAATGTAGGTACAATAGCAGTTGAAGTCATAAAGAACTAAAATTTGAAATTTTCTACAGTGAAAAATAGCGTCGCATTGAAACCACATTATGAGATTGCGTACGTTTGCTCTTTTGCGGTCCATTATACACAGCGTAAAAAAAAAATTTGTCTCTCTTTTATTTTTTATTTTATTAAGTATTATGAGAGGGAGAAAAACGAGCAAGCAGGTCATAAGACGGAAAATGATCAGATCACCACCACTAAAAGAGAGTCACTGATCTGTTGCCGGCCTTTTTTTGGGAGGGGGAGGGGAGATGTATTGGGCCACCGGCGCTCTCACTGACCGTACGTAACGCAGCAGGAGTACTGCTGCTCAGCTTCACATTGGTGTTCTGTGAGAGGGTGGTACTGCCACGGACGAGCCGGCCCATTCGTGATGCAGCGGCTATAGCTACAACATGGCTCTACCACTACATGGACATAAAATAAGAGACTCAGAGTCAGCTAACTTAAGATTTATTTGAATGGGCCGAAAGTTGGGCAGGCGCCCCACACGCTGATGTGGACTTGACTAAAAAATATTGGCTCTAGACCCTTAATTTTGCCATGTCCACAGGAGAGATGCGAACATAAAAATGTTATTGACCCAGTTATTATGTGATTGAATTTGAACATCCATATCATAGCAGTAGCTCGAACCAACTGCAGTACATACCTAATTACGTCAGATAGATTAGATACATTATTTTGTAGATTTTTTTTTATTATCGTGAGATGGAAGCAAGCAGCTGATGGAAAATGATCACCACCGCCCATAAATATCAACAACTCAAAGAGAGTCGCCAATCTGTTGCCGGTCTTTAAAGTAAGTAAAAAACCCTTTTCTTGTAAGTGTAAATTATTATCAATTAATAAATAATTATACATATTATGCTAGATATTGATTATAGTATTTTATGCAACGGTTGTATAAGTGAGGTCTTAAAAGGCGAGTGACGTGAGTTGCGATACGAGCGAATGCGAGTATCGCAATGGAAGACGGCACGAGCCGTTAAGACCAAATTATACACCGTTGCATACAATATTTTTTCTACGACTCAACTCTACTGTACTGTACTGTACCCTAATGTAGGGTACAGTCGGGTACAGTAGGGTAAAATAGGGTACAGTAGAGTACAGTCGGGTACAGTAGGGTAAAATAGGGTACAGTAGTACTGTACCCTATTTTACCCTACTGTACCCGACTGTACCCGTCTGTACCCGACTGTACCTTACTGTACCCGACTGTACCCGACTGCACCCTACTGTACCCTATTTTACCCTACTGTACCCGACTGTACCCGACTGTACCCTACTGTACCCTATTTTACCCTACTGTACCCGACTGTACTCTACTGTACCCTATTTATATCCTACTGTACCCTATTTTACCCTACTCTACCCGACTGTACTCTACTCTACTCAACTCAGCAGGTCTAAACTGGGCTTTAGTGTTGAGTGTACCCTACATTTAATATTATGTGGCAGCTAGGTGTATCGTAATAACGACATTACGACACAAGTGCTGTTATGGCGAATAGACTTTCTGAAGTCATATTATCTATGTTCTTATATATTTGTTCGCGACCATGTAAAAAACAGATAAAAGTACAGGAGTAGGAAATAGTATTTTATGCAACGGTTGTATAAGTGAGGTCTTAAAAGGCGAGTGACGTGAGTTGCGATACGAGCGAATGCGAGTATCGCAATGGAAGACGGCACGAGCCGTTAAGACCAAATTATACACCGTTGCATAGAATATTTTTTCTACGACTCGACTGTACTGTACTGTACTGTACCCTACTGTAGGGTACAGTCGGGTACAGTAGAGTAAAATGGGGTACAGTCGGGTACAGTAGGGTACAGTCTGGTGAAATAGGGTACAGTAGGGTACAGTCGGGTAAAATGGGGTACATTCGGGTACAGTAGGGTACAGTCGGGTGAAATAGGGTACAGTAGGGACAGTCGGGTACAGTAGGGTAAAATAGGATACAGTTGGGTACAGTCGGGTACAGTAGGGTAAAATAGGGTACAGTAGGGTACAGTTGGGTACAGTAGGGTAAAATAGGGTACAGTAGGGTACAGTAGGGTACAGTCGGGTACAGTAGAGTAAAATAGGGTACAGTCGGGTACAGTAGGGTAAAATAGGGTACAGTAGGGTACAGTCGGGTACAGTAGGGTAAAATAGGGTACAGTAGGGTATAATAGGGTACAGTAGGGTACAGTCGGGTACAGTAGGGTTAAATACCCTATTTTACCCTACTGTACCCTACTGTACCCTACTGTACCCGACTGTAACCTACTGTGCCCGACTGTACCCTACTGTACCCTATTTTACCCTACTGTACCCAACTGTACCCTACTGTACCCGACTGTACCCTACTGTACCCTATTTTACCCTACTGTACCCTATTTTACCCTACTGTACCCGACTGTACCCTACTGTACCCTATTTTACCCTACTGTACCCGACTGTACCCTACTCTACTCAACTCTGCAGGTCTAAACTGGGTTTTAGTGTTGAGTGTACCCTACATTTAATATTATGTGGCAGCTAGGTGTATCGTAATAACGACATTACGACACAAGTGCTGTTATGGCGAATAGATTAAGTATAGACTTTCTGAAGTCATATTATCTATGTTCTTATATATTTGTTCGCGACCATGTAAGAAACAGATAAAAGTACAGGAGCAGGAAAAATATTTAACCTTAACCTTACACACTTTTTAAATAAAAGTATCGTTAAACAATGACCTGATGCATTTTAAACACAGATTCCACTATACTACCTGACTACAAAATGATGTTATGTAAATAAAAGGTCTATGGAGTTACAAAGCGTGTTTTACGTCTCTGTTTCTTCTGTTTACTTTATAATTCGTAGCGCTTTATAGATTTTTATTCACTTAAGCTTATTAAAAGAGATTTAAATATTTCACGTTTCACCTCGTCCCGTGCGCCCAAGAACCAATTAAGTGAATAATAATTTTAACGAAGCGGTTTTGCGGCCCATCATGACTTACCTAAAAGGAAAATATTTCGAACTAGCTGTTACCCGCAACTTCATTTGCGTCCCGTGGGAACTTTGCACTTTCCCGTGATAAAAAAAAGTCTATAATATTAATCCGGAATAATGTAGCTTTCTATTTGTTAAAAAATTTTAAGGATCGGCTCGGTGGTTCCAGTAATTACCCACTGGTCTTTGATACAAACAAATACACAAACAAACACATATTACCTCTACTATATTATCTACAATTGAGTATATATATACTCTACAGAGATATTTCATAACTTGGTCGTCTGCTTAAGCGACTGTTAAATTATACTTTATTCGTTTTTAAGTGCAATACGGCGTGAGAAATATAAATATGATAATAAATCGTTCCTGTTTCCTTTACGACTGTAAAAGTGAGTGTAATATAATGAAACGGCAAACACAATTAATGGCTGAGATTTCTGAGTGAAAGCAGACAGTTGAAGACTTAGTCTAAATTAAGTAAGGTTTATACAGAAGTCGTTTATTTGTCTTAACAAATACAATCTATAAAAGGATTTGATGATTTCAATAAACATTATGTTTCTAGGTATATATAATTTTTATGTGAACTGTAACTTGACGATTTTCTCTCTAAACTTTTGATAGTTCTTTTAGAACCTCTTCAAAGACACGTTTTCTTTGGTCTATAATTTTGAATAGAAGCACTTTACCATCTTCATTTTATAAGCACAATGATATAAGTATGAAGCCTGGAATTAAAGGTTTGCCGATATGTTTTAAGTCCAGTCTGTAGGCAATCTAAAATACTACCGCATAGTTATGTTCAAATTTGTAGAGATGCTATCGAAGTAACAGAAACGCAAGCATGGAGGCAATGATAAATATTTTTAAATTAGGATTGAAAGTTAAGCTGCATCTAGATATTTTAATTAACCTAGACATGACTTAGGCGTTAGGCAAGACAGTAGAAATTTACGCATCGGACTTTCTTTTTATTTTATGTTCTTTATTTTACAGACCAAATATTTTACCTATATGAAGATAACTGTTTTCTTTTTTAAAAAGCGAAGTAAATTAAAAATAGGTAGGTATTTAAGTAAAAAATCAGACGTGTTTTTGAAGACAGGTCTTAGTAACACTCTCGAAAACTTTATATCCTAACTGGTTCGTAACAGTGGATTTACCATGACGGAAAAATAAAAACCGGCCAAGTGAGAGTCGGACTTGCGCTCGAAGGGTTCCGTGCCACTATAAAATCGGTAATAAAATCATGTCTGTTGTATGGGAGCCCCCTTAAATATTTATAATATTCTGTTTTTTAGGGTTCCGTAGTCAACTAGGAACCCTTATAGTTTCGCCATGTCTGTCCGTCTGTCTGTCTGACTGTCTGTCTGTCTGTCCGTCCGCGGCTAAGCTCAGAGACTGTTAGTACTAGAAAGCTGTAATTTGGCATGAATATAATATATCAGTCACGCCGACAAAGTGGTTTAATAAAAAAAACTAAAAAAAATTTTTTTAGAGTACCTGGCTCCCATAGTGGGGGTGATTTTTTTTCTCGACTAACCCTATAGTGTGGGGTATCATTGGATAGGTATTTGAAAATAAATAGGGGTTTGCTGAAACCATTTTTTGATAAAGTGAATATTTTCGGAGATATTCACTCCGAAAGTTCAAAATAATGTGCCCCCCTTCTAACTTTTGAAAAGCACGTTTATAAATATGAAAAAATCACGTAAGTTAAACTTAATAAAAGCTTTCTAGGAAAATTATTTTCAACTTAATCAGTTGAGCAGTTTAAAGTTTTTGTATAAAATATATTTCTAAACTAAGATTGTAATTTAACCGCCACTGCAAGCTGTAGGTTTTGATTCCCTTGCAAGTGTCAAAAATTTGCGTTTGTATAAAAAATATTTCTAAACTAAGATTGTAATTTAACCGCCACTGCCAGCTGTAGGTTTTGATTCCCTACCGAGTGTCAAAAATTTGCGGTATAAATAGATTGGTTACTGATATAGACAGACAGACAAAAAAATTTAGGTTTTTCGCAATTTTTCCTTTATCTTTGCTATAATATAAGACCTTGCTTCGTCCAAACTTCAAGACTCTGAGTTCACGAGAAGTACCCTGTAGGTTTTGATTCCCTTGCGAGTGTAGAAAATTTGCGGCATAAATACTTAAATACATTGATTACTGATATAGACAGACAGACAAAAAAAATATGTTTTTCGCAATTTTTCCTTTATCTGTGCTATAAGACCTTGCTTCGTTCCAAATTTCAAGATTCTGAGTTCACGTGAAGTACCCTGTAGGTTTTGATTCCCTTGCGAGTGTCGAAAATTTGCGGTATAAATAGATTGGTTACTGATATAGACAGACAGATAAAAAAAAATATGGTTTTCGCAATTTTTCCTTTATCTGTGCTATAATACGTTGCTTCGTACCAAATTTCAAGATTCTGAGTTCACGGGAAGTACCCTGTAGGTTTTGATTCCCTTGCGAGTTTTGAAAATTTGCGGAAATTTGCGGCATTAACGGCTGTATCTTTTGATTGCGTTGGCTTAAAAGTTTGATTTTTTCATACCTCCACGCGTTCCTGAGAAAAAGGGTCTTGACAGACGGACGGACGGACGGACGGATAACAAAGTGATCCTATAAGGGTTACGTTTTTTCCTTTTGAGGTACGGAATCCTAAAAATAATAGGCTATACAGTGCGAATTTAGAAAAATGATTACTTATGCATCTTAATGATACCTACATACTTAATGTGTGTCTGCAAAATTTCAAGAATTTAGCTTCAACAGTTTATGCTGGGTGTTTTCTGTAAGTCAGTACGGTACTCCATTATAGACACAATAGATTAGGCAACACTTAATTATAATCTTATTAACGTCGATGACTCGTATAAAGAGACGAGTGCTATCGAGCCGAGTTGCCAACAAAAGTATTATTGCTCATTGTCACTCGTTACACAGAACTCTTCGCTAGTAAAGTTCCTGCCTAATTCCGTTGGAAGTTTATTCCTTTACGTTTCGAGTAATTACGATTTTAACGGCATTCAGCGTCGCACGGAATTAGATGCCATGGCAACAAGTTAAATACTACGTTCCGCCATTCGAATCAAGAACAGCTAATTGATTGATTTCTAAGGGATAATTAATAATTTAAAGTCGGTGGAGAAGTATGTTTGCTCCAAGGGTAACTAAAGGGTATAATGAGACTTGAAATTCATGTACATACCTAATACATAGGTACACCCGCACGATTTCTTGCTACGGAATTCACTAACCTGCCGGTGAGGTCAAGGACACTATTGAAAAATCTAAATTTTCCTAGCAGCATATTTTGCGATTATGTATTGTAATTGTTTGATAACAAATAAGTAACAAATTCATAATCCACTTTGTCCGCGTTTGCCAAGTGTAAACACAAACAATTCTGCGTCCAAAATAACAATCAGATTTATAGACAGCTTTGGTATCGCATATACCTACCTACTGCATTTAGTTGACTATTGCTAAACAGGATCGGCGGACTGCAGGACGCTGCTGGCAGCTTGCCATTCACTTAAAGAGTTCCGGCCCATTCTCTTTGCAACTGCATATACGACTACGTGTTCGTACTAACACCTATCTTCATGCAATTTTTGACCGAACATTCTGGGTAGAGACCGACGATCTATCTTTTCTCTTCTAATATTCTAAAAGCGAAAATTTGTATTTGTGTATGGATGTTTTTTACTTTTTTAACCGACTTCAAAAAAAGGAGGAGGTTCTCAATTCGGTTGTATGTTCTTTTTTTTTTTTTTTTTTTTTTTTTTTTTGTCGTGTGTTACCTCAGAACTCCGTCATTTATGAACCGATTTGGAAAATTTTTTCGTTGTTTGAAAGCACATGCTTCAAGGTTGGTCCCGTTGTTACCAAAATCCAGTTCTGATGATGGGATCCATGAGGAATTGAAGAAACTCCTCAAAAATTCAAGAGAAACTTATAGCGATTAGAGTATTTTCGGTGGCAAGTCGAGCATTTGCATTATCAAATCAAAAGTATCATGGAACTCTGTAATAAAACGACATAACCCCGTCGAGCATTAAAAATAGAATTTTCAACATAACCTTATATCGAAGTCAAACTGATGATTTTATCCTACGCATCTATTTTATACAGAAACAACTAAAAAGCAAAAAATAAAAAATTTTAAATAAAAAATAAAACCTCCTTCAAAAAACATTCAAAAACCATGAAATAATAATTGAACTGAACCGACTACAATAAGCATGAAAATATCTTTCTTCTAATCTGTTTTAAGTCGGTGCCTCAGCTCGAGCCAGCAGGAGTGGACCTAGTAATCTAACTTACCTACATACCTTACTATCTATAGGGCTTCTACACTCCTGCAAGCTCGTGCTGAGGCACCGACTTAAAACAGATTAGAAGAAAGATATTTTCATGCTTATTGTAGTCGGTTCAGTTCAATTAATATTTCATGGTTTTTGAATGTTTTTTGAAGGAGGTTTTATTTTTTATTTAAAATTTTTTATCACGCTATAACAGTTTGACGGATTCTATTGAAATTTGACACACAGATAGTTAACATTATAGAATACATTTTATCCCGGAAAATTGCATAGTTCTCGCGGGAAAGCCATAAACAATTTCTTCGCAGAAGGAGTCACGGGCAACAGCTAGTAAGTAATATAAATTAAAGGAGCCATTTTCTGCCTAACTCTTACGTTCTTGCTGCAAACGATTTTCTTAATTTTTATCTCTAATAAGTTGCAGCAAGAACAATAGTTTACACATTGTAATATTAGAATGTGAATGTGACATATGAATTGTATTGTACAGCGTTACACTTTGTAGTTAAAAGAGGGTCAAACACGTCAGGTAAGTTCTGAATACGAACTAACAACTAGTATGTAGTAGAAATTTCGTCTCACTAAGTAACAGTCTTAGTTAGCGCTTGTGTACTATGTTAGTCTGATAAGCGAAAACAATGATAGCATGTAACTGTTTTAGTCTTAGGAGAATAATACTTTTGATTACATACTCCCAATACCCATAAATGTAACTTGATTACTTGCCATTTGGAATTACTGGAACTAGGTACAACACGAACATAATATTAAGTTTGATCAAAATCTACAATATTAAAATATCGGTGAGTGTACTTGTATGTACATTATTGGGCAAAATTAATAAAAGTTATCACCGACAGATATTTAATATGCAGATCCCCATATTTATAAAAACATATTGATTTAACCACCATGACCTGTCCAGTGCAATGCCTGCTCGTTTGCCTTGCGAATGACGCGAGTACCTACGGATTCTGCAAATATGTAAATAAAGGAACGGCCCAATGTATTTTTTTTACTTGAGGTCTTTACTGAATTTTATTTGTTTACATTATGATGATAGAACTAGTAGATAGTGACTGAATAGATCAATTCGTTTCTCCAAATGAAAAATACAATACATTGTAAACACAATGCAAAACTTCTTTTTCTTTCTATCCCGCGATTTGATGCACCCATTAAGTTTCCAAACAGTTTAACTAAATACTAAGTAGTATAGTTTTATCTTGTAAGGATTGGAAATCCCACCTACGCCGTGTCTTAACGGTTCGCTATATTCACTCGAGAAATTTCACGTACCTGCAGCCGTTAGATTCTACCCTAAGCGCCAAATCGGCTAAATGTCCAATCCTCACCCCACTTAAAAATGAGTTACCTGTAGTTTATCTGCACTACAACTTCTGGCACTTTTGTTTTGGCGAGGCACACCGCTCGCCTACACTCGTGTCATGTTACGTTCCTGAAAACTCATATCCAAAAAAAAAACAAACGAATACCTACTTACATCACATACATTTGTAAACATTTCATACGACCGTCGTGATCGCGGCGTGATGCTTGTTATATTATTTGGCAAGTCGGAAAAAGCGCGTTACCATCTCTGTAAGTAAATTTAAAAGTTGATGAAGAACAACAAAAAGTCTGCTTTGTTTTGTGTTCCTATTCATAATGAGTGTGATGTTATGCTATTACGAGGTTACCTACTCGCATTAAGAATGTGCTGACCATTATTGTATAATGTTGGACAATAAACTACAGAGTTAACGGCATTTTACCGGAAGCCACAAGTCAATTTCCTCCGTGATTAGGGAGCGGCTAGTGGTTCAAATATATTACGAAAATTGCATAGTAAAACTAAGGGTTGAACAGATCCGTGGTAGATGAAAAAGCCAAAATGTCTCCAGTTATTTTAGTGATTTCAACAGGATTGAATAATTGAAGCAATAGTTGCTTGAAATATTATAATATAATAGATGGACTAGTGCGATTTCTTAGTTCACAATATGATCATTTGAGTGATTTTAGGGTGGCGCTAAAATGTTTGGACCATGTTAACTGCTTATAGCCAACCATGCAAAACGAGTGAGTATCTGGAAAATTTTCCGTTGTGAACCAAATTACTTCTGCAACTGTATGACTGTCGCACTACGTAGTGTCATATACAATTTTTAACTACCATTGTTAAGGGGTCCAACTTTTTAAGTGCACCTTTTAATCGTACAATTTTACAAATAGGTACAGGTTCTACCTATTTGAAGCGATTCTCTTTAACAACTTCCATAAGACCCAGTTTCATTGACACTAGTGTACATATCTAAAGAAAACACTTCTCTTAGACTATCATGTTCCACGCGAACATTAAACATTCAGTTTCGTATTTTAACGTATTACAGCCTCATAGCGACTAATGATGCAAACGCAAACATCAAACACGATTTACTTCTCAAATTTCCTGACAATCTACAACCGAATTAAATAGTTAGTACCTAGTTGAGAAGATACACGGCTTCTCGAGAACTCATTACTTAGATTAAGTTCTAAAAATTTTTTTTGTATTTTCAGTACTTAAGAAGGAGTTATCACTTTGATAATTTTAAAAATGCTTCGGCTCATACGAAAAATGTTACAACATTTGTGCTCACATTATTTCTTTGACGCCGTGATAACAAATTCTGATTTCCTTTTAAGCCTTTATACATTAATCCACGATTTTGATCAGGCCTTTGCGTTTTCTTTCCCTGCCTTCATTTGAAGTTGCGATTCAAATTAAACCCGCAAATTACCGAGCTCTTTCTGTAAGTAATAGGTAGGAAACAGCAGTCTCGATATTAACCAGTTTTTATGTAGTATTAATAACTAAAAGTTGATTAATAACTGCGAGTATGAACTAGTTATAATCATAAGTGCGTGCATTGTAAAAAAAACACACTACGCCAACAAGAGAAGTTGCCGTCAATGCGTGCCACAGGGGAAATAACATACGGGAACTCGATCTCAGAAAATTATCTTCGGCAGCCACGACGCTGTAACAACACTCATGAGATTGTTATCTTGTATTCAAAATAAATATAATAAGCAGGACGCAAACACGTTATATTATTTAACGCAAATATTAAACGGCGTGTAGGTATGTACATAACAGGGGCGGAACGGGCGGTCTAATAACGCTTTTAAGATACCCTACGTTGTTGGCACTGTTTTACAAAATTAAAATCATTCTTGATTTTCCATCATATTCATTAATTATGTATCTCATATGGGTACAATAGCTTTTGCCCGCGGCTTTTCTCCCGTTGAAAAATTCAAAGTAGGCTAGTTCCTTATGCTGTGGGAATTTCGAAAAATCTCAATGATGTAAAAATATAAGCTGACAGCCAATCTTTGCTTGTTGGCAAAGCACCGAAGAAACTTTACATTGAAATGCTAGTTTTATATACTGTAGTCGAACACTGCGCTATTAAATTGGTCCTTCTGTACTTCATCAAAATGAACATGAATTCAATGAATTGCGAAGTTTTTCCGTGTGCCGGGATGTAGGGTATAGAGATAAAAGTGAGTAACGAATATTCAATCACTTTCCGATTCACAAGCAAAACCCGAATGCTGTCGAATTTTTAGCCGAATAGGAGTTAGTTTAAAATAAAATGTGGACTACAAATAAAAATGTTTTAAATGTATACATGACGAAATATAACTAACTCTGTTTACAGTTTTTTTTATTTTGTCCCATTAAATTACATAAAAAAAAGTTAAAACTTTTCTTCTTGTACCTACTTTTAGTCTAAGATAATTGGATATAAATAATGTATAAGCGTCATTATATTAATATGTTTTTATAAAACAAAGTTAATGATGTGTATCTGACACACGTCGTAATAACAAAACAGTATTTATCTTTTATCAACGCTAACAAAAAATAAATACTTAAGTAATATACCTACATCTAACCGCATGTTATATTTTATACATGAGATGGTCACATGGTAGTAGAATTTAAACCTAAAATAGTTATTTGTGCAACAAGAGAGCAAAGTTTGTTTTTACTGCGAGTGTTGATTTTGAATCGCGAGTAAGCGAAGGATTCTATAGTTAAAACACGAGCGCGAGCGAGTGATTCTAAGTTAGAATCCTGAGTGCGCGAGAGATTGAAATACACGAGATGCAAACAATCTTTGGTCTCGTGTGACACAAACAACTTTTCACCTCAGCAGCGAGAACATAATAATTATTAAAGGTATATGTACGTCGTCTTTTTGTCTTTATTGTGGCTTTCAACATTGAGTAAATACCTACTCCATATTGTAAATAACAATACACTCTCCGAAAAAGTGTTTGCACCCTTTGCTAGTCTATTTTGCTATTTTTCGCGAGACTTTTCAGGCAAGAAACTTAACTCTGCTTTTTGTATTACCCCCTAAATTTTTCTGGTGTTTAATTGTTGACTTCGTCACTGGACTCACTCATATCATATTTAAATATTTATTAAGTAATTACTTATTATTTATTCTTATAATTTCCAAATTGCCTTCTTAGATATCGAACTCTAGATAGCGAAACAGGAGAAGAAAATAATTAAAATTTGAATCCCGCTATTTTTTAAAGATGCGTTCCGATACTGCTCCCGCTGTATTTATCACGATGTTCAAGATTGTTAAAATTATAATAATTATATAGATACATGTTAAACTTGGTAGTTTTTCTACAACATTTTTACTATTTTGATTATAAACCCGCGTGACGTGTGACTCCGGGAGCCCGAAACATGTCGAGTTACACTCCTTTTAAGACTTGAGTGATCCGATTATTTTTACTATGAGTGAGTCTCACGGTAGTTTCATGCTTAACCAGGTCGTCGCTCCATTTTGTTGGAGGCCTACCTACACTGCGTCTTCCGGTCCGTGGACGCCACTCGAGTACCTATTTGCCCCATCGGCTATCAGTTCTACTAGCGATGTGCCCTGCCCACTGCCACTTGAGTCTGGCGATTCTTCGAGCTATGTGTGTGTGTGTGGTGACTTTAGTTCTTACGCGGATTTCATCATTTCTAATGCGATCCCGCAGCAAAACTCCAAGCATAGCCCTCGCCATCGCCCTCTGAGTGGTTTTAAGCTTTCTTATGAAGCCCATCGTTAGCGGCCACGTGTCAGTGTCATAAGTCATTCATCACTGGTAACAAACACTGGTCAAAGACTTTTAACTTGAGATATTGCGGTATATTGGATGACAAGATATTGCGGAGCTTTCCGAACGCTGCCCCTAAATCGTCGATTTATCTCTTTCTCGAAGTTGAACCTACCTAATTGAATTGTATGCCCCACGTCGATATACTTAGTTGTCATCATCTTCGAGCAAAGTGTGTCTGATTACGACGGGAGTTGGTACAACACTGGCGTTCGATATGATCTTCGTCTTGTCCTTGTTCAATTTAAGATCACCACGCTCAGAGCCCTTTCGAGGTCGGCGAGCATCGCACTTAGGTCTTCCAAGGTAGCATACATTATTGTCTCTACCTCTTCGTTGAAGTGTGCCGAAATCGGAGCGTAAACCTGTCAATCGTTTGGTCAATCTTAGTAAAAGATACGCTACCCTGTTCGCTATACTCACGATCTTCACGATGTTATTGGATTGCGATGGACTTATAGATGATAAACCCGAAACTACCCAGGGACTGTTGGTCGCCCTCCTGGAAATAGAGCCAGTTACCGGACTTCAGGATTATCGTGTCCTCCCCCTCTCTTCGGACTTCTGTTAACCCTATTATTCCCCATCGTAACCTGCTAAGTTTTTCCTCCAGTTCCACTATCCTGTTATCAGTCCGCAGTGTACGGCAGTTGTATTTTGCCAGGGTCTGGGATCATCGGTAGTGGTAGCTAGATCGCCTCCGGAGACTCTTAGCACCCCCTGCCCCGCCGTTACCTAGGCCGCTAACATGGCCTGGAATAGCGGGGCAGCCGGGAACTAGGGGTCGTTTTTTAGTTGGACTAGCCATTAGTGAGTTATTGCCATTAGTCGCCACGCTTGTCAGGCAGGTTTTCGACCGCAGTGGGATACTGAAAGATATCGGGACACTGTTGCCCGTCCTCCGGTATTATTGGCCGCAGTGTTAGGACTACACCGGGTCCAAAAAAAATTGTAAAATAAAAAATCAATACTTTAGCGGGGTTTGAAACCCGTACCTTCTATTTGATAAGCAATTGAACTACCACTGAGCTAAATTTGTTAATGAGCTGTCAGTGCTGTCATGCACAAAGTTTAAAGTACTGACGTAGTTGACACCAAATTGACGCTAACTTTTGCTTAACTCTAAAGGAGCTTTTACAATAGTCTGCAAGTAAATATTCAATTACTTTGTATGAAACCTAAAAAAAAAAATTTATTTCCGAGTATCATAAAACTGATTTACAGGGTAACTACTGTGTCGAAGTTAAAGCAAATGTATAAAAACACCCTGTATAAGAAAATAATCCAATTATTAAAAAGTACAACAATTAATTATAATTATTAATGTTTTATTGTTTTTTTTTTAATTACCTAATTATTATTTTTTACAAATTTTTATTTCATTTTATTTTGTGTTTTTTTTTATGACATTTTTATATGAATTGTTTGATTATTTCATTTTGACTGGACTACATAGTACCTACATATAATATTTATCGCTGCATAATTAATATAATTGCTAATAATGTTATTTATAAAACCCATGATATTTTGTACGCCATGTGGCAAAACATACAAGGTTCTAATTTTAAGTTTCGATCTATAATTGTACCTATGTTTCACAAATAAATGATTATGATTATGGTACAATAATTAAATTTAAAACCTTAACAGACGAATTACAATTTTAAGGTTAAGTACTTATTATTATTATTTTTTTAATCAGTGCAAAAAATTTTGTCATGTGATTCAGTATCGTTAATAGATCACGATTATCTGTTCGAGATTTTTTTTTTACATTTTATAATTTGGGTTGTTCACAGTTCATAGTAATTCATTGGTCGAGTTACTACGAAAAACAAAAAAAATTAAGTAATAAATATTATAATGAAAAATACTGACATTTGTTATTTTAACTATACTGAATCACATATTAAAATTTGTGCACTTATTAAAAAATTACCCTGTAGAATTTGAAATCGAACTTAGAATCGATTTGATCTTATAACTCGCTCCTTTCGTATCGAAATGAAAGTGACAGATCAAACTAAGTTTTTTTTTCCTTTATGGCAATATACAAGTTCGGAAAGAACACACGATTGTGCCAATGACAAAGAAAACTGAAGTTCAAATCTTTCGTATTCAGTGAGTAGACCTGCCTGTTTGAGGTGCTGAGGTGAAAAAATATTTTTATTTATATTCGGTAGCGTTTCCGTGAAATATTAGCAGCACGCAAGTCTGATTTCTATCCAATAATTGTACGTACGAACTTTTAGATTCACCTAATATGATTCGATCTGTAGAAAACAACATTCAACAATAAGTTTAGCCGTAAATGTCAAAATAAATGAAAACAACACGACAGAAGGCTAACAATGAAAACAACAGCAGACTCGTGGAAATATTTTTCTTGATCTATTTCAAATTGTTCGGAAAACAAATGAATACAGATTCTCCGTACTTTTAAATTACATCGTCATATTTCAAAAATCTGGTTCAAGTGTCGATTTCAACGGTAACTCAATTAAGATTCCCTGAGAGTTTGGAGCATGCTTACGGTGCTTACCTAAGGCCGTAATTAGCTTAGAGCTTTATTGGCGATTCGCCAACTTTCAGATATAGGTAGGTATAACTAATTGTGAAAGAAGTAGACTGGTCGTTAATTACGTTACGTTGTGTTTTAGGCTAGAATCAGTTCCACTATTGCTTCTATTGCTTTTCGCTGCCCCATATTCTTATATTATCACATTTCAAACTTCAAAATAACTATGAATGACAAGATAGATAAGTAGAACTTACACAACTTCGCCTAGAACTTTATTCTTCTTGCTGGGACTTGCATTGAATGAAACTATCCTCCGTCCTAGATTATTAACTGTTCGTTTACTTAAGAGGTTGTTTGGCTGCAGAATGCGCTCTTGGTTCAAGTATTCAACCACGATATGTTACCTATATAGATTGTTTGGATTCAGTCGTTTTGTTGTTAATTTACTAGTTAATAGTTTCTTCCACTAGATAGTTTATCAAGAACGTCAATTAAATCACTCATAGCATTAAAACATTCAATTTTTATGGAGCCACATTTGGAAACTTTTACCTCTTAGGAAGTTGTCTAGAATATTTTTTCCGTGTCAAATTTCTTTTCGTAATCGTAACAAACAAGTTTTAAGGCTGACTCTACTGCATTATTTACTTTAATGGGGAGATTGCCGTCACTTTTCCCATACAGGCAGACCATAAAAAGTGATACTGTATGTTAGTATCCGAAACTCAAGGGGATCTCGACTAATATTTTTCGCTTTAAAGAGGTTTTATTTTCTTGTGGTTATTTTCTGGTGGTGTTTTCTTCAGTGCTTTTAGAATTACTTAAGGTTCCAGTAAAAGTAATTTAACTGGCTAATTATGTTTTGCATACAAATCGGAAACAAGCGTCCTCTAAACTTATTGTTAGCCTTAAGTTTTATGATAATGTACCGTAATAGATTTTTTACCTTCATCAAATTAAAATCAAAGGAATCAAACAATACATAAATCAAGCAGTTTCGAAACAGTGTTGTTGTGCTTCGCATGAAAGTAGAATATTTAAAACAGCAAATTTTAGTAGGTAATTAAGTGTTCGGGTCATATATTTACAAGAGAAATTACGGTTGACTTGTAATTTGGTACATGAATAGAATATTTTATTAAAAACATTTGAACATTCATTTGATCAACCATCAAAATTATTAAAGTATTTAAAGCACTAAGTAAACACTCGTGGATACGCACATACTTGATTATACTCTTCATGAAACAGCGCTTCGATAGACATAATTTAGATCAACATAATTTATTCAAAATTACCAGAATCAGTGCAGTGAAATTCAGCTCTCCTTATCCTACTTGTGAATGAAATGAGACGCAGTATTTACCTGATCAATGAGGTGTTTAATTATATTCTGTTGGGGAATAATTTGATACGTGTAATGACGCCAAATATCCTGCACGAATAATCAACCTCGCCGCAAACATGCCCAGGCCAAAAGAATAAATAATATTAGAAGCGAAACCCTGACAACTGTCCCACTGTGCGTGAGAAGGTATATACACTTTTGCCCGACCACGACTTAGAACAGATGACAAAACTGAATAGCGCTCCATGTTGGAACCTTGTCGTTACAAATATTATGTTGACATTCAATACATCTGCTGTACAGATCCTTGTGGAGTTGATTGTGAAAAAATTTAATCCTGGTATGCTATTCAATTCCCATGACTGTACGCGTGACCGGCGTGGCGTTGTGGTAAGCATTTTCTCTGTTCATTACGTGTGCTCCTAATTAACCAAAGGGTGGTGAATGTCTCTGGCGCGCAATGAACAGAGAAGACTATTGATACTACACAACTGTAAACATACTTATAAATAAATAATAATAAATAAATAAATAAATATCACGGGACAATTCACACCAATTGACCTAGTCCCAAACTAAGCAAAGCTAAGGGTACTAGACAACGGCACAAACATTCGGCAGACTCGAGCACAAACATTCGCATTTTTCACACAAATATCTACCTCGATCGGGAATCGAACCCGGTACCTCAAGCTTCGTAGTCAGGTTCTCTAACCACTAGGATATCCGGTCGTTTGAATGACAATATTTAGCGTTGTAACGTGTCACGCACGTGATGCGCCAGTTTTGACCCTGCATCACGTGCAGTTCTGAAGAAACCAGGTTCCTAATGACTACTACTACTCCTACGTGAGAAACGTAGGAGTTCCGCTTCTAATAGTTTTTACTCTAACGCCCAAACTGAGACGTAAGCCACTGCGGGAAGGGTTAATTAAATGTATGTACCCTAATAACACTTAAATCTCTCTGGGAAGTTGGTAGTGTGACATCCCTTGTACAATTTATGTACTTACTTGAGTATGCATAATTGTATGTAGTAATATGGCTTATGAAGCTTATAACCTGTACGAGTACTAATTTGTATCGGGAACACTTTGGTAAACAATTTGGGCCATAAAATTCAGTTCTGCGGGATGTCAACTGTCTGACAGAGCTTTATTGAAAATTGAAAACTTGTTACGTGTTCATAAATGAATTTTGATTAAGTGCTTTATTAACATGTTGAGCAGGTAAAACAGAAAATTCACATTAATCCCACTACTATTGCAAATGCGAATGTTTGATAAGATAATTTATTCGAATCACTTCGATTCTTTAATTTCATTTGCGATCATTTCACTTGCCACAGCAACGTTTGCCAAAAAATATATAGAAGCGGAATCCCGAAATAGCAGTTTCGGGATTTTTGAAATGCCACTTTATAGAATGCAGTAGGTTAGGTTAGGTAAGTTTAATTAATAACAGTTCTAAACAAAATACTGTTTCAGAAATTACTTTATGATAAATAAATGAAAATTATGGAAATCGACCGAGAAACGAGTTTGTTACTCCTTCAAGCTAAAACGGCTGGATGGATTTGGATGAAATTTAATATTTAGGTAGGTAGCTAAACGTCTGGATACATAGGATACTTTTTATACCACTATTCCCACGGAATTTGTGTGAAATTCTAAAGTCTTAATCGCTATGTGTAGAGACGTGAAATTTTGCACGGGTGTTCGTCATACAGCGTACACGAATACCACGTTGTAATGTTAGAGAATTGCCGTATTTGAGAATTTAGTAAAATCCTCATTTAGTATAGATGGGCAAGTGTGGCTTAGAAATTTATCTTCCCGATATTTCTAATTCGTCTTTTATACTTATGTTTCAAAGGCGTTTGCGTTACGTCGTAAAACTGTTTGTATTATTCAGTGTCAATTAATATGAAACAATTTTTAAGGTCGAAAGCGTTTATAATGAAAGGCCTTAGCTTGCTTCATTTACCAGACCACGGTAATTCCGAATCCTTCAAGTTTAATTGCTGGGCTCCAAACCAAGAAATGCTGTTCACCCAAGAACACGAATAGTCGTTAGAAACTAAATGTTCAGATGGATGCCCATGAGATCAAGTGTATTCCCTCTACCGTCTTTGTTTTAGTGTAATTATATTTGTTGCTGTCTAAGATAGTTCCATAATAACATGTTCCGTTAACGAAGAAAAGATATAACAAAAACGCGTAAACGAACAACGCAACGCGAAGAACATCTTTTGTATTAGAGTATTACATTAATACTACGCATTTTCCTACACCGTTTCTTTAGCATTGGCAGAACAGAGTTATAATTAGTCCGTGTTACTTGGAACTTTCGGATGTCCTAATTAGCAAACAAGAAACGATTACGGAACGAATTTCGTTCAAGGAAAGTTTAAATAGTTCATTTAAAGTTGGTTGCTTTCATGTTATAGTGAAAGAGGTAATTTCAGTTGTGGAAAAATAGGCAGAATTTGATTTAAAAAAAAAACTTTTACTAAGTATAGGGAGACCGGGGCAAAGCCGTAGGTATAGCTAAGGATTTTGATACTGTAGTTCATTAATTTTAAAACATAAACGTGTCAAATAATTATTTTTATTTAGTGAATTTCATCAGGAAAACAATGCAATAAAAAAAATTACGATAATTGTAACATTAAACAATATTAACAACAAAAATGCGAAACTCTACGTTTTCCGGATTACCAAAATACCTGTACAAAAGCGTATACTATACACGATTTTTCCCCGGAAGTTATAGGGTAACCAGGCATCTCCTACACATGATGTTATTCAACCCCTCTGCGTTGTAGCTGTTACAGCCGTCATAAACCCAAGTCTTGCAGCCGATACATTCCAACCAGCTTTCATCTACGTGACTATAGTTCCGTTTTCTTCGATTTTAATAGCTTTTTCATATCTTCAATATCCTGTTCTTGTTTGTTAAATAGATGTTCTTTTAAGCAAGTAAAACTCATTTAATTGTTTTGCATCGTTTGCTGGACAAAGTCGTACTATACGATTATACCCCGTACGGTAGTGCCCCGAACAATTCAAGTACCTACGAAGCTGTTCTCATTACTAACTGATACGCATACGAACTTACTTGGCATTTATATTATTATAAGCAAGTACTTACACATACTTTAATATAATTAATATGAAACTTACATCATCACAAGTTCACTTCTGCAATTACTACTTGAATTCGTTAAAAAATAACATCCAGACTGCAGTAAAACAATTATTTAAAGTAGGCCCATTTACATTATACAACTTTCTTGTACAAGAAACGACAATTATTGCATACAATCCTTGCCTTTCAAAAATTGTATTCAATAATTGAACCATAGTGTTTACACATGAGCAATTATCAAATACTTGCATACAATTATTGAATGCAATCATTGCCTGGAAATAATTGCTACCCTGCTTTGTTTACATTCATGACATTATTGCACGGAAATAATTGCATGCAAGTATTGACAAGTCTAAACAAATAGTGACAATAAATGACGTATTGCTGCAATTATTGCATTTATTTGCCACCGCAAATTTTCATTCAAAATTGAACGTTGGTTGTGTTTGTGATTTTTAATAATTTTCTGTAGTGAGTTGCGAATATGAGCAAAAACGTGTTTTGGTTCTTCGGATATGATAAAATTTATAGAAATATACAGAAATCACGAATGTTTGTGGGACACGGAAAACATTCATTATAAAAATCGAGAGACCCGCGATGCTGCACTAAAATAATTTTCCATCGAATTTGGGTTTGAAGATTTAGGTCCCAAAGAAATTATCAACAAAATTAAGAACATATTTAAGAACACAGTATCACGCTGCCGCTGAAAAGAAGAAGGTGAAAAATTCGATGGGTACAGGATCCGGAAGTAAAGATGTTTATAAACCAAAACTTGCCTGGTACAATTTGATTGATTAATTTTTAAACACCCATTTACATTATGCAGCAACAATGAACACACCTTCACGCACGGAATCCATCTTTGAAATAATAAATTGGACGGCAATTCTGGCATGCAATTAACTATTGTTCTCCGTTTACACCTGTGCCAGTATTGTATTTAAGTTGCGTTCAATATTCAAGAATATCACGTTAGGTTTAGACTGAGCAATGTTTTATTGCCTCAATTTTATTGTATGGAAAGTACAACAAAGTTGTATAATGTAAATGGGCCTTATGCAAGGCAAGTAGCTCCTATGGGCGGGCGCCGATGAGCGGCGTGCGCGCAGGAAATAACTATTGAATTGACGGAGATAAAGGCAGTGTACGGTTCTACCCCGGTATACGGTTTTGTACAGGCTTCCCCTACCTAGTGTAAGTATGTTAGGGAAGTGTCTATGAAATTAATAAAAGCTTATTTTTTGATTAAGAATCATCCGACTTTCACATATAGATTCGGCTGTCCAGGACTCTTATGTATAGCTAACGCCACGAGAGTCGAGGTCACGCACACAACACGTCGTATAGTGAGAGCGGGATTTTGACATTTATTCGTACCGATAGCAAGTTCAGCAGACTCAACAGTGACTGAAGATTGACTGAAAATTTCTTCAAACTATTTCGTTAAGAATAATTTAGGAAAACACATCTAGTTCAAACAAAACAGAAAATAAAATATTTTGATCTATTTTATTTAAATCAGATAAGCATATTTTTGCTATTTATAAAATAATTACCAATTTTTTTGTTACGAATATTTCTTATCAGTTTCAAATTGTTTTATGTAAGTATTTCAAAAATAGGTTATAAATATGAAAATAGAAAAATTATAATATGCATAGTATTGCGTAGGTATTTCATCATAAGATCCATTTTTATTCACTCATTCATTTCATTCATTCACTACTTTTTTTGGAATCAGTACTTTTTAGGGTTTCGTACCCAAAGGGTAAAAATGGGACCCTATTACTGAAGCTCCGCTGTCCGTCTGTCACCAGGCTGTATCTCAGGAACGGTGATAGCTAGACAATTGAAATTTTCACAGATGATGTATTTCGGTTGCCGCTATAACAACAAATACTAAAAACCAGAATAAAATAAATATTTAAGGGGGCTCCCATTCAACAAACGTGATTTTTTTGCTCGTTTTTGCTTGATATTGATAACGGCAACAGGTAGACGCTTGAAATATTCACAGAATATCTAGTTATATATTCACTTTAAAAATAAATGATTAAATTAAAATAAAACTAATATTTAAGGGGGGCTCCCATACAAAAACCAAGATTATTTTGCCGTTTTTATAGATAATGGTACGGAACCCTTCGTGCGCGAGTTCGACTCGCACTTGGCCGGTTTTTGTAGCTGTTTTTGTAGCACTCTCATGGCGTTACCTATACTAGTTGCGATCCTTCATTGGCTTTATTAGTTGAAGAGCCACCGCTAGAAGAACAAGACAGTAGGTATAAAATATTTCTTCTCTGTCGTATTTTCACATTTTCCGTGCTACATAAAATGCTAACAATGACAAATTGTTGCAGTTTTCGTAGTCACGCACCTTTACGTTATAAAAAGTATCTAAGTATACATAATACATATAGTCGAATACCTAATATTCAGGAAGTAACACCTGCTAATTTTCGAAGTCGGTTAAAAAGTTAGCGCCGAACGATCGTTAATCGAGGAACGTGACGACGCTGGCAAAGTTACACATTTTCACTTTGCGGGAGGGGATTACAACTAAGCGGAGTTTACAGCAAGCAAACTTGCGCGATTGCACACTTCATGCCGTCTTCACTCTCACTTTGTTTTCGGATATTAGAGCAGTACGCGTATGAAGTTATCATATTAGTTACGAACCGGTTTAGACAACCGGATAGCCTAGTTGTTATAGAGCCTGACTACGAAGCTTGAGGTCCCGGGTTCGATTCCCGGTCGGGGCAGATATTTGTGTGAAAAATACGAATGTTTGTACTCGAGTCTTGAATGTTTAATATGTATTCAAGTATTTATCTATCTAAATAAGTATGTTTATCCGTTTTCTAGTACCCATAGTACAAGCTTTGCTTAGTTTGGGACTAGGTGAATTGGTGTCAATTGTCCCACGACTATTATTATTATTATTAGGTATATCGTGTTTTAAAAATTACAGAGTAAATAAGTACACGAGTATTTTGTTTTAAAATGGATCCAAGGCCTTATTACCTCGAAACGCGATCGCATTCACCATTGCCTTCTGTCAAATGGTATTATCAAACCGCGTTAAGAAAGGGATTGAGCCCATATGTCATTTTTGAAGTAATAAAAAAAAAAAATTCATTTTAATGCATGAAATGACATTGTCAGTGGTAAAGTGTTTAGATAAATGAAATTGTTATTTAAGTACAATGAAGTTCTAAAGCATGGAAAAAACATCAAATATATTACTTAAATAAAATAAACATGTTGTAAATAATTGCTTAAAATGGCCATCAAAGTTTTCAGAAGAACCTTCGTGTTATCTTTTTCTTTACTGAAATATGTTAGTACATTGCAGATAATTTCTCGGGACCGACCGTTTAATACTTTACCACGATTTATATTTTATACATACGTATTTTTTGACAGCTAAGGCAATTTGATAACGTGAAAATGATGTGAATTAGTGACAGATTTGTCAGATAAGATTAATATTTTTTATAAAACAAATGACAACATTTACCGAGAATAGAGTCCAAAATGCAAAGCTTACTCTGTAAATCTATTAATTCTATTATCAATAAGTGTCTGCACTTATGAAGATATCAAAGATTGATTTATGATTATATTTAATCACTTATAAGTACTGTTGTGCTAACGGTACTCTCGAATACCTTTCTAAACGCGGTTTGAAAATATAGGATGAAGGTAGAAAAAGATGATGAATGCTATCGAGAGCGTCCGTGCATTAGGCAAAATAGCCTCAGTTATGTTACACAACTTTGTTGTTATTTACAAATATATTTTTGATATATAAAAATTTCGTGTCACAGTGTTTGCTATCGAACTCCTCCGACACGGCTTGACCAATTTTTATGATTTTTTTGTCTATAGATATTTGGTCGTAGGCTATTTTTTATACACCTACTCTTCGCAGATGGAGCCGCGGGCAACAGCTAATATATATGTATACAGGGTGGAAAGATCGAAAGCTTCACGGAGGGCAACTACCTTAAATATCTATGGAAAAGAGACCATTCCCTTATTTTTAAAAGCAAAAAATACTGCATTAATGTATTTTTGAAAAATAGCTTGTGTTCTTTGATCAATTATAACTGAAGATACACATTGCCGAACAAAATCCCCTTCAAAAAATGTACGAACTTTTTTATTTGTTTGCATAACAATTAAAATCATCACCTACACAGAAATTTGAACCTAGTCTTTACTGCATTACAGTCGAATTTCGGTTGACACTTGACTGCTAAACTTGACAATTTCACGCAACGTACTGAGAAAAAAGAAGGCCACTTTTTATCAAAGTGGCGCTCATTTGGCTCGGACATTTTCGGGCGCGCGACTGTGGATCTACAGTTATAATTCATCAAAGCTTGTGTTAGTCGTTTTCTTTCGATGTTTATGTACACTTATTTTTTTGTACAACTTTTTACCTTGAAATACTTAATGAAAAAAAAAAACTGAAAATCATATCTGTTTCATCTGCACATTTATTTATTCTTTTACTATGAAACGGGGCACTAAATATTTTTGATATCGTCTCACAATAAACGTATAGTCGGCCAAGTAAGTGCTTTACCAGTTTTTATGACAGTTCCTACATCAGAATAAAAAGCAATAAGGCTGATTGTCACATTGACTTGTAAGTGAAAAAAGACTTTGATGTTTTAAGATGTACAGCTGACATTAAGCCTTAGAGTGGTAAAGGAGTTTCTTGGCCGACTACACATAATATCAAGTTAGTGCATACAGTAAAATTACATAAAGTTTACCACAGACAGTTGGTTTGCCTTCATTTCATATTCAACTTTAACGACCTACAAATAAAGACAATATTAGAATACTGTTACCCACGTTTGCAGATTTTGTAATAGCTACTTTATTTGTATGGTGTTAAAGTTGGAAATTAAATAAAGGCAAGTCATCTGTCAGTGGTAAACTAAAAGTAAACGTATTGTACCTTACATTGACAGCATGAAATGTGTGAAAAGACGATACGACCCAACTATACATGGGAACTAGATGCCTATCAACATGCCAGCATATATAAGTCCAATTGCAGGGCACAGGCCTCCTCTGAGAGTGAAAGGGCTTGGGCCATAGTTCCCACGCGGACTCAGTGCGGATTAAGATCAGACGCCTATAAAACAAACTAATTGACAGAAAACGAATTTTATTCTAAACATTCGCGAATACCTACATACATAGAAAATGATTTAATATTTTTGCTCGTCAGTTTATGTACGCTATTTTTTATTTTATTCCGCTGAATATATTCACCAGTGCGCATTGGTATAACGGAAATATTAACCGGGCGCTTGCCTAGCGCGCTGTGTGCTGAACTCCAATAAAGTTCGGCATGGGAATGTAAGTTTTTCCATAGTATCTAATCACTGGCACGTTGTTGCGAGAGTTGCGCTGAATCATGTCGCCTGCTAGTGCGGTGTTTCCTTCCAGAGATCGATTAAAAATTTCGAATGAAAATGTTTTCACTTGTCTTCCTCAAATTATACTTAGGTAACCCTTTGACGGGAAAGACTGAAAAAAACCTCTATTCTAGCCTTATCGCAAATATTTAAGTAGTCCTAAAAATCCCTGTACAAAAAACTTCAAAAATATGATGTTACAGGCTGGTCTTTTTTGAGATTGTTGCTTTATAAAGGGTAACTTGAAAATTAGTATTTTGCTGTTTTTACGAGTAAGAGCAAACGATACGTGAGTGCGGTACCGTCATGAGTAGGTATATATTTGGCAGGAAGATGGGTACCTTTTCGTTTTTGTTGCAAACCAGATCCAATTTAAGTACAAGTTTTATTTGATGGAATAAAGTATGTTTTATATACATAACTGTACGCTAAATAAAAACCGGCCAAGTGCGTGTCAAACTCGCGCACGAAGGGTTCCGTACCATTATCTATAAAAATTCAAAATCTATGAGCATCCAGTCTTATCAGGCCCCTGCTCCTAAGCAAAATGTTGCGCAGTGTGGGATCATTGTAAATTGGTTTCTGATATAGACAAACAGACAAAAAAATTTATGCTTTTCGTAATTTTTCCTTTATTTGTGCTATAAGACCTTGCATCGTACCAAATTTCAAGATTCTGAATTCACGGGAATTACCCTGTAGGTTTTGATTCCCTTGCGACTCTTGCGAGTGTCGAAAATTTGCGGCATAAATGGCTGTATCTTTTGATTGCGTTGGCTTAGAAGTTTGATTTTTTCACAGTCCTAAGGAACAGTAGACTTGAGTATTTGATATAAATTTCAGCTTGATACCTCCACGCGTTCCTGAGAAAAAGAGTCTTGACAGACGGGAGGACGGACGGACGGACGGACAACAAAGTGATCCTATAAGGGTTCCGCTTTTTTCCTTTCGAGGTGCGGAACCCTAAAAAACAACAAGAAAACAATCCAATTTTAAATACGCCACTAAAACCACTTCCGTAGCACTACAGAATAAAAATAAAATTTAAAGCGCTGCATTATGGTTCCATCTGAAAGCGTTTTCTCGCAATGCAGAGTGTAATCGTTGCATTTTCTGTTCGCATAATTCCGTTAGTATTTTTCATAGCGCCCCTCACTACGCTACTATCGTATGTGCATAAATCATGCAACGAATACGAATTCACTAAGGCACGACAGTTGCCTGCTGCGCTAGTAGTGTTGGTTTGACACTTACTTTAGATTGCTTTACGTTCAGGTTGTTTTATCACGACAAAAACAAGCAGAATTCACTTGACTTCAGATTCGTTCATGCATTAATTTGTACTGAAGTTTGAAAGCTGAAAAATTATAGAAAATAATAGGATTATAGTATAATGAAGGATATCGCTAATAAAACAGGGATAGTTTTACCTTCGTACTTGTATTTTTTTTAATTATGTTGTCTCTTTATGTACGTATTAATAAATGGTATCTATACACATATACACCATTGATTGTCTCTTTATGTGTAAGTGGGCCAATCAACTTTTTTTGTTTTCTTCTATTTACTCCTTTACAAGTAACTCTGTAATCTCTGGTTAGTGAAACCATGATTTTGTAGTAACTAGATAAACTGTTTATCATAGTGCGTATGTGAAAACCAAAAAAAAATAAGTATTTTTATGAAAAAATCCGGTGACCCAGGGGACATACCACTATTTCCATACAAATTTCGGGGACATCATTGTCCCCTGGGTCACCAATGAAATAGAAGCTAAACAAAATAAAATAAATATGGCAATTATACCATTATTGACTACAAAAATCTAGCGTTTTGAAAAGTATACTTTAAATAAGGAAAAATAATTAGTTTTTTAATTATTTCGGTTTTCATAGAAAGTTGCAGAAAATCGTTGACAAAAAAAAGTTGATTGACCCAAATGTACTGAAAATAAATATTAATTATGAGCTTATTGAATGATTGACAGTACTTTTTAGGGTTCCGTAGCCAAATGGCAAAAAACAGAACCCTTATGGATTCGTCATGTCTGTCTGTCTGTCTGTCTGTCCGTCCGTATGTCACAGCCACTTTTTACCGAAACTATAAGAACTATGCTGTTGAAACTTGATAAGTAGATGTATTCTGTGAACTGCATAAAGATTTTCACACAAATTTTCAAACAATAAATTTTGGGGGTTCCCCATACATACTTAGAACTCAAACTCAAAAATATTTTTTTCATCAAACCCATACGTGTGGTGTATCTATGATAGGTCTTCAAAAATTATATTGCGGTTTCTAAAAAATGTTTGTAAAATGTGTGTCCCCCCCCCCCCTGTAACTTCTAAATAAGAGAAAGATAAACTAAAAAAAAAATTTGATGTACATTACCATGTAAATTTCCACCGAAAAATGGTTTAAGCGAGATCTAGTAAATAGTTTTTTTTAATATGTCATAAATCGTAAACCGCAATTTTTATAGATAACGGGTACGGAACCCTTCGTGCGCGAGTCCGACTCGCACTTGGCCGGTTTTTTTCTATTAAGAGGATACGATGCGCACCATTTCTCCATACAAACGTAGTCCCCGTTTCCTCCCTGGATAATGGCTAATAGCCAAATTTTTTTTACTGTGTAATCTGTATCACCACAACTATGCCCCTATGTTTCGTTTCTTTCCATATTTCAATAATTAATATAAGTAATATGAGCATTCAAAAAATTGACCAATTTCTATGTCATTTTCAGACACTCATCAGAATAGAATCCCTCATATAAACAAAAAAATGGAAAACATAGGGGCATAGCTAAATCTGTCCTCTAATTATTTTTGAAAAAAATAATTTATTGGTCCAGTTTTCAAGAAGAAAACAGGGGACTACGAAATGCTGTTTTGATCAATTTTACGTGCCTATTAACGGTCTGAGCTGCAGTTGTCCCGCTCTCGCTGTACTGACACGGAGGGGTTCGGGCGAGACAGCGACATTTCATTAAAATACCTATTTCTCAAAAGTCTCACAGCCATCGTATCCTCTTAATGATACCTAGTGATCGGAATTTTGGGAGCTAAACTTTAACAAAACTTGCCAAGCGGGCATAAAACAGTGTTTACAGACATGAAAATATTAATAAACTACTGAAAATCTGAGATTTCGATATAGAGTTAAATTGAACACTAATCTGCCAATAATATTCTTATTTTTCTTGGTTGTAAATTCTCCTTAATGTCAGCTTTACAAGTTTTGTTAAAGTTTAGCTCCCAAAATTCCGATCACGATATCTTTGTAAGAAGAGAACAGTCGACGCGTTTTATACAAGGCTTCCATATACCATATTAGCAAAATGACATAACATTGAGTAGAGCTAAAATTCATTGAAAAAGCTGGCAAAATTCGACTCTCCTGCATCTCCTTACTTGTAAACATGGCTACACAGAGCCAAGTTAGTCAAACATTTAAACAAAAACAAGTCGACCCAAATGTATATATTTATTTATATCTATTGGTTTATTTAGGGTGTTGCCCGACTGGGACTCTCTAATCAAGAGAGTTTGAATAATCACCAGTTCGGAACTTAAATGTTAAATGCTAACAGTCAGTCGTTAACGAATTTTATGAATGGTAGCCCGTGTTGCTAGCTTATTGCGAGTTCCAATATTCGCATTTGTCGCGGTTGCCTTCACTCAATCGCAGCCAGTAGTCATGCCGACGTCAAAGCTTTTAGGTAGGTATATTTGTGGCGTCTGGCGACTTAACCTACATGCGGTATCTTTATGGTATATTTAAAGAATGAATACATCTATGATGTGATTATTATTTTAAATTATGAACAAAAACAATATTTTACACGAAGTAACTATTAAGTAATCTTTACTGTGTCACAATTTAATGAAAGGTTTTTCCATAGAACGGTGAAAATATTGAGTGATCCTTATTTTGTTGTATATGCAAGAATTGCTCGTTTAATATAGGATAACTATACAGTTGGCGAAATATTATTAATCTAACTTTAATGGTCAGTAGTGGCCTTTTGATGTATTTGTGCCGATAATAATTTTCCTCTTCTAGCGACCTTAACACATACAGGAATATATAAAGTATAGAAAATAGTCACAAGTTCTAACGTATCTACCAGAGCTGTAAAGGTAGCAAAGTGGTCTGCGAGGGAAATCCACCCGATGGGATTACTTCATCTTCCTAACCTCGCTTAGACCATCTGTGGTGGTAATGGGCTTAGCTGGGCGACCAAACAAGTCAGAAACGCGGGCGAGGGATGTGTGCGGGGAACGTGTGTAAGGAACGCGAACAAGGAATGTGTGCGAGCCATAGCCCCTTCCGATTCTACCGCACCGCACCTGTCTAAAAAGAGTCCGCTACGCATTCTCATACAGCTCGGCCGAACGCAGTTTCACAGCTGCTTTGCTACGCATCCACTTCGCCATTCAGCTTCCTTGCACATCTTTGTTAGAAACGTTTACACTATCTTCGTCCCGGCATAAACATTATGGTGTCTCATAATTTTCAACCGTATAGCAGCTTCGTCTATAAAGGTCAGTTAAATAAATCATTGACTGAAGCACTGTTTTTGTAAATATTACAAAATACTAATAGCAAGAACCATAAATCAAATTATGTATGGTCTTGTCAATAGTTATAATAAGATCCCAAATCTACTTGAAAATCTATTAAATTCTTTTACTCACAAAAATACGTTTAATCAAAGTTCTGTTTGAATGTAACATAGCAAGATACGCGCGGGAAGCAAATGGACGTCGCTAAGGTTAAAGGTGAAAGTAGCACTGAGAGGGTAGACTACGTGACACATCGTCCGTAATGGGCGGAATCATGCCCGTCCATGATCGACAATGCGGCCCAGACGCGAGCTCGGGAATCCCTAATAATCCCGCGAAGAAGAAACGAATAAACCTAACCTGAAAATTACGAGTGGTGGGCCGCAGGGCCAAGGTCGCCAGCATTAACTTTTTACTCACTCATTAAGCAGCATTGCTTGCACTGTTGTATTCGAACGTGGATGGTAATATTACGGCTGTAGCCGGGTAGTTACTGAAATGTATATATTGCTTCTTCTTGCTTGTATAATTTCTATGTTGGTGACTATGGACAGCGGCGATCACTTACCGTCAGGTGACCCACTTACCCATTTTCCTCGATTGTTTCATAAAAAATATTAAACAGGTTCTCTTCCTCTTAGGGGGCTAATGTACTCTACAAACATTATTTATTCAATGAAATCAATATAAGCTGCGATATATATTTTGTTCCGGTTTAATAGAGGCATATTATTTATTATAATGCTTCAGGGAAATCTCATGTTAGCGAGTTACTTTCACGTTGTGCATACAATTATCAAATATGGGCAACAAGTAACAAGCAACCCAGGAACAACTTATGCACAAAGCCAAACAATGAAAACCGCTGTATAGGTGCAGTTGAGGGGCAGGATGAAATTTGAGGCATGATCTACTCCTGCTTTTCTAGTGCATACATAATATATGTAGGTGTATTGTGTACTCTCTCATCTCATAGTAAATAAGCGGGTGCGGTCAAAGTACGACCTAGAATGTCACTTATGTATATGACCTGAATTATCAGGTTGTACACTATGGTAATAATACAATATGGTAAAGCTGTGGTGGGCTACTGGTTTGACCTATTGCCTCTCAAGCAGAGGGTCGTAGGTTCGAGTCCGGGCTCGCACCTCTGAGATTTTTGGATTTTATGTTCGAAATTATATTTCAAATTGACCATGAGCTTTACGGTGAAGGAAAACATCGTGAGGAAACCTGCACAAAAGAAACTGAAAAGAAATTCAATGGTGTGTGTGAAGTTCCCAATCCACACTGGGCACGCGTAGGAACTACGGCCCAAGCCCTTTCATTCTGAGAGGAGGCCAGTGCCTCGCAGTGGGGCGTATATAGGCTGGGATAATGATGATGATGATGATGACATTATGACAATTACATGAGGTTTTCGTATTATCAAGTCGTGGATTATTGTCGTTCATTCTGGGTCGACAAATTCGGGGTCGTACACTAGCCGCACCCAAATATACGTTTTATAGTTGAAATGAAATGAAAATGAAATGAAAGAAGTTTATTTCACACACAAAACAAAACACATAAAATTACAAAAGAAAGAAGAAAAAAAAACATTAAAATGTGTGTGAAAAAGGTCCCGCCTCAGCATAAATGCGGACTCCTGAGGTGGAGCCAGCGCTGGTCTTCCGGCGGGACCCTAGTTATTGTCTGTGCAATTCATCTACGCAAGTAGGAAATTTGTTTACTGTTCTCGAAAAACCACTTATTGCTATTAATTTTGTCTCAATATGCACAAACGGTTAGTCAAGTACGCCGTCACTGGCAATTAATTGATTAGACAAATCACTCGTACATCCAATGTAAGTCTATTCGTGTAGGTTTTAGAGCGTAAGTATCTACAGTCGAACCATTTGATTTTTGACCTATCGTAGAACGTTTTCACAGTAAGCGTCATAATGATTTTCCTTGTTAAGCAATGAGATGTCACTGTGACATTTTCTGTGAAAAGGTTTCACAGTCAGTCACGATTCAGGTGTTTCAACTGTAAGTAGGTACAGTGCGATAAGTGTCGCATTAGTTTAAATGCTTTATCGTGCTATCCAAAAATATTGCCGGTTAATGTGGACATAACAGTTTTCTACTGTCATGATTATTTGCCAGCAAAATACATCAACGTAACAACGAAAAACATACACTGATACGTAATATTTAATAACATCTAAACTTAAAATTAACTTATATAAAAGTTTAAATTGTGTCCGCGTTCCATTTTCCCTTTGAGACCCATTCGGGCATTACTATAAATAAATGTTGCCCCAGACTGGTAAGTTCACAGACAGCGGTCCATTTTTGTAGAAAATACCGCATATTTTTTTTATTTAGGTAAAATTAACGGCTAACGTGGATAAGGCGGAGTTAAAAATTTGAAGAGTTTTTACTTTCATGACGCTAGAGGACACTAAAAATTTCATTTAATTTATTGTGATATGGTGACATGGCTTAATGTGATTGCACTTTATTGCCGTCACGTATACACGGTATACGTATCTCGGTAGATATAAAATTGGCAGTCGATGGCAGTCGATAGCTCTGCTAATGGGGAAGCGGCGACGTAACAAGCGCCGAACTCTTTAATAGACCGATAGATCAATGCCGGAGCATTGACACGACGATTAAATGAAGGGAGAAATGTGACCCAGTTAGCTTCCTCTCGGGAACAGTTATTTCGTTTAGACCGTCGATTTGAAGTAAGATTTGCACACGTATCACGTGAGTGGAGCGAACTAATCGCTCGCGCGAACGTTCAGTTCGACCTCAAAATGTAAGCCCATCAAGGGAGTATTATTGGATCGGAATGAGATTAGGAATGGAACTGACAGTTATTCATACATACGTAGCAATTTATATAAAATGAAGGGTGATTCAATCCTATTTAAATCGTCCTAATAATACATAACAGTCACATTTTTAATGATTGCCCTTGCGCAATATATCGCTGCTTACTTCTGCCAGACAAGACATACCTATGGTATTTCCAATCATTTATTTTCTCGATGACAGCTCCCGTAGAATGTAACTTTGATTAGATACGCAAAAATTAACTTTTAAATGCGAGGTATAAAAAATACGTCAACTGCCTAATTTTGTTCCTTGATGTTATATAATATTCATCTAAGACAAATAGAATCCATATATGCAGTAGTTTTTTTTAAAGTACGATAAATAATAAACGTTTTAATAAAGTTACATTCTCTGGCAATCATAACATGACATTTGTATTGCCGAACTAAAACAATTACTTTGCTCACCCGCGACCTTAATATGGACCTCCGCAAAGTAACGCCTGATTCAATAAATTATTTGTATTGCCATAGAATGTAACTTTATTGAAACGTTTATTATTTATCGTACTTTAAAAAAAAATTACTGCATATATGGACTCAATGTGTCTTAGATGAATCTTATATGGGATCAAGGAACAAAATTAGGCAGTTGTCGTATTTTTTATATCTCGCATTTAACAGTTATTTTTTGCGTAACTAAACGCAGTTACATTCTACGGGAGCTGTCATCGAGAAAATAAATGATTGGAACTACTATAGGTGCTCGCATCAACCAATTAGCATGCATTTGCTGAAATAATTACAAAATATGTTAGTAGTGGATGAAAATTTACGTACCTACAAGGTAAGTGCACTAGATATGCATAGTCAATATTGTCGACCAAATGGCCTTATGGTTAAAGAACCTCACTACGAAGCTTGAGGTCCCGGGTTCGATTCCGCGTCAAGGCAGATATTTGAAATAATTTGAAAATTAGACAAATTAAACCTTATAGAAAAAGCTAGTTACGCGGTATTGCAGATTTACCAACGAAAGTATGTTATTCGTTTCCTAGTATCCATAACACAAGCTTTGCTTACTTTGGGACTAGGTCAATTGGTGTGAAGTGAATTGTCACGTTATTTATTATTATTTATATATTTACCTAGTACAAAAGTGAAGTCAATAAAAGTTCATTATATAACTTACGAATAAAACTTTAACCGCAGGCACGTCCATATTATGCGGGTATTAAAACAACATGAAATTCATGCTTCAGTGTACAGTTAAACCTTATTTTACAATGCATCTAACAGCAAATTCAGCAGCTCGATTGCTTTCGACCAATAATAACATCATAATTAAACTTCATTTTGCGATAAACCACTATTCAAAAGTGAACCAATTTAAAAACTAAATCTGGAAAACCACTATTTCGGTACATTTCATTACATACAAAACAAAAGCGTACAAAATTTAATTGTTTCATCAGGCACGAACTTTGAGAATTAGATAATAATTTTACTTTTTAACCGCTAAAAATCGTATCAATACCTACTATGTAATCGCATAATAATTTTGTTACAACTCTTTTTAGGGTCCCGCAGTACTAACAAGGAACCCTTATAGTTTCGTCATCCGTCTGTCCGTCATGGCTTAGCTCAGAGACGCTTAGTAAGAGAAAACTGATTCACGGCCGTAGTATTATAAATAATGGATTTAAAAGGTATACTATCACAGCCAAGTACAAAGTTATCGAGTAATAATCGATCAAACCAAAAATTGATGTAGAATCCTACACTGTACGTGACCCGACTTTCATCTAGCAAGTTTTTTATAATCTACAATCACTTGGTATCAAAGATGGGGGGGAACAACACAATCTGAGTCAGATTAACGTAGCACTTGCCAGTTGAAACACAGTGCTTATGAAAACGAAACCCTTTTGAGTTTTATCGTGCAGCTTAAAAGGATAACTTTGCATTGCTAGTCTTTACACGCTTTGAGCTGCATTCACAGACAAGTAGCGCGCGATGACATGCGTATGATGAACTACATGCACTGCATTCACACACTGAATACACAAACGGTTCATAATAGAAAAACACAGGTTATAAAACTTAAGGGAGTGCTCCGTCACTCCATATACCTATTAAAGTGTTTCCCCACCACTATTTTCTATGGCAGTTGTCATTCGAAAATGTATTCTGTGACTACTACTACTGTACTGACACTGTTGGTGGTGAGCCGATTGATAGGTGGATATTAAGATATTAACAGCTTTTAAACGCGTGTTTCGAATCTGTTACGTGGTAATAGTAACCATTATAGACGAATGAATAGCCTATTTGTTAGAGAACTTGACTACGAAGCTTGACCACAACCGTATGCTATGCTACTAAATGTTTAACATTAGGTAGCATAGCATACGGTTGTGGTGCTGGCTCTGAAGATGAGCTCTGGTTGAGTTCGAAACGCGTCAGTGTAGTTTGGTGATGGTGATGGCTGGGTTTGTGTGATTTGTGTGTGTTCGTACAGTGTGGAGGTGGAGGAACTGCGTGAACACACATTTCTTGCATAAACGTAACTATCGTAAGGTCGCGGGTGAGCAAAGTAATTGTTTCAGTTCATTAATATGGACCACCGCAAAGTAACGCCTGATTCAATAAACTATATAAGTATGTTTATCCGTTGTCTAGTACCCATATTACGAGCTTTGTTTAGTTTGGGACTAGGTCAATTGGTGTCATTTTGTCCTACGATGTATTATAATTATTATTATGTAATCTGTGCTTAAAGTGATACAAGTTAACTAAATACAGGCGTAAGTCTGCACAGCTACACAAGAAGGGTATGCCTTATTTGACCTATACTCGTAGAACTGTAAAATCGTGAAGTAACAGAGTTCAAAATCGAACCAAATATATCAGTAGTACCAAATAATCGTGCCAAATAGAACAAATAGGACCTTCCCTATGAGTACAATTTCACTTAAAATGTTGCATAATCATCATTATCGAAAATTATTAACTTACCTAACATGTGGCAGAAACGTAGATGTACTTCAAGTGTGGTCGCGGAGTGATAGAGATAGAACAATGAGGGTTTTCTGACAGGTGCTTAGCTCGGACAGGTCATCGCAAAGATATATACGGAAATAGAATAATATTCAGTAGAGTCGTAAACTGACAGTTAATTGAAACTGCAAACAATGTAAACAAACCTTGTATTTAAAATGTCTTTAATTTCCATTTTCCCTTATCAAATAGTGTCTTCAACTATTAAAACAATAAACAAGTGCTAGAAATATGGATACAGTCAAAACCGTTTATAACGACATATTAGATGTAACAACCAAAAAAAAACTCAACACGATCTTATATAGCAAAGTAACACTGGTTACAATGACCAATCGTGTTTAACGACCAAATATTGCTGTCCCTTGAATGTCGCTATAAACGGTTTTGACTGTATTTCATTAAATGGTTTATTTACATTGTTCACAATTTCAATTGACATTGATTTTAATAGTGTAGATTGGAAGATGAATGAATATGTTAAATACCTCAAAAATTCACAGAGGTAAGATAGTACGGTCAGCATCAAAAGTAGCTGATCACTTTTGTACTTTGTCGTAATAACACAATTGTCAATCAACTATGACGTTTTGCACCTAACTGTAGAGCGACAAGGTACAAAAGTGACCTGCTACTTTTGATGCTGACTGTACCACCAGAAACGTCTTATGTATAATACTTTTGCATCGATTTGTTAATGTTTCTAATCTCAAGGCATGAACTCAATAATCCACACTTCAGGTAATTTTTCTTAAATTTTGGGTTACCGTTATAAAATTTATATTAACGTGATTGAAAAATATAATTAACTAATACCTAAATACTGTAAAATAAAAATACCACGGGACAATTCACACCAATTGACCTAGTCCCAAAGTAACCTAAGCAAAGCTTGTGGTATGGGTGGGCAACGGATAAACATACTTATAGAGATAGATTTATTATTATTATTATTATTAGCCTATTCTGTCCCACTGCTGAGCATACAGATATATATATATATATATATATATATATAGATACATACTTAAATACATATTAAACACCCAAGCCTCAAGAACAAAGATTCGTATTTTTCATACAAATATCTGCCCCGACACGGGAATCGAACCCGGGACCACATGCTTCGTAGTCAGGTTCTCTAACCCCTCGCTAGGCCATCTGGTCGTCAAAATTACTAACCTAACTGTACTCTAACTAAACTGTACATGATACAACTCGTTTTGCGTTGACCAGTACCACTACCATGAGTTTGCAGTGACCGTGCTATACAAATTCTCCATACAAATCATTTACGCAGTCGCTATCGAGTGCGGTCACTGTGAACTCATGGTAGTGGTACTGGCCGAGCTATGATCGCGAGTTCCGTTTGACATTATGGTCTTTCTTACGATTGGCTCATTTAGTTATAAACCAACCTCAAACGTGATACAAAATATCAAACTTATCAAACAGACTTCACGATACTACCGTGATCAAGCCTGGCACTGAAACTTTGATTTCAGTTTCATAGGAATGCACAGCGTTGAAATTATTTATATTCGCGGCGGCGCACACTTTTCGGCTCTTCTCTCTCGCCTTACTAATGCACAGGAAAGATGGAAGCGTGGCCCCGTCCCGCGTCACGTTTAATTAGCGGGAGCTGTTTAGAATAACAAATAAGCCTCATATCCCGCACAGAATTTAAAGATATTAAGTATTAAAAACTGTCCAGCTGCGGATGCGACTGGCACAAAACCGAGACAAGTGACGTGAAAGTTAAGAGACTGTGGGTGGATGTGGGCTGATTTTTGATTGATTGATTGAAGCATCAGAAAAACACGCCTTGGTTACAAAAAGCCTTTGTGGTACTTCAACCAACTAGACGACTTATTCCCATATTCTAACAAAAATTATATAATTTAAAATTTGCTCTCTTGTTAGGATCGTAACGACGTAACGTTCACTATGCCGAGTCACTGGTAAATTTTATAAGTGGCTATTGTAAATCAATTGAAATAAATAGTCATTTCAACTGACCCTTATTGGTTGGAATGCGGAAAGATCGATGTCCTTTGGTCGTTGGCCAGTAACACCGGACACGTTCAAGTTCTAGCAAATGGAATTATCTGGTGCCGATGATATGATCAGTGGAGGACGATCAGGGAATAATACAACGTGAAAAGAGTGTTTAGATACCTTCGCTTATAAGTCTTAGAAGTATATTAAACTGATTGTTTTAAAAATTTAACTACGATTTAAAATTTACCTTTGAAGCCTAAGTACACAAATTCCAACAGTCCCTGGCCCACGGCACAACTGATGCTTCTCAACTGGTTGTGCCGTGGGCACTTTTGATTCCCTTCAGCACAATTGATTGGTCCGCTGGGAAAAAAAATGTACCTATGGCCCAATTGCTAGTTGTGCCTTGGGTCCATAAATGAAACATAGGTAGGTTTAGGTTAAATATAATATTGGATAATTCGTCTATAGTCTTACTATCAGTGCTCAAGATAATAGAGCTAACAGTTGTGCTATGGTGAATCTTAAGCTGCGTACCTACGGACTGCGCGCAATGTACGGGTACCCGGGTACGCGTACCCGGGCTTGCGTGTCCTGGAACGCCATGTCCGTACGTCATGTACGCGTACAGTGTATGTGTACGTGTATAGTACGTATACGTGTACGTGTACGGGTACAGTGTACGCGTACATGGCGTACGGACATGGCGTTCCAGGACACGCAAGCCCGGGTACGCGTACAGTGCGCGCAGTCCGTACGCAGCTTGAGTGGTTTTTAAGTTCCCTGCGACTCGACCAGTTGAGCATATTAGTTGTGCTGTGGGTCCGGGTTGAGTCTTTGATAACGCAGTTGTGCTGAGGGGAATCAAAAATGCCCGCGGAACAACCAGTTGAGCAGCGTAGTTGTGTCGTGGGTCAGAAAGGATTCCAACGAGCTAAAAACTTGTATGTGTGTAATTAGCATGAAACTAGAAATCACAGTCAACCGCTGCTATAAAGTAAATCATGACACATGGCACAACTGTAAAGTTTCTGAATATTGACTATATCAACCATAGGAAAACAAATGATACAATACTGTTATGTGAGACAGAATAGAAAATTCTTATGAATATTCAGAAACCCTCTAGTTGCAGTAGTTCGGTTGATTTGTCCGGGACCGAACTGCTGCAACACTTTTAGTCTCAGTAGTTCGGTTAACACGTCAAACCGAACTGTTGGGAAGACTTTAGTTGCAGTAGTTCTGTTGACTGTCCGGGATCGAACTACTGCCACAATTTTAGTCTTATTAGCTCGGTTATGACGTCAAACCGAACTACTGAGAATTTAAACGACTCAAAAGGACGTTTAAGGATTAGATTGTACAACAAGAGCATAAAACGAGCCATTTTACCCGAGACGTTTGGTTGACATTGACGTTGGATTTAATGCTAGAGTTTTAGGTACACTCTTCTTTTCACTTCGATTGCAAGGAAATGAAATAAGTAGCAACATTGCAAATAAAATTAACTAGCTCTTATTTTTCATGGATTGTGTATTTAGCTATATTTTTAATCGCGCTTTTGAGTCGTTTCAATTTTCAGTAGTTCGGTTTGACGTCACAACCGAGCTAATGAGACTAAAAGTGTGGCAGTAGTTTGGTCCCGGACAATCAACCGAACTACTGCAACTAAAGGTTTCCCAGCAGTTCGGTTTGACGTCTTTACCGAACTACTGAGACAAAAAGTGTTGCAGCAGTTCGGTCCCGGAAAAATCAACCGAACTACCGCAACTAGAGGTCAGAAACTTCATAGTTTTGTAACGTGTCATGATCATGATAAAGTATTTGTAAGTTTTATATACTTAATTTTATATAGTGAAGAACTTCGAGATTACATAATAGTTAAAAGGAAGTTTAAACCACAGCAGCAGGTACATGGTATATCTCATTATTTTCATTATACTTAATGAGACAACTTACGATTTGTGGGTCATTTAACAAATTTCGTGCTCCCTTAATGCAAACAAATTTGTTTCGGGAGTAAAAAATATACAACCGTTATTTCTTTAAATTGAAGCAAATGGAAAAAGTAAATCTTATAAAAAGGTCTCTTTCAAACTCGTTAATTGACAGGGTGATTAAATACCTGTTTTTCCGTGTCTCCTTCAACGATTAATTGTGTGAATCAATTCCTTTGACTGCAAAGATTTATCTACGGCTTGGCATGAAAGATCGGTATTTTTAAAGTTCCACAGCTATACTGTAGGAGTGCTGAGAAGGTAATTCACGTTTAATTTCGTTAATCGAGGTCATTAAATGTCGACGTCAGGGGCAGTGTCGTTGGCCCTAATGGCCTTTTAAACAAACGCATTTCCCTAACGAATGGCCGGGCTGCTTCGTCGCATCTAGCGGCTAATTATTTCATGCCCTGGGTGGAACAACGAGCAGAATTACACCACTGCTACTGCACTTTAAATTGAAAGACTTAAATGGAAGGTAGGCACTTCTCTTTTAATTCTGGCTCTTGGCGACGGGCGACTGCTCAACTCATTTTAATTTTAAAATGAATCTCTGTTGAAAATTTAATAAAATGCAGGTTTTTGCTGATTGTACTTTTTACTGACAGTAATTAATTGTCATTCAATCTCATTATGAATTCCGATGTATGAACACAGACTTGGAATATAATAGCAGACTTGACATAACGAGTCCAAATAATGGCAAAAACGCACACATCTCTATCACACAAACACTTACCGGTGAAAGGTTAATCCTGGTATATTTCCATATGTAACACTTTCACAAAGGTAGGCACTACATTTCACCATCTTTAAATCTAAATCAGTTCTAATTTTGATGAGAAAAACATTAAAAAATCTCAGTTTACCAAAAAATTCGCTTGCAGCTTCGGCAGCTTATTTAAATGACTGACGTTCAAAACATAGCATGTGTCATTTAAGGTTTCTTGGACAGTGTTGCGACACGTGTAAAAACGGGATGACAATATTTCTGATCTTTGTAGCGTGAGGGAATAGGAAATATGTACGCACAAACACGTAGTTATGTCAAGTCTGCTATTATATTCCAAGTCTGTGTGTTTGAACAATATCTTTGTTTGTCAATCCAATCATTGCAAACGATGAAATGCGAGTTGTTCCAAATATAACAAATGCAAGTGGTTGCGCAATTGCGTAATAAGACCATAATTAAATAATTCATTCGACTTATACGATTACTGTTCCATTTTATATACTACATATTTGAAACAACAAAATAAAATCTTGTTCGCCTACGTGATGTATAAAATGGTAATTACACAATTATTAAATGTTAAATATCAAGGCTCCGGCGCGTAAACATTATAACAATATATTTTAATTTTAAAATTCCTACTATTCATTCATACCAAGTTTTGCTTCAAAACAATTAAAATAATTTACTTGACGACTAGCCTCGTTCCGGATTAGCACAAAGGGAGGGGTATTTTCCGTCCCAAAAAAAGGAAGTCCTTTTTATGAAAAAGCGAATTCTGTGCCAAAGTGGCGAACACAGATAGTGAACCATCTACCTTTAATATATTATGTTTATGGGGTACTCCACAGTCGCAGGCATTCCAGTATCAGTCGGTGTAACGGTGACTAAATATTCAGAACTTGCTGACTTTCTAGTTTCTCTAAATCCTCGTAAGAGATGATGATCGTACATGAAAAGTCTGAATATAACGTTGTCGTTTATTATCACACAACACGTATTTGGCTCCATATTGTTATTTACTACAAGAAAATACATATTTAATGTTGAGACAGATTAAACAATAATTTATTCTCAAAGGAACCCTCCAGCAGTGATCATTTACCTAAATAACCGTTAAAACACTTACGACAAAATTGGTTTGATATCTACTCAATTCGTTAAATTTCAATTAAATAATGTAGAAACAAAAAATACCAACGCGTAAAAAATACATTGTCTGAATGCTATCGAGATTTTTTTATATTTTAGTATAATTCCATTTAAGTTTGAACATAAAAGCATACAGTTTATCACAATAATTATTATTGTTCAGAAAACGAGTGGACCTCATTTTAAAATAAGGGAACCGGAAAATTTTATGATAATAGTGTAGGGCTCTCTAGCGAATCTAGGGAACCCGATAGGCCGATATGCAATTAAAAAGAACAGTTAAACTTTGCCTCGATAGGAAAAACCGCGAAGTTTTATTTTTAATTTCTAATGTAATCTCTTTTGTGCCTTTTTTGGTACATACGCAAGTTACGTCCTAAAATTGTTCCGGAAAAGTTCAGCAGATACTTAGTTGGGTTAAGTATGACTGAAAACCCTTGTAAAGTTTCTTTATCGGAAATTTCAATTCATAATTTAATCAGGTCTTTGATGCGGTGCAATTTGGACATCAATTTGTCGACCACGATTAATTAAAAAATCCAGGGGTGCACCATCAAACGAACCCAATCACCTGCTGACATATTCAGGGTGAATTTTCGGGCACCTTGTATATATATATATATATAAGGAAATTAACGCGTCTATTTTACCCCGAGAAAACTTACGCCAGCTTCAGCCCATTTCGCGTTAATATATAGGGTACCACAGTGTCTTAGATATTTTAAATTTTAACAAAGTCATACCAAGATGGATTATTTTTATACTAGTTGTTGCACGGGACTCCGTCTGCAAAGAATTCGTCTATCGCTATCCCGCAGGAAGTATGCAATTTTATGGAATAAAATAAATCCTACGACCTTTTCAAGGTCTCAAACTATCTCAATACCAAATTTCATGTAAATCGGCTCAGCGGCTTAAGACGGAACAGACAGACACTTTCGCAGTTATAATATTAAGTACGGATATTCCCAAGCTACTAAACAAGAATCACTTTTCCGAAACATATTATATCCTTTCGGAGAATAAATCAAACACTTCAAGTTTCAATATAAAAGGATTCTTTGAAACAAAAGTTAAGTAAGTACCTCACGGTTTCAAGTTCAATGAGAGGAAAGGTCTCTTTTAGCAATGAAATTAAAATTTTACTATTTCAATTGATGTTCATTGCTTAGACGTGACTTTATTATTTAAATTTGCAAGTAAAATAGTCATTATGGTGAAATAAAAATTGTCAATTTATGTTCTGTAACCTTTTGAATTTCAACGATATTGATGATCACATTTAAAAAAATTCATAAGATATCTGGTCTTCAAAATTTAGCGATACAAATGGTTGTCTCTGATATTGCTTATAATTTCAGGCTCCCAGCGATCGCCGTTAGTGAGTAACTTCTCTTTATTGTATAGCAACTCTTCGTGCGTTTCAGTGCAGTATTCGAAGTTGGGTCCCTCCACGATGGCGTCCACGGGGCAAGCTTCCTGGCAGTACCCGCAGAAGATGCACTTGGTGAGGTCGAGGTCGTACCGCGTGGCGCGCCTCGCTCCGTCCGCCCGCTCCTCCGCGTCGATCGTGATAGCCTGAGCTGGACAAATGGCCTCGCATAGCTTACAAGCGATGCATCGCTCTTCCCCAGTCGGATATCTCCGTAAAGCATGTTCACCTCTGAACCGAGGCGAGAGTGGACCCTTCTCGAAAGGGTAATTTATTGTAGCCGGCTCTTTAAATATGTGCCCCAAGGTGACCGCAAAGCCTGAAAGTCGACACGAAACTGTATAAAGATGTGGAGATAACATTTTAAACTAATTTTATAAAACCGTTCCTCTCCGGTAGCGCGACGTGCTCATAAGTTATTTAATAGGATTAAGGGAACAATCTGTTCTGAACTGTTGCCTTATTGTAGCGTCTTCCTCAAAGGCCCGTGAAATGCAATGTAATAAAACAAAGTTCGCAATGTTGTTTCGCTCAACTCCGAGGAACGTGACGAAATTATAAGAAAAGAATCATCTGCAATAGTGTCGTAGTGGGAACACCGCATCCCCACATACGGATATTGCGTGTGACCGACTTACACAATTGATGGGACTTCAGAACATTTATGTGTTTTGTTTCCGACACAAGATATCGTGTGGTGCATAAATATGGTTGGTCATGTAAGTAGCCGGGTGTGATCCCTGAATACCGACTAGCCTACGTGTCGCGAGTTGAAATCGCTCAATAATGTTAATAAAATCCAATCAGAGCCTACAACCCGTTGAAATTTTACATCACAAATCCCATTTGAAAAGGTAATTATTTTAACGTTTTATTTAAATTTCAAATTTTCGATATTGCGACAGACTAAGATGTCAAATGGAAATAAAACAATTTTAATATTCAATTAATTCTGATCGCAGGCCCGTAGCTTTAAAAAAACAATGGCGTAATGGTGGCGTTTATTTGGTTTTGGTACGATTGCAAACCGAAATTCCATTTAAACGGAACGAGTGTTGCCACTGTGTAATCTGGATCTGTTAATTTGGCTTGGGGCTATTAAACAAAATAAAAAACGAAGCGAGAATAGTTAGTGTAGTGAGGGCAAGCGAAGCTGGGGTTGGACGACACTTTTGCACAATACCGAGCACCGAAAGGGCTAGGATCGAGCTGAAGGGGATACCCGAGGAATGTGACGAAGGTATTGAAATAGGGAACAATGGGAAACGAATGTCGATTAACGTATTATGATAACACGTACTCTAAAAATATGGTGCCAACAAGAAATGGTATTTCATACACGATACACAATGTATTAATCATGTCATTAATGACAGTAAATTTTATAATACATTTATCATTTTAACGAAATATTCTCTCGTAAAAATGTGCAACTGTTTATCATTAACTAATCATCGATGGATGAGAAGTTACGGCAGGTAGTTTGGGAAGGATAACTAACAAATTAATTTAGGACACGTCTCTACAAAAAGCTATAGGTACAGATGGCCCGTAAGTTGTACGACAAACTTAGGGGGGAGGTAGGTGGGCAGCTCTTCTACCAAATATAGAATCGGAATGCAATCTGATATAACTAGCGTTTCATGTTAACCCAGTCGCTGTCACATCGTGTTTGAACTTTTGTATAAAGTTGTCAGTTGGCATACAGTGACCCAATCCGCACTGGGCTCGCGTGGGAACAACAGCCCAATCCCTCTCATTTAGAGTCGAGGCTTGTGCCCCGCAGTGGGACGTATATAGGCTGGGATGATACAGTGATCAGGTACCTGCTTAAATATATTTATCTTTGACCTAGACTGTACGTTCTTCTTTCTTTTAAAAAAAATCTTATTATTTTTTGAATGATAAAAAGTATACCATTTTTAAATGTTTATTAAACGAATAGTATATTTTTAAGCTAACAGACATGTATTTTTTAATTTGATGTTAAATTCTGATTACCACAACTGAAAAACTTAGTAGGTACCTATAGGAGCACATTCTTTAAAAATTCACTAGAATACAGTGTTACTCGTCTCGTAATGGCTAAAAAACTATTTAAAGTTATGCAGTAATAAAAAAACCGGCCAAGAGCGTGTCGGACACGCCCAAGGTAGGGTTCCGTAGCAAGTACGAAAAAATCTTTGCATACTTTATTAATCTGGTTGTTTTGGTCCGAACGTTGGCGGTACAGCTCCATCTATTGGCGAATTGGGTAACTAATCTACTGAAGTCTACTAGAACTAGTAGGTATGTATGTTGATTGTTTTTCAGATGTAATATTTTTTTTTTATTTGAAAGAACATACAGTTAGCGTGATCTTATAGGTACTTAAAGGAAAAAAATGTTTGCAATGACGGTTAAATTACAATCTTAGTTTAGAAATATTTTTTTACTAAAACTTAAAAACTACACAAATGATTAAGTTGAAAATAACTTTCCTAGAAAGTTTTTATTAGGTTTAACTTACGTGATTTTTTTCATATTTTTTAGACATGCGGTTCAAAAGTTAGAGGGGGGGGACACATTAATTTGAACTTTCGGAGTGAATTTCTCCGAAAATATTCACTTTATCAAAAATTGGTTTTAGCGAACCCTTATTTATTTTCAAATACCTATCCAATGATACCCCACACTATAGGGCCGGTCGAGAAAAAAAAATCACCCCCACTTTACGTCTATGGGAGGTACCCTAAAAAAATTTTTTTTAGTTTTTTTATATAATCACTTTGTCGGTGTGACTGATATATATATATATATATATATATTCATGCCAAATTACAGCTTTCTACTACTAACAGTCTCTGAGCTTAGCCGCGGACCGACAGACAGACAGACAGACAGACAGACAGACAGACGGACAGACATGGCGAAACTATAAGGGTTCCTAGTTGACTACGGAACCCTAAAAAATACGTCTTTCAAATCGGAAATAAAGAATAAGTAAACTTAAATAGTAAAATCAGAATAACATACATATAAAACAACTTCTATATATATAATTATATGGGATCCCTTGATTTCGCATAATTTAATAAGTCATAATGCGTCATTTTCATAATCAACGTTAGTCATACATTGATTTATTTCTGAAACAATATTTTTATCAGGATTTTTTAAATCCCATTTAGAATGCAGTAGGTTTTTTCTTTTGAATGAGTCGCCCGAGGGGCCAAAGACGCGAAGTCGATGCAGTAGGTTAGGCTAAAAGGTTCGACTTATAAAAATTCCGAAAAAAAAACTGTTTCAGAAATAATTTACTTTATGACTAAAGTTGATTACGAGGAATGATATTATGACTTGTTAAATTATACGAAACCATAGAGACCCTAATTATATACCTTGTACTGATCTTACCAAGCTTTTGTTATAACCAATATCTAATATATAAAAATCTCGTGTCACGGTGTTTGTTACCGAACTCCTCCGAAACGGCTTGACCGATTTTTATCTAACTATTTTCTCTACATTCAGTAGGTCTGAGAATAGGACGTAGGCTATTTTTTATCCCCTAATATGGCAAAACAACGTTTGCCAGGTCAGCTAGTATATATATATATATATATATATATATATATATATATTTGATCAGTTATCGCCAGGTGTCCACTTGCTCGTATAATTTTTGGATTGATCTACAAACCATACGAGCGAGTTGGCTTTTAAGGCGGCCGCCATCTATAGCAAATATGTATATAAACAAATACAAACCACGAAAGAGTTCTGTCCAAAAAACAGTCTGGGATGCACGGTCCACGAAGTCTTTAGTCGTTGTGTTCGGTGGTTGGTCATTGATGTAGACGAAATGGACATCGTATGCTGTTCTGGGACAGCAGTAGAATGGCGGCAGGATCGTGGGGCAAGGAGGTCTTGGGCTCCACGCCTGTGGAGACGGCGGCGGGCATGGTGGACAGTGGCTGCAGTCACTGTCTTGACTTTGCCTTCGCACCACCATCTTCATCACAGTTTCCACATTCCTAATCCTTATGCTACGAGCTGCCTTACTTGTAAACATTAACATAGCTTCCTTAGCACATTTGAAGCTTGAAGTTTACAAATGACGTTACATTATGTCATGGTTCTTGTCGTTTGAGTGACACCTCTTATACTGATAGGTGCCAATACGCGATTGTAAATTAAATAGGTCGTATATCCCGTCTCAAGGTCGCGGCTGCAAGCTTAGTTCTGTGTGGCTGCCTTGTGGCTGCACGTATTCTGTTTCAATTTGTATCTTCACCCATGACATTTCGTATTCGAACAAAAATAACACACTTAAGCGGGTCAAGTTACAAAATAGGGCTAGCCAGCGTAGGTAGGAAGCGTTGAGAAACTAGGAAAATTCTCGATGACTTCGCAGCGTTACAGTAGCGTATTATTGTACTACGGGGAGTAAAACACCTTTTATTATCTAATGTCAAATGAGGGGATTGGCATATTTTTGGTATTGAAGTAGAAGTTTATGAACATGTCTAGGTAATTTTTTGTTAATTGTACGGTTGTTTTGAAAACTGGTTCAAACAATTTTCATTTTTCTAAAGTCTGGCAAATCTTCAGAATAAATTAAGTACAATAAACTTCAACATTCACATAAACTTAAGATCCAATTTTTTTTCTAAGTTTTTCCGTATACTATTATTTATAGATTTACACTCTAAGACGTTTCTGAACACAAAATATTTATCATCTTCGTTTCTCTTAGACATATGAACAACGTTATTCAATGCTGAAGTGTGGCTCTTACGAGCACTGTGTTTTATTGGCTACGGGGCCTTCGGGTAGTAAAACGTATCCCTAATATACAAACATCCTTAATAATATAATTTGGCAAAGCGTGACTACTCGTTGCTTAGAAATATGTACAATGGTTTTTAGTCACATTTTATCAGTAATATTCATATACAAATTCAATTTTTGACTTTGAAACTAATTTATGTGAAACAAACCCGTATCTTCTTTTAATAAAATTAATTAAATTTCGTATGTAATTTTAGGTATAAAAGAAGATATGCGGTTAATTTATCTCTGAGTATACTTTGAAACCTAGTTTATCTTGTTAACACTGACACGCCCTGGAGCTAATGGAGCTAACAACTTATTTGACGACACGAAATCGCAGGTGAGAAACCCTTCGATGAAAGCACTACTCCGTCTTAGACAGTTTTCACGTAGGCACCAATTCACAGTCAATTACCTATCTCACGGAGTCGAACGACAGTTTACCTACATTAAATTCCCCTATATTGCCACCTAAATTGTTGAGTGTCGGCGTCGTAACGTTTATATCACTTGAATACCTATACGCGTCGTCACGCACGCGTCACCGGCTCGTTAGCTGGTCGTTATGCTAATAACCCCCTGACAAGACTCATCACCCTTTCCCGGGGGAGGTACGTGTTACTGAAATCCGTATGACATTCGCCAGCCTAAGAGGTCCTATATTCAGCGAGCGCACATACGATGTAATACCACGCAAGAAGGAGACTTTCTTCACTGTTACGCACAAATCCCACGCCTAAGACAAGGATAGAATACGTTGCGATGTGCAATATTATTGCAAGAGCTTCGAATACAGGTCCAGGTTGAATTGAATGCACTGCAAACACAAGTAACAAGACGCAGTCTATATTATCTTCTGAATTAGTTGACGACTCCAAGCATAAAATTGCTACTTAATCTGTGGTTTATTCGTTCAGCGAATGGATATGCCTGCACGCTTATAGTAATTACTCTGCCTACCAGAGACTGATGATATGCGGTTCATGTACCTAGTACTTAAGGACTTCATTTTCATTTATCTAATACCTTTAAACGAGCAATTTTTATTACGTGATAACAGAAAAACCAAATGATTTTCCTGATAAAGTCGCTTCGATTAATAATAATGACTTTTTCAAGGGTCCGTAGTCAGAATGGCAAAAACGGAACTCTTATCAGATTTTTGAGTAATAGAAAGCAGAAAAAATTACGTCAATCACATAATATAATGAATTTAAAAGGTAAACTATCACAGCTAAGAAGACTTTACAAGTCATAGAGTAATAGTCAACCAACACTTACCTAATATTGAATAATGGGCGCACATTAGTACGGAACTCTACATTTTTTTTTATTCTGCCTTTCGTTTGAATACTTTAATTACGAGAGTACCCACGTTGACATTTTAGTATCATGACTGTATTTCCGAAATGGTGATGGTTATTTAATTGGATTATTAGGCTTGTTCAATGTTGTATGTTCGCTCTGGTGAGTACAAAGCCCCTTGCCTGGTATTTCCATAAACTCACCTGCACATTAAATCGTTTCACCCTTACTAAACGTGTATTTTCAAAAATATGTTTTCACTATAAATGCCGTATGCGTCTTAAGCTCACGGAACCTTATCGTTATTTATTCACCTATGTATTCAAAGGAAATTGTATTGTGTTGATATGTACTTGCTATACAGATTAAAAGGGTTCAAACCTCTAGGTACGAGTTCAGAGAGGTCCTTGCCAGTTTTTATTAAACACACTAATTATTAACAGGTTTAATAATTAGTCTCAACAAAGACAGCATAGAAGCAATTAAAAGACGACTTGTGTTCAAAGTAGTGTTAACATCAGTCCTGATTTTGAGTCTGATTTGCAGATTTTGGATAAATAATAAATCGAAAATTTGGACTTAAGTAATATTACTTAAGCCCAAATTTTCAACTTATTATTTATTACTAGCTGACCCGGAAAACGTTGTTTTGCCATATATACCGGTATAAAAAATAGCCTACGACCTATTTTCAGACTTGCCAAATGCAGAGAAAAAAGTTTCATAAAAATCGGTCGAGCCGTTTCGGAGGAGTTCGGTAACAAACACCGTGACACGAGATTTTTATATATTAGATTTATCCAAAATCTGCACAAAGCTAAGTTCATATAAGAAATAGTATGATAAGAATATGTACGATCCAATCCTCTCAAGGCATCTATTTCTTCCAAATCATTGTATATTTTACCAACTATCGCTAGAAACAGTATATTTTTACGCACGAGTGTGTATGTAAAGAAGATCACAACACTCCTTTTTGTCGTTGTTTTTTTAATTAGGTTTAAATTTGCCGCGTTAATAGACAAGCTTTTCAGATGTCAAAACTGACAGTCCGTAACATTGTCAGTTTAGACATTTGATAAAATATGAGAGAGGGTAAGAAGCGTGATTTTAAATTATTAACGATCCCTCAAGATAATAATATAAAGAAACCTGGAATAAGGGCTTTAAATGTTGTTTCTTTCGTTTTTACAGGTGAGTGAATATGTTGTTTATATTATTAGCAATATTGGTAAAATGTTTGTTCGTATTTATTGTAAATAAACTTTCGTTTTTACAGAGAAACGCAATTACGTCTTTGTTTTATTATATCCTGATTTAATAAAAGTACAGGAGAGCATAACACCATTATAAAACAACATTTTCTGCAAATATTTCAAAAAACATGGAAAAGTTGAGGTTTGATTTTACTGTGAAGCCAACGGCAGATGGAAAATCATATGTATAACCTCAATAGGAACAACTAATGGACAAATTTTTGGAATACCAGCCGAGCACCAACCTGCTAATCTACATCAAGTAATTACAAATACTTCCAACTATGCCAAGGTAAGAAAATCTTTAAACAAAAGGCACCAAACAAGGAAAATATGGATAACTCTGACTGATGATATATCAAAGGTATATTTGGATGAAGAAGAAAACTTGCAATTCAACGACATTTATCTTGAAGAAATTTTGGAGAAAACAAATAATGCTGAATGTACACCGAGTAGCTCAAATCAAACATTGGAGAAATTATTGGAAAAATTACTTGAAGAAAAAGAAAAAAAATCAGAAACACAAAATTTGAGGAAAATCGCAAAGGATTTTATGATAGAGAAATTCACTTTTAGAAACTTAAATGCTCATCAATGGATTAAAAACTTTAACAAGGAATGTGAACGATTCCAGATTGATAAAGACGAAGAGAAAATTGAAATTTTGAAAAACTTTTTGGAATATTCCACTGCAGACTGGTACAGCAACATGCTAATGAAATTTACCGTAGAATCAGAATGGAACACATGGGAGAAAATTTTTTGTGATACATTTGGAAACAAGGGATGGTCGCCCATTAGATATGCTCTTGCATTTAAATATCAAGCCGGCTCATTGCTCGAGTATGCATTAAAAAAGAAAAATTGATACTGGAAGTAAGAAAACCAATTGATACTGGGACACTTATAGACCTTATAGCGTTCGGTTTACCTAATTATGTAGCTGACAAAATTGACAGAGAAACATTGCAAGGCACGGAAGATCTATGCAATGAAATAGGAAAATTGGAACATCTAGTCGCGAAAAATAAATATGATAAAAAAAATTATGTATATCCAGACAGTAAACTCAAAAAAATTGGAGAAAAGAAACCATGTCAAATCTGTATCAATGAGAAAAAAGGACCCTGAAGAAAATTGCTAGTTTAAAGAAAGAAATCAAAAATATGCTGTGAAAACCGTAAACAATTCAGAGTTAGAAATAGAACTGAATGAGAAGAATCCAAAAAACTAGAGGTACCACCATTAATAAAAGTTAAGTTGCTGATAAATGACACTAAAGAAGTTTCTGGAATTTATGATTCTGGCTCAAATGTGTCATTAATTAATGCAAAATTGTTGAAGATACAGCAAAACAAAGCTTCAAGTGATATACAAAAGGTTAACTTGAGGACTATTAATGGTGAGAAAGAAACAAAAGGTATGGTAACGCTAAAAATAAAAATCGAAAATATCGAAAAAAATATGGATATTTTCGTAATAGACAATGAAAATTTTAATAATGAATTTTTAACTGGCTTGGATTGTATTAAAAATTTCAAATTAATGCAAAATCAGGAGTTGAAGATCGTACAGTATACCAACCCAAAAGAAACTAAGACAATATCAAATGAGGACTTAATAAATAATAACAACTCAAAGACAGATATTTCAAATACAACGAAAATAAATGTCAAAATTCCTGATGTACTGGGTGACAAATATAAAGAAGAATTTCTTTTATTCTCTGAAGAATTAAAAGAAGAAATTGAACATAATATAAATAAATGTGAAATAAATTTCAACGAACACACAAACATAAATGAATTTGAAATATCAGTAAACCATTTAGATTTACATCAACAGTCAGAAATTAACAAGATAATAGAAAAATACAAACCGATCTTTGCAAAAGATAAATATGACATCGGCACCGTACGAGATTATGAAGCTCATATTGACTTAATGGTGGAAAAATACTGTTACAAACGTCCATACAGATGCACAGCCGAAGAAAGAAGAGAATTAGAAAATCAAATATCTGAATTATTAAAGAAGAATTTAATCGAAGAATCTTATAGCCCATTTGCTGCTCCGGTAACTCTAGCTTACAAAAAGAAGATGAGAAAAAACAAGGCTATGTATAGATTTTAGAGATTTTAAAAAGATTATCATTCCTCAATCACAACCCTTTCCATTAATTGAGGATTTAATGATAAAAACTGTAAACTGCAAATACTTTTCTACTTTAGACATAAATTCGGCGTTTCGGTCAATTCCTTTAAAAATTCAAGATAGGTACAAAACTGCATTTGTAACACAAGAAGGCCATTTTCAGTGGACGTGTCTCCCATTTGGATTAAAGACTGCTCCCGCTATTTTCCAAAGAATCTTGAGCAACATCATAAGGAAATACACACTTTCTAGTTTCGCAGTAAATTTTATAGACGACATCTTGATTTTTTCAAAGACTTTTGAGGAACATATAGAACATCTATCAAGACTACTAGAGGCAATATTAAAAGAAGGCTTTAGAGTTAAATTTACAAAATGTACTTTTGCAAGTAATTATGCCAAATATATTTGGGTCACATAATAGAAAATAACACAATCAGACCTCTGAAAGATTATTTAACTGCAGTAAAAAAAATCCAGTTCCCGAAACAAGAAAAAATGTTCGCCAATTTCTCGGAAAAATAAATTTCCATCATAAGTTTGTACCACACAGTGCGATTATTTTAGACCCGTTACACAATTTGTAACGGAAAGATGTGAAATTCGTATGGTCAACAGAATGTCAGGAGTAATTTGATAATATAAAAACATTGCTATGTACTGAACCAATTCTGAAAATCTTTGATCCAGAGCTACCAATAAACATACATGGATGCTAGTATCAAAGGAGTGGGAGCGGTGTTGAAACAAAAAGATAAAAACGGAAACAGTAGGCCAGTTGCTTATTTTTCAAAAAAATTAACTGACTCTCAGAAAAAGAAGAAGGCGATATATCTAGAATGTATGGCAATAAAAGAAGCTGTAAAATATTGGCAGCACTGGCTTATGGGAAAAAAATTCACTGTATACTCGGATCATAGACCATTAGAGAATATGAACATCAAGGCTAGAACTGACGAGGAACTAGGTGATTTGATGTTGTATTTATCCCAATATCTTAATATATAAAAGAAGAAACTGACTGACTGACATATCAACGCACAGCCCAAACCACTGGGCCTAGAGATACCAAATTTGGTATGTAGGTTCCTTATAAGGTCTAGGGGTGCCCAGTGGCGAAGCGTGAAATTTTTTTCAGGTAAAGCCGTAGCGAAAACCAGTGGCGGCGCAGGACCTAAATTTGGTGTGGGCAAGACAAGACACATTTTGTGAGGCCCTGTGATGGCGCGCCACACATTAGATTACGGATGTAATGAGCAAAAAACGGGAAACTTTCGAGGCGCGAGGACCCTCAGACCGCGAGGCCGAGGACGGTGGCCCACGTCGCCCTTACCCAGCGCCGCCTCTGGCGAAAACTACTAACCTTTATCTTACCTTTTTTATTTATTCTCTTCTTGAAAATTAGGACATAACTTCTAAAATCGTCACTCAACAAATTCGCATCCACAATCAGTTTTAATTAAAGGAGCCTTTTGTACTTTTATTAAGCCTAGTAAATACAAAATAATTTATCTAGCGAGTCCGACTGAAGATAAAATATAAATTAAACTGACCACTTGACACTATAAGTTTGCACAATCCGATATTACGAAATTTCACTGGTTTCGAGCATCAACACTAATCTGGCTATGTATTTTTTTATAAAATTAAAACAATATATGTACTACTAACAAACAATAATAATACTTCACAACAAGAAACGAAATATGAAGTTTGTAATCAATGACAAATCAATCGTAATGTTGCCATTACAATTATTTCCAATAAGTGACGGTGTTATTTTATAAAATTCTAATCTAATATTAATTTCGCCAGTTTATAAACCTTAATAATAAAAGCAGATAAAATATAATTGTTTTTGTTTTACACTAAATCATCGATATTTTACGTTCCATTTCGCTGCAGTAATTTTGTATGTATAAGTAGGCGATCGTAGCGCCAAAAATGTTCCAAGAAGCCGCTCACGGCTCGCGGCTCGCGGCTTCGGCAGGCAAAGTGAAAATGAGCCTTACGCACAACACACAAAGTCTTTTTTTAAATGTAATAAGCCGCTTAATCCCGGGTTATCTAAGTAGCATACACACGCGATGTTTCCTGGAGTGGTGTGGGTGTTTGTCAATGAATTATTTGAATGTCTGAGTGTACAATTTCTAATATTTCCGACCGGCATTTACTATTAGAGATCGTGAATGAATCGTTTTTGTGAGACTATTACGTTGCGTTTTGATTCTGCATCGTGTTGAAAAAAAGTTAAGTTTATTAGGGAAGAGTATGCCTGTATTACAAACAACGGGTTATTAATAGAAGCGTTTGATTACTTCAAAATTTTAGGCAACCCGGAAGGAATCGGGTTGTTAGCACCCTTCGCCACTGGGGTGCACTAAGAAAGGATTTTTCAAAATTCACTCCCTAAGGGGATGAAAAGGGGGTTCAAAGTTTGTATGGTGAAACAAGATTAGTTCGACTATTTTATTCGAAACTTCACAGAAGTACTCCTAATGATAAATGATTAAACACGTGTTTCAGATTTTTTGAGGATTCAACCCCTTAAAAGGGGGGAAAGGGGTAACAAAGTCTGTAAATCAACATCGGTGTTGTTTCTATGGTTTATCAGGTCGCTGGTTATGAAAACAACAACGATTTTAAAATCCGATGTGGCATACGTAAAATACCATCTCCCCGGATGGGGTGCGATGGGGTTGAAATGTCTAAATATCAATATGGGTGTCGTTTCTAAGGTTTTGCCCAAACCACTGGACCTAGAGACTTGAAATTTTGCACATAGATACCTTATACAATGTAGGCATCCACTAAGGAAGGATTTTTGGGAATTCCCACGGGGACAGGAAAAAACGGGATTTATATATTCGATTCCGAGTGACCCTTTCTCAGTAACTATAATAACTAGACTCTTCAAATTTGATACACAAGTAGGTATTGCATTAGTTAAAACATTAATTTCAGGATTTTTCAAAATTCCCACGGGATAAGGAAAAAACGGGATTTATATATTCAGTTCAACGGAATCCTATGAACTATAATTACTAGACTCTTCAAATTTGGCATAGAAGTAGGTAATTATAGTAGTAAAAAACAGTTTTAAGGATTTTCGGAAATTCCCACGGGATAAGGAAAAACGGGATTTTTGTTTTACTGGTCGTAGAAAGCTGAAATTCGGCATGTAGGTTGCTTGGGGAGTGTAGAGGAGCATTGAGAGAGGACTTTCTGAAATTCTCATGGGAACGGGAAAAAACGGGATTTTGCGTTTTACTGGTTGTAGAAAGGTAAAATTTCAAAATTCATAAGTTTATACTGTAAGTAGGCCACAAAAGGCTCTTTAACCGACTTCAAAAAAAGGAGGAGGTTATGCATTCCACTGTATGTATTTTTTTATGTAGGTTTGTTCACCGATTTTTCGGACCGATTTTAAAAATTCTTTTACTCCTAAGATGGTCCCATTATCACCAAATCAGGATCTGATGACGGGATCTCAGGGAAATCGAGGGCAACCTTCAAATTTTGTAGGCACGCATTACGTTTTTCATATATTTTCTCAAGCTATTTAAGTGTTTGCGTCTGGTAGACATCATCTCATGTTGATGAGCTGATGATGGAAGGTAAAACTCCTTAACGGTTAGGAGTTGAGGATATTTTTCAAATATTATAGGTACGTAAAGACCGATAGTTGTATTTTTTCAGGTTATCCAGGTGAGCTGATGATGGAAGGTTAAACTCCTTAACGGTTAGGAGTTATAGGAAGTTTCTTTAAATATCATATGCACGTATAGACCTTTAGTTGTATTCTTTCTGGTTATTCAGATTTTTAGTGCCCGCTTCCGAATTAGTAAAAAACATTGTATACAAAAAAATACTGTAAAGGACCGTATCTACCTGAAGTATAGTCGTGCTTGCTTGCACGCTTGCTTGGACGCTTGCTTGCACGCTTACTTGCACGCTTTTTTACATGCTAGCTTGCTTGCGTGCATGCCTGCTTGCTTGCATCTTGCTTGCATGCTTGCATGCTTTCTTGCTTGCCTGTACACTTGCTTGCTTGATATCTTGGTTCTTTGGAATACTCATGGCACACGCGAGCGAAGCCGCGGGCAAAAGCTAGTAATCTATATATCATCATCATCATCATCATTTCAGCCGAAAGACGTCCAATGCTGAACATAGGCCTCCCCCAAGGCTCGCCAAACAGATCGGCCCTGCGCCAACCGCATCCAATGCGGTCCCGCTACCTTCACCAGGTCGTCGCTCCATCTTGTTGGAGGCCTACCTACACAGCGTCTTCCGGTCCGCAGACGCCACTTGAGAACCTTTCGGCCCCATCGGCCGTCAGTTCTACGGGCGATGTGCCCTGCCCACTGCCACTTAAGTCTAGCGATTCTTCGAGCTATGTCCGTGACTTTAGTTCTTGCGCGGATTTCATCATTTCTAATCTATATATATAAAAGAAGAAACTGACTGACTGACTGACTGACATATCAACGCACAGGCCAAACCGCTGGGCCTAGAGATTGCGAATTTAGCACGTAGGTTCCTTATAAGGTCTAAGGGTGCAATAAGAAAGAATTTTTCAAAATTCACTCCGTAAGGGGGTGAAACGGGGGTCCAAACTTTGTATGGGGAAACAAGATTCGTTCGACTAATTTATTCGAATTAAACACGTGTTTCAGGTTTTTTGGGAATTTAACCCCTAAAAGGGGGAAATGGGGTGACAAAATCTGAAAATCAACATGGGTATTGTTTCTATGGTTTATCGGGTCGCTGGTTACGAAAACAACAACGGTTTTAAAATCCGACGTGGCGGACGTAAAATACCATCTCCCTGGATGGGGTGCGATGGGGTTGAAATCTATCTATATATATAAAATTCTAAACTGACTGACTGACTGACTGACTGTTGATATATCAACGCACAGCCCAAACCACTTGACCTAGAGACTTGAAATTTTGCACATAGATACCTTATACAATGTAGGCATCCACTAAGGAAGGATTTTTGGGAATCCCCACGGGAACGGGAAAAAAACGGGATTTATATATTCGATTCCGAGTGACCGTATCTCAGTAACTATAATAACTCGACTCTTTAAATTTGATACACAAGTAGGTATTACAATAGTTAAAACAATAATTTCAGGATTTTTCTAAATTCCCACGGGATAAGGAAAAAACGGGATTTATATATTCAGTTCAACGGAATCCTATGAAATATAATTACTAGACTCTTCAAATTTGGCATAGAAGTAGGTAATTATAGTAGTAAAAAAAGTTTTAAGGATTGTCGGAAATTCCCACGGGATAAAGAAAAAACGGGATTTCTCGTTTTACTGGTCGTAGAAAGCTGAAAATCGGCATATAGGTTGCTTGGGGAGTGTAGAGGAGCATTAAGAGAGGACTTTCCAAAATTCCTACGGGAACGGGAAAAAACGGGATTTTTCGTTTTCCTGGTCGTAGAAAGCTGAAATTCGGCATGTAGGTTGCTTGGGAAGTGTAGAAGAGCATTAACAGAGGACTATTCAAAATTCCCACGGGAACGGGAAAAACGAGATTTTTCGTTTTCCTGGTCGTAGAAAGCTGAAATTCGGCATGTAGGTTGCTTGGAAAGTGTAGAAGAGCACTGAGAGAGGACTAAAAAAAATTAAAAGAGAAAAAAGAATTAAAAGAGAGAGCACTGAGAGAGGACTATCCAAAATTCCCACGGGAACGGGAAAAACGGGATTTTTCGTTTTACTGGTCGTAGACAGCTGAAATTCGGCATGTAGGTTGCTTGGGAAGTGCAAAAGAGCATTAAGAGAGGACTATCCAAAATTCCCACAGGAACGGGAAAAACGGGATTTTTCGTTTTACTGGTCGTAGAAAGCTGAAATTCGGCATGAGGTTGCTTGGGGAGTGTAGAAGAGCATTGAGAGAGGACTTTCCAAAATTCCCACGGGAACGGGAAAAAACGGGATTTTTCGTTTTACTGGTCGTAGAAAGCTGAAATTTGGCATGAGGTTGCTTGGGAAGTGTAGAGGAGCATTGAGAGAGGACTTTCCAAAATTCCCACGGGAACGGGAAATAACGGGATTTTTCGTTATACTGGTCGTGAAAGCTGAAATTTGGCAAGTGGGTTCCTTGGGAAGTGTAAGGGAGTATTAAGAAAGTATTTCCCGAAAATCTTACGGGAACGGGAAAAAGGGGATTTTGCGTTTTACTGGTTGTAAGCTAAAATTTCAAAATTCATAAGTTTATACTGTAAGTAAGCCGCAAAGGGCTATTTAACCGACTTCAAAAAAAGGAGGAGGTTATGCATTCCATTTTACACTTTATGTATTTTTTTATGTAAGTATGTTCACCGATTTCTCGGTCAATTGTGGACCGATTTAAAAAAATCTTTTTTTATTCGAAATAATATAATATACTCCTGAGATGGTCCCATTGTCACGCAAGCAAGCAACTTGCATGTTGCTTGCATGCTTGCTTGCATGCTTGCATGCTTGCTTGCCTGTATGCTTGCTTGCTTGATATCTTCGTTCTTTGGAATTCTCATGGTTCACGCGAGCGAAGCCACGGGCAAAAGCTAGTTTTAAAATAAAATATAACCCAGGAAAATCAAATCAAGAAGCAGACTGCTTAAGCAGGAATCCAGTTCTAGAACCTTATGATAATACTGATGACTTTATAAAAGTAGTAAATTTAATAAACCTTAAAGATATAAAAAATGACCAATATACAAACATAGACTTAAAAAATAACAACACTAGAATTATATTCAAAAACGGAATTTATTACAAAATAAATAAAACAAGGAAAAAAATCATACTATCAGAAGAACTTAGCAAAATTCTATTAAAAGATGTACATGACTCTTACTGCCACATCGGGAAAACTCAGATGACAAATAAAATATCACCATTCTACACAGCTAAGAATATCACGGTGAATATTAAGCAAATTTGTGACGAATGTGAAATTTATATAAAAAATAAAGCAAGAAGGAAGCCAAAATATGGTTTAATGTCACATTTAGGTCCAGCAACACGTCCGTTTCAAATTGTATCTATTGATACCGTCGATGGCTTTGGAGGATCACGGTCCACAAAAAAAATACTTACATCTTTTGGTGGATCATTTTACTAGATATGCTTATATTTTCACATCCAGAAACCAAGGTTCCAGTGATTTTATCAAACTAATGAAAAATGTGACAGGAAGTTATAATATAGATAAGGTGTTAACAGACCAATACCCTGGCATAAATTCAAAAGAATTTAAAGAATATCTGAAAAGTAAAAACATAAAAATAATATTCACTGCTGTGGATGCACCATATTCAAATGGACTTAATGAAAGACTTAATCAGACTTTAGTCAATAAGATACGATGTAATATAAATGAAAGTGATAAGAAAATTGCATGGACAACTATCGCACAGAAATGCGTAGCAAAATATAACGAAACAGAACACACTGTCACAAAATTTGCTCCAAAATACCTTTTAGAAGGTGAAAATGTGAGTATTTTACCACTAGAATTGAAACCGAGGTGTACTACAGAAGACCTAAGAAGAGATAGAAAATTAGCCTTGGAAAACACAATTAATTCACATAACTATAATAAAAAATTGTTCGACCTACATAGAGAAGAATATAACTTTGAAGTGGGAGACAAAGTCTATGTGGAGAATGGAAATCAACTAAATAAAAAGAAAATGGATGAGTTAAGAGTAGGACCCTACAAAATTCTTAAGAAAATTTCCAATTCATTGTATGAAATTGATACTGGGCACAAGAAAGCGGAATCAAACATCTACCACATCACAAAACTGTCTCCAGCGTTGGTTGGAAAATGAACAATCGCGTGCAATTGTTCTCCCTGGCGGGGGAGATGTAAAGAAGACCACAACACTCCTTTTTGTCGTTGTTTTTTTAATTAGGTTTAAATTTGCCGCGTTAATAGACAAGCTTTTCAGATGTCAAAACTGACAGTCCGTAACATTGTCAGTTTAGATATTTGATAAAATATGAGAGAGGGTAAGAAGCGTGATTTTAAATTATAAACGATCCCTCAAGATAATAATATAAAGAAACCTGGAATAAGGGCTTTAAATGTTGTTTCTTTCGTTTTTACAGGTGAGTGAATCTTTTGTTTATATTATTAGCAATATTGGTAAAATGTTTGTTCGTATTTATTGTAAATAAACTTTCGTTTTTACAGAGAAACGCAATTACGTCTTTGTTTTATTATATCCTGATTTAATAAAAGGACAGGAGAGCATAACACCATTATATGTATCATATAATTATGTATTTATATATGTAAGTCTAATTCCTTGGCATGTTCTGCAGCCGAAACGTTAATGACTGGATGCATTAACATAGATATGAGGTGTTATAAGATTAGTCTTAAATGTGGGAGCAACATTGGCATACAGTATTAAGATAATTCAGTCAAAATACAAAATGACAGAAGGAGTTACCTTGCAAACGAATATAACAATTTTTGGTTGGTCTAATTTAAAAGATTATTTTATAATTTTTTATGATTCTCATTTTGTCTAACGAAGCGATTCGCTTGTGTGTTAAGTGCCCAAGCCACACTGTACCCGCGTGGTAACTACACAAGAGGAGCCTTGTGCCTAGCAGTACGTATATTGGTTCGAAAAATGACGATGAATGTACTTGTTTTACAAAGTTATATTACCAAAATATCCGGGCAGTATCATATTACTTTTCAATATCTGTTCGGTTAACCTAGCTCGGAATAGTGAGTAGGATACCTGATTAGATCCATTATGCACGGCGCTGCAAATGTCACGCTAAACACGAACGCCATCCACTTGGCACTTGGCAATAGCTAATTTCCTATCCAGATAGCACGTCACCTTTCACAAGTAGTTGTAGACGTGTTTCGGGAAGTTTCGAACTCGCGGTCTCTTCGCTATATACATACGCTTGGAGTTGAATTTCAATCCTTATAAGATAGATTCCTGGCAAGCATGCTTGTATAATGTAAAATGGAAAACGACATTTGTGAGCGGCATTGAAGGCTATTTTAGGGGTGATCATGATAAAATACTGTAAACCGGTTCGTGATGAAACGTTTTGAAGAAGAAATTATAATTCTTATCTAGTGAAGTTTTTATTAAACAAAAGGTTTTTTTTAAGATCAGTAAATCATTTTGAGAAGTCAAAATCAATTTGACTTAATATGCAGACAGATCACTTTCGCAATTCCATTTAGGGATGCCCAATATTTTGGTTTCAATCGATCTTTTGGATCGCATCGAATCTACGATCTGGATCGCATGATTTGGTATCGATCTAGCAAAGATCGAATACTTCTATCCATACTTATATGGTAAATCCAAAACATCCGAAGGGAGTTTGTTTGTTTGTTTTTCCTTATCAGCTTACGTAACAGAGAGCCTGAATAATTCTGTTTTTCTTTTGTAGAAGGGTAGTTGTAGGGGTAAGGATATAGATTAATATTTCCACTGATCGAAAATGTAGTTTTTGTGACCGACCTAAGACCGACCAAAGCCGCGGCAAAAAGTTAGTCAAAAATAAATAAAAGAATAATATGTGTGCTTATAGATTTAATTAATTAAAATGCCAACTATCTGTTGCTGTTATTGTCAATAACAATAATTCGATTTTTTTTATCCGATATCTTAGGCATGCGATTCGATCTTGTGGAAGATCGCATCGAAGTGAATCGATTCAAAAATCGTAGATCGTATTGCTAAAGATCGATCTTCCAAAAGATCGATTCAAATCGGGCATTCTATCTTTCTTTATATTACTTACTAGATTACCTGTACTGACACATGCATAAATATTTATGATACCCGCCTACACTGAGTTATATAATCTAGAGTGACAAACTTCATACTACCGCCTCAACAAAACGCGTGCCAGTTTTGAAATTTGACAACGTAGCTTTGAAATCAACAAAATAATAAATGAAACATATGTTTGTCTCTCTTCCACTAGTATGCTCGCATTGCGCCGTTTATGAATGTGATAAAGATGACGATATTTAAGGCTTGGTGTTGCTTACCTTACGCAAATTTCCCCCTAAATAATAAATTACACGAAGAAATTTTTTATTAGTTCATAATGTTAACTGGGTGGACAAAACCATAATTAATTGGGTTTCAAATACTACTACTACTACTGCACCTACTAGCAGCTGTTGCCAGTGTCATTTTATAATATTAGTGCGAATTAAGTATATCTATTGAAGGGCGTAAAATAAAACGAAAGTTTTTTTCATAACACAAATATAATATAATAAAACCACAATATAGAAAACACAACGACCATTAAAATAGACATATGTACAAGTATTTTTGTCTCGGACGTTTTAATTTTTTTTGTTTTTATTTTTTTCTGGGTACAATTTATTTTAATCATTTATTTATTATACCTATACTCAAACCCGAGGTAGCCTAGTGGTTCGACCTATGGCGTCTCAACCAGAGGTTCGTTGGTTTCGAATCCAAGCTCGCACTTTCGAGTTCGCTTCACGTTCACTTATGCATGAGTGAACGTAACCACCATCTGTTGTTGTTTTTTTTGTATGTTGCTCAAGAAAATGTTTCGAGCAAATTTTTGTTGATTTTGTAGGTAGCCAGTCGGTTTCCCGTCTTAGTAATCTGATTTTTTCTATCCAGATCCGACGGCGCACTTCATCTTTCGGTACCCTACAAAGTATAGCACAGGTTAAATAGAGATTCCATACAATATGCGAAATTCCCCCTAAAGGTTGGGAAAACCAAACTATGATTATACTGGCCACACTGAACTTACAGTGCGATATTAGATATTTTTATTAGTTTTTGGTCACATACAGAATAATATGAGTAACTGAAAACTGAACTTACGCATGAAAAGTAATGCCACTTGCTTTATTGTGTGTGTTGATAGCGGAATCGCAAGATTTTACCGTGTATTTCCCCATTTTTCGCCCGGTATGTAACGGTCGGTGTCACAACGACGACTGATTAGCTGTCAGTTGAGTTCGAGACTGCAGTCTACATCTGAGGTTCCTCATGTTTGCGATCTGTCTACAAATCTAGTTTGTATTAGATCAATGCCCGCCTAGGTCATTTTCCTTTTTGTTATTTTTCAATAATCACTGATCACACAAAAATGTGTGGCGTTATCAGATATCTTAGGTAGCTGAAATTTGGTATGCAGGTAAGGTTTACGTATAAAGTCAGCCCTGCAAAAGAGGATGGTAGATTACAATACGAAAAAAAATATGGGAAATGGGGACGTGGCAAATGAGGATCACATAGAAAAATATGGGAATCCTATCACATACGTGCTCTATCATGTGTGAAATATAAGTTTATTGAGATATCTAGTCTACATACGGCTACGTCAATAATTTAACCAAATGAGTAGAAAATTTAAAGGATAACTTAAAACAACACGTTTACATAAATTTCGTTAACTAATTGTGTATTTTTTTTTTCATACAAAATAATTGAGCACGCAATGTATTTGTTACATCTAAAGTTATCGCCTGATTGACGTTTCTTTTTACACGTTATATCGTGACAGTTCAATAAAAGTCAAAAATAATAATCATTATTTAATTCGTTTTTTCAACTAATCACGCCGATTTACCCGCCTGACATAACTACTTATTTTCCACGTGTTGTCCGTGCACTTCAATGCAAGTGACACATAGTCGAACGATGGACTCTTTCATACTTCGTATATTGGTTCTCATAATTTATCAAAAACTTCTCGATCTTATCTCTCAATTGGTCCACTGATGTCCGAGGTTGCTAGCTCCCCATAGGAAAAAATCTAGCGGTGTCAGGTCAGTGGAGCGAGCCGGCCACCGATGGGGGCCAAATCGTCATATCCATTGGTCACCAAACATCAAGTTTAAAGCAGTTCTCAGGCGTGCTGATGAGTGTGAACAGGCAAGCGGGAAATGTTTTCTACTGTTCCAGTCAGGGTCAGGCTATCACGAATACGCTGCAGAGCCTTTACGATTACTCGTTCATTTCGCGGAGTCCGCCGGTTCGGAAATCACTCTCTGTAAATTTTTAACGCTTTTCTACTGCTTTGTTGAGCTTCTCCATAAATTAATATCATATCAGCGAGTTTATTTGCAGGGAAATTCGATGACCGCGGCATTTTTGAAGAACATTTGTCAAGTCATGTCAATTTGGACGCAAAACATTGCTGCTCGGTCGTACTTTTAAAAATGAATAACTCATATATATTTAACAAATTTGCTTTCACATATGATTTGTACGGTCATAAGCTATATCTGGATAAGTTATACGCCCGTATGAAAAATACACGCTGTATTAAAACCGCAGCGCATAAAATCAAAGTTTATTGTGATAAGATGGATGCAATTTTAAAATATTATCCCCTTCTGAACATAATGGAAACTATTACCATTGAAGAACCAAAGAAGTAATGTATTGCAGTATTGTGATAGAAAAGATTGTTTTTATGAACAGGGAGTTTCTGCATCATAAACTCGCTTCATTTTGCAGCATTGTAAAATTCTGTACATTCTGCGATCACACCTTGATGTTGTGTCCTGTCGACACGAAATTTTCAGCACACGGCACTGGGGCACACTCGTTACTAACTACCCGGCACACTTTTGTCCTTCATATTTTTATAACATTTTGAAAATAACCTGCCTTGTAGCGAAACGGGTCAGGTAAGCTAACTTTTCGTAACATCATTATCATCATTCCAGTCTATACGTATACGTCTAACTACAGGGCACAGGCTTCCTCTCACATTGAGAGGGATTGGGCTGCAGTTCCCATGCTGGCCCAGTACGTATCGGGGAATTCTCTTACACTGTTGAATTTTTTCGCAATTGTTCCCCGTAAAGCTCATGTTAAATTGCAAATGTGATTCGTACATACATTCCGAAAATTTTCAGAGAGTCGAGTCCAGGCTCGAACTTTAGACCCTCTGCTTGAGAAGCAATAGGTCAAACCACTTGTCTACCACGCGGCTTTTTTAACATAGTAGGGGATAAGATTTAAGTTATGCGCTTTGACACAATACTACATGCCATTACCCAATAAAAATTCAACCTATTACCACAGAATATATAATAGTGCTGACGTACAGAATGGAAACGGTCCGCCCCGCACCGATTCGAATTACCCCTCCCCTCAAGACGCAGATAGCCGGAAACCGCCAGAAACCAGAAGAGTGCGCGCGCGATGTATGTAGGCGTACGCGTGTACAGACGTCGTCGTGCTTATGTAGATTCAAGAACGCGTATTTGTACGTCGTGTCCGCCGCGTGCTATTACCTACCTAAAAACAAAATTTTCGGTCTCTTCCTCCCATTGTCTATTGTGATAGATAAAATATGTTAACTTAATCAATCAGGTTCAATCAACCAAAACTTCGAAGCGCTCGAAACTCAAAAATCCACCCCTGATTGTTTGTCCGATGAAACTTTAAGTTTCTTTACGGCAGACGTTTTCCTAAGACAAGTACGTATTGTTCCATGTTTTAAAGAACAGGCCTGCTGCAATAAAACGGGACAAGTGTATTCAAAGATAATTTTAGGCAAACAAATTGTTGTGTAACTATTCAAAAGTTACTTACTGAACTTTATCCAAATTTCGTAGCACCCACGTCGTTTTATTTCCTTTCCCCCTCATTCCTGGGATGGGGGGAGGCTGGCTCCTTTGCTCCATTATCATAATAACATATATTATAAAAAAGCTTGGAATGAGGGCTACCGTTTTTAGATCCGCTGGAATGTCACTACCAGCAAGCGAGGAAGATCTGTCAGTATATCGATCGATACATATTTTATCTCGATCTTTGTTAAATGCCTCAAGCTTTCTCTACTCTTGACGGTAAAATTCCGCATTCTAGTCATATATTTCAAAATCAGTCATTTAAATACAGGTATCTTTACCTAGTTTGGGGGCTAGAAACGTAATCTCTTCCACGACTCAGTTGTACGATATCTAGATATAATGATTATGTGTAAAACTATCCTTGTAACCCTGTACAATAAACCAATTATTATTATTATTTTCGAAGGATTGGTTTTTCTCAGCTCTAGGCTGGTATCAACTACATTAACGGGTTATCCAACAAGTAAATGTAGCAAGAGTTGTAGAATATTTAAGTGGACTGCGGAGGGCTATTTTCAGGGTCCAGTTGCATGAACTTTCTCACTATTCTGCAAGTATTCAGTATTGCGGCTTTTTGTAAAATTGTGTAGACGTATGATTTTATGCCTAATAATTTATTTATTTATTTATTATAATTATTATTATTAATTATTTTAATTTAGTTTGTGCAATTGAAAAAATTAGGCAGAAAAATAACAACATAAGTAAAAGTTGCAAGAGCCAACTTTGATTTAAGTACTCGAAATATGTAACACCTTTTAAAGATCCACGGTTAATTATACCTACTAGAGATATTTTCTACGGCAATCGCGGTCTTTATCTCGCAAAAAATACGAGTGTGTCCGAATAGTCGAAATAATACTTTTTCTGAATTTAGAACAAAACAATTGGCAGATGTTAACCTATGGTACAGTCAAGGGCAAAAATATGTATACACTTTAGTACCTTGTCTATTTTCGTCATATATTTGAACTGCCATATATGAACTGTCACAGTGGTTAAAGTGACAAGGTACTAAAGTGTATAATATTTTTGCCCTTGACTGTACGTTTGAGAAAACGAATATCTTCGACACTTAGGTATCGTGTTTTGAAAAATGTGGGATGAAAAGGTTCGTCACTTCTCGACCTTAACTCGTTGATATATAGAATCGAAAAGTGACGAACCTTTTCATTCCTCGCCTGTACAAGCAAAGTTGTCTGGCAATTGCTAAATTACCACAGTTAACGTATGCATAGGATTGGAATAAAACATATTTGCCTATCGGTTGCCTTTATTAATTTAATCCAATTATTATTTCAATTTAGATGATATTGTGTAAGTAAATAATAATACATTGCATGTAGTTAATACACTAATTACATTCGTTAAATTTAATGTGTACAATCGTAAATAAATGTTATTTCGACAAATACGACCTTTATCACTATTAAATACAAATCAAATTACAAAAAATTGAGCTTTATTATTTATCTATTTATACTGATTTTGCGCTTTTTGCTACGTGTATTTCAAATGGTGCATTCGCATTTTGTTCTCGTACATTTCTAAGAACGAACCAACTGCACAATGTGCTTATTGTTCACGCAAGCGATGGAGATGCAATGACCGAACGCAAATAGGAAACCCCGAATGTACTAGTACTATACATGTATATACAAATGTATACATTCCTATGCACCGACACCAAATTCGACAAACGTGCGAAAGTCACCAAAATAGGAAAATGCGATTTGCTTTCATAAGTTAGTAGGTACAATAATATTGATACTGGACTAGAATTCTTTGGGTTTGTAATGACGTAGCTAAATAAGTAACATAAGAAGTTGACTTTTGATAGGACCGGCACCGGCAACGGGAATGATTGAACAAAGTCTTAATACTTGCATCATTTACAGAGTGATGATGATTAAAATAATAGCACAAGGTGCTCTTTATTCGTAACAATTATCCAAAAGTCATCTTCATGACAAAGTTGTTAATTGTTTAGCCTGTGTACTTTATGCTCCTTAAATACTACATATTTACAAAACTAACCTTAGTTTCAGTCCAATGAAGGTACCTATCTACTGCACTTATTCACTTAGGTATCTTAATAACATGACTATGTTTATAATACATTTAGTAAATCAATTAAAAAGTGACCAAAAAAGTTAATCACTAGGTTATTGTGGATTCTAGTGAGGGATTAAAAGTATCTCAAGAGTAAGAAAATTATAATATATGTACTTAAAATAAAACGCCCTCTTGACAATATACAGGGTAATTTTGTTGATAAGTGCACAAATTTTAATATGTGATACAGTGTCGTTAAAATAACAAATTTCAGTATTTTTCGTTATAATATTTATCACTTATTTTTTTTCATAGTAACTCGACCAATTATTGGATGAATTACTATTGAACATCCCAAATTTTAAAATGTAAAAAAAATCTCGAACAGATAATCGTGATCTATCAACGATACTGAATCATATACAATCATATATCAAAATTTGTGCACTGATTAAAAAGTTACCCTCTATAGGTATTTACACAAAAACCGTTTATTGTTGATCTCGGAATATAATGGATAATACCGCTACATAATACCCTTATTAGCTGGCAAACTATATTCTGCTTGATTAATTTCATAAATCATCTCTAACTTTCCTTTGAAACTCAGTGTTAATAGGGATATGTAGATATATCACATAACACGTTCTTACTCCAATTAACACAAACAGTATTTTTAATTATTTTTTTAGTATTTTGCAACCATGAAGTAGTTTTTCAGAATATTTGTTTTCATACAACACACAATGTTTACTTACACATTAAATACGGACAGACTCGGAAAAAATCGTTTCTTTACTACACTTATTTAAAAAAACTTTCATTGAAATTCACAGAGGTATCTTATGCTTATACAAAATTATTTGTTTTACATACATCGGTACCATTGGGTATATTGCTACATCCCAAATTTAATTTACAGACAAGCACAGCAACCTCTCACTTATCTGTAAAACTGTAGTAATAATTATGATATAGGTACATTGAACTTTTATTTTTACTAAAGCGAGCAATTGATTATATGAAGAATGTTTCAGTGGTACGGCTAAAGCTCTTGCATATATCTATCGCTATGTAGTTACAAAACATGTAGTTATCTATAACGAATACATATAATTCCAAGAAAAAGGTAATAGGACTAAATGTGAAAAATTGAAAATTTAAACGGCTCTACAAACATTGCACATCAACAGGATACGATAAACTGATGCAGCTTTCATTAATTGATGTATTTATATTGAAATTATTTTACGACAGATATGTATTTTACGATTACATTCACACAATAATAGCCTATATATGTATTAAATATAAGACTTTATGTCCCATCCGGTAATAATTTTCTGCGCCAGTGTTGGCGGCCAAACCCGTTCAATAGTTTTTTTAATCTCAACATTAAATTAACACCAATTTATTAATACATGTAAGTAGATACTTTGCTTATAATTATTTCGTCACATTTATGGTAATTTGATTGTCCGTATTAAATAACACTTAACTGTTCTACGATTTATATCTGCTTACTAATTGGTGTTTTGTCTTACAGCTTCATAAGGATTGAAATAAAATCTGAAGAACATAATACTAATCTATTTGTACTATTTATGTAAATCTAAGTGCACATGCGCCATTTCAACAATATCTTGATACGTGGAAATCGACCAATTGTAATACAGGTACTTACATAAATTTACTTGATTTCATGAGAAGTTCCCAATTAGCAATATTGGTTATGATAAAACTTATTTTCGTATTTAGCGTAAACAAAAGACAACATTTAAATACTTAGGTACCTAAATATATTTTGATAGGTTGCAATTCCGAAACTAACACTAAGAAATATTAAAAGATGAACTGAAATTTTAATAAGGCTTTGTCAAAATTATTTTTGCAATTTATGATTTTAAGAAATGCTTTTTAATGTACTGAAACAATTACTTTGCTCACCCACGACTTTACCATAGTTACGTGTATGTATGAAATGCGTGTTCATGCAGTTACTCCAGCTCCACACTGCGGGTGAGCAAAGTAATTGTTTCAGTTTATTAATATGGACCTCCGCAAAGTAACGCCTCATTCAATTAATTAAATGTTTTTACGTTGTATGAATATGTTCCTACATAATTAAATTTGCAGTGATATTTTGTTTTTGCAATAGCTTGAAAATTTGTAATGGATTTTGGAGAAGTTAGACTCATTTTATTAAAATGTGTAAGTATGCTTCCACGAGTGTTTCGTAACAAAAACAAACACGGTGGCATAAGAGTATTGACATTCATATTTGGAATTGAGGCTTGAGGGGAGTGAAGACATGACTAAATGATCAATTTATACTTTATACAGTGTGGTTTTAGGTGCATTTTCATCATTCCTGTGATAATAATGGGATCTTTTGCTTACTCATTCTAGCTTGCTTTACGATTTCTGTTATTTTTTTTCACTTTCATTTTATTTTTATTTTAACATTTAATGTGAGTCAGAGTGCTCCGTAAAGGATCATAATAGCCAATGTTTATTGACGATGATGCCACGGCTTTAATAGTATATTTTCTGCCTATGATAAGTGTCAAACTGAATAAAAAATCGTAAATACTTTTAGCGGGGTGCTCCATCACAAGTGATCTGCGGAAATATTCCGGACTAATTACATAACACAGAGTGTATTTGTTGAGGAATAACATTTAGGAATAAGTTATTGGTGGATTATTTTTTCTTGTTGCTTGAACTTCGCCCGACTGCTACAGAATAGCCATAAACTGAACCTTTTCATAACTTCGTTGAAAATAAATCACCATATCAGAGCTAGCTACTATACAAAAATATCAAGCTTTTTTTGTATTACGAAGAGCTTTAGTTAATTACAATGTTGCATGTTTAGTTAAATCGATCAAGGGACGGTGATAGAGAATAACGATTTTCTTTTATTGTAAGTGCTATTTGTTCTACACTAGTCTACTAAGCTCACAGTTTTTTACAGACATTTGTGTTATACACTGAGAACTTGACTATAATTTTAATGAATAAATTATCAATTAATTACTTATTTTGAGCGATAATGCTTTATTTATAATATTATTGCACACAACTAACGACTTTTGAAAAGATTGGCACATTATGAAAGCACGTGAGGTCAATTAAACTGAATCACGTCTCTGGAGCCTTTTCACAATTGATCACACATTTTATTAATTTATTTGAGTTAGAGATTTTAACGGTGCTTTTTCAGTGATATGCGATGCGGTTTCTTTGACTGTACCTATGGAATAAAATAGAAGTTTCGTATGTTAAATAACTCGAGTACATAACATACTAAAATAACTTTGTTGCTAATAATATTTTATAAAATGAACCTGACAATGGTAAAATACAAATTCTATAGTATTAAGTCATATTGTATGGGTCATGAATTAGATTTGATAACAATCGTTGCTGAGAGGTTGTGCGCCCTATTTCCTTTAACTATAGCACTTCAATTAGTGTTTGGCTTTCATCTCTGTATTTGACGAGAAAAACGATAAAGTGCATTTCTTTGGTTTCTAAAACACGACGTGAGGAGCAACAATAAAACATGGAGCCTTGCGTCGTTTTTTATTGTTGACAACAGAATTTTCAGGCGATAATTGTCCTCCTAAATGCTACCCCACTCAGATGCTGTTTGACGCCTGGAACGCTGCAAATGCTTTCTTACTATAACATCTGTTTCCAGAACGTACTCTCAATGCTACGTTATATTGGTTACCTAGAGACTAACCGAAGAGTACCAAGACTACTAAGCTGATTTTAGGTACAAAGCGTGGTATGGCATGGCGTGGAGTGAAATGAAACTGATTTCATGAATTTTCTCTCATTTCAAACCATGCCTAGGAAACGTGGCTCTTCTTAATATTTACTCGTGGACCTAACACGCCCACGATTTATGTACTCTATCACGAGTTTAAGTAAAACAATTATGACGCTTAATTAATGACTAAATAGCTAATTGGAGCAGTTAGTAATACTATTACGTAAACGATTTAGACTTTTATTTAGTTTCAAATAAATAAATATTTTTTACAATAATTTGCCAACTTTTCAATAAAATATAATAGTTTAGTTAAGTAACCGAAATACTTAAATAGCTCAAGCATTTATGATAGACTTACTATGCTTAAATTTATAGTTTAGTGCAAAATCGTACATCGTAGTATTTACATAATATACAGGGTGTTTAGTAGCTACGTGCAAAGCTTTAAGGGGTGATAGCCGAGGTATTTTTGAACATTTTTAGCCATATATGTCTGAGCCGAAATTTGTTTTTTTTTTAAATTGAAGACTTAGAAATTTTAGGAAAATACCCAGAATTTGATAGTCATGAGTCAATATTACCCCAATAAGCGTTAATTTGGAAATTTTAAATATGGCACAGAAAAATGACGTAGACTTGTCTTTTTCACATGTTATTTACTAGTAAAATTTCAAGACTAGTGCATTCTTAGCAAGTGCTCCCTGAGTTTGGTTTTTACTTTTTATCTCAGATTTAGCAAGCAATGTCAATGAGTGATACCTTAAAAGAAAGAACAATAAACAGGCATGTTTCTAAAAATGTTTGAACATTTCAAGGATTTTTTTTTATTTTTTTTGTATGGCACAGAAAAATGACTCTGTTCGAACCTAAGACATTTTTAGTAATTACGAATGGCTCCATTTTGTTTTTGTGGCAAGAAAGACACTTAAAAATTATTTTATTTGGTCAAATACACATTAAACTATCCGAAATAAAAGATTTGGTTAGCAAATTAACGCTCATTGGGGCAATATTGACTCGTGACTGTCAAATTCTGGGTATTTTCCTAAAATTTCTAAGTCATCAATTTAAAAAAAATATCAAATTTCGGCTAAGACATATATGGCTAAAAATGTTCAAAAATGCCTCGGCTATTACCCCCTTAAAGCTTTGCACGTAGCTACCAAACACCCTGTATATGTATGTTTCAATGACAACATTTCACTATTACTTTATTAGTTTTATCTTTTAGCATGTGCTTCATATGGTTATGACAAAATAGAAAAAAATAGCTGATTCTTTACATATTCTCTTTAATAGGTTATAATTTTAGGTAAGTACACTTAGGGCCGCTTGTACGGTCTAGGGTATATTTTACACTTCCATACATTTTGACACTAGGTACTTAACTCTGGGTAACCATTAACTCGGAGTTACTTAGTTAACCGAGGTAACTTTTCAGTTTTACCATAGTTTCTAAATGAGTAAAAAATGAAATGTTGTCAATTGAAAGGAGAATTCAATATCGCTTTTTGAAATTGTTATATTTTTTGACCGAACGAAAATAACTTGCAATGTAACTTCATAAAAAACTTGAAAAGTCGGTCAGGTCAATGGTATAATTTGTTCCATTTTTATATAATCTCATATTTATAGTGAGTATTTCGGATAGTAGTGACAAATCGATAGAAGATAAAAGAAAAATCTTTATAGCGTCGACATTAATCATTATTTTAAATATAAAATAACTAGAGCACTTATAAATTAGATTTCTGCTTAGCCTATGGAATACTAAAATGTAGTTTTAATATCTAAATATAATTATCGTCCTGTTTCAGGAAACCTTTGATAAATCGCTTATAAAATACTATATAGTCGTAGAAAAATATTTTTCGATAATTTTTTTATGTCGATGTCTAACTACAATCAATATCAACAGTTTTATAATTTTAGTTCAGGAGACTTGATTTCCCGTGAAAGTTGAACAAAGTTATAATCTTTGGCTTTACACAAGATCGTCTTGGTATTCGTATCACATATCTTTCAAGAGTGTAGGTTCTAGGAGAGGCGCCGGCGGCGGAGGGAAAAAGTGCAGCGCGTGGGAGTCGAGCGAGACGGAGGCGAGGGGGTCGCGGCGGCGCGCAGGCGGCGCGGGGTCGGGCGGCGCGGGCGCCGGCGCGCGCTGCGGGCGAGCGCGCCGTTAGCTGCCCTTGGAGACGAGGTGGTAAGGCGCGTGGATGGTGGCCACGCTGCCCAGCTCAGTGCGGCCCAGCAGCTCCTCGGGGTGCTCGTGCTCGTGCTCGCGACGCTTCTCTTCATTCGTGTAGTAGTGCGCGGCCCGCCGACGCGAACAACACAGCGCCGCCGCCACCGCTGCCAACACCGCTACGCACACCAACATCAACCCCGCTATGACACTCATCTGCGCCTCATGCGTGCTCGGACACGGATCCAACCGATCGAAACTCAAACTCCCAAAGCTAGTCCCGACCAATCTCAGCGGAGAATAGCACTTGAGGTTTCTTATGGTCGAATTGAGAACCGTCGTGGACATGTACACGAGCATGGTTCCAGCTGAACACTGATCACAGTGCCATAAGTTTTTTGATAAATGCACTTGGGCTATAGCTTCTAATCTTTGCAAGTCCTGTTCGTTGAGCGACTGCAACTTGTTGTGCGAAATGTCCAACCTTTGTAAAAACTTGGTTTTCGTCAAAAGCTTATAGGGGAATTTCGTAATTTTATTCCAGGATATGTCTATAGCAATGAGGTGTTCATTGTATGTGAAAAAATTTGGCGGTATCATTTCCAGGGAGAGATTAGCGAGGCCCACGCCATGAATCTCCGGAAGAATTTGGAGGGCTATCGCGATCTCATTTAAAGGTAAGTTGTTGCCGCTAAAATTTATCGTTTTTAATGAATCAACTACTGGTGCAAAAGTTTGTAAATGAAAGCGGTCGATTTTGTTATGACTAATGTCCAAATGCAGCAGAGCGGTGAGGTTGGTGAGCGCAGCCGGCGCCAGCAGCGCAAGCCGGTTGCGCGCGAGCGAGAGCGCACGCAGCTCGCGGTTGCGCCCAAACATATGGTCCACCACCACTGACAGCTGATTACCGTCTAATTTTAACTTCCTTAATTTTCTAAGACTTATAAATTCATCAGAGGTCAGATATTTAAATTGATTCTCCCCCAAATCTAGCTCTTCCAAGTGCGGAATCAGGTGATAAATCTGGGTGTTCACCCTTCGAAGAAGACATCTTCTGCATTTAAATATTTTCAAACGCTGTATATCTTTAAAAACTTCAGGATTTAAATCAGCCAAAGGGTTGTCGCTCAAGTCCAAATGCGACAGCTTAGCGAGCATCCGAAAAAGTCTAGGCACCAAAGTAGAAATTTGATTGCTCGCCAGAATTAATATTTTTAAAGAAGTGAGATGTCTGAACGTCTCGCTCGGCATTTGTTCTATTTTGTTGTGGTCGAGATGCAACTCGGTGAGGTTGATGAGGCCGCGGAAGTTATCCGCTCCTATGCCAGTTAGATTATTGTATGTCAAATTGATGAGTTGTAGATTTTGAAGTCCCCAAAATGAGTACTGGCCTATAGAAGGGACGTTTGAATTGACGATGTGAAGTTCGCGCAGATTCGCAAAGGGTGTAGGCTGAGTGAATATGGGTCCGATGGTGAGGAAGTTAGGGCGGTTTAGGGGAGCGGAAATAACTAGGACTTGCGCGTTGCGGTCGAGAAAGTCGACAGGCACAGTGCGCATGCCGCCGCGTGCGCATGTCACACGCAGCGTATGTCCCGCCTCCGCGTCGAAGTGCGTGCGGCAACGGCATTCCTCCGGACACATGCCCTCTGCTCCGAAACTCCCTTGCACCACCACTGACGCCACCCACACCATCATCCAAAGATGTCTCCATCTCCTGCAACAAAATACGGATAAGTTACATTTACAAACTTTTGCACCAGTTTAATTAATTTTCATTACATTAAAAAAAAATTTTTTTCTCCCCTCAGATCAATTTGTAGAAATAATTGATTTAAGTTTTATCGTACATTAAGATACGTTTGAATTTAGAAATGTTAATCGCAGCAATACTTCAATTTCGGTAGGTACAGTCAACGTTAGAAATAAGTAATCACTTTTGTACCTTTTCGTTTTCATTCGTTCCATAATTTTGTATGGCTTTTCAGACATGTTAAAGTGGCAAGGTACAAAAATGATCACTTATTTATGACATTGACCCTACTTGCGAGGCTGAAGTTTGTTAGTCTCTTAACAATTAAAAATATGTCATATGAGGCAACCAAGAGTGGAAACAGCCATTTTCGCACTAGTAAAAGTGCATCTATCAAAGTACTGGCTAAAAAACAATTTATGTAGTGATTACTTTTGAAACCAATAAAAATAATCCATTGACTCAATCACTTCTTAAACTCTCACTAAAAATTCCTGACCCTACTTTAGAAACTTAGCAAAGCAAAACAAACACGATATTCTTTGTCCCTCGTAAGTCCTCACGATTCGGGTTATGCTTCATTCATTTGAGTATACTTCTACACCTCGTGAAATAAGCACAAGACAAGGCCGCACACCTAATTGCAGCTAAAAGATCTCCCGACAAAATAAATCAGTGAGAAAAAACGCGTGAAAGTGTAAAAACTTGCTTAAATCCTGTGAGCTACTAACGAGATTAGAGCCTAGTGAAATATGCGGCCCGCTTTGTCCGCGGAATCCAAACCCCCTGAAAAATAACGCCCAGATAACAAAAGCCTTCTGACACGACGACTGAGCGTCATCCATTTCGCGAAATTCCAAAATATTCATTCGCACCTTGATGAAAAATTCTCCTTGTTTAGTTTGATCGTGTTTATGTATTGTTGTGGTCGTATCGCACTTAGCGTTAAAAATTTCAAAAACGGTTTGTCTTTGTTTCAAAAAGAATATAGAACCCTTTTAGGGTCACGTGTGTGTGTGTGTGTGTGTGTGTGTGTGTGTGTGTGTGTGTGTGTGTGTGTGTGTGTGTGTGTGTGTGTGTGTGTGTGTGTGTGTGTGTGTGTGTGTGTGTGTGTGTCACCCTGTCCGGTGTAGTTGTAATTTGATGCGTGTATAGGGTGCAAATGCATCTCAGTGTCCGGATTCCGGAACACGGACATATAAATTAATATTTGTTTTACCTTTGAAGCTCAAAAATGCTGCCTTTTTCCTACGAAATCAGCGTGAAAATATTTATTGGAAATTTAGGTAGGTATATTTACATACACAATTAATTTAAAAATTCTCAAACTCATCAACGAGGCCCAACCCTTGGATCTAAAAAGCTGAACTATTACATAGAAGTTCCCTTTATTTTTTATATGAAGTTAAAATTAAAGTTAAGAAATGGTTGCTGGGTCTTACATATCATGATACAGAAAATCTCCTCCTCACAGTGTCTTAGCGTTACTATGAGTTATCTTCCCACGCGTTTATATTTATGCCAAAACATTTGCGTCTAAAGTTACACGGTTGAGTCTCTGATCATCTATAGTTTTTGTTTTCATCTTATTTTAATTTTAATTTGTATTTTAAATTTTTGTTCCTATTGTTTTATTGTATAACTTCAGTCATCATTGCTGTTGATCATCTGCACTGTAAATATTGTACGTCGATTGCCGAAGCCGGAGATACTCAAAATTAGTCCCCCAAGACACAGGTCTTTACCTAGTTTGGGGGGTCAGATTGTATGACAACTCTTGTGACTTCTCTGTACAAACCTATTTTATGTATTGAGCACTGTAACTAATTTGATGTTGATTGTACAATAAATCATTTTTATTTTTTTATTTATTTTTTATTATGGACACTAAGAATATGGATGTATTTTGCGGAATTTGCATAGGATAAGAAGTTCTGCAATGGAGGCGAAGCTAGAGGATAAAATCAATCTAATATATAAAAATCTCGTGTCACGGTGTTAGTTACCGAACATTTTTTTTTTTCTCTTTGTTCGGAAGGTCTGAGAGAATAGGTCGTAGGCTATGTTTTGTATACCTACACCTCTTCGCAGACGGAGTCGCGGGCAACAGCTTGTCTAATATATAAAAATCTCACGGTCTCACGGTGTTTGTTATCGAACTCCTCCGTAACGGCTTGACCGATTTTTACGAAACTTGTCTATACTCGGTAGGTCTGAGAATAGGTCGTAGGCTATTTTTTATACCCCTATTCTTCGCAGACGGAGTCGCGGGTAACAGCTAGTTAATTATAGATTATCAAAAACTGATTTAGAAGTTTTCAATTTATTTTCTTCAATCTTCTATTTTTCTCGCTGTAATGTGGTGAAAAGTTGTATGTTTCGCTAGGCAACAATATTGTTTGGCATCAAGTGGAATGAATGAAACCTTCGGTTACGATTAGGATTCTTCTTTTGAACCACTTCGCTCACTTGTGGTTTAATTCTAGAATCCTTCGCTTGTTCGGGGTTCAGTATAAATACTCACCTCAAACACCAACTTTCCGGCCTTGCATATTAAATAACTACTGAATATAGGCACGGTACTTTATGAAATACATAGACCGTATTGTGTGCGCATGTGTTTACTATTATTGAATAGGTACTTATAGTCGTCGAAAAGTTTCAAGTCTGCCCGAGATGTTTAATCAAAGAGTGGGACACGGGTCATAGCGCGGCAGTTACTTATAATTGCTTATTATTTGTGGGTGGGTTATTTTTCAAGGGCAAGATCAATAAGTTTTACATACTTATATTTAAAAATAAACACATTTAAAGTTATAAAAGAAAATACAGCGCTTAAAGCGCAGAAAAATAAATAACAAGTCTATGGTTTTAAAATAACATTGAAAATCTCCCAATATTGAGCGTAATTACGGAACCCTTGGTACGCGAGTCCGACTTTGTACTCGACTCAAACTGAGTCGTTCCTTTCGAAAACATTCGTCATTCACAAGGAAGTAGTTATCGTTATTACCATGTTATTACTGAAGCGTGTCTACATTTCCACCACTTTCTGGTCACAGCTGTAACGCTATGGTAAAATAAAAATAATTTAAGAAGGGCTTCCGACGCGTAAAAATTGGAAAAAAAATTCGTGCTCTTTCGTCGGTTTTGATATCATTGAATAAGGCACGCCTAATCCAATTCAACCCTTTTTTTAAATTACCATTTGAGCCGCGAATAGCTTGGTCTCGTTCGCAGACGAGAGCTAGAATTTTTTTTAAATTGTCTTTTGATTTCCAATGACACGGAATAAATGCCTAAATTTTTCGTTATTATATTATAAGAACGGATAGAAGCGAAGAAAATTATGTTTTTTTAGAACAAATCAAGTGATAGTTAGATGTTTGGTGCGAAGACACAAACTTGATTTTTAAAGATTAGACCAGAAGGAATTACCTTCTTTCCAGTTATGAGTTCCGTCCAGCCCGTGAAGCAATTAGCAAATGCATCCACGCACGTAAGCACATACCTACACACAGCAACTCACATACTTTTGCATTATAATAATAGTAGGACAAAGCAAATAAAATGTTGACCGCGTCGCTCATAAGTACAGGATAAGTTATACCTAGGCGTCGACTTGATCTGGTGATGTGACCGAATGAGGTTTAGTTTCTTGAAATAAAATGTGCTAGCAATGGTAACGTTGATGAGTCACCTATTTATAGAAATCTGTTCGAGGTTTGTTTAATTAAAAATACTATATATATTTTAACAATATATCTTCACCGGCTTCGTAAGCTTTAACACTAAGTACGTAGAGTCATGTGGGGTAACTATACGCAGTGGGTAAGTGTACGCAATCCCATTCATTTCGGACTGAAATGCATGGGTTTGCGTACACTTACCCACTGCGTACAGTTACCCCACATGACTCTTAATTGAAAGTATAATAACTACATTCATTTGTGTTCAGGACCGATGAATAGGTCACTATAAATTCACCAATTTAAATCTGGCGACTATAGCCTTGAACAGAAAAATGTAAGCAATCCTGTGTCTGCAAATTCTAAAGGCTTTATAATAAAAAGAATTTCAATACCCTAATACCCTATATAATGTTGATTTTTTTGCGGCGGTTAAATTAAGATAGCGAGCTGATGCCTTTATACCCGCAGCATATACACGAGACTATTTTACTATTTTATACTTGAAATACGCTTTTATTATGCTGCTTTATTATTCTACCAGCCATTCGCTCACATTAAGTGTGGTTTTAAAAGTTTCCGCGCATCTAAAAACAGCTTTTTCGTCGCCGTAATCACGTTAGAAAAGAATCAACTTTTTGTTCCCGTTAGTGAGAATGACCTAAAAATGTGCCTTTTGTATTTTTTTGTTAGATATAATAATAATTCTACGAATACACTCGCATTAGAACTAATTTTAGAGCAGGCGCTAGAGGTAGTTGAGTATGCAAAATGTGAGGACCGAATTCAACCAATGGATTTGAGTTATGAAAAGGTCAAAAATAATGTGGATCTTTCCAGTCCATTTTTTGGTCCATTTTTTTTACCTATAAAGTTAGACGAGAAAAAAAATAAGGGGTAAAAACAGGGGGTAAAAAAAATGGACCAAAAAATTGACTGGCAAGATCCACATTATTAATGTTTGACCTTTTCTTAACTCAAATCCATTGGTGGAATTCGGTCCTCACATTTTGCATACTCAACTACCTCTAGCGCCTGCACTATAGGTCAGGCTGCTATTTACTCTTAAAGTACTACTAATTCTCAAGACAAATTAGCCGTTATAGTTTTTCTTGTAAATTTAATATATTTACTTCCACCATGAATTTTTTCAAAATTTTCATACCAGCTGTTTAGCTTTTAGAGTGGGAGGGGGACGCTCTATTTTAACAATAAAAAAACACTTTAAAGTTAAATATTTCGCAATTGAATCACAGTATCGAAAAAACCTCTGAACAACCTCGTAATTATTTTAAGAGACCTATCCAACGATACCCCACACTATAAAGTTAGACGAGAAAAAAAATAAGGGGTAAAAATAGGGGTTAAAAAAAACTGACCAAAAAATTGACCGGCAATATCCACATTATTAATCTTGGACCTCTTCTTAAATCCATTGTTAGAATTCGGTCCTCACATTTTGCATACTCAACTACCTCTAGCGCCTGCTCTATTTAGTTTGCACCAAAATTTTTTATGGAGATTTTGTACCCATAAAATCCGTTTTGATTTAAATAAAAAAAATCAAGACTGTTAAATAAATTTTGTGACGAATATTGCTAAGTAATAAAACTTGCTAAGTAATTGATGATAAAAAAAGAAAATAAAAAAAAATATAAAAAAATATAAATATTAGGGGACAATCTTACACAAATCGACTTAGTCCCAAACTAAGCAAAGCCTGTACTATGGGTACTAGACGACGATAAACATACTTATATAGATAAATAAATACTTAAATACTAGAAAACATCCATAACTCAGGAACAAATATTCGTGCTCATAACACAAATAAATGCCCTTACCGGGATTTGAACCCAGGACCTCTTGCTTCGTAGGCAGGGTCACTACCAACTAGGCTAAAGCGGTCGTTAAATAATGTCATTTGACCTATTAAAATGCAGGGAGCGGTTTTAGTTTTGAATGTTTGCCTCCGTGTCTATGTATAAAAGAGCATGAGAAGTCGTCATACTTGACTTAAAGGAGACAAACTAGATAGCCTTATTCGGCAATCAATTAGGGTAGTACTTAATAAATAATTTAAAAATTATCGCAAATTCCCTGTTTTTTGTAAGATTTATGGAAACTACATCATTCATTTTATTATTATTATTAAATATACACCAAGAACTACCTAGACCTTCCTAGACCTTATAACGCAAAGAATAGATCTAGAACGCAAATATATGACCAGAGTTCATATTGTTGCGTTCTTATTATAAATCTTCCATGCTTATTTACCTACATGTAGTTAAGGAAGCTAAAAACACCTCTTAGTAGTCCATTATTCTAAAGCCCTGTCAGTCATAAATTAACAACTACAGGCTATCCCGATAAAAACAAGTTCTATTTGAGGTTATAATTCATTCAAGTAGTGTACCTACTCAAATTCATCTTCGGGCTCCTTTCCATTTTTCTTAATTTATACCCAGTGAAGTCATTTAAAGGTAAAATATTATAGCTAAGCCGTTGGAGAACACAACCGTCCACCAAGTAAAAAGAAAAACACTTTTCCTCATTACGTTCGTATTCTCCACGGAACCCTAACAAGTAAAATAACGGAAGAACGCGGGCTCTTAGCATAGACCCCTAGCCGATTTTAATTTCCTTATCTTTGCTGAGAATAGGGAGCTCGTAACAATTTACACGTAAAACACAAGGGCACCTCGGGTCCGTTGTAAACCTCTTTAACGCTGGCTGTTCTCATCTAAATAAACAGTTTTAACATTCATTTATTAATTAAAGAAAACTCGTTGAATGCACGAGCGGTGGGGATCTGTTGATGAGTTGTTAAATGATTGCTTAAGATCCTTTCATATCATATTTGTGTTACTTAAGCGTCAATTCATTAAGGGAGTAAAAGCTAAAGAGTACGTATTTCTGCAAAGATTAGTAGACGTAATAATTATTCAGTAACGAATTATAATGTGGTTCGTTTTTATATAAAGAAAGTCAAAATTTTGTATTTAAGATCTGGGAGTAAACCGCGTGTGGATGCGGATTAGTGTCATCAAGATCTAAAGTATCTTGATTTTATCCCATAGAATAACATTCGGCAATAAAGCTTTCGATGATTACGCCGTTGCATTTTGCCACCACATTTGGCAAAACACTTGAATCGGTAAGTCATCTAATGAATAATATTAAACCTTAATTAACTCTTAATTTTCTCTCCACTATTCCCGGACCCATGCCAGTCGCGTACAAATTACTTTTTAGAGTGCGGTTACAAAGAAACAGGGCAGAATCCGCCTAATCACGTAAGTTGAAATCCGAGCCGTAATGGAATGTGACAGCGTGAGGTGTATTTTAACTAATTCGATCGGTCGATGTCTTCACTCCGCTTCTATGGAAGCACACCTTTAGCTCGCTGCAAATTTATCATTTGGCAACAGACTTGCGTGCCGCTTAAAATATTGTCACGACTCAACTCTCACCGGTTTGTCTAATTTTTTTTACGTCCCGTCAATTATGGCAGCTACCTATATGGCAAAGTTTGTGTACACTAACTGTAAGGTGTTGCATCCGAAGACATACAAAACTCACGCTTTCTCACTCTCTGGGTTTCTTAAACAAAATATTCGCTCCACGCGAAACTTACCAGTTGGTAAGTAAATCCATCCCTACTGGATATTCCCCGAGCTGGGTTTGGATTTTTCACTAGTTGACAAGATTTACACCTGTAATTTTCTTCTACTCTATTGGTATTTCGAATTCATTACAACTTTTCACCATTTTCGAATAATACCTATTACTTTCGAGAGACCTTTCTTCCTGCTTATTCCCCTAAATTCAAGTCTAGGATGCATGAACATTTACTAGGCAAGCATGCTCCATCGTAAGTCTGGTCTTCGCTTTCCATCAGGCGTGGTTGTGGTCGAACGCAAGCCATATTGTATAAAAAAACGTAGATATTTCAGGCAGCGTAAAAACTGATACCAGCCTTTGGATACCTACCCTAAAATGTCTGTCGGCCCACAACGAGATAAAACCTTCAAACTCCGATCCAAACTAATATTGTGTTGTTAGCTATACAGATGACCACAACTAGGTGTTTAAACTTGGCGAAGTTCGGAACGGGCAGGGCATAACAAGCTATGTTTACAAGTGCATCATGAACTGAGATCGATTTCCCTTTAGCGAGCCTGTTTAAATCCTATTAGAAATAGATTACTTTACTAAGTGTTCAAGCTTAAACATAATAGGTAAGTGTACGGCAACAGCCAGTGGCCGTTAATGCGAGGGCAATTGACCCCAACGGGTCTTCTTGTACTAGATAGACATACAAAATATAAGTTCGCGTACTTGTGGCTTGGTGGCAGTTGAAAGTTGCTTAAGATGGTAGCAGGTCATTTTGGTACAAATACCTAAATATACAACGGGTCAAAATGTCTCATTATCAAAATGTACAACGGTCAAAAGTATGTATATGTAAACATAACATAATGAACAAAAGACGAAACAATAATAGAAAAAACGAACAGAAGATAAATTTCCAACAAGATCAATAAAAAAATTACATTAAAAAAAACCGGCCAAGAGCGTGTCGGACACGCCCAAGATAGGGTTCCGTAGCAGGTACGAAAAAATCTTTGCATACTTTATTAATGTGGTTGTTTTTGGTCCCAACTCCCACCGCGCGCCAGGGTTAACAGCGCGATGTAGAATTTCAACGTCGGCGGTACAGCGCCATCTATCGGCGAATTGGGTACCTAACTAATCTAATGTGCAGTCTACCTAGAACTAGTATGTATGTATGTTGATGGATTTTCATATGTAATTCTTTATTATATGAACCGATTTAATGTTTTTTATTTGAAAGATACTATCTACTGTTAGCGTGATCTTATAGGTACTTAAAGAAAAAAAATGCTTGCAGTGGCGGTTAAATTACTATCTTAGTTTAGAAATATTTTTTTACAAAAACTTAAAAACTGCTCAACTGATTAAGTTGAAAATAATTTTCCTAGAAAGATTTTATTTAGTTGAACTTACGTAATTTTTTTTCTTATTTATTAGACGTGCGGTTCAATAGTTAGAGGTGGGGGGACACATTATTTTGAACTTTCGGAGTGAATATCAAAAAATGGTTTTAGCAAACCCCTGTTTATTTTCAAATACCTATCCAATGATACCCCACACTATAGGGTTAGTCGAGAAAAAAAAATCACCCCACTTTACGTCTATGGGAGGTACCCTAATAGTACATTATGATACGAGTGTGCTATGTTGGTCATTACAAATGAAGCTTTATTGTAAGCGCGAGCCGTGAGGCTAGCGCGATAAGGAAGCCGAAGTGTGTAATGATCAATGCACACGAGTTTCATACGACGTTTTTCAACACAATTGCGAGGAAAAAAACAAACCTGTATTGTTAGTAACTTTTAATTATTAAAACAATTAGTGAACGTGCAATTATCAAAATGATACTGAACAGTTTTGGTTAGCATTTTTACAGTTTGTGTTATGGTGTTGGTATTATTTATTAATTCGTTATTTTCATGTTCTTGGGTAAAATGTCGGCGATGACAAAATGTTTTCAAAGAAGTTGTATGAATGTAGTAAATTTATGGGCTCATTACTAGGAACAGGCGGCGCTATATAATCAGTGTCACGAGAAGTCGATGGTCGCGGCTCAGGGCAAAACTTCTTCACCTGTGGCTCCAAATTAATTAACGTGTTATTTTAGCACTAATGTTTGCCTTATTATGTATAGAATCTGCGACATAAGATTCAACAACTGAGTCAGATCGCCATCCGCCATGTCGCTTTAAGGTTAACACATCGGCTCCCAAATCAGCGAGCAGAGTACCCGAAGTTCTTCTAAAACTGTGCCTAGTTTAAGAATCAGCCTCGGGCAAATCTAAATATTTTGCAATGTCTCATGGCATTGCACAAAATTTGTTAATACCAATGGGTTGAGCTGTATATTTACCCTTTTGAAAGTTTTGGAAAAAGCGGTCATTTTTTGCTTTCGTTGAACGGAGAGCTTGATATTTTTTTACTACTTCATAAAACGGGCCATGGATTGTAAAAGATCGTGGAATCTTGTTTTTGGTGTTTGTAATTTTTACAAGCAACATTTCACCGTGGGTTTCTACATCCTTGGTTGTTATATCATTGAGCTCTTGACGTCTACACGCACCAGTAATACCGAATATTAACGCAACCTGCAAAGAGATCAAATAAGTACCTATTGTTAGTAAAGTTGTAGGAACGTATTGCCATAGTAACGCAATTATAGAGCTGATACATAAATTTATATAAAGTTTAACTGACCTATATTGCCAAGTACTGACTGTCCGGAGCTTCTTTTAAAAACTTTTCAACATCGGTTGGTGACAACACTTTTGACTTTCGACCAATATATCCGTCTGAACGTCTCTTTAGAAATGCCATCAAGTTACTATAAGTTTTGATATCAACTATACACCATAACGAGCTGGGCTTGTATTTATTTGCCAGTTCATTGAAGTAGGCTAAAAATACGTTCTCCGAATATGACTTGGCGTTTTTGCTGTTTTTCCATTCATTGAATGTTTCGTAAGCCGCCAGGTATTTATCTCTGGATTTTGGCGGCAACAGGCTATCACTCGCGTTTCGTGCCTCGATAAGTATTTCCAGCGGGGTTGAATTAATATTTTGCTCGTCTTCACTATTTGAAGTAGACATTTTTGATAGCAATTAACCACACAGCAGCAACTTTGCCAAATATTTACGGAAAATGGCGCGTAGGTAGTGTTTTCTTTGCGCGCCGCACTTTCGATGCGCGCGCAGGTTCAATAAAGGCACAGGAAAAGTGGCTGTTCAGCCGAAGCAGCAGCAATTATTATAAAAATTAAATAAACTATAAATTAATGTTTGTAAATACGATAGTTTACTTAATTTGTGTTTATAAATATACAATTTGATGAAATAAAATATTTATTTGTCATCTTAACCCTAAAATAATTTAATATTCGTAAAAATATTCAATGTTCTTAGACATAAACTTTTGCTCAAATAAAAAAAAAAGTTTATATTACAGCACTTGTACGGTAATGTTATTACAGCACAAGTGTGGTAATATGCTGCATTATGAAACTAAAAACGGTGTAATAAGAGTCAATTTACGAGCAACTGTGTTGAAAAAAAAAATATTTAGTTTCATATGGACTCCAGATAACAGCGTTACATTCGAGGTTACTCTTTACGAGAGCCTCATAGACAGCTCACATTGGCGAGATGCTCGTGAAATCTTTTGCTAGGCTAGAATATTAGCTAAAAAGTTATTATATATTGCCTAGAAAGATGTTGGCCAAAGCATATTTTGTCCCTGAATGTTCAGACAAAATGACTTGATGGCACAAACATTTTGTACTTTTTGATAATATCTCAACATTTTATGCATATTGGCATTGGTACCAAAATGACCTTTTACCGTCACTAGTATGCGAACTTGCTCGTTCGTCATCTGGCCCTTTGAAGCTAGATACGTGATATTGATATGTATTCAAGCATCGTGTATTTAGGCTAGAAATGCTGATGCGTTTAGTGGCACCGGGCCAGTCTACGACAGCATTGATACATGATACCAGAATAAAGTACCTATGCCAACTTTATCTAGTCTAGACCGAGCAAGCGTCTCTTTATACATGCGAAAACTAGCAGAGTAGTTACTTTGATATATCTCTTTTGTTGTCGTCTTCTTCCGGTTCCGTAAGTAGAAATTTATTAAAATCATAAAAGTTTATCTTAGAACATAAAACTTGGTTTATTATTTGCCATTATCTTTGCCTAATAGATTTAAATAGCTTAATCTAACAATTTATACCTAGAGCCAAGGGACGTCAATATAAAGGGTATCCAATATTTAAGTAGCATTGCCAGAGTGTAATGAGATTATAGGTTAGTGACAGGCTTGGCGTGCATAAGAGATACAACCTTAGATCAGCTATAGGGAACGTGCAGTAACTATAGGCGGCAGCACTAATGCGACAGAAGCGACACTATGCGGACAGAAAAAGAAACTTATCAGATCTGTCATCCTGCTATCAAGAATGTAAACAAGAATCAAAATAATTTTATATCATGATTAAAATTACAAAATATGGGTTCAGATCAATTAATAACGATCGACTGCGTGACTAAAACGTATTAAAAGGTCTAAAGCTCTTCGAGGCCGGCCACGTGTTAGATGTTGAAGAGAAAACAGATGAGAAAAATGAGACAGTGATCATTGGTAAAATTGTCGCACAGACAAAAATTTCCAAACGTGAAAATAACGGCAAAATATTTTCCGAATGACGTTTTCATTTATTAAATGTATTATGTTTTTCAAAGTATATATTTTATTCATTCTATTTATGTATGTTTTTGTATATTTGTATATATTTTTGTGGATTGTTTATTTCACCAGGGAAAATTGTAGGAACATATTATGATGGATGTGTAGGATTTTCTGATTTTTCTGTTGCCAATGTAGAGAGCACTTTATATTGTTGTATTTTTAGATAGAAGCCAATCATACCAAAGTTTGCTGTAAACAGATTTAAAGGTTATGTTTACATAAAAAGATCGTATTAACTACAAACTAAAAAACTTAAGTTATTTTCACTAATATAATAATATCATTGGTAATCTTAAAATGCTTTTAAATCTCATACTTACGTATGTTTCTTTACTACGTTTATCCACTTTTGCCATTTTTCACATAACCATGGCATGTGAGTACTATTCCTCGGAAAGTAGTAAAATTTTACCCCATTTGATTTACTATGTTTTTTTGATGAGTTAGTACATCCAGTAATGCAACAATACATTATGATTAGCTACATTATAAATGTATTTTTCACTCATAAAATTGTTTATTTACTCGTATTGTAAATGTCAAATATTGACTGACATGGTAAAACATTCAAATTGATGGCACCAGTTGGCAGCACCGTCGATGTGCACGTTCCCTATACCGTAGGCTATAAACCAAACCAAACCAAACCACCACCAAACTTGCGGCCAGCCTAGTATTTATAAAAACCGGCCAAGTGCGAGTCGGACTCACGCACGAAGGGTTCCGTACCAATGATCTATAAAGGTTCAGTGGGCTCCTTTAGATGTTAGTGTGAATATTATCGATTTATTTTTAAAATGCCTTAATGGTGTGTTGCCATTAAGGCGGAATGGAACGGAGACTGCAGAATCAATCAATCACATTACAACTAAATTAATTACTAGTAAACAAGGGCGGCGGAACGCGATGTGCATTTCAACTTATTCGATTAGTCAATTCTAGTAGGTACTCTAGTAGGTCTCCGATCTGCTTTAATGGAAGCCCACCATAGTGGGTCAAATGTGTGAATGAATATTAACGTAAGTATTTATTTTCGTTCATATCATTCATACCTATGAAAATTAGACCGGACTAACTTGATGTGTTTGTTTTAATCTGACTGACGAAACTGCGGACAAATACTAGATATTAATATACTTAATGTTTTTTGGTAACTTCGCATGTAACTCACTGGACTTCGTTTGGACGGCCCTAGATTAGGCGATAAACATACATTTGCTTTTCGTCCAATGATTAAACAATCCATTATGTTTGCGCACCACGTGCGACGCAAACAAACCTCTAAGATTAGGTTAAACATTCAAGGCTATAATCTAATAAGGCTAATTTGGGGTAGATATACCTACGAGTATGCGACGTAACTTGGTTCTACTTAGGACGAACACAATTTGCAACAATAGTGATCATTATAATACTTACCGAATTCCTTTCAAAGTCATTTTACAAAATATGTACTAAGTATATATAGGTGGGTAGCCGAGTTGTGCGTGTTTCTATTTGCGTTTTGTTTAATCAATATGAACAAAAAAACTGGTCCGAATTTAAGAATACTGGTAGACTTCTGAGAACCGGTGCTAACCATGTCTTAAAAGATACTTTTAAAATTAAATCGTTTCCAATAGCACTTTGATATTTGAATGCGAAATGCTAGAGGGATTTTTGTCATTAAAATTGTACTTAATTTCTTTAAGCTTTTCTACGTCATTGTTTAGTTCGAGCCCTATCTCTGAAAAAAACAGACAGATTTGTTCAACATCAAAAAGGTTAATTTAATAAGGGATCAATGGATTCTTTGCGTCAAGTGAAGCCTGCTTAATAACGCTTTATTGAATGCGACATGTCGTATAGCGAATGGCAGCCTGAACTCACAAACAGACTACGGCGCTAGTAATCAATAAACACTGATATTGGGAGAATCGGTGCAAATTTCCGCGAACGTCCTATATATTTGCATATTCTGCGTTTTTAAACTATTATGTCGGAAGAAAACCCTCGTGTATGTACATGGAATACCTATTTACTTAAAAACAAACGGTTTTTTTCGGTTAAAAATTAAAGCTGATGAAATAACACGGGTAAATAAATAAATAAATAAAATAAATATCACAGGACAATTCACACAAATTGACCTAGTCCCAAACTAAGCAAAGCTTGTACTATGGGTACTAGACAACGGATAAACATACTTAAATACATATTAAACACTCAAGACTCGAGAACAAACATTCGCATTATTCACACAAATGTCTGCCCCGACCGGGAATCGAAACCGGGACCTCAAGCTTCGTAGTCAGGCTCTCTAACAACTAGGCTACCCGGTCGTCTAAACACAGGTACATACAGGTACAGGTAGGTTTAGATAAATACCTAAAGTCGGGCTCTTATTAAATTGTCCCTGATCACGCGAACAGTGTTAATACCAATATTCATACCTGTATACAAAATCACTACCTACCGTCACCTGGAATCGTAATGAGGAACAAATTATACTGTATTTAACATACGTATAAATATGTTAATTAAGTAATAACATAACATCAATAAATAATAATAAATAATATAAATAATAATAAATAAATAAATTGGAGATAGTGTTACGGTAAATTCGAGTTGCTTTGAATCTTAGGATGGCGTAGATAATAATGTGGGTTTATTTTCATATTCAAATTCCAATGTTTTTCGAGGCTGTCAAATTATAGTCACTTTCTTTAGTTGCTTACCGAAAACTATTGCGATTTGTTATTGTTTTCAACGAATAATAACATTTCGCTACCGGATAACTTTTTCTATTTCGTGTACAAAATTGTAATTGCAACTGGTCACCATCATTTTATTTGAAATGCTTTCTGCCATCTAAAATTAAGAAGCAAATCCGTTTGACAATGATTTAAACGTATTATACCTACTGATAAACAAAACAGCAACCAGCAACTAAAGACTGATTGATTTATAGTTAACTGCCTACGACTAGGTCTGCGAAAAATTCGTTTACTTTGCAATTTTCCGGGATAAAAAGTATTCTTTATGTTAATCCAGTTTATAAAATATCTGTGTGCCAAAATAAATATCCACACTCCATCCATATGTACAAACTTTCATGTTTATAATATTAGTTAAGGTACCTAATAAGGCTTCCTCTGCGAGGCATCAAAAGAGTTGCCTTGGTAAGGAAAGTAGATACAACTAAAACATCAGCGTGCCGTAGTTGCCTTTGCTCTGTGCGCAAGACGTACGAGGCTGCAATATCAAAACTCAAGTAACTAGTTCAGCTTTAATGGATAGCGTAGACATAATGCAGGTGAGACTTGAGAAGCTCACTGATCTCTATACTTTATGTATCAAGGATCAAGTTCTGCATTTCGCATCAACTTCCTCACTAACTTGCTTTCAACATTTTAAAGTAATACCTATATAAATATTTTTATTAGGGTCACAAAGCGCTTTTGACCGAATTTTCCTTTAAGTATTTTACTTTTGCACCACATTTTTCTTGCCTTCTTGTGAAGTACATAGGTACACCACGCGTGTAACACTCCGACAACCTTTTCGTCAGACTTAAATTTGAGGGTTTCCTTTTGCGCAAACGCAGGACACAAAAGTCGCACCACCTGGAAATGTTGTAGTGGAGTCGAACATTAACGTCGGTCAGTACACGTAGCACAAGTCAAATGAGTTTAGAGAACATAATGTTTTGTTTAAGGGGCAGGGGCAGGGGCAGGCCAAAACGGAGATGGCGGGATGACTTGGACTATTTCGGCGAGATTTTGCGAACGGGTGGAAAGAAAAAGGGAAGGGCTTTGCCCAGCAGTGGGACGTCAAATAGGCTAGTAAAAGCAAGGTGTTATTAGTTGGGAACATGTTAGCTCTTGAAACCTCTTTTGTCCATTTTGAAATCTGTCATGACAGGGATTTCCGGACGAAAAAATATTTAAGGGAAAATATTGACTGTAATTTTACAATAATACAGAATTTAAAGTAACCGTAAAATATTATTTTAAATATCAAAAATCAAAAAAAAAATCAAAACGTTTATTCTGCAAGTAGGCCGCAAAGGGCTCTTTTACATGTAATTTTGTTTTAAACTACCAGCGCTTTCGTAAGTACCATCATTGCCAAGAAGAATGCGCCGCAAAAATCTTGGCAGAAAGTCATCTTTTCAAATTAAAATATAATAAATTACAAATTAAAAAAATCATACAAATATAGAATTAAGTAAATAAAAAAAATAATTATATAAAAAAAACAATACAGGGATGTATTGGGTCCCTTAGTTAAAAAACTAAAACAATACCTACATCTTAACTATATCTACGTTAAGTGGAAGTGTAGAATGCTTCCACCGTCAAAAAAAAAAATTAAAAAGGAAAAAATAAAAATATTGGAGATGTCTTCCAATGTCACAATAATTAAAAATGATTGTGTAAAAAACACATTTCAGGTCAAGTAACCATTAAACTTTTGGATTCCAAAGGCAAACGCTTTCGCCTGCCGCCCCCAAAGTTGGCTCACACGCACTCATGTCATGCTCTGAAAGCAGAGCGGTACCGAGGGCATGTATCGCTTCCGTTCCCATAAGCCTTATGGGACCGTCTTAGGAACTTCGACGTCGCGGGCTAATGACTAATTAATAAAGTATTAATTAAAAAATAAGTTTAAATCCATAAGCTTAACAATATACAGCCTTAAATATAGCAAAGGGATATATAAAGTCCCTGAGTTAATAATAAATAGAAAATACTTCATCTAAATTTAGACTATATGTCTCTAAATGTCAACGTAAACTAGTTACATACATCAGAGGTGTAAGAAGCCTCCAAGGTCAAAATTAATAATAATATTAATAAAAAGAGCTGGAGATGTATAAGGTCTCCGAATATCAAACAAATAGGTACCTACTTATTATAATTAAGTGGACAACGGCAACAGAACCAGAAACTAGCCGCGGATTGCGCCGGGACACTACAAGTATAATATGCTTTAAAAAACAAACAATAAACATTGCGTGATTTACGGTTCTCGGGATTCATTTTGATCAAGTGAAGTCTGATGTAGAGTCGCCATCATAAACATCGGAGCAGTCAAGGTGCTCAAAAATATCTGAACACTCTCGTACGCGATTAAGAATGCGGTCGTGTTCAGATATTTATGATTATGACCACCTTAAATGCTCCGATAATTATGAAAGATACTGTACCTATCGTTTTTTAAAAACTATAATAAAAACGCTACCTAAACTACAGCACATATTTTTAACCATTTACACAAAAAGAAGAAGATTTAAATGTATAAAGTTAAACCAAAAATTTATTGATTTCAAACATGACTTGAAATTTACACGTAAGTATTTACGTATAAATATATCAGCTATTGCCCGCGACTACGTCTGCGAAGAAAAGGGGTATGGAAAATAGCCTACGACCTATTTTCAGGCCTACCAAAACAAGACAAAAAACTACATAATAATCGGTCAAGCCGTTTCGGAGGAGTTCGATAACAAACATCGTGACACGAGATTTTTATATATTAGGAGATAGAAGATACTTTTGATCTATAGATAGGTCTAACAGCGATTTGAAAATATTGAGGAGCAGAAGTTCTCGATAATGATGACCGTGCTATGAGTTGCAAAGAGATATTTGTGCGATCTGAGTTATGCAAATTACTTTCGAAATTCATTGTTAGTTTCAAAGAACCGCCATTAACTAAAAAAAAACTTGGGGTAAATTATTAAATCGTCAACTTTTCTCATCAAGAACAGGCGTTGAACAACGTTTTCGTGATGTTTAAATCTCATTATGATTACTAGTTACATCAATATACCTATAGCTAGGTACCTACCATAGGATCAGGAAAGTTTCATTTTGTTACACTTCATGATTTCCGTTAAAAATTGATTCAAATTGGATTATTACGATGCAGGTTATATATTCGACCCTATGTAGGTATGTTTCTTGTAACTAAGAGCTTAAAACCTGATTGGGAGCTTAGTGCTTTCAAGGCCTTAAGGTGCCGCACGTCTTTTGTTCTCCAACGACGTGCTATCATCAGACACCCCTGACACACTTCAGGCCCTACGGACGAAACATCGATCCACCAACAGCAGGGCAATCATGCCTCCAAATTCAAAACAAGGATGTAATGGATGCCATTTTATCTTTTAAACCAGGTTCGGCCGCAGGTTTGGATGAAATCTCACCCCAGCATTTGAAAGGTTCGGCACGAGCTAGGCTATTGGCTGTGGGAACGTATGAGGCCGGCTACTGGCTTCACGCGTTTTCATCGTCTAATACTGAAACTTTTCTTGATCCTGACACGATCAGAATTGCAAGCTGTCTACGGCTCGGGGTTCCGGTTTGCGCTCCTCACGAGTGTCCCTGTGGCAGTGACGTCGACCGGCTAGGACGTCACGGACTGTCATGTCAAAAAAGCGCCGGCCGCTTCTCAAGACATGCTGCACTAAACGACATTATACGCCTTTTCCTTGCCACCATCAACGTGCCAACGTTGCTTGAGCCCACAGGCATTGCAAGAGACGATGGCAAGAGACCGGATGGTATGAGTCTGATTCCATGGAAGATGGGTCGGGTGCTGGTATGGAATGGACACGCTGGCTCCTTCCCATCTCCATGGTACTTGCAACAGTCCTGATGCAGCTTTAGAAGCGGCTGAAAAAGCGAAATGACTGAAATACAGGGGTCTAGGCAGCGAATACGATTATGTCCCATTCGGTGTCGAGACCCTTGGTCCGTGGGGTCCTAGCGCTTTAAAGCTCTTTAAGGAAATTTCTAAGAGGTTAATCGACGTCACAGGGGACCGAAGAGCTGGCAGCTTCCTCGAACAAAGAATTAACTTAGCTATTCAAAGAGGAAACGCTGCCAGTATCTTCGGCACCTTGCCTAAGGGGAATACCTTTCAGAATATGTTTTAGTTATAATTATCATTATTTTCTTTTTTCTTATTGTACATACTTATTTTAGTCTAGATAGTTGTACATATATAATATATAAGTATTGTGTTGTAAATAAATATTCACTAAGATAAATTTAGGTACGCTATAAAGCGAGAAATAATAAAAATGTAAGTATAAATTTAACCGACTCCAAAATTTGCTAAAGATGACTTCATTTACAGATTAGGTATAGCAATTTTTCGATTATTTTTTTTGTTTTTTTTTGGAGTCGGTTATTTTTTATAAAAAAATATTCTATTTTATACCTAAGTATTTGTTATATCGGGAAATAGTTAAGTATGAAATACACCTAACACTATAATCTCCGGTCATTAACGTCAGTTACATCACGCGTAAGCGCGTCTGTGCCATCCGTAAAGGTTACTATACTTAGTTGCCGTTGTCACCCGAGTTCAAAAACTCCACCTGAATAAATCAAGGCACTGTAGACCGATCGCTTTTAACGTCACCAACCTAATTCGGGCCTTATTACCTTCCCAGTGAGCTTTAAATGACGTAAGTTTACCTACGCATCTAAGTGTCATTTCCGTGGTAGAGTCACGCATCACGTAGTTTTACGCAGCGGGCCCGGCTGTCACGTACTGACGTGGAATCCACTGACCGTAAAGGCGGCAAATCGCTGCCCAAATCTTCTCTCGGCCTCAATTTTATGGACAACGTCAACAGGAAACGTAATTGTAAACAGATATACGTACCGTCGGGTTTACTACTGGCCAACACTTAAGAGTTACGGCCGGTCCCAACTGCCTGCCATTACCGGCAGATATTCCTGTCGCCGTCATGGAAACTCCTGCGTGAACGAAGCCCAATAGTCTCTAATAAACGTACTGGCGTAGTAAAAATAAGGCCAAGTGCGAGTTGAGTCACGTGCACTGTAGGGTTCCGAACACAGCAAATATTCTTGTATTAGGTAATTACCAGCTGTTGCCCACGACTCCGTCTGCAAAGAATTCGTTTATCGCTATCCCGCTGGAAGCATGGAATTTACCGGGATAAAGACTATCCTATTTCCTTCTCGGGGTCTCAAACATATACATACCAAATTTTATCTAAATCGGTTAGCGGTTTAAATGTAAAGACGTAACAGACAAAAAGACACACTTTTGCATTTATAGTATGGATTGATCGACTGTTACTCGTTAATATGTAAAACCTACTAAGTAAGCTGTGCTGTGATATTAGTTTGCTTTTATAAATTAGCTATATGTACCTACATATTATTATTCTCGTAGATACCCAATGCTAAACTTTCTACTACTAACAGGTCTAAATTAAACTGCGGACTGATGGACGAAGGAACCGACAGATGGACATAATGGTAAATCTAACTTACGTTGTTAGGACTGACCATAAATTATTATTATTTTTAAAAGTTTAGGTTATGTAATTATGTAATTAAGTTCTATCAAACTGGTTTCATCAAGACCTGCATAACTTAATTAGAATTTATTTAGTAAATAACACATTTCAATAAAATATAAATAGTACTTACTTCAGTACTAATAATACATAATAAAAAATCTCGTGTCACGGTGTTTGTTACCGAACTCCTCCGAAACGGCTTGACCGATTTTTAAGAAACTTTTTTCTCTGTATTTGGTAGGTCTGAGAATAGGTCATAGGCTATTTTTTATATCCCTATTATTCGCGGACGGAGTCGCGGGCAACAGTAATACATAATAACGTCTTCAGATTAAGGCACTTCGAGTGTAACTCTAAAAGTAAACTTTGAAATAAATGGCTTTTCTTGTCTTGAAATAAAAATAGTGTCATGAAAAAAAATGTTATCAACGTACTTTCTCACAAACAAAGAGTCTTCGTTTAATTAAAAAGTTGGTCTTGGCTGTAGCCGTTAAGCGGCAGTTTACAAATAAGGCATGCCATTCCTATCCTGTAATGCAGTTGAGCCGCAATGCATTATTCATGCACTCGCCAGTTACCTAATAAATATTCCGTGTTCTACCGTTACGTGGGACTATAAAAAGGAATCCACACGCAGGTAATTCAAATCGAGAGTTTTGATGGCTCCTTAAGTTTTAGGGGAGGCAATAGCGCTACTCTATTATGATAAGCACATAATTACCCCTACCGACAACGAACTTTATCACTCATCGCTGTTATCGTGACTCTGATTGTTATAAATGATAAATAAGTTCCGAATGGTTATTTATTTTCGTTCATTTCCTGTTTTACAAATTAAATTTGTTCTTCAAATATTGCTGACGAACGATCAAACCCATGTGGTCGCTCGTCTCGCTAAAGAAATGAGCTGTCGGCGATTTATTTTGTATGCATTTAATAAACTGTATGAAAAACTTCACTTTACTTTGAACATATTTGCCTGCTACTTTTAAAAAATAATTTTCCAAGAGAAATTTCATACGAAACTACCGGGAATCTATCAAAAACTATTACTATATTTATGCCCGTACGACATGACAGCGTCCTCTTTTTATAAGCTTGACCAAACATGAAAAATGCATCGCAAGATTTACGAGCATTTTATGCTCAGATTTCGGTACAGGCTCACCAAAAATGTAATTTGTCTGGGGGCTTTTCTGGCTTTGAAAAGCGATCTGCGGAACGGATAGGACACGTCTAGTGCCCGGTGCCGTGTCGGCGAGACCCACGCGCCTGCTCAGTTCATACGCCACTTAACCCTTAATATCGGGCATAAATATTTTTAAATTCACGTGTATCAGACTTTACTGTGCGTACACCCTAAATTAAATAGCCTAGAAGCAATTTTTTCGACCTAGTTATCTTCTAGTGACCTTATTTTATGTATAAACCTACAAAGAGTTTACTGTAGGTTTTATGACTACTTAGGTTTCTTGGTTAGGAAGTCAAATTTAGAAAGCTGATTATATGGGTGTCATCTACTAACTGGGCGTTGAGGTGTCAAGCATTGGTACGTTTACCTTGTGCTAATTTTCTTGTAAATAAATATTAAACTAGGCGCTCACGGTCTTATATTTTCTGATAGGTAAGTTAACGCTGGCGCGCGCTAGAGTCACGGAATTTCGGATCAGAAAACCTAACCAGGGAATCTAATATTTGGATTAAACTAAATAAATACACAATTTTGTCAAGTTATAACGTAGTTTAAGCATGACTTGGCTTGACTTTATCGAATTGATTACTTGATACGCTTGATACCAACGGATGTGTCAAAATCAGCGCAATTTTTAAATTTGCCACCATCTATGCGGTAACTTTTAGGCTGCGTTTCCACGAGATATGTGCGAGGATGCGTTGCGAGGGATGTGTTTGTCATGAACCAATAGAAACACTTCATTCACTTAGGACCTTTTAAATGAAGTTTTTCTATTGGTTCATGACAAACACATCCCTCGCAACGCATCCTCGCACAGCTCCGGTACGCAGATACGCAGCCTTAGCCACCATAAAAAAACAGCTTGGCAAAGCAAATTACAAAAAAAACCGGCAAAGAGCGTGTCGGACACGCCCAAGGTAGGGTTCCGTAGCCATTACGAAAAAATCAAGTAATATTTTTCTAAGGATTTCGTATGTGTACGCAATCGATAAGTTTAGGTATGTTTTATACCTTAGGCTATTATTTACTCTTAAACTACAAATAATTTCCAAGCAATCTTAGCCGCTATAATTTTCCTAGTAAATTTGATATATTTACTACCATTCTGAATTTTTTCAAATTTTTCTACCCAACAGTTTAGATTTTAGAAAGGGCGGTACGGTCGACTTTAATGAAAATTTTCACTTTAAAGTTGAATATTTCGCAAACAGATCACTGAATAGAAAAGTCATGCTAGTAACCCCGCAATGGTTTTAAAAGACCTATCCAACGATATCCCACACTATAGGGTTAGTCGAGAAAAAAAAATCACCCCCCCTTTACGCCTATGGGAGAAAACCTGAAAAAAAATTATTTTTTATTTTTTATTTTACCACTTTTTTGGCGTGACTGATATGTATATTCATGCCAAATTACTGCTTTCTAGTACTAACGATCTCTGAGCTTAGCCGCAGACGGACAGACAGACAGACAGACATGGCGAAACTATAAGGGTTCCTAGTTGACTACGGAACCCTAAAAATGGCACTCTACGTGAGTAGGTACACATCATGTTTTCATTATTGAACAATTGTATGACCGGCACTAATTTCTATTACTCGTGAATGTACTCTCTCTTAAAGTCAACAAGTTATCTGACATGGACAAAAAGCCCATATACACTCGTAAACTAAAGAGGGAACCTCGCCACAACAACCAAACCAACCATCGAAATGACCAAGTAAAGAAAACCAACATATTTGCGCCAAATAGTATAGCTGGTAGGTAACAGGTAATTTTGGTACAAACGTCTAAATACACAATGGTTCAAAATGTCCCATTATCAAAATGTACAACGGTCAAAAAGTATGTAAATGTTAACATGTTATAGTGATATCAGTGGCGAAGGGTAACAAACAACCTGATTCCCCCCGGGTTGACTAAACTTTCGATGATACCAGGGCCAATCAACTTTTATACCGACGCTAATCTGTCCGCGACATGTTTCAAACAATTGCAGATTTTTGTAAGTAAACATGTTTTTTCTGTAATTTAATAGATGGTGTACATGAATACATGCCATCCTACGTAAGTTTAACCTATTAAACCGTGAAATATCTTGTTGGAAGTACGATTTTTTGGTAACGCCAGAGACAATTTTGGTAACGCAGGAGACGCCCAAAGTGTCGGTTTAAAAGTTGATTGGCCCACCAAACGCTTCTCTTCCATTACCTACTGTACTTTCAAGAAGAGACAGGCATTGCCTAGTGTGGAACCAACGGTAAACTTTTTTGTAAAAGATACCTTACCTTCTTTTAATAAACTATTTTTATTTTATTTTTTTAAGAGGATAAATGTGGTTTTTAGATTTTTTGCTCCAGCTTTACTTGCAAAAATTTCCACGCCCCGCCACTGACTGATATAGACAGACAGACAAAAAAAAATTATGCTTTTCGCAATTTTTCCTTTATCTGTGCTATAAGGCCTTGCTTCGTACCAAATTTCAAGATTCTGAGTTCACGGGAAATAGGTACCCTGTAGGTTTTGATTCCCTTGCGAGTTTCGAAAATTTGCGGAAATTTTTTTGATTACGTTGGCTTAGAAGTTTGATTTTTTCACAGCTCTAAGGGACAGCTGACTTGAGTATTTGATATAAATTTCAGCTTGATACCTTTACGCGTTCCTGAGAAGAAGGGTCTTGACAGACGGACGGACGGACAACAAAGTGATCCTATAAGGGTTCCGTCTTTTCCTTTTGAGGTACGGAACCCTAAAAAACGAACATGAGATAAATGGCCAAGATCCCAAAATGCTCAATGAGGTTCGAAAATCCCTTTGTCAAATTGTACAAAAGTCAAAAAGTATATTAATGTCGATGAGCACATTCAGTCAATCGCATTTTGTGCATTTTGACCCCAGAGTATTCTGTCGTTAAAACTTCCAGACACAAGGACATTTAGACCACAGCGAATGCTGCCTTGGAAGCATTCTGACTTCCACTCTACTACTCTTTACTTTTCTTTAGAACATGTTGGCCAAAGCATATTCTGCCCCTAAAATATTCAGACAAAATGATTTAGTGGCACAAACATTTTGTACTTTTTGACAATGTTGCATCTAAACATTTTATGAATTTTGGAATTTGTACCAAAATGACCTGTTACCGAAAATATTGCCAAACGAGTGCGTATGCCCCAGCAAATTCGTGTAGGATATTTGCCAGATGTATTATTCCATACTAAACCCTGATCTTGCCTAATTTTTGAGTAAATACTTAATAAAACAAAAACCGTTTTTTTTTCAAATGTAACTATGTAGATTTGGAGACTCCTGTTATAACCCGTATCATATACTTACTCGCAGTTTTCCAAGTCAAACAGTTATTGTACGGGGGTCTGTAATTACGCATCGCCGTGTTTTCTAGGCGTCGCCTAATCTCACGCGAATTACGTTGAAATAATGCTGCATAATAAATAAGTAGGAAAATGGTGCAATTTTCTTCTCACATAAACAACCGGAACTCATCAAAATGTTTATTATCCAATCTGCGCTTGCCCGCCCACCAACCGTACATTAAGGTCATGTTTTCGCCTGCTCAGTAATCAGTCTTGATCTGGACGAACTTGTTGCCAGATGGAAAGAAACAAAGTCTTTACAAAAAAAAATTCTCAAAACAGCCCGGTCGTAACGCTTACGCCTCCCGGAATTAATACGGAGCAAGATATTAAAACAACATATATTATTTCATGTTTTTAAGGTTCCGTGGTAAAACTAAATTTTATTTTTTTCTAAGATATACCTACTTAATTTCATTAGGAGACTTCCAGAGCTATTCCTCGCAAATCGTAGGAGCTATAATAAGGCTATAATAGTTGTTTTATTCTAGGTTTCAACGTTATTGTTTTGCGCAAGGGTTTTTCTCAATAACGCATAGAGGTCTTACGTTGAAATTAATGATGAAGTGTTACGTTAAACTTAGGGCTGCAATCCTTAGACCCTGTAAAAAAATGGTTTCTAAGTTCCCGTGCTCAAAAGACACATTCTTTGTATTAATGTGTTCTCATACCAAAAACATAGGAATCAAAAATCTATTGATATGAACTACTTCCTTGAAATGGTAAGTATTAAGAAATTTAATTAGAAATAAGGTCTTACTTAGAGCAAAAGTTAAGGAAAAAAACTGAAAATCACTAATCATCACAAAATGACTTTGTTTTTCATAGAAATATCATCATGAAATACAAACTTATTTTTTGTTTACTTTTAATTTTTTACGGAACCCTCAGTTCGCGAATACAACCCGCACTTGGTCGCTTTTTTTCAGTTATAAGTTTGGTAAAAATGCTCTCACTGTATATAATTAAATATAACGAATGAACTAAAATTGGAATCTCAGGATGATGCCAATTTTTAGTCCATTGAAACTGCCAGCTCTTCGGCCCCTAATTACGTTGACTGACATCTTGACGGAAGAATCTTTAAAATTGTATAATGGATTAATGAATCTTTAACTTTTTGCAGAAAAAAACCTTAACTACTTTTGAAGCCTTATTCAAGACTATTCCACCAACACATACGCAGTTAGATTTCACGCGTGAGGGCCCTCTTTAAAGGGTTAATTGCTTTATATATTTTATATTTAGGGTCACGCCCCACCTTTAGTGCTGCCTTTTTGTTGTAGATAGTAACCTCTGTTGTGTAGACTTGCTTATAATATTATTCTTTTTCTTTAGATGCTCCTTAGTTACTTCAAATAAACACTCTTGACAATCAACATCTTTTTACTAATTCTCAATTTACAAATAATTTTATTAAATGCTCTTCTAGCTCTTACCATCAAATATTCCAACACGTTATCAGCACGAAATGCAGAAGAGTTTAAAATTGAATTTGTAAATTAGTTGAATCAGTTTTTTTTGCGTGATTAATAATTTTGACTAGTCGAAATGCCACAAGAAACTGGAGATGCTTCGAGTGTTAATAAGTCGAATCCCTCTACGTCGAATTCATCTTCGATTCCATCATTTTGTCTGAGGAATAAAGATGGATATCCTACTTGGAAGTTTAAGATGAGAAATTACCTTTTACACGAGGATTTGTGGGTAACAATAAGTGGTTATTCGGAAGATGACACGACCCCTGCTTCAATCAAGGTACGCAACGACGAGAAAGCTCTAGCAAAAATATGCTTAACAATAGACGGTGCAGCTATTACTCACGTCAGATGTGCGAAAACTGCAGCCGAAGCGTGGAAACTTTTGCAACAGGCTTTTGAGGATAAGGGAATGGGAAGAAGACTTGCTTTAGAGCGAAAACTGTACAGGTTGAGTCTGTCAGATTTTGAAAATATTGAACTGTACATAAATGCAGTGATATCAACCGCACAGGATCTTGCGGATATTGATGTAGTCATAGAGGACAGGTCTGTTGCTGCTATACTTTTGGGAGGTCTCACCCCAAAATATGAACCTCTCATTATGGCTTTGGAAAATTGCAATATAGACGTGACTAGTGACTTAGTAAAGAGAAAACTGCTGAACGAAATGTCTAAAGATGCAGCTATATCCATAGATTCCGTCTTTCATGCGAAGAAGAAACCTAAATCTAAGAAGAAGGAAATAGTCTGCTACGAGTGTAAAGTACCTGGTCATAAGAGACCCGACTGTCCATTGCGAAACAAGAAGGAGAAAGCCAATACGGAGAATGCTAAGAACACCACATTTACAGCTCTCAATACTTTTGGCAACTCAAGCAAGGAGGTATTTTATGTAGATTCTGGTTGTACTAAACACATGAGTTTCAGACAAGATTGGTTTCAGAACATTACGATACAAAACAAAGGTAGTGTTACTGTCGCAAACGGAGAGCAGATTAAATGCTGCGGCATAGGAGACATTTCAATAAACACACCCGATAACGTAATCAACAAGATCAGCGATGTTGCTTTTGTCCCTGATTTAAAAGCCAACTTACTGTCTGTGCAGAAAGCTGTTGATAAGGGTTTTGTTTGTACTTTTGATAAAAATGGATGTAACTTTTATAAATCTGATAATTTTCATTTTACAGGTGATTCGGTACTTCATGCCTCGCCCTGTGGTGGACTGTACGTTGTAGATGGTACTGTTAATGTTCCCGAGAATGTGGCAAGTAATCATTTGACGCAGGATGTGCACTCTGACTGTCAGAATATTAGTTACAAACTCTGGCACAAGAGGTTAGGACACCTGTGTCGTATAGGCATGACCCAACTCAAGAATCACGAGGTAGGTGTAAAGTTTACAGTAGTAGATAAAAGCAATTGCATCGCTTGCGTTGAAGGAAAACAGGCAAGAAAACCTTTTAAGAAGGTATCATATAATAGAGCTACTTCTCCTTTACAACTGATCCATATGGATTTATTGGGACCTTTGTCAACTAACTCTTTTCAGGGTAACAGGTATATGTTAACCATAGTTGACGACTTTACAAGAAAGGTATTTGCTTACTTTATTTCTTCCAAGACACAGGTTAAAGAGAAATTCAGTATTTTCCAATCCTTTGTTGAGAACCAATTAGATAAGAAAATTAAAGCGGTTAGGACTGACGGGGGTAAGGAGTTCGTTAATAGGGAATTCGTTGATTATCTTGCCTCTAAAGGTATCGAACATCAAACGACGACGCCTTACAGTCCTCAACAAGTGGGGGCTGCTGAACGAACTCAACGCTCAATAACCGAGAAGGCGAGGACGTTGCTAGCAGAAAGCTTACTGCCAAAAGCATACTGGGAAGATGCTTTTCAAGTTGCCGTGTACCTAAAGAATAGGTCTCCTCACAGAGCCTTAGGTGGTCAAATTCCGGAGGACAGGTGGTGTGGTTGTAGAAATGACCTTAGTCATTTGAAAGTGTTTGGATGCAGAGCACTTGTACACATACCTTCATGTCACAGGAAAAAGTTAGACGTAAAGGCAAAGGAAGCGATTTTTGTCGGTTATTCAGAAAATCCAAATACTTATATATTTAGGGATCCTGCTAACCCACGAAAAGTGATTACGTCCAGAGATGCAACCTTTTTTGAGAATTGTTTTACAGGATTGAAGGAGCAGAGACAGTCTGAACTTGGGGTACAGTCAGATTCCATATTGTTATTCGAAGATCACGAACCTGAACATGAAGATGGTCAATTCTTCGATTGTGTTGACAGTATCGACACCATAGCTGAGACAACTTCACAAGTAAATGTAGAAAGTGCTGAAGAATCAGCAAATATGAGAGAATCAGAATCATTCTATGAGCTGAGACTTCCTAGTGTCGATGAAAGGCCACCAAGTTTGAAAGTGGAACAATCAGTTTCGGAGCGGAGGTATCCCGCAAGAAACAGAAATCCACCAGATTTTCTTACTTACAATGTGCCGACGGTTGATGCCAATGAACCTACGACATATTATGAAGCTACTCATGCTGATGATGCTGATAAGTGGCACCATGCAATGGCTGATGAGTACAACTCTCTAATAAAACTCCAAACATGGGATCTAGTAGATAGACCAAACAAAAAGGTCATACCATGTAAATGGGTTTACAAACTTAAAAAGGACGCTTATGGTAATGTCACAAAATATAAAGCCAGACTTGTCGTCAAAGGTTTTAATCAAGTTAAAGGCGTAGACTATGACGAGACGTTTGCACCAGTGATTCGTCACTCTTCTCTCCGCACTTTGTTTGCATTAGCTGCAGAGATGAGTTTAAGAATGAAACACTTAGACGTTGATACCGCGTTCCTTAATGGAAACTTAGAAGAAGAAGTTTTTATGGAGCAACCCCTTGGGTTCATAGAAAAAGGCAAGGAAAACAAGGTTTGTTTGTTGCATAAATCCTTGTACGGCCTTAAACAGGCGCCGAGAGCTTGGAATAAAAAGTTAAACGAAACGCTTATAAAAATAGGTTTTACAGGAACTCCATCTGAGCCTTGCGTATATACGAAACTTTTTGGTGAAGAACTCATAATCTTAGGAATATTTGTCGATGACATAATAGTCTTCTATAAATCCGAATTGACATTTGACATTGTCAAAAAGGATTTGTCGAAATATTTTTCTCTGAAAGATCTCGGAATCTTGAAATGTTATTTAGGTTTGCAAATTGAATATGATTCCGATAGTGTAAGAATAAACCAGAGAAATTATATCTTATCGTTACTGGATAAGTTTAATATGAATGATTGCAAGACAGTGGACACTCCTTTAGTTAAAAAGAATATGGAAAGGAGAACTGAAGGACAAGTTGGTGAGTCTTATCCTTACCAAAACTTAATAGGAGGACTAATGTACCTTTCGGTAAACTCTAGGCCCGATATCGCCTACGCCACTAGCTACTTAAGTCAGTATAATACGTGTTATACGAAGGAACACTGGAATGCTGCTAAAAGGGTTCTGCAGTACTTAAAGGGTACTCTAAACTATTCATTGGTTTACAGGAAAAGCGGAAAACCCTTAGAAGGTTATTGTGACGCTGACTGGGCGAACTGCACGATAGATAGAAGGTCATACACTGGGTACGCCTTCAAGTTGAGTGGAGGGCTTGTATCTTGGGAGTCTAAAAAGCAACCTACTGTTGCCTTATCCTCGGCGGAAGCAGAGTATATGGCACTAGCGTCTGCCACAAAGGAAGCGTGTTACTTGCGTCGATTTATCTATGAGATAACAGGTAAACTTTCATCAGTTAACTTAGCTTCTGACAGTCAGAGTGCCATTAATCTCGTTCGAAATCCCGTACACCACAGCAGGACGAAGCATATTGATACCCGTTTTCACTTTATTAGGGAAAAATTATGCGATAATGTTATAATGTTGGATTATGTGAAAACTAGTGATATGCCTGCTGATGTGCTAACAAAGCCACTAGGGCCTATAGTACACAAACGATGTACAATTAGCTTAGGTCTGGTAACTTAATTTTATATTTATGTTTTATTGTTTGTGTGTTCGTCTTGCACAACTTCGATTAAGGGCGGCTGTTGTAGATAGTAACCTCTGTTGTGTAGACTTGCTTATAATATTATTCTTTTTCTTTAGATGCTCCTTAGTTACTTCAAATAAACACTCTTGACAATCAACATCTTTTTACTAATTCTCAATTTACAAATAATTTTATTAAATGCTCTTCTAGCTCTTACCATCAAATATTCCAACACTTTTCTTAGAGCAGATGAAGATCACTTTAAAGCAAGAACAAAGCGTCTAAACTGCGTGCCTACTGGTTCGGCCCCTCTTGCCGCGGCGCGTAGCGTGACAATTTATAGCCTATACAGTTCGTGCAGAAGTTTAGCTTTAAGACTCTTAAACGGAAGCCGTTTCAGCAGTTTGGGAGTAACCTTGAACACACAAAATATAACTAGAACACAGTAAACAGAAATGCAAGCAATAAGTATGCGATGATGGTATAGGTACATCGGCAAGCCAGGGAAATATGGAAAAAAAACAACATACCTACTGAAAAAAACTCACTTTTTTGTATGGAGGCTCCTATAATTTCTTGTCTTTATTTAAGTTCTAATTTATGCTGCCATTGTAATTAAACGCTCTGTGAAAATTTCCAGATATTTTTATTATACGGTTCATAAAAAACTATCCTGTAATAGACACAGACAGCAGTGCCTTAGTAATAGGGTCCTGGTACGGAAACCAAAAAAGAAATAGGTAATGTATTTCGTATTGTTTCGCATCAATTTCTTTTCTTTTTTCCTACCTCAAAATATGGTTTTCTCAAAAACTTAACGACCTTTTACCGTTCCGTACCCGAAAGGTAATAAACGGAACCCTTTTATTGTTGCTTCTCTGTCCGTCTGTCTGTCTATTGTCACACGGCTGTATCTCAAGAAACGTTGTTGAAAGTAAACGTAAAGTGGGGGTGTTTTTTTTCACGTCTAATCATAATAGTGTGGAATAACGTCAGGTCGTTCTTTTAAAATCATTACAAGGTTGTCGATTTTTCCATACAGAATATTTAACTTTAAAGTGCACATTTTTGCTAAAGTCGAGTGCCCTCCCCCACCTCTAAAAACTAATCTGTTGGTTTGAAAATTCTATAAAAAATCATGATGGGAGCAAATATATTAAATTAACAAGAAAAACTTTTAGATATGGCTAAGTCTGCTTCAGAATTATTTGTAGGTAGTTTAAGAGTGAATAGCTGCCTAACTTATAAAATACTTGATTTTACCCGCGGCTTCGCTCGCGTGAACCATAAAAATATTTCAAGCAAGCAAGCTATTATGCAAGCAAGCATGCAAGCAAGCAAGCAAGCAAGCATGCAAGCAAACATGGAAGCAAGCACGGAAGCTCACCAAATTTCGTCTAAATCGGTTAAGCGGTTATTGATTCTCCATAAAAAGTTTCACCCCCTTAAAGGGTGATTTCCGGGAAAAAACTATTCTAAGTATGTCCTTTCCCGGGACTCAAACTATCTGTGTACTAAATTTCATCTAAATCGGTTCAGCGGTTTAAGCGTGAAGAGGTAACAGACAGGCAGAAAGACACACTTTCGCATTTATATTATTAGTATGTATACCTACTTACCTACTCAAAAAATCCGTACAAAATACAAAATCCTTAGAAAAATATTACTTGTTTACTGCGGATATTATAAATAAACAAAGTTGATGTTCAAATACTCGTAACAACACATTGGAGTGTGCAGCGCTTGGTGAAGGCGATTACCTACGATACACAATATAGGTAGATATGCAAGGAATTTTTCGTAACGGCTACGGAACCCTATCCTGGGTGTATCCGACACGCTCTTGACCAGTTTATTAAATGATTTCGATAGACCTACCGGCCAGGCGAAATTTAAAATATATGTTACCAGCTTTTTCCCGCGATTTCGTCCGCGCGCGAAGAAGTTTTAAAGTCAACACCAGATCTCAATCCCGCGAGATATTCCAAAAATCCCTTTTTATTGCACCTTTATGATCCTAAAGAAATGATAACAGAGATTCCATTGAATTCAATATATGAAACTCGTTTTTTCCTTATCCACGAACTCCTAAAATTAGTACTTTTATAATCACAATCAAATTTGAAGTCTCAAATAATCATAGTTACGGATATATGTACATATAGGGCCACTTAGAAGCGAAAATATAAATGTATTCCCTATCCCGTGGGAATATCGAAAAATCCCTTCTTACAGTAGATACCTGTATGACACTCAAGGGTATACCTTGCCAAATTTAAAGTCTTTAGCTTAATCAGTCTAGGGTGTGCACTGCTTCGTGCAGCACTTTGAATTGTACTTTTTTGGATGCAGGAAGTTTCCCGATGACTACTCTTCCCGTCCCGCCGCACCGCCCGCACTCGCCTTGGTACCGATTGACGACGATCGAGATAGCACCAAATACAAATTTAAAAATATATAGGGTAAGCTGGTCTCGTTCGTTAAAATCGTTGTTGTTTTGGTAATCAGCGACCCGATAAACCATAGAAACAATACCCATGTTCCCCATACAAACTTTGGACCCCCGTTTCACCCCCTTAGGGAGTGAATTTTGAAAAATCCTTTCTTAGTGCACCTCTAGACCTTATAAGGAACCTACGTGCCAAATTTGAAATCTCTAGACCCAGCGGTTTGGGCTGTACGTTGATATGTCAATCAGTCAGTCAGTTTCTTCTTATATATATATAGATTAGTTGAGCTTCAAATGATAACATAAAACAAACCTAAATACAGCTTGTTATGAGTATCCAGGTGACTACGAGTATAATAATCAAATTAATCAAGGTAAGCATTAGCCTACGTCGTTGTAAACAGCGAGAACACAAAAAGAACCACAAATCAATTTTTAAAAGGAACACTCGACGGCGTGTGATTTATTTCCATCCGGCTTAAATTAATTGCAATTTATGTTACCTATTGGTAAGTTTGTAAGGAGGCGCCAAGTTGGTTTTCATGTAAGTAACAAAAGCTTGTCCGATGATTAAGTTTCGAGGAAATCTTTTTGTGTAAGCTTCGAGCACAATGAGTTCAACAAATATGTACATTCAGAGGCGTTACATGTATAAAGAACGCGTCGCGGGTCAAATTGAGGGGCCTCATAGTTATTATTTATCTTTGTAACACAATTGTGGACGTTCTCTTTATATCCTTTTATTTTTACCCTCACAACGACACCGCAGCGAGTATAAATTGATTAGAAACTCGGGCTCCCTCAGGAAGAGCTCTATTGGAAGCATCCAGTTTTGATGGTTAAAGAATGTTATGGAATATGGTCCTCTAAGTGCTTGTGGTGTTTTGTTATTTATACGCTATACCTTCAATGGAAGAAGTATTATTGCCATCTCAAACACTTACAAACAAAGGCTATACAATACCACTCCGAGATTATGTCACGGTTTTTGTCATTTCACCTTATTTATAGGAGCAAAGATAGAGGGCACTTTTTCGTTGAATGGGCCGCAATACAAAGAACGTTTCGTGTTAGATCTTGTTTCTACAGTCGACGTTAAATAAACACAAATATTCTGGCACGCATCTTTCCCTGGCGCTTTATTATAATTGAACAAAAATGATACCCCACATGCTCATACAATGTTCTGCTCTGTTGCTCCGACATACGCACTTCTCAAAACTTCGTCACAATTTTGATAAATGTTGAGTTAAACCAAAATCCAGCCAGGCTGCGTATCCGCCGGAGCTGTGCGAGGATGCGTTGTGAGGGATGTTTCTATCATGAACCAATAGAAACACTACATTAAGTGAATAAAGTGACTACTAAGTAAATAAAGTGTTTCTATTGGTTCATGACAGACACATCCCTCGCAACGCATCCTCGCACATCTCTGGTGGAAACGCAGCCTTTTCTCGGAATAAAAGTTTAGTAAAATCCAGCCTAAGCGTAACAGAAATATAAATCCTCTTTTGCTTCACATGTCCTTTTAAAACCAAATCTCGAATGCGACAAACTTCTTAAATCAGGATAAAGGAATGTTTTGTTCGAAGATTGTGAATAACAAACAATAAAGGAGATTTATAAAAGACGCACACGTGTGATTTAGGGATATGTTTACTAGAAGCAGCTTGTCGCTTTTTCTACTTCCAAGACACGCTTATTTACTCCAATTAGAACATAAAACATATTGAGTGAAGGGATTCCGTAAATTCATAGCCAAATGCTTCCTTTTTTGATAATAAACTCGATTATAATGCAAGAACATGCACACCGTTTGGAATAAATTGAGCCAGGAGATACCCGAAAAATTTGGACAAAAAAGTTGAATCATTTCAAATCTCCGAACGGCAATAGGTTGTGGCGGCCTGAATATGACTGCGTATGAATGAGATTATGGCCTATAGACTTTGTAATTTGAATTACCCATCGTACGGACGCGAACGATCGACGCATTTGTAAGGAGGCCTATTGATATTCAAAAAGAGCTCTAAATGGAATAAAAATTGGCATTGATGCGTATGAGGCGTTCGGTCGAACAAACCGGCGTGGGCAAGCAGACGAGGGGGTAAGCTCCCCCTAATACGAATACGTAGGTACCGTTGTGGGTAATAGGGTAGGATTTGGCCCATGGAAAAAAGATTACGCACCCGGTCAGGCAGACCTTTTCTCAACTTCGAAACAGTCTCCCCAATCGTGTTCATGTTCTGAACTATCTCTTATGTAATTTACCAAAGACAATATCGTCCCCTTACTGCTAAAACCGACTAATTGCATCAATAATAGTTTCGAGAAAAACGCATTTAAAGGTTTGAGTGGATCATTCTCTAATAAAACCTAACATTAATTGAAGTGTTTTTGTGTTTTTATTTACATGGTTTATCTGTAAGTAAAACAACATGAGGAAATTTAGCCTACAGCCAATATAAGTAGGTAAAATCACGCTTTGAGTAAAAAAAAGTGGCGCAGATAGTCGGTTTTGCTTGTAGGGGATGTGTAACGTTTCGAAATTAAGCGCCATTAAAGAATTAAAATTTATTTATTTATTTATTTATTTATTTCAAAAAACAATTTTACAGCATAACAGTATTACCCAAAGCGCTATAAAATTTACAAAAAAAAAAAGAAAAAAAAAAAAACAAAAGCAAGAGAACACAAGAAAAAATACAGTATATAATAAGATAAATAACATAACCATAAAAACAAACAAAAATAAGCTGTGGAATGGAAATGTAACTAGTAGGTATGTTTTGTCACTTAGACAATTTTACAAACTGCACAGATCCAATGGGTAATGGTAACGATTGCAGTTATTTTGACTGTATTCTATTTGTATACAAATTATCATGGAGGTATATTTACAAATCTGACGATTATTTGACTATAAAGCAACATTGAACACCAAACAAAACAAAGATGTTTAATGTTTAATGTTTAATGTTTATTTGGGCAAAAAACGGCACAATATAATGAGTGAACTTAAAGAAAAACTTAAGTAATACATAGGCCAGCAAATATGCCAGCAAAGATGACAATTTTAATAAATATTTAACAATTAATAATATAGAAATTAACCCAAAAAGTCCCTTTTAACCACAGGGAGGAATATAAAACCTAAAAGAAACAATAACGTGTCATTGAATAATCACAACAAGGAAGTTTTTGTTCATTATCCGATGGGTGGTGTGGTTCAAAGAAAATAAACAGCTCATCTGTATCAAAACCTTTTATTTGGTATAATTCAAAATATAACCTTAATAATATTCAACATTATACATCGAAATACACGTCATTACAATAAAATATTATTAAATATCAAAAATAATCATATCATAGGTATATCGTTAACCCACATAGTCATTATTCGTCACTTGCCTCGCTTTCGGCCACATCTGGTACGCGGTCTACGATATTTTCGCAGGAAAGTGACTGAAACCAGCCATGGTACTCTTCAGGTGTAATACCTATTTCGCAGATGGTCTTAAATAAGTATTTAATATTAAAGTTGTCAATAATATCTATCAAAGCAAGACATTCAGTAATCATAAAATAGTTCTCTTACAACCTTTTATTTACCTACTTAAAGCGGCCACGCAAAATTTAACCTCAAACTGCGACAAGTAAAACAAATAGGTATCTAAGTAAGTAAGTAAATACTTTATTGTACAGAAAATAAACAAACAAAAAAAAGTTACAAATGATGACATACAAGTCGATATGAAACACAAGAATTTAGTTACTAAGGTACGCGGTCAAGGCCATGCGATTTGCTGTCATTTAACGCAAGAAAAAAAGAATCCCGAGACTTCAACGCTCACTTTTAATTGTTTGCACTTTTTTATTGCATTTAGATAAATATAATTAAGTAGCTTAAACTATAATCTACACTCTTCAAAGTTTAGGTAGATTAGAAACAGTAAACAGTTAATTTGTACCTACTTTTATTCGTATCATCGTCTACAAGTACTTACTAGATTTAAATTAAAAAGTTTTCGAGATCTTGAACTCATTATGTACGCATAAAGTATACGAACTCTTTAGAAAATAAATTCAAAACGAAATGCGCGCGCGCGTGTGCAGTCTCAATCAAGGTTGAAATGCGACTAAGTCACAGAATATATAATAGTACTAACGTACAGAATGGACACGCTCCGCCCCGCACCGATTCGAGTTACCCCACCCCTCAAGGCGCAGATTGCCGGACAACGCCCGAATCCAGAAGAGTGCGCGCGCGATGTATGTAGGCGTACGCGTGTACAGACGTCGTCGTGCTTATGTAGATACATAAGCACGACGACGTCTGTACACGCGTGTCTTGAATCTTCAAGAACGCGTATTTTGTACGTCGTGTTCGCCGTGTGACTAAGTGCGGGGAGAGGCCGCTTACGCGCTCTTAAGCGGTTTTGCCTATACCATAATCTGCCGCCGATAGGAGAAACGTTACATTCAAAACCAACTATTTCTACGTTTAGTTTGTTTTTGCAGTTGAATATTTTTATCTATTCAATAATTTAGTACAGGAAAAAAATACTAAGGGTAGGTTTGATTGTTTTTTCAGACGTCCGAAATGCCATATTTTATTTGTTCTATACCTAGTCTGCAGCAAAAAACGACTATATATGTGTTAGTCGCTTTTAACATTTAAATTGCTATTTCATTGCACTTGGTAGCTTTTGCTAGTTGTTTATTTCTGAAAATCACCAATAACCTACCTTAAGCTGGAGGCTAAATCAAGAACGGAGCGGCGTATCAAAAAACGGGTATTACCAGCAGATAGAGCTTGGAAAGCGTATTCTAACGGTACGTCTAACTCAGTTTTGCCAAAAAGGGAGGTTAGTCGGTTTTAGCAGTAAGGGGGCGAATATACATAATTAAATCAATGAAAATGATTACCCGTGTGAAGGCACAACCACTTCAAATACATTTTACGTTGGTAGACAGCTTATAATAATTATTTTCCCTACGGTTTGTTTGCGGGCTGCGATCGATGGAATACTTACTATGGTAATCGTACCGAACATTAGACTTACCAAACAACGTAAAGAACTCTCGTCTATCACGCGCAGATATCTGGGGCTCTACTACATTTTGATGAATCTACGTGTACGTGAACCTAAACGAATTCAAAGCAGAAGTCATATACAAAAAACCGGCCAAGTGCGAGTTGTACTCGCGCACCGAGTGTTCCGTACAAAAATTTATATGTATCTAAGAACATCCAGTCTTAGCAGACCTCTGCTCCTAAGCAAAATGTGCAAAGTATGGGATCATTGTAGATTGGTTACTGATATAGACAGACAAACAAAAAAATTTATGCTTTTCGCAATTTTTCCTTTATCTGTGCTATAAGACCTTGCTTCGTACCAAATTTCAAGATTCTGAGTTCACGGGAAGTAGGTACCCTGTAGGTTTTGATTCCCTTGCGAGTGTCGAAAATTTGCGTCATAAATGGCTGTATCTTTTGATTGCGTTGATTTGGAAGTTTGATTTTTTCACAGCTTCAAGGGACAGTAGACCTGAGTATTCGGTATAAATTTCAGCTTGATACCTCCACGCGTTCCTGAGAAAAAAGGTCTTGACGTCTGGACGGACGGACGGACGGACAACAAATTGATCCTATAAATAAATAAATAAATATAAATAAATAAATATCACGGGACAATTCACACCAATTGACCTAGTCCCAAAGTAAGCTTAGCAAAGCTTGTGTTATGGGTACTAGGCAACGGATAAACATACTTTATATAGATAGATACATACTTAAATACATATTAAACACCCAAGACCCGAGAACAAACATTCGTATTTTTTCCATACAAATATCTGCCCAGACACAGGAATCGAACCCGGGACCTCAAGCTTCATAGTCAGGGTCTCTAACCACTAGGCCATCTGGTCGTCTAAAGGGTTCCGCTTAATAATCTATAAGGGTTCCGCTTTTTCCTTTCGAGATGCGGAACCCCAAAAATAAATAAGACAAGGAGTATTATCAGCTTAACTTTACCATGAGAACGTATTAGGAATCAAATATTTTTTTTTAAAAAACCATTTAAAGTGGTTAAATCCTGTTCATTACGTACTAAGAAACTACATGACGACCGGATGCCTTTGTGGTCTGAGAATATGACTACGAAGCTTAAGGTCCCGGGTTCGATTGCCGATCTAGGCAGATATTTGTGTGAAAAATACGAATGTTTGTGCTCGAATCTTGGATGTTTGATATTATGATTTAAGTATGTATTTATTATTTGGTATATATAATTATTTTTATCCGATGTCTAGTGCCATGTATAGTACAAACTTTGCTTAGTTTAGGTATTATTAGATCAAATGGTGTCAAAACGAATAATTAATATCAGTTCAAATTTAATTTTAGACTACATAGTTAACTAAATTAATTGGAACTGCAAATTTCTGCTACTTACTCTACTCGTATTTTAAATTCAGCACAATTTTTTACCAATTTCGAATGGTATTTTCTAGTGATATCATTCCTCTTTGGAATGTCATATGAACATATTACATAAAAGATCATGTTCTTACCCTTAATTTCACAATGTAAGCATACCTACTTATCTTTTATTAAATTCAATGATTAAATCAAAGCGGACCCGAATTCAGTTTCATTTTTTAATTTAGCAATTGGTAGAAAAAATAAACCGTATAAAATCTCTGTAAGGCTTTCAAAAGTATTTGTATAAAATATATTTGTATGAAAATGTATGTGTAAAATGTATTTGTATGAAAAATTAATTATGATTTAAAATATATTATACGATTTTGTAAACTTTACTCGTATGTCCCTAGGTAGGTACGTAGACAGATCTTCGTAAAAGAATACAAGAAAGAGCAAGAGGACATGACATACAGACTCCAAGGTAGTGTAAGAACAGAAATAGAAAAATCACGCCCGCTTGTATCAAATTGCTCAACTGGATTGCGGTGAAGCTTGTGGCTATGAAATTCGATTCTGTATTTTCCTTGTCATGAATGATTCAAGTCTGTGATTGTTTTTCCAAGGGAACCATAAAATGGAGGCAAGTTCTAGACAAAAGTAGGTAGGATGTTGCGTGCCAATAATTAAAGGTTAATGACATAGTGCGGCTGACAGAGCTAACCGCAGGTAATGCTAAAGTTATATCTTTTTACAAGTAGAATACCTTGTCAACTGTAATATGCGTACTGCGTTTGTGAAAGAGTTTTTAATCTGTGATATTTTTTGTTACAAAATGTAATGCCAATAAGTCTCAATTCGAAACCATCTTTAGCATATGAGCCCAACTGGCACTGTTTCAAGGTCTTTACATTATTTTCTAAGTAAATCAAATACATCAAATGCGTAGTACCAGATTTTTCATTTATTGTTTTTCACGGTTTATTTTGATAAGAAACCTACCCTTTATGGCGTCGGGAATGATAGAACAAATGGCTATCAATTTTATGGACACATTGTTATTGAAGAAAAAGAAATATGTTGCACTTAGGGGTAGTGTTGTATTATAAAAGAAAGTGATTCTTTGTAAGGCATCATTCCCGCAAAATATTTTTTGTGCTATCCAATTCTCAAGTATGTCACGTTAGAGGGTAGGTACGCTCAATACGGATTCGTATAAATTGTATTATTTTTGTTTTGTGTGCCCAAAGGACTTTATTTTCCTAAGGGTATTGTGTTATAGCAAAACTTCGTACTTGCAGTGATTTGGCACGTCCCAGGAAGAAAGGAGAAAATATATAGGGGTAGGGCGATAGTAAATTTCTAGTTCTAGTGAATGCAAATTAATCTTAATAAGTACTTAACTGTCTAATAAACTAATAAATATATTTTTCCTTCTCATTTTGTATTGAAGGTTCACCAACTGCTTAAAAAGTATCAAAAAAGGAGGAGGTTCTATTATTTTAAGCTTTTGTCGTCAATAGCTTGTTAAATATTTTAAAAAGGTTTTAACACGAACTACGAGTGCTTAGATTGACTTATAGAAATTTATCTCTTATACAACAATTTGATTGAATTAGGTTCTGGTTGGGTAGAGTAGAATTAAAATGGATCAGGAAAGTTATAAATACAGAGTAAGTATTTATAAGCCTAACAAAAACAAAAAACTTCGAAAATAATTGACCAAATTAAAAGAAAAATTTCAATTATGTATTATTTTATTATCTATCCATAGCTACAGCTTATTAAAACACGTACATCAATACGAGTACGTTACCAAGTTGTCAAAAATATCTAATATATAAAAATCTCGTGTCACGGTGTTTGTTATCGAACTCTTCCGAAACGGCTTGAGCGATTGTTATGTTATGAAACTTTTTTGTCTGTATTCGGTAGGTCTGAGAATAGGTCGCCAGACGGAGTGGCGGGCAACAGCTAGTCTACATATACAATTCTATGACACTAACCATAACATTGGTGTTTACATAATATACTTAATTGACGCGATGGCTGTATATAGGTATGTTTATAAATGCCCTCGACTGTACATATACATAGGCGTAGACTGCATATGCACCTAATAAAATTCCCGATTATTCCATTACTGAATAGAAACAAATTGTACCTAGATAACATACCAACGTCCTAAACACTCTTTGTCTAATCAAACAACCTGTCAGACGATTTTTGTAAGGTTAATTCGTAACTCGACAAATCAAAGGCAAAAGGTGGAATTATATTTTCGAGTGAAAGCCTTAATCACTGGTAAAATGTCAGTGGAAATTCACGTAGATTTAGCGCGGTTTGACAGTTGGCAACTAAGTTTGACAGGAGAGAATTACGTTTCGAACAAATTTAGTCCGTATCAGTTTCTAGCGGAGTTGGGAGTCGCATTTTTGAGTTCATGCGATTGTTCGTTGAATAAGTAGGGTGCCAAATAAAAACTTACGATTGTATTTCCACTATCTAATCTACCTAAAGACCGCATTTAGTAAACTGACGTCCTGTTGGAATGAATTAATTTATAGGAAGCTTGATTTTATATCTTGACTTTAGTTTATTGACACTGCATTAAATTGAGTTCTATAGACCCATCCATCATAGTAAACAGATAATCAAAAATTGTAATAGATAATTACACTTGTAAATAACATTTACATGTACATGTATTAGTTATTAAATCACAGCATAGATGTCGATATTTGGCAGTGATATCGTTCACTTTTAACCTCCTAAGGCCCAACGAAAAATTCGGCATTTACCTAGTCACTACAGCCCGTAGTTTCTACCAGTAGTACTATTGTTTTATATTCATTCAGACCCAAGTACTTAGAAGACTTTTTTTTAATGTATGTACTTATACAGCAAGTTAGGTATGAAGTATCTTTTTGTATTTATTTTTCAACTTCATTTTTTATTACTTTTACGGTCATCCCGTAAAACCATATATTTCAAACTAAATACAAACTAAAATATTGACTGGTTAGTTCCGAAAGAGTCGTTTAGGGTTGGTTTGTCTCTCGATAGAGGGCATAACATAGATGCGCGCTTTATCACTGCATAAGGTGATTATAACAGACTGAAATGTACGACGTATGGGAAAAATTCGTCGCTAACCTCTAGACCAGTGATGGTGTAGGGGTAAGCACGCAGCACGGAATGCTGAGGACCTGGGTTCGATTCCCAGCATTGGTCTTTTTTCTGGGGTGTTTTCTGTGCATCTATATTTCAGTTTGTATTTAGTTTGAAATATGTATTTATACAAGACCAGAACTTTGAAACCAAAATAGCGAGTTTCTATTAAGTCCTACTGGTAGGGTAGGACCGTGGTACGCTATGACTACACAACTGTTGACGGGGCTGGGTCTGAATAACAAAGTTAATAAGTACTATGGGTTGGACCTTGGGCCTTAGGAGGAGGCCACTTGCTGGAATAAAATCTAAGGTTAATACTAGGTAGGTGTAGAATAATTTTTATTAAATCTAGATTTCTATTTCCAGCATGTGGCCATTAATTAAAAAATATTTTTCTTAATAAAGAATAATTAACTGTGGTTGCCCATTTTTTCCCATATTTCCATATCGTAGTAATATAATAGTGATCGAAAATCATTTCGAGATAAATGCTTTTTCACACCTTTCATTCGGAAATAGTAGATTGTTCAACAAGGGAGAAAAATAACCAATATCACACGAGGTTACTTGGCACCCGAGCACAGCGATTGTGCCAATATTCCGAGGGTGATATTGGTGTTTTTCCCGAGTTAAACACTCTGCTTTTCATTTCGACTAAAAGGAAACTAAGAAAATATAAGTATAAATAAATAAAAATGTCTAAACTGGTCAATATGATCGTTGTAAAATATTTCAATGGAGTTTATTGTTAAAGAATAATAAATTTAACAAAATTTAGAATGTTCAATATAATAATCAATGAAAACAGTATATAAAGTAGGTATAATTTATTTATAAAATATGTAAGTAACCGATTTGAACCAAGGAGTTAAGCCACAAAATAAAAAGGTACAGAAGTCAATCAAGTGTATGTACTTCACTTTTCATACCTACGCTCGGCGGACGCTCTAGGGTTGTCAATTATGGCATATGCACATAAAACTTTTCGTGATAGTGGCACTCGTATCTAGTTGTTTGATTTATTGTTGATATTCAAACGGGTGAGAATGGTAATATAAAATAATAATAATTAAAATACCTACCTACAAAATTTAGCGTTTGTCAATTTTCACTATCGAAAATCCCTAATAACTTCTAAACGGATTATCCTAGTTACACAATTTCCATTGTCCTATCGGTTTTAGATCTAAACCTATCTAATGATACTAAAAACAACACAATATCTATACAAACAAAAAACATGTTTTCAACTTACGTAATTACTTACGTGGCGTGAATTTACCTTACAAAAGTATAGTTAGGTACTTCGTTTATACTGATTCAAAATAGGAAACTATTATTACTTTGGGAGTCGGGGCGGGGTGCTTACCTACCTATCTAACTATTCTATGTAACGTTAAAATGAACCATCGATATACAAGCAGATACCTACTTAACATACCTCTCTGAAACCACTGGTAGCTTAAAAAACGACCATTCACCGTTTAGGGTTGAATTTTAACAATCGTTCATTGAACAGTTATAATTACCTTTTTATTGTTGCTCCATTATTGCACTCGAAAAATTCTACAGACGCGCGACACAAAATCGTCGTATCCTACGATAAGAGCCACAATTACAAAATGCTCACTTTTCAGGAGAAGCGTTTTTGTGTTTCTTTTAAAAGATAACTAACAAATTGATAATTTTGTAATTAAATAATGTGTATTAGTGTTCTAGGGTTCTGCTAAAATAAAATTTATGTTTTAAATGGTATATTATATATCGATTTTGTCCTTTAAATCCTTTTTCGTCGGACTAAATGAGTTTTAAGGGGCCATAAGCTACATTGTGCCTTTTATCGTCGAAAAATACGAGGCCACATACCAAAACCCGTACATTAGTGACAAAAATACACGTAGGGGACGCGAGAAATGCACTATAGATAGTTTAAAATGACTATACCTATCGTATTCATGAGAGCGACATGGATAATCAGATCACAAACTTAACAGGGATTGCCGTACCTACACAAGAACTAAAACTACATTTATTATACCTACTCAATTCGTATAGCAATAAAATAGGTATTTAAAGATATTGTATAAAAAATATTTCAATGAAAACAAAGGAGCAGTCCCTGTACCGCTCAGTCCTAAACCTTGTTTAACTTCCTGGGGACAAAATGTTTACCTATTATGAATGTAGGTAAGCCGATTACGAAAATCCTTCAAACAAAAATTTTACTTATTCTAAGGGATGTATGTACCTATAGCCAAGAACAAAAATATTAATGTAGCTAAAGAATCAAAAATATGTAAACAAGACAACAAGACACTCTATCACATGAGCACAAACGAGACTACATGGTTTTGAGACTTTAGCATTTATATTTTTACTTTTGACTGTACTCGCGACATTGTTTGCCAGTTTACGTATTGTAAAGAGACCCTAAGTAAACTCCAAAAATAAAATTAAGTCGGGTGTCACTAGTTATAAAGGTTGATGAGTTTGTTCTCTCTATACACCTTTGTCAGTAAAACGGGCTGACCTTTCAAATTCTTGTGTGCCTCGCTGACATTTTAATTTACATAGCTATTTTGTAAAAGGTACTGAAGACCGCTGACAAGAACCCAATAAGTATAGTCGACGAAATCCCACAATTGTATTTTCCGAACGGTGTAAATATTTGATGTCCGATTATTTTCTTCGCATGCACTGCACTCACTGGAGTGAGTCCAAACTTTTGTTTTTATCTTAGACTAGCGATCCGCCCCGGCTTCGCACGGGTGCAATTACTCATGTATTGTACATATAAACCTTTCTCTTGATTCACTCTATCTATTAAAAAAAACAGCATCAAAATCCGTTGCGTAGTTTTAAAGATCTAAGCATACATAGGGACAGACAGACAGCGGGAAGCGACTTAGTTTTATACTATGTAGTGATGTACAAAGGGAGGTTGAGTATGAACATAGAGCTCTTATACTGTTGAACATCTCGCTTGCTTGTAATTGAATTTACCCTTGTCGCAAGGAAACCAATTTATTTACATACACTGAATCGGTCGGGTAATTAATTTCTCTTTATACGGTAGGTAAATCATAATTCTTGAGCTTATTTTCACGTTTAGCACCGCAATTACTGAACTCGTCTGATTAAAATGTTTGTCTACAAGTTTAAGACTTATTTTGAAGCCGCCAGAGCTTTTAACGGGGGCCCAACAATTTGTCAAAGAGGCGGACAAGCGGGCTGATAACTAAATAAAAAGGTCGAAATCCACTCAGTCATGGGCTAAATGAATGGATCGTCGGCGATGTAATAATCTGTGCTGTTACCTTAATCCGAGTCCTGGGGCGCCGCCGTCCGCGACCTGCCGGTGCCGAGTGACACCGGCACGTGCCGCGCCCCACACCAACTACCTCAATTAAAAACTGTTCACTGCAGGCACACTTTATGCGTTAGATTAGTGCAACTAACGCGAGAGAGTCAACAATATAATAAACATTTATTTTAAACATTATTGTCAACACCCAATCTTTTAAAAAACAAGAGAAGAAAATAACAGGTGAAGTGAATGCTCGAATTAGTGATGTCCAGGTGCATACAAAAATATTAACAACATAATCGACAACTTTTCATTTTTCAGTTTATTAACTCCACCCGCAGAAGAGACCATTGCCTCGTGTCAGACTCCCTATTCGCTCCCGGGGAACGTTGGATCTAACGACGCCAGGATGAAATGACCCGAGAGCTATCATCAGGTGGCTTAAAAGCAATTTACCGTGTCTACTCGATTACCCAACCGTTTTCTACGTAAATCAAACCACTTAAACATCTAATACCTATAAGTAAGTCTGGCAGGTATTATTCGTGTGGGCTTCCGCGACCGACATTAGCTGTGGGTTACGGGCCCTCTTTCTTTATTTCTCCTTTTTCTTTACAAATGGAATGGGAAATCGTTCCTACATTATTAGATGTCAACGGAGAAGAGACGGCGGCATTGAGTCTCGGACCTTCTTTTTAAGAGAGTTGCTTAACCGTTACTCATTGAAAAAAGTAAAGCGAGATTGATTATATCAATTATATTATTATGTTACTTAACCTCTTGACCGCCATAATATGAATGAATTAACGTGCTCTGTACGCCACGAATTGACTGTTTAGTACATATTGGTCATGTAATGATGACCGTAGCGTGTGAGGCATTCCATTGGCTGTCACGACTACAGTAGATGACTGTGGCGGTCAAGAAGTTAAGGTTCTCTAATTTTTCGCCGATAATGTTTTTCCCAGCTGAATTGTTTGAAACTTTACAGTTTACGGTTTACTTCGGAATTGTTATAAAATTAACCTAATATAACCTATGGGGTTCTACTGGATAGGATAGTCCTGAAATATATCCTGAATAGTTTACATTTTCAGAAAAAAAAAACAGTTAATGGATCAATTAGGGATGTCTATTTTTTTGCAATGTATAGTTAATCGAAAACCATTTCGAGATACTTAAATGCTTTTTAACTCGTTTTCTGTAGTTATTTAATTTTAATATTATGTAATGAATTTATTACGTAACAAATAAGCGATGACCTTCATTTGACATTGGTGTAAATTGCGTGACCGGTCTAAGTCGTACTTTATTCTGTGTGGTTAGAATGCTTTAAAATTTACGCGTGGATTGTACTACGGAGTTTGATTTGGACCCGCTGCCTGACATGTAGCACTTTGACAGTGCCAGTAAAGTGACACTAGTTACAGTGTACCACTACGCAAAAGATAATTAAAGGGGTTGCCTTATCGTACGCATTTAGATAGATTTAGAAATTTGACAGTGTGGGAGCCCTCAATTATAATCTGACGTCATCAACCAAAATAGTTTAAATAATTAATTTTGAAAAAAGTAGTGAACTAAATGACAAAATATTGAAATTAGTTTCTTATAATTGACTTTTCTATACAAAAAAAAAATATAAAAACCACTGGTATTTTTTTTAGACATTCCCAATTGGAACAAATACTTTTGGCACAGATTACTTAATAGTTACTTGCTTTTGGTGAAAAATCAGGATCCCGTTACTTAAGTGTGTACGGAGTTGTAAGATTCATCCGATAACCTTTATGAAACCTATTTCCAAACCCATTGGGCTGGCGTCACTACGCTCGTTATTGCAATCATTTCGTTTTAATCATGTTTAATTAACCGCAATAACACTAAAGTGAAATAAATGTAATTTAAGTCGGATAATCGTTTGTCAAAATTGTTTCTCCACTGGCTGATATTCACGCAAAACAAATTTGGCGAGTAATAAACGTCAATACGCCGAAACATAATGTAGGTACACATGGCATGGCCCTGCGAATCCTGCGATACAGTCAAGCGAAATCAAATTTGAGTACGCGATGAATAAACATGAGTGAAAAGAAACGTAGTACTTATATTTCCTATTTTTTACGAAGCTGTTACAGAAGAAAATTGAATTGTCAATAGAATGATTACTTTGTAACGAAAGGAGAAATGCAAATATGTAAAAGTAAAGAACAAAGAATTGTATGTAGACGCTATACCGTTTGATATTCAGAGGTTGTTATTATGTAAATATATTAATTTACGTTGGAACCCACATCACAAAGAATTTTAAAACCTCAGGTAGGTAAGGAAATACAAACATTATTAATCGTGTGTTTTATACATAAATCCTTAAACCATTTGGCAACCCTCCCTGTCAAGACATTCGATTTTGGACCGTAAATGTTACTAATTTTAATCGGATTTGATTTCTACTTGACAGCAAATATGTATATTGCCAGTATCGATTTAAGGGTTAATTTAACTAACGTTGATTATTAATTACGGCAAATCATTAAACATTTTGACTTAATTGCGCGTTAACAATTTATTTATTTACTTGATTATTAGTAGAAGCCTCACAATAGAACTACAGGGAAAAACGTGTACTTACATATGATTTTCACCTTATAATGTGAAACAAGTCATCTGTAACCAAACGCTAGCAAAAAAACACTGCAAAATAACAATGAGCATTTGGCTGTGGTTTCCATGAGCCATAGTTCATTTATCAGACAAGCAGCTCAAAAGCTGACGAAATAATGAGTCTTAGCTTAATAGCTTGATGCAATATTATTAGTGGTCCCGCCACAGGTACCCGCTGAGTGTGGCACAATGGCACCTCACTTACCACCGGCGATCTGTATGCTTAGTATAAGTTTTCCTTCACTACAATACTTCTCGATCGCGTTTACGTAAAAATTTCAATTCTATGGAAACATGAACGCGCGCGCGCGGAGGCGCTGTCCATGTTTCCCTAGTAATTGAATTTTTTACGTAAACGCGATCGAGAAGTATTGAAGTGAAGGAAAACTTATACTAAGCGTACTGGCTGCTACATGAGCACTTCTTATTTCGACTTAATTACATAGATAACATTTAGTTTCCTAGTCCACGCTTATTCTATTTATCCTTTCAAATTCTAATTTGCGAATAATATAATTTACTAATTGTACCGTTGTTTCCTGATTCCCACGAGAACCATTTTTCCCGGTGCGTACAGAGGCTGTATTCCCCGAAGACAAACCCATCTACTATAAATTTTGAAATTAATCTGCTCAGTGGGCTTTGTGTGATTAACATGATAGAATGATGGTCATGAACTGTTTCATGCGAAGGTATTATGGCTGATAAGCTGTATGAGCTTCCAGCATGGTAAGCTGCTTAATTAATTAAGCACACCGCATCAAGAACAAACAAGGCTAAATCAGATTGAGTTAATCGTCACCTTAATACCTACGCAATTAGAAAACTCGGAAGTTCTGCTTTACGTTTAGGGGCAGCGTCCATCCATTTCATAATTAAGGTTGTACAAATTCATTCCTTTTTTCCTCTATTTAGTTACCCCGGGCGCTCGTGGCGTGCGGTTTAACGGGTAAGTACCTGCTTTTTTATTTTTTCCGGAAACTGAAGCGGTGCTCGCTGTTCTAGAAAATATTACCAAAACTGTTTTTCTACTGCAAGCATTTACAAGCGAGCTTATTCGTCTGGAACGATCATACTGCGCACTAATCACATCGCAGAGAAGTTTCAATTGATATTGGATGTTGAGAAAATTGTTAAGAAGGGAATACCGCTATTAAAGTTTGAACAACGAACGTCAGAAATTTGTAACCACTTACCTTTATTACGAGAGTACTTAAGGCAAAAACTCGTATTCGTCATGAAAAAAAGAATTATGTCAAATATAATAAGATAGGAGAAAGGCCCATACGGATATGGCAGGACAATTAGACGCCTTTATAAAGGATTGGCTGGAAGAAATCCTAAGGACGGAGAAACGTAGAAATCCAAAGAGAAGGCTTTTCTCACATCAGAGGGCAACAAATTCACAAAGCTTGACGTTAGAAGATTTCCTCAAACATTTTGTGCCTGTACCTACTTATCTTATCTGCTATTATTTTTGGGTTGTACCAATTTTTGATATCGTTGATTAATAATTATGCAATATTACTCCTAAGTCGTGAATAGAAATAATTAAATCTAACACAGTTTTTCCAGGTATTTAGCCCCATGGCCTCAGGCTCTTAAACCATTTAATTAAAATTTAACGTTATTGGTACTTAAAAATAGTGAAAATAAGCAATCAGTTGGTCACCAAGTCCATAAGCTTAATTTTGTGTCAGCGTAAAGGTTTTCACGAGTATTTTCAGCCAAAAATTTGCATAGGTTAAATTAAATAATCGTAATAACACTGCCATGATAGTAGCATTAGTGGAGTAACTATGATTTTCGTTTAACTTAAAAGAGAAATTAAATAAATTAAAATATAGTTCAGTACGAAAAACGGTACCCACTTCTATTCACTGCTTTTATAATCAGAGACAGTAAAATAATTGAATATTATTTAAAAAAGAAAAAGTTTTTCGGCTGCGCCGGTGGGATTCGAACCGACGTCTCCTGGGTATGCGCCCCAACGGGTGTTCTACCAATTGAACCACGTCGCATCCAACCGACTCCCCCGAAATTCTTAATCGCTTACTTACGCCAACAGTGGCGTATGGTAACATCCATCGCAACTATTAGAAGCTACGACTCCTACGTTCCAAATTACATTGGAAATGCGTAAGAAATGATGGATGTTACCACACGCCACTGTTGGCGTACATACATACGTAAGCGATTAAGAATTTCGGGGGAGTCGGTTGGATGCGACGTGGTTCAATTGGTAGAACACCCGTTGGGGCGTATACCCAGGAGACGTGGGTTCGAATCCCACCGGCGCACCCGAAAAACTTTTTCGCTTTTAAATAATCTTAGATTCGGTGAGCAGCCGTACTGCTAATAAAATAAATAATATTTGAATAAATAGATGTGGTACATTATTTCTTACGCATTTCCAATGTAATTTGGAACGTAGGAGTCGTAGCTTCTAATAGTTGCGATGGATGTTACCACACACCACTGTTGGCGTATGTAAGCGATTAAGAATTTCGGGGGAGTCGGTTGGATGCGACGTGGTTCAATTGGTAGAACACCCGTTGGGGCGCATACCCAGGAGACGTGGGTTCGAATCCCACCGGCGCACCCGAAAAACTTTTTCGCTTTTAAATAATCTTAGATTCGGTGAGCAGCCGTACTGCTAATAAAATAAATAATAATTGAATATTGATCAAAGTTAATGTACATACTTTCTGTTGCTGTAATTTGACTATCTAAATCAGGGGTTCCCAACCTTTTCTTGGTCAGGGACCACTTTTATATTATTCTTGTTAGCAGGGACCACTATGTTGGTGTATACTTAATAAAAATAATAAATAATAAAAAAAAATCAAACTGAAACTAATAAAAAACTCAATAGAAAATTACATAAAAAGAAATTTAAAATCAGCCGCGGACCATATTTTGGCTTCTGCGGACCACTGGTGGTCCACGGACCACTGGTTGGGAACCACTGACCTAAATAAAGAAGGTTTAGTTTCGGTATTCAGTTCACATAATATACCTAACTATGGGTAATCTTTCTAAATGTTAACAAATTCTCAATAGACATTTCAAAATACTACCTCGTGAAGTGCAAATCTGTTTGCTTTCATCAGAAATGCAATTTCAGTACAATCAATTCAAGCACGAAGCTCGTATCAAGCGTTCTAATAGAACACCCATTATCGGATACTTCAGTTGAGTAAATACACCCAAAGCGGTGTAGAGCAAAGTGGTGTAAGGTGTACAGGGTCGTATAAAATAGATATACTTAGTGTTAATTCGCTGAGCGCTCTAGTAACGTATCAAATGACCAAATCAAAAACTAATTAGACCGGTAAGTCACCGGAGTGGTATCACGGCGTCAAAGTGAAGTAAAGTGTCATGTAAACACACAACATAGCAAGCCAACTACCTGCCAATATTTACCATTTGGATAAACTATCAAAGACTGACGAATAAATAATTATGACTTGGAAATGTTTAATTTTTTTGGGTGCCTTTTCCCTACACTTGTTTATCCCTCCAAACAACCCTTTAACTAATAAATTCCATAATTATATTAACTGCGATACTAAAAATGTAAGCCCAAAAAGTTGTTATTGTCATAAAATATTTTATTGATCTTTATTGGAAATATTTGTTTCTTTCCAGACAGAGCAACAATGTACGTAATTATGACTAGAATGTTTTCTATGCGTTTATCCTTTTGTGGGTTTTGTTCTCACCACGTTTAGGCATTCACGACTAACACAAAGTTCCACCTTTTAATATTCGTTCGCGACATGTTGTTAAGTCGAAAAGTTGTAACAACGTCGGGCTGTTATAAGCATTGTTTCTGATCTAAACTTTCTCGCGCCCGTTTATATAAATTTGCTACGGATGTCTTTGAAAATTAATAAAATTCTTTACGAACAAAATTACAAATTGAAAACTAGACAGAAAATTCCGAAAATTTAAACTCATTGTGATTGGAGTACCTAAGCAATTTCATGTGAGCAGAGCATTAAACATGATGAGCTATGTATCGACCACGTTCTTACAAGCTTCTCATGCTATGTACGAATATAAATATATTATAGCGTAGTTAAGATTCTTTATTTAGGTATTTATTACTTTGTTTTAAATCTCCCACGGGTGGAATTGACTTATATAACCCCGTACCGTCAATAAAAAACCTGGTGTATAAAAATACATTTTTAGAGAAAATCTTTTTTAAGTAAGTAGGTAAGCATTCAATTCACCATACTTTTTGCTGAAAAGATGCAATGTAAGGTGCAATAAGTGTGACACCGCGTGGTATTGTACTTCAATATATACCAAACATATACTAAGTATACATCAGGTGACCCACTAGTTCGTTTGTCTGGCCTCTCTAACATAAAAAAAAAATAGAAAGCAGAGACTTATAACTCCCCTCTCAACCTATTCATGGTTCCCGAAAAACTACCAAGTTCCGCAATGTAAACCAACGTCGTCGGAAACAAGGCCCGTGGGTGTCGACAAACGCTTGCTGTGATTTCTATAATAAAGAAGAGAAAGTATAGCTGATAATGACCCGATAGTGGCACAAAGAACAACTACGCATTTTGTCGGGAGCCCACCCTACGTGGGAATCAAGCCGGTGACCCCTTTGTTGTAATACATAGGTACCTATTTTAGGGTCCGAGAACTAGGGGAGTTGGATTTGATGCGAGGGTTGTTTCATGTCTGCTTGAAGTTTTGCATAAAGTTTTAAATAAAATATAGCAACAATCAATCAATAGATATCAAACAGAGCTGATATTATCTCTTGATATCCATATTATAGTGAACAATGATTAAGGACCTAGTGTAAGTTGTTATTTGAAATAAGCAAATGAAACTGATAAATTTTTAGTTAACTAATTCGTTAGAAAAAGAAGATTTGATTTTATGAATTGCCAGTCATAAAAATAAAAAGATTACCTGTTCTAGGTACTTAAGGTATGCAAGTATTAAACATTCGCAAACAGAATTAATACTGGCGAAGTATGACACCTTCAAGTAGGTACTAAGTAGTAGGTATACCTACATGCACCCAAATACGTCATATCAATTTTACCAAACTGATGGAAAATATTATACTTAGGTGGTACACCACAATCAGTGTATGATTGGATTCAACCGCGCCTGGGAAACTGATTTATTTTCCAAATTGGAACTGTTGTGTTATAAGTACCTTCCGTAAATTTTCTTCGATTGCTTGTCATCGGTTAAATCGGTAGAGGGAACACCTGCCTGCTCGATATTAACAAGCTACAAGTAACTTGTGCTGGTAAGTCTACTTGCGCTGAATACCAATGCGTTGGTATGTTGCATTGCAAACGAGTAAAAGAGACGTGCCGGGTCTTTTTCTGTATGATATTCATATCGGTTTTTAAACTCGTGTGCATAAGATGTTTTTACAAGACGTACCTACAGTCAAAATGTAAAAATATGGGTACATACAACTTACTCGTAAATATGTCCCATAGATCAATTATGAGAGGATTAAATCGATACTTACATATTTTTGAACTTGACCGTACAGACATTTCATTTCTCAAATCTAGAATAAATAAGTTTTGAATATATTTTAAGTATACTAAAAATTCAAACTTCTTGTTTTATCTACAACAAAGTTACAGCTTAGGAGAGTCAAAAGTTCCGTGCGTCTCTTCGAGAAAAGGATGGTAGGGCCGTGCTTGATTTGGCGAGGACACGGCCGTGCCCCGTGATGTACCCTTTACCTACAAAGTTTTTGCGAACTTGTAGGGAAATTTTCGCCAAATATCTTATTATTTTGTAGACAATAATTTACAGACAGCACAGCATATTGCTGGCAACAGCACGCAAGGCCTGCTTGCTTGCTATATAATATTTTTGGGTCATAGTCTAGGTGGTATGGCAAAACTCCCTCTTGGCTTCCCCACCCCATTTATTCGCAATGGGCTAGATTGGTCCATCGCTTTGAATTTATTCGGCATTTGTCTTCTGATGTATCTGCTGACTCCAGCTCAGTTACACTTGTAATTATTACATCATGTCAACGCAGCGAAGTTTAGTATTAGATTGAACTCACTAACCCTTCTTTGAACTCCTTACTATGAAAACTACGCTTCAGTGCTCTGTGGCAAGCCGTTTGGAAATTTGTTAGTGACCTAACACTAACATTAGTACTTAAATGAAATGGGTACAAAATAAAGCTAAAAAAAAAGGTTTTCTTGGATTGGATTAGATTTGGTGTCCAGCTTCCATCATGGAGTTTATCGGTATACAAGCAAATGTATATACAAGTATACTGCTCGAAATTATAGGAAGGCTATGAATATTTTGCTTTCTAAGGACTTCTGTTATGGCATCATCATCAGATCATCACAGACCACTCGCGTGAGTTTTATAATTGGATGTCTTCCCAGTCTGTGACTCCCTGTCACTTCCAACTCTATGATCCCCTTCAGAATCAGAGAAATGATCTTTGGTAATTTCCCTCTTGCCGCCACTTATATTTATTTACGTTTATATAATGTGATGATCTTTTGGTATCTCTGGGTAAGATATCTAAAAAATATTTTCACTTCTAAGAATTATGGAGATAGAAGTCGTACTTTAATTTGAGATCAATTGGAAACAGAATACATACCAACAACCCAAACAACCCCATAGAACCCAAAGAGGCATCCTTCCTATTTTTTCTTTTATAAAATTTGGAACCCCTCAATTAAAATGGCCCAGCAAGTAACCAATTTAAAAGATAATTCATCACTTCCTGTCCTAATTTAGACTGAAAAACAAATTTCGCATTGCAAAAAACGTCACCATCGCTTGATTGATGTAAACAAACAATTCGCCAATTGCCCGCAACACAGTTGAAAGTTTGTCAAACTTCCGAAACTGAAGTGTGAACAGGATTGACCTACCTTCGGCACCGGAAGGCGTGTCGCTCACGATTTTCTTTCATGTCGCACTAAGAGTTGTTCGCGTAAAGTTTGACCGTACACATGGCAGACTGGGCGCAGGGGTGGCGCCGAGACGTGTCAAGTGCGCGCGGTCGCTGTGGAGACTGACGCCGCTGACGCGAGCGAGCGCCGGCGTCGCCGAGCGCCCAGGACGGGGTGGCAGCTGCGCCCCCCGTCCCCCGCGGCCGCGGCTCCCCGCTGACCAGCGGAGCCCAGGACCCCAGCTTTACTAACTCGCAAGCTCCCTCTAGCTACCTATAAGTAACGTCATATAACTTAATAATGACTTTTTTGTGGGAAGCCGTGATTAAAATTTTCATTTTAATGAACTGCTTAACTCATTTTTAGAGTTTCCCCGTCCATTCGGAACCCTTAAAGTTACGGAACTATGGTGGCAATAATAGTTTTCTTTTTTTGAGGATTTCGCACCCTGAAGACGCTACTACACCCTTCGTCGTCTGTCCGGTCTTGTTTGTTGTTTTACCACTATTTTTTATAGAAGCATCAAACTTGGCGTATTTAAGTATAATACAATAAAATAACGCTGAAGTAAAACAACATTGAATGAAAATTTCCTAAGTACAAGTAGGGCTCGCGCTAAGCATCTCAAACTCAATGTGAAAACGCTTTTTTGTGTACTTAACAGAAAAAGGTGTTAATAGCTTAGGATTGTATTGTAACACTTTCTTAAAAGGTCACAACCTTTCGCAAAAGTGCACATCAACTATTTTCCAAACGGTACGCTTTTCATTAGTGTGCACTCTTTAAAACGTACCTTTTCCTGAAATGTACCTCCTGTTTCTCAAATCGCACTCTTTCACGAATTTGGGTCTATTTCAGAACACATCACAGAATAGATTATCTACCTACGCGAAATTTTTAAGAATAACAGAAACAGGAACATGGAATAAAAATTACATAAAAATTTTCGAAATCACCCTAGTAAATAGTAAATACTAAAAGAAACATAGAATTTTTATTTAGATAAGTTCACTTTCCGGGAATATACCTATGTACACCATTTGAAAAACAGCACATGTTTGGGAGATGCGCTTTTCGAGATAATGCAGTTTTCCGGAAAGTATGTCTTACTATCCAGAGCCGTCAAGATAAGTCCGACTTAAGATAAGAACAAATTATTTTTTTACAGCTTTATTTACTACCTAAATATAATCTGATAACAGTTGATTTTGACAACGGAACAAATAAATATCGCGAGATAATTTACATCAAGACCTGCATGCATAGCCCGAAATAAAAAATATTTGAATTTTGTTTTTTTTTTTATAGTCCCAAACTCTTCAATGTTTGTACTGTACTGTGAGCAACAGATAATAGTAGATTGTTCAACAAGGGACTAAAACAAACCATAATGACACGAGATATTTAGCCACCCGAGCAATAGCGAGGGAGGCTATAATTCGAGTTGTCATTATGGTAGTTTAGTCCCGCGTTAAACACTCTACTTTTCACTTTGAATGCGAGGAAAAAAACGACGTACAAAATTACTTTTTTACAACGTATGCTCAATACGAGCAATGGACATCTGTTCAAAATTCAAATAGCAAAAAAAATACCGCTGTCTTTTCTTTTCTTTTATATTTTTTTGTAAAGTGACGCTTTAAATGCTTGCATACTTAGCCAACAGATTCTAACTTAAAGACTATGTTAAAACTAATTGGACTATGCATGTAAGAATGATAATTGTTCATTCATTAGAATCGGCAAATAAATTAACCTAATTGATCTAAGTTCACACACAAAATATATTGTTAACTGAAACACTTACCCGTAAATAAAGAAACGACTTTTTAAGTTTATTTTCTATATGCCAATTCTTTGTTAAATTATATCTAATTATACTTTCTATTTACTATTAAATGCAACTGACATCGCATTATTTTGAAGTCACGCCATATTAACATTCAAACGTAACTGCTCTATCTACCGTACACTCCAGCACTGCTTTGCCGACAGTGCGGATTGCTATTTTATCGACAGAGCAGGGAACTGCTTTGCCGACAGCGTTTTTAAAAAAAAACAAATTAAAAACACCTAAGCTAAAGGAAATCTTTCTTTACGTGCAAAATAAAATGAATTCATCTTTAATATTTTATAATTAAATAGATTAATATTCGTAATTATTCAATGAGTTTCACGAAATTATTATTTTTTAAATATTTTTTATACAGTTGTCATTTTGAGGTTATTTCCACGCCCTAAAGGTTTCCACAGACCCAAGCGCAGGGTGCTACAGTGCGTCCGCAGCGCGCTTCGGTCTGTGGAAAGCTTTAAAATTGTCTATACCCAGTTACTGAAAATGGCGATAATCCTCCATTCACAAACACCGTGATTGGCAGTTTAGGGGTTTCCATAGTCAATTAAAAAAATTTTACTTTAATCCCTTGAGATCAAAAAAGAGCTTTAGTCCCGATATGCAGAGACTAAAGTAACATTTTAAGAGCATGAGAAGTGAAAACATTACATTAAAGTAAAATTTTTTTAATTGACTATGGAAACCCCTAAACTGCCAATCACGGTGTTTGTGAATGGAGGATTATCGCCATTTTCAGTAACTGGGTATAGACAATTTTAAAGCTTTCCACAGACCGAAGCGCGCTGCGGTCGCACTGTAGCGCCCTGCGCTTCGGTCTGTGGAAGCCTTTAGGGCGTGGAAATAACCTCAAAATGACAACTGTATAAAAAATATTTAAAAAATAATAATTTCGTGAAACACATTGAATAATTATGAATATTAATCTATTTAATTATAAAATATTAAAGATGAATTCATTTTATTTTGCACGTAAAGAAAGATTTCCTTTAGCTTAGGTGTTTTTAATTTGTTTTTTTTTAAAAACGCTGTCGGCAAAGCAGGGGGGTTACTACGAAATTCGAAGTTCGAAGTTCGGCTCGTGCGGTCCCTCTCACTCTCGTAATAAATACCATTAGCGTGAGCGGAACGGCATGAAACGAAGTTCGAATTTCGCGCTTCGTAGTATAGGGCCAGTTCCCTGCTCTGTCGATAAAATAGCAATCCGCACTGTCGGCAAAGCAGTGCTGGAGTGTACGGTAGATAGAGCAGTTACGTTTGAATGTTAATATGGCGTGACTTCAAAATAATGCGATGTCAGTTGCATTTAATAGTAAATAGAAAGTATAATTAGATATAATTTAACAAAGAATTGGCATATAGAAAATAAACTTAAAAAGTCGTTTCTTTATTCACGGGTAAGTGTTTCAGTTAACAATATATTTTGTGTGTGAACTTAGATCAATTAGGTTAATTTATTTGCCGATTCTAATAAATGAACAATTATCATTCTTACATGCATAGTCCAATTAGTTTTAACATAGTCTTTAAGTTAGAATCTGTTGGCTAATTATGCAAGCATTTAAAGCGTCACTTTACAAAAAAAATATAAAAGAAAAGAAAAGACAGCGGGGTATTTTTTTTGCTATTTGAATTTTGAACAGATGTCCATTGCTCGTATTGAGCATACGTTGTAAAAAAGTAATTTTGTACGTCGTTTTTTTCCTCGTATTCAAAGTGAAAAGTAGAGTGTTTAACACGGGACTAAACTACCATAATGACAACTCGAATTATAGCCTCCCTCGCTATCGCTCGGGTGGCTAAATATCTCGTGTCATTATGGCTTGTTTTAGTCCCTTGTTGAACAATCTACTATTGTGTCTGCTTCAGCCGGGATTTGAAACCCCGTAATGAATTTCATAGTCAGTGTCCCTAACTTCTGTCCGCAGACTATCATCCGGTCGTTTAATAAAAAAGGAAAATAAGTACATAAGTTATGTATTATCAGAGTACCTACTTATAACTTGATTAATCTCATGTTTATTGCACTTATTGTATATGTTGAGGTTGAGATAAACATAAAATACCGAAAAAAATAGGTACGATATTTACTCCAAGGGGTTCCGAACCCGAGATACCGCTTTACCGGAACAGGCGCTTAGGCAGCTAAGCCATGGAAATCCTTTATGGCCATTCGGGATTTTCATCGTATATAGTTATTATTTACGGCCTCTATAAGATCAGATAACAAAAAGATATAATCTAAACTGAGACACGGTTCACAAGTTTAGTTTCAAAATAACTGAACTGCTACTTGACTCACCTCAGACTTGAACATTTTTGTGAGTCTATGTGCGTGTACCTACACACACACGCAGTTGCTCTTTCACTCTAAAACGTCAAGATGGATTAAGAAGAAAATGGTATGAAAATAAAAAGGAATATCATATCGCCGGGTTAAAGGCAAAACCGACTATCTCACTATCTGCTATTTGTTTCTGAACTTAAGTTCCGATATTCACACGGGATCGGGATATATTTGTATACTTACGCATTAAAATACCAAAAAGTCAACCGCTAAGTAATTAGGACGGTCATAAAACGTAAATAAGGACCAAGTTTTTTAAATTTTTTAGGGTTCCGTACCCAAAGGGTAAAAACGGGACCCTATTACTGAGGCTTCGCTGTCCATCCGTCCGTCCGTCCGTCCGTCTGTCCGTCTGTCCGCCTGTCCGTCTGTCACCAGGCTGTATCTAGGGAACCGTGATAGCTAGAGAGTTGAAATTTTCACAGATGATGTATTTCGGTTGCCGCTATAACAACAAATACTAAAAAATGGAATAAAATAAATATTTAAGGGGGCTCCCATACAACAAACGTGATTTTTTTGCTCGTTTTTGCTCGAAATTGATAACGGCAACAGGTAGAAGTTTGAAATATTCACAGAATATTTAATTATGTGTAGACTTTAAAAATAAGTCATTAAGTTAAAATTAAAAAAATATTTAAGGGGGGGCTCCCATACAACAAACGTGATTTTTATACGGAAATAATTGTACGGAACCCTTCGTGCGCAAGTCCGACTCGCACTTGGCCGGTTTTTTTTTGGAATTTCCGGGGTTACTAATATCTCGGAAGCAGTTAACTGGCAGACCGGTTCACGCGAGTACAACTGGGCAAAGGCTAGTAGGTCATCTTTTTACTAGCATTATGGAAGGAATTGCAGTAAAATGCCAGCCTATGTGAAAGGAAAAGAAAATAAGTTTGGGGATCACTAGAAAAAATATCTTTAACTAATAGGTTCCATAATCATTGCAATGTGATGGCTCACATTAACATAAAAGCCTATTTATTTTGGCTGACAATGTATTAACAAGATTTAAACTGGGACGGAGTACTCACGCTAAGTTGAATAAAAACGCATAAAATGTTCTCTAAAAAATTAACCGCTTTTTTGCAGTAAAACAAACAGGACTCGGGCCTCATGTTCAACGAAAAGTTTTTCAAATCCCGTAAACAATACCAGGCTTGAGGGAATAGAGTGAAATAAAACGAAAAAACTCGAATGCAGCTCTGCACTTAGAAAAGTGTATGAGGGATTACACATTTGCGCTTGTAAAATTACTTAAACCTAAGCATTCAAACCTGATTCAAACCTGGGCCAAACGTCCCAAAAACACTTGCCGCATTACCCCGTTGTATCGCTAAAGATATGTGCTGGACCAGATAAGCACCAGAACGCGGATCGCTTCCTCTATCCTCTATCTATATTGTAAAATTAGTTGCTTTGTAGTTGTAGTCTTGTTTTCGACAATTATTAATACCTACGTATCTATAATGAAAGAGTAACGTAACTGACTGATTCACTGATAGACAGATAACACACAGTCTAAATATGTATAATTCTTGAAACTTGGATTTTTTTTTGAGAATCGTAGAGGTCTACTAACTATTTATCGAAATTACATACTAGCTTTACCTACACGGCGGTAGGGATAGGTAGGTAGGGTAGGGATACCGCCGAGTAGGTAAAGCTAGTATGTACTAACAAAAACAATTTACCGACTTAGGAGTCGATTTAGGAGGAGATTCTAGGAATGAAAAATAAAATACAACAAGTGATACGAATTTGCAAAATTTTACCAATTGTAATCACGATTTTTAAATAAATATTAATAGAAAAAAGTTCGCGGCTCCATATCTGAAATACCTGGAAATACCAACGCATGCAAAACTATTTCTATCGTGTCCATAAAACTGCCACTCGAATTCATTTTCAACCCCGGTCGAAAATTGAACTCAACCGTTACCTAATTTTAAAGCAATACTGTTTTATCTCCCCTCAGGACTAACTTTATAGCATGTCTCAACAATAAAATATGTATCACTCAATATAGGACCAAAACCACGGTGGTCAGTCTGTTTGATCCGGTCTGTTATTTCTAAAAGCATGCTAAAGGTTTTAATCCACTTAATAATTTACGGCATTTACGCTAGATAATTGAATTTCAATTAATTAATAGCCTGGAGGCTAAGTAATTGGGCTTTACTATTGCACGGGAAATAAGACTACTTATTACGAACCCGATTTTAATTAATCTGATTATGAATTATGATCTAGATATTTATTTTCTATGTAGTAATGGTAAGCTAATTTCCTAACTTTTTATTTTATCTAGCAAATTCTAGTAGCCCAAACAGACTACGACTATAAACCCGTGCACTCAGCTCAATAACCATACTATACACACTTGATATTATGTGTAATTAGATAAATATTCGAGCGTTTTGACCGCTCGGGTCAGACATCACTGTCCACTCAGATTATTGCCCCTATGGTAGCAGAAGTCTCAACAAATTAAACCAAACTAGACTCAGCATCGGTATTTTCATAAAAAGTTAACTTAGAGCATCATCTCTTTTAACAATATTTGCTGAAAGGATCATGAGGAAAAACGCTGTACAAATACTGTAAATTGACCCAAATCGCTGTAACTCGGTCGGTGTATAGGTAAAGTATAAAGTATGTAGTCCATTTTGGTAATTTATAAAAATATACAAAGTATGTAAGTATATGTTGAACTTAACCGTATCTGGCAAAGTCATATTTTAAACCGACAGATACCTAACAAAGAAATAAGCTTATCAGGCTTTTACGAATAGGAGGTTGAACTCTGCGAAACAATTTTGCAATCACTGAATTTGATTTAACACGGAGGGAACAACAACAAACAAGGTACAGTCACTATCATGAACATCGGAGCTGTCTAGATGGTGAAAATCATCTGAACATGCACTTTAGCGTTGCCAACAATAGATCGAACGATCGATAGTATCGGCAATACTATCGTGACCTCGAAAAATAGTCACAATATCGATAGGCCTATCGATAGTATCGATAGTAATTTCAGACCAATACTATTGATAGACATCAATACTATCAATACTTATCAATACTATCGATAGTATTGCTTTTCAATAGTATCGATACTTAGTATCCTCAAACATACATCATCATCATCATCATCATCATCCTCAACCAGTACCTAACTACGAGTTACTTAGTAGTACTTAGTATCGATACTATCGATAGTAGCAATACTATTGAAAAGCAATACTATCGATAGTATCGATAGTATTGATGCCTATCAATAGTATTGGTCTGAAATTACTATCGATACTATTGATAGGCCTATCGATATTGTGACTATTTTTCAAGGTCGACTATCGATAGTGAAACTATCGATAGTTATGCAACGCTAATGCACTTGTGCGATTTACAATACGGTCATATTCGGATGTTTATGGGCAGCTAAACACCTCCGATGTTTATGATGGTGGCTGTAACATGCAGTTCTATAGCCACTCTAGAATCTCATAATTTATGGCGCGAATAACCTAGGGGCACGGTAGTGCTCCTGCCAAGTCGAGCGCAAGACAAACAGCCGAACCGTCCTTTTCTCTACACTTTTCGGCATATTTTCACGCCTCTTTCTAGCAGCATCCGAAGTCTGAAATTCTGATTATTTGATACGCTCAGGGTACTTGTAAGACCCCTAAAATTTCAAGGTTAATAAAAAAAGCTTCATTTGTTTTGAAGTCAATGGGTTGCAAAGTTAGACCTATTTGATAATACTGACTGACTGTCTAAGGATCATCGAAAGTGAAATTTGACACAGAGGTAATGTTTGATACCCATATATACCTTCAGAAACTTTATTTCGAAAATCTGGTGTACCCAGGTAGCATTCACGTGAAACTTGTTTTATTTGTTAATAAGTTATAATATGGAATCACACAAAAAGGGAGATGTTAGCCAAAATTACTCACTGTCTTACTTCCGCCTCTTAGGCTTAATGCTTATGATATTGCATTACTTTTCATAGGCAAATCAGCAATCGAGACTTGGCACGTTTTAACAGCACGTGCAGTTAGTGCATCTTTATAATGAAATCATTCAAAAACTATGGCTTAATCACATAAAAATAAGTTCACATACGCATTTAATCCCTAAACACTTTTGAGTAGTATAGGTATGGTGTACATTTTCGGCGTAAACGTTTTTGTGTGTTCGAACCAGCCGCGACCTGACCTTCTGCCTTCAATGTCCGGCTGGAATAAGTAATTTACCAACCAAAAAAGTTATAGGTATGTTATCACCAAAAGCCCCAGATAAAAAGCCTACGTACTAAAATATTCAATCACGAAGGACAAAACGGAACGGACGTGCTTCCGATATCATTTGAATTCTACTCATATTTCTTTTGCGCAACATCCATTGTTATTCGACGGTAATATTATAATATGAATGTGTTGTATTTACGGTAGTCCCTGATCCGCCGGGTGGAAAGTTTATTAAACATGTTGTGCGTACTAATTGCCTGCCAATCGCAAAAATACTTATCTATTTTCTTTATAAGTTTGGTCCCTTCATGAATCAAATCTTATTTTGCTCTCATCGGAAATATATTAGCACCATATTCTTTTTTTAGTTTATTAGTAGGTATGAATGAAAAGCAAGAAGGTCTTTGTGTTCTTAAATTTAAAAAAAAAACATGAATATGGGTACGAACTTAGCTTACTCGGATCAATAAACATCTAAAAAAGTATGAAAAAAATAGAATTAATTCGGCACCTTGCCTAAGGGGACTAGATTTCAGAATATGTTTTAGTTATAATTATCATTATTTTATATTTTTGTTTTCTTTTTTCTTATTGTACATATATTTTTTTTTTAGTCTAAGTTGTACATATATAATATATAAGTATTGTGTTGTAAATAAATATTCTTTCATTAATTTGTTAGATTTCCTCAACTTGTTAAGCATAGATATCTATTTATTTTTTTAGTCTTAATCGAAAACCCCGAGATAACCTTACTCGGAAGATGAAATATAAATCTAAACACGTAGAAAAATAATACTGCTAAAGGAAACCAATCCTCAAAAGGTAGCGGCTTCTAATCCATCCGTTTAGAGTGAAGCCCACACACGGTGCTAAATTTCTTGCCCAATCGCTCACCGACACAGGTGCCCATGCTATAAATTCTAACACGAAGGTATTTCGCTCCTTCGTCTATGGAATTTCCTTTGGTTCCTAATTCTACCATTACCGTGAGGCATAGGTAAATTATTGAGACATGCGGTCGTCGAATAAAGTGGTGAATAGATAGTGCAGTTCCATTTAAGTATGCGTTTCAGTTTACCAACATTATATCCTCAAAAGCTGTCATCGCTACATGTAAGAATTCTCAAATTGACTACTGACCGATTTAATTTAACTCTATACGTTACCATTAAATTAGCTTCTCAAAGGAATATTAAAGTAGAAGCAACACTCATTCAATGCTTAATAAGTATGTATTTACTTATTTACTTATAATAGTACCTATTTCTATCCGTTGTCTAGTACCCACAGTACAAGCTTTGCTTTGTTTGGTACTAGATAAATCGGTGTCAATCGTCCCATGATTTATTTATTTATTTACTAGTTGTTGCCCGCGACTCCGTCCGCGAAGGAAAATAGCCTACGACCTATTCTCAGACCTACCGAACACGGAGAAAAAAGTTTCATAACAATCATCGGTCAAACCGTCTCGGAGGAGTTCGGTAACAAACACCGTGACACGAGATTTTTATATATTAGACTAGCTGTCGCCCGCGACTCCGTCCGCAAAGAATAGGGGTTTAAAAAATAGCCTACGACCTATTCTCAGGCCTACCGAACACGGAGAAAAAAGTTCCATAACAATCGGTCAAACCGTCTCGGAGGAGTTCGGTAACAAACACCGTGACACGAGATTTTTATATATTAGACTAGCTGTTGCCCGCGACTCCGTCCGCGAATATAAAAAATATAAAATATCCTACGACCTATTCTCAGATCTACCGAATGTAGACAAAAAATTTGATAAAAATCGGTCAAGCCGTTTCAGAGGAGTTCGGTAACAAACACCGTGACACGAGATTTTTATATATTAGATTATGACAACAGATAGATAACTTTCAAATCCAGGCTCGATGGTCATTTAAATAAAAAGATGAGACATAAACATTTAAATCTTAAAATCCGAAGGAAACTAAATTATTTTTTGTTTAAAAGTCAACTAGCTACGGCACTTAGACTGCTCTTAATTAATATGCTACTTAGACTAAATGTCATTTAGGTGTTCTGCGTTAATGTTGCTTGGGCGGAATGCTGTAAGAAGTTTTCACATTTAACTACTTACTTTGGAAACTTGTGTGGTTAGTTATTTTACTTATTTTGCTTCATATACCTACCTACCTACTTTACGGTACTAAAAGCAGTTGTAATTAATATCACTCGAAATCGAAAATGACGACTATCTAGGTATATTGCTAAAATTAGCACCACGTTTCGACCACATTGCAGCGGTTGCAATTTTAGCAATATTGGTAGTCGTGATTAACTCTCTGGCGATATATCTAATATATAAAAATCTCGTGTCACGGTGTTTGTTTCCAAACTCCTCCGAGACGGCTCGACCGATTCTTATGAAACTTTTTTCACTGTATTCGGTAGGTCTGAGAATAGGTCGTAGGCTCTTTTTTATACCCCTATATGGCAGAACAACGTTTGCCGGGTCAGCTAGTATTAAGTGAAAATCACGAAAGTTAAACATTTAAAACCAGTTTTTTTTTTAAATCAAATCACATAATATTTGACTATAGTTGAGTACTATGGTACCCGATATATAGAGATCTCAAAGAGTTGTTTTTAGAACATTTATTAAAGAACAGCAAAAAAAAGATTAACCTGAAGGTTCGGTTCAGCAACGCGCGAAAGCTACTCCTGGAGTTTCAAGCTTTTATAGGCCACGATAATGGTTTTTCATCTTAGGTACTCGGAAAGTGTACCTACTAATAATAAAAAAAAAAACTGGATGGCAATGGACCACGTGCACGTTCATGCAGCGTTTAAAATAATAAATTTAACAGCCATCGGCATTGTATGAAACAAACTGCGGTTAAATGATGTTAATGATTTAACGAGTCGATTCAAAACTTTAACGAATTTGTATAATTGTATATGGAGCGTGCCGTAATTTGGTTTACACCTACGTAATACGGACCTTACGAACTGGGTGTTCTAATGAAATTGGTCATAATTGGATTTGATTAAAATAATGATTAGACAACGTTAATAATTTGTGGTGATCCGATTGTAGTAAGTAGTTTATCGTAAGTTGGTTTATTTAGATTTATATCAAGTGTGGGGATATTTTATATTGTAAGTTCTAGTGGGTTGTTGATGAAGTGGGAAATGATTTTTTTTAAATGATATAAGCAAAATTTAATTTCATTGAAGTTATTCTTTACATTGTTAGTTTATGAACTTAACAGGCCTTTATTCAAGTGCAAAAGTGATTCTGTGGGTGATGAAGTGTTGGTCTGTATTAAGAAGTAGGTAAGAAAAATATAATTAGGACTATAAAATGTACTTAGGACTCGTATGGTAAGCCCTACCAGAATATTGTAGTCAGTGGTTAAGCACCTAACTAAGCTTATGTCAGTTTGATTTCTTTTGTTTTTCGTTATTAGGTACTTACTGGCCGTCTGGTAAAGCTCGGATCATGGTCCACTACCTAATTGTTTATGAACTTCTTTTACAAGGCAACGACTAAGTATTTATTGAACTTATAAAAGCAAAAATATTGTTTTAACCTCATTACTTTTTAAAGAGAATTATTTCATTATTCATAAGTTTAAGGCTCTTTGATACCCAATATTATAATATATTATTTTATTGTCAAATTACATCGAAATCGTTAGAGCGCATATCTTAGACCCCAAAATAAATAAATATGCTATAATTGCACGTTTAAATGTGTTAACTAAGTACATATATACATATAGTATAGATTATTACAATAGGTATTGGCAATGTTTAAATACATTTCTTCACAAAAATAATATGACTTTGCTTGATAGCACAAAAGGTAATGTACGGTACAATTATGCTTTCATGGTGTTCAGGATAAAGTGAAAGTATTTTTCTCCAAATTATTTATTAGTCTACCTACAAAATAAAGGAGGTCACGTCTGATATGCATGGTACGTTGCTTACAAATTAATTGAACCATGCATGGTAGGACTTTTCTTTGAAGGCGAAGGGTATACTTTGCGAATAAAGTCTATCAATATCCAACAACGAAGCCAATAGCGCAAAATCGTGGCCTTTGAAATAAAAAAAAACCAGCCAAGTGCGACTTGTACCCGCATACTGAAAATTCAGTGCCAATTTAAAAGCAACGAAAAACAAGTGTGTACTTCTTTCAAAGTATTTCTTTGAAAAATAAAGTCATTTTCCGGATCAGCAATTTCAGATTTTTTCCTTTCTTTACTTGTGTTGGCCTAAAGACCGTGGCACACCAGATGCGAGTGCATGTCACGTCAGCAACAGTTGTAATAAACTAAACTGTAAGAAAGATGGGGCACTAGATACGTGCACAAGGTGTGCCATCTTTCTTACAGTTTCATTCATTACAACTGGTGCTTGACATGCACACTCATCTGGTTTGCGCCGGTCTTTAGCCAAATTTCAAATTCTATATCAACGGGAAGCGCCTTATAATTTTTGTAACATCTATTTTAATCTTTCTATCATTAAACTTGGTTTTTTGTTACAATTGTAAGGGACCTCATCTTAATTTGGTACATCACCTTAAATTGTTTTTCATTTTGAACTACAAAACCCTTCAAAACGATTTAAAATGGACGTTGATCTTCGCTGTCTAGCTAGTACGTCTAAGAGACAATAAAATTAGGACTACAAAATTAGGATTTTAAAGGCTCAAACCAGACTAAAGAAACCTACAAGTTTGCTAAGAAACATTAATAGTTATATCATGGTGGACCACATACCAACATCCACCAGTAAAAGAAAGATGCTTAGTATTACTAAGATGTTAAGTCCGTCATAGAGACATCGGTCGTGAAAAATTACAGCTCAAAATTACAGGAGGTTGAAAATAGCCTAAATAGCTTCGAGAAATGAATGGTACTTACTCGACTTACCGGGGGCACAGATAAGTAAAAAACTTTAGAAAATCCCCTCTTGCATATCTCTATAGACAAGTGGACGTTATAAATTAGGAAAATGTCATATTAGTTTTATACACTATGCAAGAAGGGCTTTTATTAATTATTTTACCCATTGCTTCGTCTACGTAAGCATTTTGACCAGTCAACTTAATAGAATATTACGTAATAAAAAATGTAGTAAACTGAAAAATATTAATTTGAAAACGCTACACTTACATTTGACAAGCTGATTTACCTATCATTATCACATAAAATTAGGTAAATATGTGCTAGTTACTGTTCAAATACGTAAGGAGCTATTTGTAGTAGTAAAGACTAGCTCCTTATAATTCAACTCATCTTAACTGCTCAAGTATTCCAAAATAAGTCGTCATAGACCCTTTCCATGTCATTCAAAACAAGTAATTCCAATTTGTAACAGGTAACCCAACGTTTAGTGTCACTTATCCCGAGCGTTGTCATTTTACACGACCGCAAGTACCAAATAGCGCCGTAACTACTTACACAAACTTAATAGAATTCTATGTTACTCGTACACCGCATAATACCCGCCTATCAACCTATCCCATCTTCAAATACTTACCCTTAACAGCATGCATACTCGTTAATGTCATTAGGTACATTATTTATAGTTCCAATTAAAAGCTCGACTCGATTGGTTCGCAGCATATTTATTCGATAAGTTTTAATTATGTACATAGTCTTTCTTTAATGGACTCTTCCTATTTAAGCCAGTAAGATGTAAATGTCCGAGGAAAATTTAAATGGTGCTGTTATAACAACTTAAGACTTAAACGCATAATTATAAAGTTGCCAGAGATGAAGCTTGTGCCTTATTGTCATGTGACTTTAACGGCATACGCTACCTCCAATTAAGTAGTTTATTAGCAATTCAGTGTAATATAAAGTCGCTGTCAATTGAAATTGTGAACAATGTAAATAAACCCTTTAATGAAATATTCATATTCTAGCACTTGTTTATTGTTTTAATGGTTTAGGATAATGTTGTGGTAAGTATTGATTAAATAACACACGGATTTAGCAGTATTTGATAAGATAAAATTGAAGTTAAAGACATTTTAAATACAAGGTTTGTTTACATTGTTTGCAATTTCAATTGACAGTGACTTTAAAAGAAGCCATTAGCTTTCATGATTTTTGTTTACAAAAAAATTATTCATTTTTAAGGTAGAATAAACCTGCTATTTACTTATTGGAGGCCAACTTGAAGCGTTAAGTTAAACCCGTTGCCATAATAAAAAGCATAACATGACGTGCGTATATCTGATAGGTAGCTATTTCAGCACACCCATTTCGTGTGAAACCGCAATAAATGAATGCCGCACAAAATAGTCGATACAAGCAACGGTATTCGTATACAGGTACCGGCCTGTATAATGTGACCCGATTATAATTAAAAGAATATCATTACTTTTATCGTCGAAAGTATCATAACCATAACCATGGTTTACGTGGTAAATTATTAAGCAATATGCACAGCACGATACAAGCAACACTACGCCATGTTCATCCTGATTACTCGTACGAAGAAACTTGTCGTTAGACCACTTTTTAGTATCATATTTTCACCCGCACCGTTTCAGATAATTTAGGTATATTAGAACATAGCAAATTGCTTTTGTGATTTATAATTTGTTGTTTTTGATTCAACGCACTGAAACGACTTGTAATTTTTTATACAAGTAAATCGGGTGGGATACGTCTTTTTAAGCGGCACAGTGGAAAATTGCCAAAGTAGAATATCATTTGTCAACGCCATTTGGTGACGTTTTGTGCCTTCGCTGAATGTTAATGGAATCATATCTCAGACATCAGTCCACTGAGGCTATGCAGTGAAGCTCAAACGGAATAATAAAATAAGGTCTCGAGACGTGTGATTTTGCTGCAGAATAAGCTTATGAATAGCTATACATTCCTTAATTGGGATTGTGTTACGCTTCAAATCAGTTTTACTTTCCATGAACGAGAGGTTGTGATCTAATACTCCACTTAAGTACTTTTTATGTGCGAATGAATAGATCGCCTTTTCGGGGTCTCGTAATAAAATTAGGGGTTTGATTTCATGTGACGATCGCTGGAAACACTTTCTTGAAAACAAGACAAATATGTTATTTTCTTGATCTCTTCTATCAACATATTTTATATTGATTTTTAACCGATTTCAAAAAAAGGAGGAGGTTATTATGTTCGACTGTATGCATCTTTTTTTTGTACTTTTTTTTTAGATATCACTCTGGCCTCGAAAAAGATACAGAACAGTCAAATAGGGAGTCAAAAACTGCCTTAATAACTTAAGCAGAAACTGACCCACCTATTCATAAAAAATTACAAACTTGATATAGCAAAATATACCTAAGTATGCGTTAACTGTGTCTGGTAAAGGCTACTTGTTAAAGTGATACGAATTTAGATCAACATAATATTAACAAGCATTTATAATTAAACTAGCTGACCCAGCAAACGTTGTTTTTCCGTATAAATTATAGTTCACAACCTATGCTCAGACCTACCAAATATAAAAGAAAAAAAATCATAAAAATCAGTTAAGCTTTTTCGGAGGGGTTGATAACCAGGGCCCGTACTTTTCATGCCGATGACATCAATTTGACGTCACGCTGCTTATATGTAGGATGATTGCAATTTGACTAGTTGTGATAATCAATCATTAATCATCAATCATTAAAAATGAACCAATGTGAGACACAGCAAACAATAATACGATTACAAAACAAAAGTATTTTTATGAATATTGCATTACGTATGAACACGAAGATGACTTAGATTTTCTTTGCAAAGGAATTAATGCAAGAAGGATGGCGTGGTTCAAGTTAGAGAGGAATTATAATGTCTAAGTAATTATTGAAATGTGGTAACAATACCTTTCAATAAAATTTATGTATAAAAACAAAACAAATAGTTTCATTTACGTTTCACGTATCAAGTAGGTATTTATTATTCCACGTGTGAATAGATTACTTTTGAAGTAATTTGTACCTACATGATTAAAATGATTATTGACGACTAATGATTAATAATTACAATAAAACTATTTGGGATCATCCTATATGCGGTGTGACGTCAAATTGATGTCTCGGGCCCTGTCGATAACAAACACCGTGACACGACATTTTTATATATTAGAAGATACCTAAGAGGTTAAAAAGCTGGCTCTTTGCTCCGTCAGCGTATGGGATTGCCGTGCAACGAGGAAACGAGCCCTGCTCAATAGCAACGATCTTGGCGATATTTGTTAATATAGTTTTTTACAACAGTTAGTTTTAAAAAGTTATTTTTTTTTTACAATATTTTCTGTAAATAGTAATATTTTATGTAAAAAAAAAGTAATAAGGGCCTATTTACATTTTAAATGACGATTTTTTATCATTAGTAATGTTGGTACCCTACATCGGAGGGTTTATTACCAAATTTAGCGTAACAGAATTGGCCGCAGTAGACCTATCATTGTTGATTTCTTGCCGAATTACAGTGATCCGAAGTGTGGCATAAGTCATAAAGCTCAGGCATTTCAGGAGAAAAGATTTAATTGCGTTTCCATACCATTTATCGAAATTTGGCGCAGTTAAATGACAATATAAACTGTAAGACGTAAAAAGTGCTTGTTAGGTAAGGTCGCTTTGCTAGATTTACGTGACGTGTAGACAACGGGAAGCCATCAATCTAATACGTCAACCGACGACGTCGGCCAATCAGGTTGAACGATCCGTTTAGCATACATGCTGCACTAGTAAACGACGAGTCGAAAACGTACAATAATTTTTGATATTTCATGTTTCTATTTAATTTGTATTTATCTTATCCTACCAATATTATAAATGTGAAAGTATGTAAGTAAAGTATGTGTGTGTTTGTTACTCTTTCACGCTAAAACCGGTAGACGTGCGGTAGACGGATTTGAATGAGAATTGATATATGTATAAATAACTGGACCTCTGTAATAACACATAAGGCTACTTTTTATCCAGAACATTCCACAGGATAGGGATTTATGCAAGTAAAAATCCTAAAAGTTTTAATCTGAAACACTAAGTATAGATTAGAGGCATGACATTTGAACGGATGTTCTTAATATAACGTAGATGAAAACCACGATGTACTATTTGGTGATTCCCCTGGGAATATAATGTAATACCGGAATTTGAATTCAACTGATGGATCTAATGGTTCACGAGAGTGAGAGCGACAGCGGAGAGCGAGTAAAGGGTCAGTATGTTAGAGTGATAGCTTGCAACTCGAATTTCATCCTTCAGCGGTCTGATTGACTTGCAATTTTGCATTTGTGTTCAGATACAAGAAGTACCGCAAGCAAAATAAAACCGGTGAACTGAGAATCGGACTCGTACGTGAAGGGTTTCGTAACTAACGATGTTTTAAAAATAGTACAGTAAAAAAAATTTAAGATCGAGTTAAAACGCAAAAAAAAATACGTTTCTAGAATGACAAATTGACGACCCTCTTTAATTTTTAACCTTGAATTTTTTTTATATGTTAAATACGTATAGCGGCTACAGTAATACAAAATCGGTTAAAATTTAAACAGTCTAGCTATTACGGTTCTAGAGATAGAGCCCGTGACAGACGGACGGACAGAAAGTGAAGTCTCAAGGTCCCGTTAACAGCCTTTGGGTATGAAACCCTAAACACGTGTATTAAATAAACTTATTTGTTCTCCTATAATATTATGATAGAATTGTTTGCGTGTCGTATTCAATATGTTAATTAATAGAACTATTCATTAACATCGTCGCCGAGTCTGGAACTGATAGAACGCGTATAAGCGGTAGTAGGCGGAAACAGACGAAGGCATCCGCATACCCGATACACCACAACCCCTTCACGGTACACACCGCAGCGTGCATAAGTAATGAACATGTAAATACTGACTGCCACAGAATAAGCGAAAGCGATTACCTACGGCCAAAAACGCTACTAAACGTTAATTGATGTACCTACCTACTTACATAGGCTACCTGTAATAGTAAAAGCATAGCTCGCCTACAATTTGCCCAGAAAACTATTACCAGAGCGCTTGTTTGCTGGCGTCGTAATTGTGGTAACGGTGAATACATCAGCTTAATAAACAGTAACAGAAGCTCAAAAATCCAAACTCGAGGTTTGGCAACGAGCAGTGGGCGAAGCATTCTTGTTGGTGTTCGAAGAACGGAACTGATGATGAATGACTGACGTGGGCGTGAAGACGGCCAAGTTGAATTGGAATACACTTAATAGGTAGTCATAATTGGGAATGTCTTAAAAAAATACCCATAGTTTTTATATGTTTTTATATGATATTGTTTTTTTGCACCGAAAACAAATAAGAAACAAACTTAAATATGTTTTCATTTAGTTCACTTTAAAATTAAATTCACCATCATCATCATCATCTCAGCCGTAGGACGTCCACTGCTGGATATAGGCCTCCCTATGTATACCCATACCCAATCATTACAGTTGCTAGCGGCATGCATTCTAAATTATTCTATTCTACACATAATAAAGCACAACTTATATTTCTCGACATATATTTCAACGTCAACCGAATGGCATCGCTTTTGATATTAATGTATGTAATATAATAAAAACATTAATTAAATTATATTAAAAAAAATGTGAATGAAATATCGAGTTAATTAAACAATATACATATTTTTGCATGTTTAAATCCTGGGTATGTAGCAAATATGTATAAAATTATAAGCAGAATATATTTCTGTCAAAATTTCTAGGATTATTTTGGTTTAGGTACTCCTTGAGTTGTTGGTCTACGAACAATTGAACATACTTTCTATGTAAATCTTGTACAGTGCTTAGAGTTTCCGTGTGCCTATTTGCCGGATGACAAGCAAAACTCACTAAAATTTCTGTCGCTGCTCTTCAAAATGTCGTATCTAGTTAGTAATTTCATACCGAGATAAGAGCTTAGTTTTAACAAAGGTTTTAAGAGGCTGACAACACCTAATTTTGTTGAAATTGATGTCATTTAAACAGTTTTTTAAGAAAAACTGCTTGTTCTAGCACATCAAAAAAATTATATGTTAATATTCATCATATTTCAAAGACCGTGGACGGACTCGATACATAATTGGACGAAATCGGCTCGATAGAAAATAATTGCAAAGATAGGTCTTAAAATCATCATTAAACGGTTCTACGTCTTTATTTTTTTGGCGTATGCGTCTGCAATTAAAAACATGAAGTCAACATATTCATACCTAAACCGCTAACGAGTCATATTTCACAAATAATCCTCAGTTTTTTTTAAATTAAATATTTGCCCGATAAATTTCAATATACCCGGCTGCCCAGTAATAGCGGCATCTCGTTTACTCCGATACAAATAGACAGTGTGCGCCGACGTTGGCGTTGACAGCGTCTTAAGTAGGTATTTGGTACTTAGTGACTTTTGCTTTTCACCCGACGAATATTCTCAGAGACTATTTGATTTGAAGGGTAGGTACACGGAAAGAACACATCTAGTCACCTAAGCAACTTCTTGAGTTATAGCGGTTTGAAAGTTAGCCATCACTAACAATTACTATGGTAACCATTTCTTTGAAAGAACGATATACGGATAAAATAAACTTTAATTAACTGATTACAAATTTGTACCTTAACAGCTAAAGTCAAAACAGCACAATCCCACAAATTATCTTAATCTAAGTACCTACATTAATAATAAAAACTAAGAATAATAAAAACTGGCCAAGAGCGTGTCGGACGCGCCCAGGATAGGGATCCGCAGCAGTTACGACGTGTGCTATATATCTATACCGACCGCTTTAGCCTAGTTGGTAGTGACCCTGCCTACGAAGCAAGAGGTCCTGGGTTCAAATCCCGGTAAGGGCATTTATTTGTGTGAGGAGCACGAATATTTGTTCCTGAGTTATGGATGAATTCTATGTATTTAAGTATTAATTTATCTATATAAGTATGTTTATCGTCGTCTAGTACCCATAGTACAAGCTTTGCTTAGTTTGAGACTAGGTCGATTTGTGTAAAATTTGTCCCCTAATATATTATATCTGTATTCAACAAGTAATATTATTCTTTTTGTATTTATGGAACTTCCCAAGCAGGTATATTTTCTAGGTCAGGCTAATAATTCTCAAGCAAACTTAGCCGTTATAGTTTTCCTTGTTAATTTGAGATATTTCTTCCCATCCTGATTTTTTTCGAAATTTTTATACCAACAGTTTAGCTTTTGGAGGGGCTCGATTTTAACAAAAAAATTCAAAGTTGAATATTTTGCAAACGAATCACTGTATCGAAAAATCGTCTTTGCAACCCCGTATGATTATGATTTTAAAAGACCTATCCAACGATACCCCATACTATAAAGTTAAACGAGAAAACAAAACAAGCCCACTTTACGTCTATCGGAGGTACCATAAAATAGTTATTTGTGCAACAAGAGAGCAAAGTTGATTTTTACTGCGAGTGTTGTTTTTGAATCGCGAGTAAGCGAAGGATTCTATAAGTAGTTGAATCACGAGCGTGAGCGAGTGATTCTAAGTTAGAATCCTGAGTGCGCGAAAGATTCAAATACACGAGATGCAAAAAAACTTTGGTCTCGTGTGACCCATACAACTTTTTACCTCAGTAGCGAGAACATATTATAATAATTATTAAAGACATGCACGTCGTCTTTTTGTCTTTATTGTGGCTTTCAACATTGAGTATATGTACCTACTCCATATTGTAAATAACAATACACTCTCCGAAAAAGTGTTCGCACCCTTTGCTAGTCTATTTTGCTATTTTTTGCGAAACTTTTCAGGCAAAAAACTTAACTCTACATTTCGTATTACTGACTTAATTCGTCTGGTGTTTGATTGTTGACTTCGTCACTGGACTCACTCATATCATATTTAAATATTTATTAAGTAATTAGGTACTTATTATTTATTCTTATAATTTCCAAATTGTCTTTGATCGTGTATCAAACTCTTAGATATCGAACTCTGTAGCTAGCGAAACAGAAGAAGAAATAATTAAAATTTGAATTCCGCCATTTTTTAAAGATGCGTTCCGATACTGCACGACCCGCTGTATTTATCACGATGTTCAAGATTGTTAAAATTATTAATAATTATAAGATACATGTTAAACTTTGTATTTTTTCTACAAAATTTTTACTATTTTGATTGTATAACAATATAATCCAATTATTAAAAAGTACAATAATTAAATTTAAAACCTTAACAGACGAATTACAATTAAAAGGTTATGTACTTATTATGAGTATCCGAACGTTCAATCATTCGTTTATTTTTCAGGCCTACTAGGTATAGAATTTGAATTTCAACAAATCTATCCTTTTTTTGTTACTCGATCGATATTGATAACGGCAACAGGTAGACGCTTGAAATCCTTATTCACAGAATATTTAGATTACATTCACTTTAAAAATAAATTATTAAATTAAAACAAAACAAATACTTAACTGGGCTCCCATACAAAAACATGATTTTTTTTCACTTGGCCGGTTTCTTCAACATTTAGGCAAAAAAAATCTAAATCTTTTTCATGCCCCACGCAAACTGCGGTTTGCCGATGCCTGCTTTAGTACAATAAATACCTAGCATTTATAATTATGGTTTTGTATGACTCGTAAGTTTTATGTCTTACTATATTAGTACAAAACTTATTAGTGAAAGAATTTTTAAAATCAAGCCCAAAGTTGAATTCATTTATTTCTACCCCACGGACAAAAAACCAACAAAGTTTAGACTATATTTTCCTATCCTATGGGAATTTCGAAAAATAATTTATTTAGTATAATGTCAAGTCTGTAGCACCAGTCAGTTAGTCATGGTGCTGTTTTATAAGTAGGTATATGTTCGTGTAAAGAACCCTACGATAGTTGGAGATCACTGGTCCTAGGTTTCTATTAGGATAGCCCCAGGGCCTTAGGCATTGTACTCTCTCAATATAAGGAAATCCACTCACCTTGGTCTGCTCTCAGGCGCTGCTGTTATATTTACACAGAGTCCACAATGTCACACACACAATAATTTTCAAATGTAGTATCCCGATGACCGAAATAATATCACCAAAAAAGTAGTACTTTGATTAAAAGAACAGTACACGCCAAAACACATGTGATCCGTACGTTCGTTTACCTCGAACTGTCAAAGCTCTTCTGCCACCTACCGACCATAGTATTGTGACTTACCCTCATATTAAAAGATTACAATGCCCGAACAGTATAGATTAAACGACGATAACTTTTTTCATTGTGACCCAACTAAAGTGAAACAACGCTTATATGTTGCTCCAATTTAAGCTTCATCTATCTGCGAAAACCACAAGAAAATCCGTTCAGTAGTTTCGGAGATTAGCGATTACATACAGACAGACAGAGCTCTACTTTTACTGTTTTATTATAGTAATAGATAGAAGAAGATAGATAGAAGTATGTTTCATTTAATTTCTTTTGCGGAATCATTTCTACGCAGTGTTTCCAGACTATGACATCGGGGCTTACAAGAAAAGGGTTTATACTTCCTTTAAAGGCCGGCAACAGATTAGTGACTCTCTTTGACTAGTTGATACTTATGGACGGTGGTGCTCATTTTCCATCAGATGACCCGCTTGCTCGTTTGCCTCCCTCTCATAATAAAAAAAAAACTACGTCCTGACGCTTTTAAATTTTTAAACATACTTAATTAGGTTAGGTGTTCTGTATACACACTCATTCTACGTAGATTGAGGTATCGGTATTTATCTAATATTCAATTCACAATAACTTCGTCAAATTCCCAGAAAAGCCAACCTTAATTCTCAAATGCCGAATCAACGAATGTTTTTGCGAATTCAATAAATAACTATTTAATAACAAACGCCCTTCGAGGCACCGAGTTAATTTATTTAACAGCTATCGAAGTAAATTGGAAAACGTGATTACGAAGAGATTTTACTAGGGTAGGAATCGAACGGGGGACTTCGCTTCAAATGAGAATTATTACGAACCGAGTAAGACCGAGAAAATATTATAAAAAACTACTATTTCATTATTACGTTAGTAGCAGTTGCCCGCGACTCCGTCTAACCAAAATGTCCTGGAATTGTGTCCACCCGGGACTACGGGTGCGCTGCCAAGGTGTTCGGGCAACGATTGGGTGATTTTGATATATTTGTACAGGCTTTACAGGCGCTGATTTAGGTGCTGGATCTACTCCTTTTCCAGGGTTACATACACTTGGCCAATTCGGAGAGGAAGGGGAATAGAAAAATAAGCAATAAAAACTCACCTGACAACGGGAACAGAGCACCACAAAACACGTCACGTACTTACGTTAGTCGTCCTATGTCATGGAAATTAGGGAAAAAATAGTAAAAAACAGTATGTACCTATCGAGGGGAGGTATATGACGTGTGCACGAGAAAATAAAGGGAAATTAGATACAAAAATCAGTAGAAAACTATTTAAATGTATGGAGCGTATCGACTGGGGTGTCGGAGCCGCGAGCGTTATATTATTACTTGTCTGTGGCACAGAATATATATTAGTACTAACGTACAGAATGGACACGCTCCGCCCCGCACCGATTCGAATTACCCCACCCCCCAAGGCGCAGATTGCCGGACACCGCCCGAATCCAGAAGAGTGCGCGCGCGATGTATGTAGGCGTACGCGTGTACAGACGTCGTCGTCCTTATGTAGATTCAAGAACGCGTATTTTGTACGTCGTGTCCGCCGTGTGTCTGTGGTGTAGCCACCGTAGAAAAAATGAATGAAATGTAAGGGAGTTTTTAGAAGATACCCCCGCCTCTGAAACCACTAATTAGTAGGAACTGTGCAATTTTTTGGGATAAAAATTATCTTATGTCCTTCCCAGAGTCTCAAACTATCTCTATACAAAATTTTCATCTAAATCGGTTCAGCGGTTTAACACGTTTACAGTCCAGTGACCCATATGTGGGGCACGATAGCTCTTATTCCATTGTAACAAAAATCTACTTTAAGGCACGGACAGGGAATGTGTAGGTAAGCGTGAAGAGGTAACAGACAGACAGACACACTTTCGAATTTATAATATTAGTATGATAATATTACTCGTAATATATTTTTAATGTCACATACCATTTGAATTCTGGCATGCCGTAGAACATTCTCACAGTACTGGCATCACAATGATTTTCTTTTCTTGATACCATGACACTTTTGTAAATAAAGTGCGTTATTGTATTCCAGATCTTCCTTTGCCCTGCGTTCAAAAAACCAACACTGGCCCGGATCGGCGACAAGCTCTTGCAAGCTACGTAAGTCAAGCCCAACACCCCTGTTCACACGCTTGCGCTTGCGAAATATTGTCAATGTTGGCAAGCGTGTAACTGTAGCTTAGATTACTTATACACTAGATAAAGCTTAGGCGGCATGAAAACGTTCCGAAAAATATAAGCCAATAGTTGGCTTATATGTCATATGCCCCCTTCAGTTTGAATGACGTAACGCGATCGTAAGATGAAGCTGTCAAATGGGTTTTGTGGACGTTTTGTATCGCAATGTTTGCTACTGGCACTCTGCCGTGCTAAGGTCCGTTTTAACGGTTTCGAGAAAAACGTATTTTTATGTTTTTGTATTTGAGTGAAAAATAAGCCTTTCTTCGCTATGTTTAAGGCACTTCTAATAAAAATACGACTTTCTCGTTAACAGAAATTTATTCCTTATAAGCTAAGGAATCCAACGCAAAAAAAAAACAGAATTTGGTAATTTTCGGACTTAGGCCCTTTTGGCTTAGCACGGCAGAGTGAGTGAGTGAGTATCTAGTGTGTATATAGTACATTACTGCAGCGGCCGCGAAATAGGGGATTGCCGGCCGAGTAGTTATAGATGGCCGAGTGTTAACGAGGCCATCTAGAGATACGAGGCCGGCAATCCCTGTTCGTGGCCAAGGCTTGTATAGAGTTTTTCTCAAACATGCATAATCATCATCATCATCAACATCATCATCACCATCTCATCATCACCATCATCATCATCATCTCATCATCATCATCATCAACATCATCATCATCATCATCATCATCGCCATCATCATCATCACCATCATCATCATCATCACCATCATCATCATCACCATCATCATCACACCACCATCATCATCATCTTACCTTACCTTAAATAAGCGTAGTGGCAGAATGTCTTAATGAAACAAAACGCAAATATTGCTTATAGTTTTTTTTTATGGCTAAATGCTATGATGCCATAGACCTATAAACGTCATGGTATGAAACAATAGACGATCACTTTGCTGGCCTTGGCCAGCAAAGTTGTATGAAATTCCATTATTGACCTCTCGTCTAGGCGGTCCCCCACCACCGGCTGCACCTGCACCTGCAACGTGACCCTTCGTGGCGTATTATAAGGAACATAACGTCAATATTTCATAGCATGTTTGAGAATAGTACATTACTGCAGAGGCCGGGACTTAAGGGGTTGCCGGCCGAGTATCTAAGTTGACGGCCGAGTGGTACACGAGGCCGGCATGATACGAGGCCGGCAACCCCTGTTCCGGCCGAGGCTTGTATAGTGCTTTTCTCAAACATGGACCATCATCATCATCATCATCATCGTCGTCGTCATCATGATGGTGATGGTGATGATGATGATGATGATGATGGTGGTGATGGTGATGATGGTGACGATGATGATGGTGATGATGATGATGATTATGATGGTGGTGATGGTGTTGATGATGATGATGATGATGATGATGATGATGGTGATGAATGATGATGATGATGATGATGATGATGATGGTGATGATGATGATGATGGTGGTGATAAATGATGATGATGGTGATGATGGTGATTGATGATGATGGTGATGAATGATGATGATGATGATGATGATGGTGATGATGATGATGAATGATGATGATGGTGATGAATGATGATGATAATGATGATGATGATGATGATGATGGTGATGAATGATGATGATGATGGTGATGGTGATGATGGTTACGATGATGATGGTGATGATGATGATGATTATGATGGTGGTGATGGTGGTGATGATGATGATGATGATGATGATGATGGTGATGATGGTGATGAATGATGATTATGGTGATGGTGATGATGGTGATTGATGATGATGGTGATGAATGATGATGATGATGATGGTGATGAATGATGATGATGAATGATGATGATGATGATGATGATGATGAATGATGATGATGATGATGATGATGATGATGATGATGATGATGATGATGATGATGATGATGATGATGATGGTGATGAATGATGATGATGGTGATGATGATGATGATGATGGCGATGATGATGATGGTGATGGTGATGATGGTGATGATGATGATGATGGTGATGAATGATGATGATGATGATGGTGATGATGATGATGATGATGGTGATGATGATGATGATGGCGATGATGGTGATGGTGATGATGGTGATGATGATGATGATGGTGATGAATGATGATGATGATGATGGTGATGATGATGATGATGATGATGATGGTGATGAATGATGATGATGATGATTATGATGATGATGATGACGATGATAATGATGATGATGATGATGATGATGATAATGGTGATGATAGTGATGATGATGTTGATGATGAAATATTTCTCTAGGCAGATCACCATTACCATCACCATCACCATCTTACCTTACCTTAAATAAGCGTAGTGGCAGAATGTCATAATGAACCAAAACGCAAATATTGCTTATAGTTTTTTTTTAAATGGCTGAATGCTATGATGCCATAATAGACCTATAAAAATCATGGTGCTGTGTGACATGAAACAATAGACGATCGCATTGCCGGCCTAGGCCTGCAAAGTTGTATGAAATTCCATTATTGACCTCTCGTCTAGGCGGTCCCCCACCACCGGCTGCACCAGCACCTGCAACGTGACCCTTCGTGGCGTACTATAAGGAACATAACGTCAATATTTCATAGCATGTTTGAGAAAAAATAATTTAAGAACTGTAGTATAAAATTATTGAAGTCACTACTCGAATGGGAACAACGGCGGGTTCTTCATAATCAACGTTAGTAATAAAGTGATTTATTTCTGAAATTGTTATAGAAAATCCCTAATCTAGCCTACTGCATTCTATAATATGGCATTTAAAAAAGTCCTGAAAAAATACTGTTCCAGAAATAAATCACTGTATGACTAACGTCGATTATGACGAATGATGCAATATGACTTATTAAAATATGCAAAACCAAAGGATCCCGGTCGACGGCATTGCCGAAAGTAAGAGCTATTTACTAAGAAACAAGGATCGGTCTTACTCCATTATCTCGGGACCTCCCAGATCGTGGGTCTAACCTGTTAGCAGCCTGCCTATTAGTGTCCTTCTGCGCGGTCACCACTTCAGACATTGTCTGCAAAATCAGTCTATTCAGCTTCAGGCTTCAGGCCGACAAAGTGATCTTTTTTAGTTTCCATTCCACAAGGAGTGACACGGCATTATGGCATTCAGCCATTAAAAAAACTATAAGCAATATTTGCTTTTTGGTTCATTATGACTAAATATTTATGAATTATCTCTGTTTTCTATTAAATCCGAGTTGGAAATAAAATTAAATTTTAACTTTGTAATAATTGTGTGAGTCATATTTTTTTTATCTAGTTTACTTATAATTGCTCTAGAAATAAACTTTTGATGTTTATGGAGTTTTATTTTTATGTATTTCGTTACAAGTTTGAGAAAAGCTCTATACAAGCCTCTGCCGCGAACAAGGATTGTCGGCCTCGCGTATATCTAGATGGCCTCGTTAACAGTCGTCCATCTATAACTACTCGGCCGGCAATCCGCTATTTCGTGGCTTCTGCAGTAATGTACTATTTCACACCACCGGCTCGACAATGCCTTATTATAATTATACATATCATGCAAACCTTTCTCAAAGTAAATCATTATAGCCCTTTTGACTTTCGCCGGGGCGTAATGATGTACTGAATTTCATTATAACCCGCTGGTTAGTAAAGTGATTCTCACTTCTCATAGCTCTTATTGTTATGTGTTTAAAGTCTAATTTCTTTAAAATCACACGGCGTACAGCCCGTACAGCTTAGGAACTCAGCCCCACGGGCCGCCCGTGCCGTGCTGAATTTATTTGAAAATCGAGCTGGGGCCTGTTGCATAACAAAGTACAGCTTATATTACAAGCGGAACTCCCTTTCTAGTTATAGAACTGAAGCGAGAATTCCGCTTGTAATATTAGTTGTACTTTGTTATGCAACGGCCAGTGGTCATACACGCCACGGCAAGCCGAACGAAATAAATTCAGATACTTAAAACAAAAGCCACGAGTGAGTGCGCTGCAATTTTAACTATCAAAACTGCAAAAGAATATAAAACATTAAGAAAATGTCGAGTGACGAAAGTGATTTGACTCCGGAGTCCATTAAATTAGACGCCTTAGGCATTGGTAACAATCTACTCCCAGAGAAGTCGAAGGAAATAGTATTTTAATAAGTAAAATACTTTTTCTAGTAGACTTGGTTTTTATTGCCTCTCAAAAGGTGAGAAAAGTAGAGTATACTTCTCGGGGATAAAACTGATTTTGCCTTGGGCGCGCTTAAATCTTTCACTACTCTCAGGACTCCGTCTTAATTCCATCGCTTCGCTCGGGAATTAACATTCAAAACCCTCGCTGCGCTTGGGAGTTAAATCTGGACTTGGTGTCCTTCGTTACGCTAGGATTCAATATCGCGCCCGTGACATAATACAGTGCTTCATCCCCTTGGTTTACAATCTACTATAAAGCTTCTCTATTTAGTACAAAATAGTCAGATATTCTGATCCAAAGAGAAAGTGTTTAACAATATTTGAGCAAGCAAACCCCTCGACTCGTTCACTGTTCACACAATAATTGAAGACTGAAACCGCTCCGAGATACTTGTAAACGCTGGTACATACTTGTACAAATCAAATAAGGTACCGTTGGAACGCATCCGCAGCCACCTTGTCATAAAGGGGAGGCGCGTGTGTCGACGCAAATATTCCAAGAAATTGTTGTCAGGCTTCCTTCGCTTATCACGCAGCTCTGCTTGGAGATGACTTTCCAGGCACGTTGTGGTAGGAACTTCGGGTAGGTACTGCAACCCGTCGTAAGATTTGCTCTGCGGCAAATATATAATTATACCTATTATTAGATTATTATCCTTTACGTTCCTCCATTTACTTCTAGTTTAAGTTACATGTGGTTAAATACAACGGATGTGAAATTGTCGCAAAGAAACGAAGCGTACAAAGTAGAGCTGCCTTCGTACCTACTTAGTTATAATTAAATTGTAGTACCAAAGCTTTAAGTTCCGTCCCTTGTGTTTTCGTCTTACCACGTAAATTAACGTACCTACCTACACAAACACAGATCCTTACTAATGAACATCTTACTAACCTAATTACTCTACTTTGTATGCTTGCAGAATCAGCCTCTTCAATGTGAATTTGATTTCATAAGTATTATTTTCAACGTTATTTATCTGATTATTTATTACAATTGGATGCTGACACCTAAGCAATAACATGTCAACCGGCACACTAACATAATTTTAAGAAAATGGCCGCTGAAGATTACTTTTTAGGGAAATCTAACGCATTTATGCCAACTTTTTGCCCTTTACATATTGTGAAGGTTTACTCACATAGAGAATTCGTAGAGGAGACGACGAGGTACACTTTCGTGTTCAAATCTCAATTTTCGAGTTTTTAACACTCTTTTATTTAGCTTCTATTCATACGCCGTGTTCACGTATGTTACTTAGTATGTAACGGAAACTTTGAACATGATTTTGACCCCCTTGAAAACGTCGGATTAACATGAAATTTGGCACACTTATCAAGGACCGATGACAATGCGTGTTTTTTAGTTTTTTTATTGTGTGTTGACACGTTAATGCTTACAGCATCCAATTGATAATTAAAAATTTCTTGCCGACTTTATTTGACTAACGGTGGTTTTTCTAGCTAAACCATAAGTTAAACAGATTAGTTCAGGACTCTCGTTGTAGTTCCTACATTTTTTATTTCAGTGAAGTGTACCTAATGAACGGCGTGAATTTGTTAAAACTTGAGCGGTTAAACATAATGTTTCATAATTAGAATAATTACCTAAATCAGGCTCTTTTGTTATGAAACGTAGGTAAGTATTGAAAATTAGAAATATTATTTTAGTAATTGAGTTCTATGAAAAATGAGTTTCACAAAATTGATCACGAGGGGAGTCATGGCGCGCTCTGTTGTTGAATAGGGCCCTGAACGATAATCTAAGCTTCTTTCAATACAGTAGGGCGCTCTAATTATCCGGACTTCGTGCCAATATATTACATTAACAAACACAAACGTTTACCTTCTTTTCAGGTTTCTATTAATATCAAGCAATTACAGTCGGTGTAGCAAAATGATGAAAAATATTACGAGATTAGTAAACCGATCACAACCGAACGTTGTGTGATATTATTGTGCGCGGATGTTTTTCATGCAACGTAAATAAAGACCGCGATTCTATGTATATTTTTTTTGAGAATTGTCATTAAAATGTCAAGATGAGAATTCACTAAAATCCCGAAATTGCATTTGTCAGAATAATGAATATCGTGGGTTATTATATTATTATTATAATATGGCTGGCAATAATATACTTAAATGTGAAATATTGTCATTTCATTTTTTTTTTTTTTTCATTGGCCAAGGAAACTAAAAGTAACTTAATTACTTCTAGTCTAAATAGCATTTATTATACTAAATTAATAAAAACATATACTTAAAGGTGTAAATTGTCATTTCTTCATTTGCAATTTAATCACCTATTGGGTGAAATTTTGCATATTCTAGAGAAACCAGACTGAGACAAACAAGATACTTTTTATTTCGGAAAATTATACAGCTTCTGTGGGAAATCAGCAAACATCATCAATAACGCGGCAACGGTCGAAGTTAGTACAGACTAACAATAAGCACTTACATATAATATACTTAGTAAAAATTGCGTAAGAACTTTAGTCACATTCAGAGATATCACATTTAATAGTGCATTAGTTCCTTAATTGACGTCTCTGAGTATTTCTTATTATTATTATAAACTCTGTGCAGAGTAAATCGCGGGTAAAGCTAGTTCAAAATACGTTGTTTCACCTCTAATATTAATTAACAGAGATTAATTCAGTCCTGCTGGAATTTTGAATGATAATTAACGTATCTATTAAGTATTTATTGGAGAAGACAGGATAACGCGTTTTCGGCTTTATTGGTAAAAATAGTAGCTCATTTGTTAGCAAATATTATAATAAAGATTTGATTAATTCCTGTTCGAGGTGTTTTAAGATTAAAAGGACTTTCTGTACCTACAGTTCGTCGTCCGAGCTTAACTTAGGCGACTCCCATTATTCTGTGGGATTAAAATGTAAACTAAAAGAGATTTTTTTATTTTATGTTTGTTGATAATAGATAAGCGCAAACTACATAATCAATTTAAAGAATTCTTGCATCTATAGTAATCTACATGTATTAATCAGCTAATAACATATGCTATGTTTCATCCCGGAAACGAGTAAAGTTCCCAGGGGCCTTAGACGAAATTGCGAGCGTCTGTTATAATAATAATCTTGTGTAATTTTCAGGAGGTCACAACTACGTTATAACTATTAACTATTGCCTAAAACATTGTGAATTTGTGAAATTTAAACAACAGATATTCTAGAATCTTCGTATCGATAAAGCTTTCGATACAGCTTTGCATACCATGCACGTGCCCATTCATTTGTAGATGCATTGTTTACAGAAATATGACAATTTTCAGGGCTCTTTGTTAGATACTCTGTAGTTTTTACTGAAGAAATTTGTTCATATATCGAGATAAAATTGTGCTTTAAAAGACTTCTTACAATCTCTTAGTTCGTAAGAATTTACTTGGACTTCGTAACTGTTTTGATATTTAAAAGCTCGTATTCTAAAAATTGTAATGTATGATTTACTCTTACTTTACATATCAAATAACTACTCTCCCGAACTTACTTACTTAACATACACTAACGAGTTTGTACAAACTAGTGACGATTAGATTTTCATTTCATTTTCATACCTATTTAGGATGCACTTCTCGTTTTTTAGGGTTCCGTAGTCAACTAGGAACCCTTATAGTTTCGCCATGTCTGTCCGTCTGTCTGTCTGTCCGCGGCTAAGCTCAGAGACTGTTAGTACTAGAAAACTGTAATTTGGCATGAATATATATATTAGTCACGCCGACGAAATGGTTAAATAAAAAATACTAAAAAAATTTTTTTTTGGGTACAGTCAAGGGCAAAAATATGTATACACTTTAGTACCTTGTCTGTTTTCGTCATATTTGAACTGCCATATATGAACTGTCACAGTGGTTAAAGTGACAAGGTACTAAAGTGTATACATATTTTTGCCCTTGACTGTACCTCCCATAGACGTAAAGTGGGGGTGATTTTTTTTTCTCGACTAACCCTATAGTGTGGGGTATCGTTGGATAGGTCTTTTAAAACCATTGGGGGTTGCTTACATGATTTTTGTATTCAGTGATTTGTTTGCGAAAAATTCAACTTAGTGAAAATTTTCATTTAAATCGACCGTCCCCCCCCTCTAAAATCTAAACTGTTGGGTGGAAAAATATGAAAAAATTCAAAATGGTAGTAAATATATTAAATTTACAAGGAAAATTATAGCGGCTATGATTGCTTGGGAATTATTTGTAGTTTAAGAGTAAATAGTAGCCTAAGGTATTAAAAATACCGTCACTACTTTGAAAAACTCGTATCTCAAATCAGCATGTAAACAAAACTGAACCTTGACACCCGCGTAATAAAGTTCACTTTGCTAGATTAACGATTTTGAGATACGAGCTTTTTTCAAAGTATTGACGATACCTATCTTGGAAGATTCCGTACACATACGAAATCCTTAGAAAATATTACTTGATTTTTTCGTAATGGCTACGGAACCCTACCTTGGGCGTGTCCGACACGCTCATGGCCGGTTTTTTTTCATTGAGCCGCTTCTTCTGTGACTGCGTGTTCTGTGCCCAATTGCAGATTCCTTTTAATCTGTAATCAATCAAGACTCTACTTCCAATACAGCATATTCAAGATTAAGTTTCTTTACCTAATACCTTAGCTTAGCAGAGCAGCTACTCAATAAGTAGCAATGTTCCACTTCGGCGATAATTTACATAACAAAAGGAGCAGTGATTGAAACTTGTGGCGCGGCGAGTTTGTTCTGTTGACTCTGCGGCTCGCCGTACATCGTTTTCACCCTGGCCAAACGTACGGAGAAAACACTCACCGTGCGCAGTACCTAGTGGCTAAGCCGTTAAGAACACGCCACGCGATATTAAATTCTCTTCGCCTAGTTGATGATATCGGTCAACTTCATTACCTTCATACTTATCAGCCATTAGACGTCCACTGCTGGACTTAGGCCTTATCAAAGAAGCCCCACGCCACGACCACCTTGCGGATCCATCAGACAACAGGAATGTCCAAATTGGATATCGGTTATTTGTTGTCTTTGTAATGTACCGGTTTTGTAGGGATATAAGCATTTCGATAATTTTTGGGAAGGAATGTCAATTAAAGTACTGTCGTGCTGAAATGGAACGCTTCAGGCGCGCCACGAGGCCGGTGACCGGTGGATATGCAACGCTAAAATTTTGTCAACCTCAGGGTAAATACCGGCCAGCCGCCGTTTCTCAAATTCACATTATTTACTACTTAATAACTTCATAAATTGAAGGCGGGTCGCATTGCAAGAAAAGTACGATTTTAGTTCAATCTAAATTTTTATGAGAGCGCTTAGATACATTAAATTAGTGACAACATAATGGTAAATAACCCAGTTATTGCCAATGCACTAGTGATGTAGTGATTAACCACTTTAAGAAAAACATTGTCTAGTGCTAATTGTCTGTCGTAGTAGACTATATTCTGTCTATTTAACAGAGTTAGTACTGTCTATTATATATTATATAATAAAACCACTCCCTGTAAAACTACGTGTAGTGGAGGAACGCGATATTTACGTTTGGTAGATAAGCGGATTTGTTCTATACCCGACTTACTCGTAACTGAAAACATAAAATAATATCTTCTAATACGTAAGTATATAAAAATCTCGTGTCATGGTGTTTGTTATCGAACTCCTCCGGCTTGACCGATTTTCATTAAATTTTTTCTCTATATTTGGTAGGTCTGAGAATAGGTTATAGGCTATTTTTATACCCCTATTCTTCGCGGACGGAATCACGGACAACAGCTAGTTTCCTATAAAATTGAGCGACAGTTTATAAAAAATAGCCCTCGTCTTGAAATATAGCGGCTCTGTGGTATATCCGGTTTACAATAGTTTTTAATTATTCTAAATTTAGTTTACTCTATTACACAAGTGTACGTATAAACTTACAGCCATTAGGTAACTCTGCGTATGGAACAGTGCAGTGGAACGTACGGTGGCAGCGGTCGCCGCTGTTAACGCTAGTGTGAAACCACAACTCTCTGATGTCAAGCACAGACTCTGGGATGTTACAGATTGTCCTTACACTATTATCTTACATTAGAATTTAGTATTTTTATTTGATCAAGATCATTCCAGCCGCAAGACGTCCTCTGATGGACATAACCCTCATTGATACCCCATTATTACGGTTAGAAGTGGCTTGCAACCGTGAATCTGTGGCCTTTACCAAACCATTCGTCCATCTCCTCGGTGGTTGGCGGTAGATTTAAGTTCAAATAAAAAAGTCGTTGTAAACTAGTGGTTGGACCTACGCCCTCTCAAGCAGAGGGTCGTGGGGCTCGAATCCGGGCTTGGAACTCTGATTTTTTTGGAAATAAAAAGAGCGAAATTTACGGTGAAGAATAAATCGCGAGGGAACCCGCACCCCCTGCGAAGAAATTCAATGGTGTGTGTGAAGGTCCCAATCCGCACTGGGCCCGCGTGGGAAGAACGGCCCAAAGCCTCTTTTTGAGCGGAGGCCTGTGCCCACCAGTGGCATGTATATAGGCCTTGGCACTGATGAGAAATTGTCATGTGGATTTGAAGCCTTTGAATGATCAGATAAGCATTCTAAGCAACAGCTCTTTGCCAAAAAAATCAATTAAGTATAATGTGTGAAACATGGCACTTTACCAAGGTGCATTCATAAAGCCGCAAATTTTTAAGGCCCGTCTAATACTAATAAACGATTAGATGCTATTAAACTGCGGCTATACTGTCTAACGCACTCAGAATCACAATCGTTTTCTACACATCTTTCTGTCAAACGGTGTAGTATAAGGGTAGAAAGACACGGTGAAGGCAATCACGATAGCCTGGGCGTTAGACAATAGGGCCTCTAGTGTGCATCGCATGTCTCAGATATTATTATCATAATTTTACATATGTAGATCAACTCCATAAAAGTTAAAAGTAGAAGGACATTTCAGGATTAGATTGGGGATGTCGTTAAGAAAGGTCAGGTCAAGAGTTCCCGAAATCGGCGAGCATGTATAAAAAGATGAGTGTCATGGAAGCGAAACATGTTGGTAGGTAATGTCAAAATCGTAGCATCTGGAAACAAATATTCTCTGCCTACTGGGAAGGAGCCGTGATTGTATGTATGTATATAAAGGTTTTTAATAAGTCACGGTTCATTTCATTACTCATTACATTAGACGTGCATTACATTTGTTACAGGATGGTTTCTGCGTTTACTTTTAATGATCGCCCGATATTTTGACACGTCTACCAGCGTTATGATCCTCATGAGTCATGACACTGACACCATGGTAAATGCATCAAAATATCGCGAGATAATTTAAGGTAATAAATAACGGTCTAGGTATATCCCGTAGCGTGTCTAACATAAATCTCTTATTCAAAAATAGTGATCCCATTATCACTGCGTTTTTAGCACCGCACAAAAAAATGTTTGCGGTGTAAATGTGTCCTTTGTGTAACTAACTGTCCTAACTACCCAATTAGAGGGACGTTATACTCCGAACAGAGGTTGGAGCCATTAGACTAGAATTCACTGTCCGACCCGTTTCATTCAGGCTGTGCTCTGTGGCCTGAACATTAGAACACGCACACATGGACATGGACTTGTTTAGGTACACACTGGTTATTTCTTTTGACATATTGCATACTGTCTTTCATATTGCATGTAGATTAATCTGCCTTTGTTGGCAACATAGGCTTCTCTTGCTCCGCCGTCGATTCAAATGCAAATTGAAAATCGACCCCCTTCCAGCCTCCATCATTCCTCCTTTAAAGTACGGAGCCCCCCACCCCGGCTCTGCCTTCTTAATTACCGACTTCACGCCAACCCGGTCAATGTCTAATTCACCCCACCTTTTTATTCTTCAATCTAAATACAAGACGTCACAATCACAATCATGGTACCTGCGGATGAAATGGAATATTTCGATGGCCCAGACGAATAAACGTGCAAAGGCTCTTACACTAAAAAAATATTTTTTGCTGCTTATGGTTTTATATGTATACCCTAAGGCACGTTGTAAATTTTTTTCAAGCCAATCCGATTTACTTTTTATGAAAAATAATGAAGGTATTTATTTTTTATTCGTTGGTAATTTTCCATAATAATATACATTAACACGAATAAGATTCCAAGAGAGTGTTGCCGTTTTAATATTTTTTTCACCTCAGCACCTCAAACAGGCAGGTTTTGCTACTAAAAAACAGTGAGCAAAATCCGATTTTGCTCACTGCGTGAGACAAAGTAGCTTTTGAAATATTTTTTTTAAATGTCGAGGACAATGCCATCATTCATCCTTCCCATGTGCTGAATTCGAAAGATTTCAACTTCAGTTTGATCTGTCACTTTCATTTCGATACAAAAAGAGCGAGAGATAAGATCAAATCGATTCTAAGTTCGATTTCAAATTCTATACCTAGTAGGCCTAAAAAATAAACGAACGATTGAACGTTCGGATACTCATAATACGTACTTAACCTTAAAATTGTAATTCGTCTGTTAAGGTTTTAAATTTAATTATGGTACTTTATTAATAATTGGATTATATTTTTATATAAGTAATCAAATAGTAAAAATGTTGTAGAAAAATACAATGTTTAACATGTATCTATACAATTATTAATAATTTTAACAATCTTGAACATCGTGATAAATATCGGGTGCAGTATCGGAACGCATCTTTAAAAAATAGCGGGATTCAAATTTTAATTCTTTTCTTCTTCTGTTTCGCTAGCTGCTGAGTTCGATATCTAGAGTTTGATACACGATAATGGCAATTTGGAAATTATAAGAATAGTAATAAGTACTTATTTAATAAATTTTTGAATATGATATGAGTGACTCCAGTGACGAAGTCAACAATTGAACATCAGACGAATTAAGGCAGTAATATAAAATGCAGTCGAAACGGCTTGACCGATTTATATGAAACTTTTTTTTTCTGAATTAAGTAGGTCTGAGAATAGGTCGTAGGCTATTTTTTATACCTCCATTCATTCAACGCAGACGGAGTCGCAGGCAACTGCTAGTTATTTTATAAAATGTTCCTCTGCGCAATAAATCACCTTGTTTGGTTTTCAAATTACTTATACCCAATTTTGTAATAAATACTAATTTTGTAATAATACCTACTACTTATAGAGATTTAAAATCACAAGTTTATGTCAATACGTTTGCTATACTTAGTAGTAAAACGGTTATTAAGTATTACATAATATAAGTAGGATTAGAGGTAGGCTCATCAATCTCATCATCGACGAATTAGTAAAGTTTAAATTTAGAGCTACCTAATTGATATTGATGCAATTTTATTAGCATAGGGAGCTGAAGTTTGATGCAGAGCTTATTTTGAATAAGCGACGTACGGATCGTGTCTGTGCAGTAAACATTTCTCGTTTGGCACTCTCCGGTCGCCTTTTCTACTATCTTAGTCCAAAGCTCTATAATAAAATTAATAAGCTGAAGAAAATATATACACTTACACTTAGAGAATGCAAAACTAGGATTACAAATTGGCTGGTATCATGTTTCACTGACAGCGCCTGAGGGACACATTTATACATTTATTTATTTATTAATAAACCAATAGAATTTTATAATATTACAGGTTATACAATACAAAATAAAGCACAACCCAACATCACATACTTAACTCAATTTATAAACCTACACTCACACACACACACACACACACACACACACACACACACACACACACACACACACACACACAAACACACATGTACGCACGCATGCTCGTTTGCATGAGTTTGCATGTTAGTAAGTATAAGCTACTATTGATTTGTTTATAAATAGCTTGTTGACCTCCTATAAACCTCATAATACGAGTACCTATGTTATTAAATTGAAAATTGTTCCTACTGAAATTGTCAGCACTTATCGGTGAGTTTCCGGGATGGGGGCCTGGAGATCTGTAATACAGGTTTTACCTAGTTCAGACTCCAGTCCCTCGCAAAAGTTACTAGTATCTAACTAATGTACTACCATAATGTTGTATTATTTATAACTATTGCTGTTACCTATGTACTTTTGTGAGGAGAAAATATACGATTATTATTATTATTATTATTATTGTTGTTGTTTTTAACTTTCTGTTATCTCTCCTAGGCTAGGAGGTAAATTATTGCACGGGCCTAAGCCAAGTGCTTTTGAATTTATATACGACTAATATAAAAAATAAATTTTATATTGACCTACTTAATTATATCGAAAGAAACTTGCGTACTATGCGGCATGTGTTTAGGATGACAGCTTTTTGTAAGAGAGTGTAAGTGGAAGGATGAATATTGAGTGCCCGGAGGCTTGTATGAAGTGTTTTCGGTATGATGCCTGTTGTGGAGAGTATGATGGGAATTGTTTTTACGGTCCTTACTTGCCACTGTGTTTTAATTTCTATGGAGAGGTCGGTGTATTTGGCTATTTTTTCTGTGTGAGTGTTTCGTAGGTTATGTGTGTTGCAGATGGCAATGTCAATTAAATATACTAGCTTTTCACTCTTGTTTAAAACTGTGATGTCTGGTCTATTACAGTGAATCGTCTTATCAGTCATAATGGTTCGGTCCCAGTATATCTTGTAATCGCTATTTTCTAGAATTGTCTGGGGCTGATATTTGTAATATGGGACTTTGTCTGTGATAAGTTTGAACTGGAATGCTAGGTGCTGGTGAACTATTGCTGCTACTTGGTCATGTCTATGTTTGTAGTCAGTCTGAGCTATGGAGCGGCAAGCGCCCGTGATGTGTTGGATTGTTTCTGGGCTAGTGTGACAGTGTCGACAGTGATCTGATCCAGGTCTGCGAATAATATACTTTTGATAGTTTTTGGTGTTTATTACTTGATCTTGGATAGCCATTAAGAAAGCTTCAGTTTCCGGGAAGAGTTCACCGCGACACAGCCATGCGTTCGACGCTACGTTGTCGACATGTGGTTGCTGCAGGTCGTTGTAATGTCTTCCATGTAGAGACTTAAGCTGCCATGCATTGATTTTTTGTTTAGGGTCCGTAATATGTTCATTGCGTTGTTTGCTTGTGTCATGTAGGTTCAGAGGGGTGAGTCGTATGTCGGTTTGTGTGACTGCTGAGTGTAGGACGCAATCATGTGTTTTTCTGTAAAAGAACTGTCTTAGGTTTGTAATCTGTTTGTTGTGTAAATTAATTATATCTATTAGTCCTCTGCCGCCTTGGTTTCGGGGCAGAGTTAATCGCTGTACACATGATCGTGGATGATATTTACGGTGTGTAGTCATTAGCTTGCTGATGGTGCGTTGCAGCTTTTGGAGATCAGTTTTCGACCAGTTTATTATGCCAAAGCTGTATGTGAGAATCGGTATTGCGTAGGTGTTGACCGCTTTAATTATGTTGCGAGAGTTTAATTGTGACCGAAAAAGTGCATTAAGTCGATGTTTAAATTTTTTTATTAGATTTGTTTTAGTTTCAGTCTGGTGAATCTGCTGTGATTGTTGGAATCCTAGATATTTATATGGAGTGTCTTCATCCAGTGATAAGATGAGCTCGCCATTGTCAAGCGCATAGTCATTCTGCACAACAGATCCCTGTTGGACAGATAACGTCTTGCACTTGTCAATGCCGAATTCCATACAGATGTCGTTAGAGAATGTTTGCGTGATGTCTGCGAGCTTATGTAATGACTCTGTGTCTGTACTGTATAATTTTATATCATCCATGTACATGAGATGTGTTAGCGTCAAATGAGTTTGGTCATGTGGTATTGGAACTCCGTTGCCATTTCGGTTCAGTAGATTTGAAAGCGGGTTAAGAGCGAGGCAAAACCAAAGAGGGCTCAATGCATCGCCTTGAAAAATGCCCCGCTTAATGGATATATTATCTGTAGTTTGCGGTGTTGTGGGACAATCGACTAACTTAAGTTTAGTTTTCCAGTGTTGCATTGCATCTTTTAAAAAGGTAATTATTGTTGGGTTAATTTTGTATTGGTGTAGTATGTGTATAAGCCAGCTGTGGGGCACGGAGTCAAATGCTTTTCGGTAGTCTATATACATAGTGGTAATGTCTTGCTTATATTTTATCGCTGATTTCATCGCAACAGAGTCTATGATAAGCTGTTCTTTGCACCCTTGACTGCTCTTGCGGCAACCCTTCTGTTCTTCTGCTAGTAAATTGTGTTCTGTGACGTGTTGGTATATGAGTTCTGTGAGACAAGACGTGAGTATTTTGTAGATAGTTTGCAGACAAGTTATCGGTCGGTATTTAGCGGGGTTTAGTCGGTCGTTATCTTTTGGTAGCATGTAAGTGATTCCCTGTGTGATAAATTCGGGCATGGTGCTTGGTGATTGTATGAATTCATTAATGTGTCTATGCAATGTGGGGTGTAGTGCAGTAAGTTTCTTATACCAAAAGTTGTGTATGTGATCAGTTCCTGGTGCTTTCCAATTGTGTGATTTTTTAATAACTCGGATAAATGTGTCTATTGGTATATATTCGAACTGCATCTGTGGTACGTCATTCATTAACTGTTCATCGGCAGAAATCCATTCAGCAGTTTTATTATGCTCTCTTGGGTTACCCCATATATTTGACCAATATTGATGAAAATTTTCAGCGTCAGGAAAGTCAGTTTGCGAAGTGTTGTGTGTGTGCGTGTGTTGTGTGTCTGTTGTGAGTTGTCTATAGAATTGTTTTTCGTTGTTTCTAAATTGTGTGTTTTGTTTCTTTCTACGTGTGCAATTTAAGTACCTCTTGAGTCTTGCTGTCGCTGCATTCAGTTTTTGTTTCAGAGTGTCAAGGAATTGTTCGTTAGTTGTGTTGGGTTCCTCGTGTTGAGAGTGTTGCTGGTGTCTCTTCTTTATATCTTCGATAAACGCTGTTTGTCGTGAGCCCCTAAATCCCTGGATGTAGTGTGTTAACCTTCCAATATCTTTTCTCAAATTACTTATTTTAGTCTCTAATCTCTTCTGCCAAGCTGGTCTACTATCGTTTCTTTGTTGTGGGGTTGGGTTTGTTTCCTTGAATTTTGTGCCATTACAAGTAGCAGTAGTGTAAGCTGAGCAATATATTAATGTTTGTGTCACGATGTAACTGTCCTCCTCGGATATGTATTTGGGTAGTATTTTTGTGTTGATGTAGTTAATAATGTAACTTAGTTTTTTTGAGGTTTTTTGTTTTGGTATGTATGGTCTCTGTGTTGGGTCAGTGCTTTTGAATCTTTCTAGTGTAATATCAAATGTTTTTGATATGTCTTTAGCAAATTCGTTGTTTGTGTCGTCAGGTGGTTCAGTCATTTCTTGTGGATTCGCGTTATGGACGTCAGAGTCTGTCTGTGGGTTTTCCGTTGCAGAGTTATGTTCTTGGCTGTTGTCATCTGGGTGGGTGATTTGGGTAGTAGAAGCGTCTTGGATATCAAGTTGTTGTTGTACTTCATCTCGAATTTTTTGCAATTGTTGGTCTGATAAACGATTGTTTGCTATAATTGTGCGTCTTTGGTCAGCTATTCTTTGTTCTGAAACATGTGATAAATCTGCAAATTGTTCTGTTATGTGTTTGTGTAACTGCCCGCGGTATGCTGTAGTGTTTGACTCTAATTTTGTGATCGTGTAATATGCCCTCATGATAGCTTCGTTCATTTCGTCCGTCCATATCATCCGGGTTCGTGACTGTGTGTTATTTGACGTCTGCGACTGTTGAATAATGCTTGTGGGTGAGTGGGAGAGTTGTAAAGCTACTTCATCTCTTATATTGTCAAAAATGTCTTTCGAAAGCATCTTGTTCCTTATAATGGCCCTTCGTTGATCCCCAATTCTTTGCTTGGATACCTTCATTTCTGGAAAATGCTCATTGAACTGTGTGTGTAATGTGTCAAGATAGCCGTTTGTTTTTGTTTCTAATTCTGTGATTAAAAGATAAGTGCGCCAGATAAACTTATTCATTTCATTAGTCCACTTTTTTCGCGCACGAGAGTTGCCTGCAGCGGGTCCAGGGTTGATGGCGTTTGCCTCCTGGACAACGTCTACTGGCATTGAAGACAAAGATGTTGTATCGGAACTTGTTAGCGTGTCAAAGGGGTGCGGTGATGAGCTGGGTGATTCGAAAACACTATGGATCGATAAGATTGGTGATGATGGTCGTGAAATGGTATCGGCTGCATGTGCTAGCCGAGTTGATTTCGGTCGCGGTACGTTGCTCCCCCCAGAATACGAGGAGCGGCCCGAGCTGCGCGTGACGCGGCGCTCGGGGCGGGATTCTCCAGCATCGTCTCCTCTGCTGGTACCCGCCTGGGGTAGTATACTTCTCTTTTGTCCCGCTTCCATACTTACGACGTTACTAGTGCTCTGTTAGCCATTGGAAAGTGTAAAGCTAAATATATAGCTGCCAATGTCCGCCCCTCACGTGGCACTGATGGTCGTGCCGGACGTGGAGTTAGATTTGTGAGGGGCTATTATTATTATTATTAATTTAGATAACCTACCATTAGAATACGAGTAGGTAGCTTTCAATCTAAAAATAATTATAGGGCTTAATTCTTGCTAAAAATGAATTAGAAAAAACTTAAATAATGAAAATCTTGTAGGTAAGCTATTTTATTATTATTTATTTAAAATATGGCTTCTGTCCCATTACAGGACAATTTCGCCAGTGTCAAAGTAAGCTCTCTTTGGGAGCGACGTTGTACGGTGATTGTAGTTTTTGCAACTTGATAGTAAAATTCAAGAAACCACGTGGAGACAACTTGCGCATTAAAAAATGTCAGACACGAGAGCAATATAGAATTTTGTGATCACTGTTAATTAAGGTTAATCGCCGCATAAAACACTATCAAAATTATACTTCAACTAGCCAAAGAAACAGAAATACCAAAATTATATACTTTCTACATCCGCCATGTTCGAAAGCTATCTATGGTAAACTTCTTACTTCGCTTGACAGGTATCATGGTAAAATGACACTACCTACCACAATCTTGGTCCATACAACTTTCCTGTAAAACATTCAAGTCTTTAATATGTATTATGTAAACGTTTGTGAAAAAATCGGAGTTGTTTTTCTATGAAGGTTTTCATAATGTCAAAGAGACCTAAAAATATCTTGTAAAGCAATTAAGTGGAAAAATATGTATCGATTTAATCCTGTCATAATTATGTACCGCTGCATTAATTCGACGGATTTCGACGACATAAGAGCTTAGGACATATTTATGAGCAATTTGTATGCACCCATTTTTTAATACTTGACTGTATTTACTCGTTTATGTCGCTTGTGCTATCGTAACCTTACGCCAAATGTACATGGAAACAAATGGAAACTAATTTAAACTAGCTATAGCTAGCATTAGGTACATTGCGGCGCTCGTTCTTCCACTTCTAACTCGTTAGCTTGTTGGCACCGCAATAAAATGGTAATTGCATAATTTAATGGTTTAAGGTCTACGTACACAAGCGACAAAAATCGTTCAAGTTGCTTTATTAGGGAGCTCGGGCTGGGTAACAAGTTTTATGCGCTGTTAGTGGACCGAATAAAACTTCAAATTTGGAAAAAAAACTATCATTCGTCCCAGCCTAAGTATATATGTCCCATTATTGCAAGACACAAGTACTCTCCGAACGAGGACATGGGCCGTAGTACCCACACGGATTGGAAACTTCACACACACCATTGAATTTCTTCGCCATTGTGTGCACCTTCTCTAGATGTTAGCCTTCACCGTAAATTTCAAATGTGATTTCGCACATAAATTTCGAAAAACAGAGTTATCGGGCACGGGCTCGAGCCCACGACGTTCTGATTGAGAGGCAGCAGGTCAAACCACTAGGCTACCATGACTTTTATAGTCCTAGTTAATTTTATAACTGTAATTATAGTAAAAAAAATATCGAGCTGTTTTTTATCAACACACTAAGTACATCATAGAAGGGTGCATTAGGCAACTAATTTGCAAAGAAACTAAGTATAGCGTTCATTTAAGATTTTAAGAGTTATACTATTTGAGATTATATTTTGCAAGAGGGTAAGTAGTTACTTGAAATATTTTTAATATCGCATTATAATAACAATGGATAGATAAATTATGTACTTGTTTACAGTTAAATGAACAATATAATATTAATTTAATTTGATTTAATTGTGACATATAATATTGTAATGAGTAATTTAATTTAAATGATGTACCTATTGTAATATTTGTAATATTATGGATTTTAATTTACTAACATAGTCGTACAATATATTTAATATTACTAACCATCTATGGACATGTGTTTGAAATAAATGAATTATTATTATTATTATTATGTTGGTACGGATTTCCGATCACGGGCCCATGGGGACCCGGTCATTTGAAAGGCATTCATGGGGCCGAAGCCAACATGAAGAGGCCTTTGGTACCATATAATATAAATGAGATGGGCGCAACTACGGAGGTCTATCCCCTAATACACCATGGGGATGTGCTAGCGGACAGTCCTCCACAGTTGCCAATCTATTGCCAGGTCGGAAGCGACATGGAATTGGCTATGGGGTTGGGATGTTGTGGACAGGATTACCGGGCTATGGAGTGAGATAACGGACACCTACCATTTCAATATCTCATTAACTGAACTTTTGGTAGGCGGTGACTCGCCATTCACTAAATGGGCCCCTCAAACTATTGCCCGCTCGGGGCAACGAGGTGGCAACATTGGTGTGAACGGCTAAGGATGGAGAGGTGTCCCTGGACTTTAAACTTCAAAATGCCAACTCGCCACTTACGGCCAAACACATCCATCCTTCGAGCATTTAGCTCTTGCGCTCCACTCTAGGCGGCCAACAAAGGCAAACTAGAGGCGGGGTGGGTGTGTAACTGTGTGTGAGTGTGTGTATAAGCGCATGTGTGTATGTGTACCCCTGGAGGTCTCGGGTTCGTGGTGTCGCTACGCACCAACAGCTCGCCACAAGCCGCCCTGCGATGACTGACTGCACTGGTGACACGACAACACCAGCGGGCGATGGGGTCGTCACATCCCTACGCCTTTTGACTGACTGCGCTGGTTACACCACAACACCAGCGGGCGATGGGGTCGTCACATCCCTACGCCTTTATTATTATTATTATTATTATCCATACTAATATTATCTGCGAAAGTAACTCTTTCTGTCCACCTATCTGTTACCTTTTCACGCTCAAATCATAGGCAATTTTTATAAAGGGACACAATTTTCTGTGCTTTCCCTTCAAATACAAGTTTTATGCTAACGTTTTATGATTTATTTTCTTTGGTTCTATATCTAAATCCCTAATGATTATTTGTCCTAATGTAATGTTTGTCCTAATGATCGTTTGTCCTAACTCTTTTTATTTAAAATCTATTAATTGTTCTGGATTTTTATTAAACAAACCTAACCTAACCTATAGAGTTCTACAGGATAGTCACAAAAAAGTTCCTGAAAAATTCATGGTTTCCGAGAAAAAAAGTGTTAGGACAAACGATCATTAGGACAAACATTACATTAGGACAAACGATGTTAGGGATTTAGAATGAGACCCATTTTCTTTGGTACCTATTATTTTGTGCACATTCCTGGTACACCAGGAACACCTCTGTACGTAGTACGAACTTACCTATTACATTGATATTCTGTAAATCCACGTCCACAAATAATAGTTAGGTCTGTATGTAAACTCCCACATAAAATATAACTCCGAATTTGTTTTGAACTATTGATATAATCTTTCATCCATTTTCTACTCTTTTATGTGGTAGGTAGTTTATATATCTGCCACCATTGTAAAGTAAATACCAACTTCATTTATTTGCGGCATAGAGCCCGCCTCCCCACCGTGATGTTTAATACAGTTGCGAAGTTTCTGTTGGTCCAAACTTTCGGCTAAGCGTGGACAGTTAAGCCATATCACAAATTAAACTAGAGTCGAGCCGAGGTCTGTGCGTCGCCAAACTACACTCCGTCTTATTTAGGGGTGACTGTTACTCAAAAAACGATTTATAAACTTGCACACTGTAAGTGGATATTAATTCGAAGAGAATCTTAAAATTAACGTTTCACTTAGTCTGATTTGCTCTCAAAATGTAGCAAGCTTGTTAAGGTAGCAATTGTCATGCGGTTGCTGGCAACCCTTGCTCCGAAGAGTGCCAGCTAAGGTGCGGAGAGCGGACTAGTTCACCAAGTGAATATAAATCAGAATTAAGCGTCGCACTTTCCTCACAAAACGATAAGCGTTTCTCGGACCGACTGCATCTTCTAATTGCTTGACTTTACTTTACATTGTATGTACCTACTTGTATCGTGTTACTTCACATTATCATGGTATTTAGAATCATTTTACGATGATATCTTTGTGTGTGTACTTGCAATGATAGTTTTTAGAGATGTCAAAAAATTAATATTTTTTTTCGACGAGAAATGATACGTAGTATTTAGGTAAGTAGTTGTGGTGAAAAAAAAATTAAATGACCACTATATAATCGCGTACGTTGATTATGATGACGACAGTACAACATGTAGAAATCGTGTAGGTACATATTTCTGTAATTATTTTAAAACCTTTAGAATGTACATGAATTATAATAAAAGTTGGTTGGTAACTAACTACCTATTCGTGTAAATAAATTTAAGAAATGTACAACAATATGCGCAGATCTATTCTATGCCTAGTTTACTTGGAATACCTATCTTAACACCGACATAATTACAATCAAGCCAAAAAAGTTCTTATCTAAATATTATTTTTCGGTGTAATGCCTAGTCTAGACGCTATGGTCTAGGTATCCATCACAAACACTTTGAATTCTCAAAAGTATGAAGCTGGTTTTTGGATGTCTGCCACTTCTGAATCATTTATTTATATACCTATACACACTGAGCACGTCTTGTTCTTCTTAATAAAAAAAGGCTGTAACATCAGTGCTTCAAAGAATCGTCGCGTAGCTTTTGCGCTGCCATAAAAGAATAGACGTAAGTACTGCCGCAATGCAAAACAAAAGCTCATTTTTATTGTACTTATACTTAATTGTTAGACTAGGTAAACCTCTTCACCTTCTGTCTTACAGTAATAAGGTATATTGATGAGACCGTTCGTAATGGAAACTCTGACTTAAGATACGCCGCAGTGTAATTAATCACTATCATCATCATCATTATTTCAGCCATAGAACGTCCACTGCTAGACATAGGCGTCATCATTGATATATTATCAAATCATTACGTGTGGAAGCGGCTTGCTTCCACCTTGAACCTGCGGCCTTTACCAAATTATCCGTTTATGTCGTTGGTGGACGTCCTACGCTGCGCTTGCCAGTCCATGGTATCTATTCGAGAACCTATTGACCCCAACGGCCATCTGTTCTGCGTGCTACTTATATACCCATTGCCATGTCAACGAGCTACGAGCCATTTGAGTATGTCGGTGACCCTTGTTCTTCTACAGATCTCCTCATTCCTGATTCGATCCCGTAGAGAAACCCCAAGCATAGCGGTCTCCATAGCTCGTTGAGCGACTCTGAGCCTATTCATTAGACCTAATAGGGAAGCACCACGTCCCGCATCCTTCTATTAGTGATTCTATCAAAGTGATTATTTAATATCAAACTTCAAATTAAATGATTAGTCATTTTTGTAAGTTCCCATCTCAAGAGGAAAAAACACTTCGTTGTCCGTCTATGCGTGTAGAAGTCTGTTACCACGTTTTTCTCAGAAACGGGTAATTTTATAAAGTTCAAATTAATGTGAAATACTTAGGGGTATGTTGTCTATTAAGTAACCAAGTCTACACGATTAAAGATACAAACTGTTTGAAAGTATAATTTCATGCAAAAACACAAATCCGACAAGTATTAGGTATATATATGTACCTAAGTGAGAGTGTGTGTTTTGTTTCTCCTTCACGCTAAAACGGCTGGACGTATTTGGATGAAATTAGAAATGGAGGCTACCTTTATCCGATAATTCCACGGGATAAAAACTTAAAACAAAACCTTTACCGCTAAGTGTGGCAACATGTTTTAATAGCCTTCTTCAAGCATCCCAAATGAAAACCGGTAAGTATTTACTTTTGGGGGTCCTTAGTAAAATCCCGGAATTTCGGATATACCTAATTAATAGTTATACGTACATACGAAGCCGCGGGTAAAGGCCAGTAAGAACAAAACCCGCGGACGTACTGTCGCCCCATCCCGCAGGTGTAATGAGCGGGAATCACGCAAACAAACGCAGACCTACACATGAACGTAATACTCGTAGATAGCGTAGATATCTCCAGTGTACGATTCCTCCTTGTGTACGAACATAGTATTGAAATTAAAGTTATGTGCAATAAACATACATACACTCATAGGACAAGAATCCAAAGTCCAAACCTAAATAATAATAGGTACCTACGCATACAAGTGTTAAGTTGTCTTTCGTTTGCCACATCTCTGTAGCATGACAGTATGGTCTTCTTCAGAAACACTGTTCATGAGCGTAAGTATATAACCAAATATATATATATACTACACTAGGTACAGTCAACCAATTTGATTCCTAGGCCACTATAGAACCTTTTCTTAATAACTGCTAGACAATTGACAACATTTCATATTTCTGAGACAATAATTTGATTCGTTCTCTGTATACTTACTGTTTGGAAAGAGAAAGACGCTAATAGTTTTAAATTTTCACTAGGATTATTAATTAAGACGCTGTCAACACCAACGTCGGCACACACTGTCTATTTGTATCGGAGTAAACGAGATGCCGCTATTACTGGGCAGCCGGATATATTGAAATTAATCGGGCAAATATTGAATTAAAAAAAAACTGTGGATTATTTGTGAAATATGACTCGTTAGCGGTTTAGGTATGAATATGTTGACATCATGTTTTTAATTGCAGACGCATACGCCAAAAAAATAAAGACATGGAACCGTTTAATGATGATTTTAAGACCTATCTTCGCAATTATTTTCTATCGAGCCGATTTCGTCCAATTATGTATCGAGTCCGTCCACGGTCTTTGAAATATGATGAATATTAACATATAATTTTTTTGATGTGCTAGAACAAACAGTTTTTCCTAAAAAACTGTTTAAATGACATCAATTTCAACAAAATTAGGTGTTGTCAGCCTCTTAATTAATTCTATTTTTTAAAGATGTGCTTATTCTAAAAGAGCGTAACGATAGAATAGATCCATTACTTTTGTCTAGTCAATATTAAAAAAAGTCTTATACTACGAAGTGCAAAATTCGAACTTCGTATCGTGCCATTTCTCTCACGCTAATAGTATTTAATACAAGAGCGAGCAAGACGATGCGATCTATTCTGTGACAATATTTGTAAGTACATATAAGTTTTTTAAATTTGTTGTATTTTTTAAATATGGAGAAATAAATTATAATAAATATTTTTCCGTCTTCAGGAGGCGAAACTCTTTCGATTCCTGTAGTAATTTTCAGGTGTTAAATAAATGAAAGGTTGTCAATTACGTCAGTGCGGGTCAAAGCATTGTCAACTTTCGGCTAGGAACCAAATTGGTTGACAGAGAACCAAAGTTATCGACATAGTCCACCGCATTAGCACGCTGAAGTGGCAATGGGCAGGCCATATAACCCGAAGAACCGATAACCGTTGGGGTAGACGAGTTCTTGAGTGGAGACCACGGATCGGCAAACGTAGCGTGGGACGTCCTCAGACTCGGTGGAGCGATGATCTTCGCAAGGCGGCTGGCAAGAGCTGGATGAGAGTGGACGAGGATCGTGCTCAGTGGCGTGCCATGGGAGAGGCCTATGTCCAGCAGTGGACGATTATTAATTTTATTCTTTGCCTTTCAATTCCTCTTTGTATTAATCTTGCTTGAATTGAATTTAATTACGCGCCAAATTACGAAACATTTTTAACGGTGGCAACTCTGTAAACTGTCAACAGTGCCACAGATGGTCTACTCGTCAAGTTGGTATCTCAATTTTGCCACCACTGCGAATCAAACGCGAAATTTTCATAGTAAGTATTCATTTTACATACTGCTTGAAGTAATTTCAATTAAAAATATGTACATTTAATTCAAATAACCATGACATAATATTAATTTACATCATCGCATTTTATTAATTGAATGTATTTTGATACCAACGCAAAAACACGGTATTATTTGACAATTATTTTTGATTTTAACTCTGTTTATTAAAACAGAGACTGTCGTAGTTATCAATAATTTACATTTATGTGCAAATCACACTCACAGAGCCATTACTTAATCGTTGAACTCTCGCTGAACTCTTCGTTCGTTTGGCTTAATCTGTGGTTCTCGTTCGGTTTACTACTGTCGAATGAATGAAATGAACGCATCACAACTGGTAGTTTTGTACTTTTCTTGCACAGTTTGCCAGCTGGGCGGATCCGATATTTATTTTGCACATTACGTGTAGTTATAAACTAGTGATTTTCGTCGAGACAACGCAACAAAACTAATGACTGATAGATACACTGTGAGTACTTAATTATATACGTGCTTATTTGTTTCCATACGTGTCGAATCAATACCCTGACGGCTGACAGGCGGTCTAAATATTGAAAGTAACAGTAACATAATTAGACGATTCTCATCAAATTACTCGCAACGCGAACAGTATATCGGTAGATATCTTTCTGAAACTTCAAGCTACTGATTATCTTGTTGCTTTTTTTATGACCTGCTAGTCTATAGAAACTAATTTGTTATTGTATTCAGTTCTACCTACATACTAGTCCCACACTTTTTATCCATTTTCTTTTTTTTTTTAATTTAACTAACCTGTATTAACTCTGAATAAAATTTTATTAAAAACAGGTGTTTTGTGTAAAAATCATACATCAAGGTATAGTATAAATATTCCCAGGTGAACTATTCGCTTCGAGTAGAGGTCAAATGTTACAGAATAATGTTAAAAGGCAATGACAAGCGAAGAGTCGATTCGATAACATCGATAGCTGGAATAGTCGATAAAACTTATAGTCAATCCCTTTGATGTTTGATTTTTGCTATGAGAAATTCCGCTCCTTAATTATCAAAGACAGTTCTTGGCAAAAGCGCAATTAGTTGTCTAATTAGAGAGACCCCACTAACTCACAGCCAGTCCCTGAATGAAGGTTAGTATAAAGACAAATAAAAGTTAGCCTCTCTGGTTTAGTGGCCCGCAAATCATTCAAAGATAGTCCCTTTAAATTAGACAGACAATGTAAACAAGCTCTTAGACCTGAGGCCGTATTGTCTAACGCTTCTGGCGCTTGCCTTCGCTTTCACCGTCATCATCTTATACTGTTTGACAGAAAGAAATATTGACTGCAAAGGCAAGCATCTGAGGCGATAGACAATAAGCCTGCTGAATTGGGAGTCTCTATTAATCTTTTTCTCTACTCTATTAGTAACAGTCTGGGCAGAATCTTACCATCCCTGTGCTATAAAATGCCAACATGCCCAGGGGTGTAAATATAAAATGGCAGTATGCGATGGGTAAGATGCTGCAAGCTCCTATCTCCAAGAAGGCTTAAAGCACAGAATCAATGTGAATGCAAAGCAATGAAGTGAAGAGATGTACTTCTTTGTATCAAGGATCATTCATTCAATTTTCAAGAACCTCTAGTCATTATAGTTATGCCACTGAATCTGACACTGACTAATAGTATGCTGGCCATCAAAAATCAGCACAGAGAGCTTGTTGCACTATTGTGAATTATAATATTAGTATAGAAGGTTTTCTATTTTGTTTACTAAATTGAATAAACAAAGAAAATCAGTCATTCAGATGAAATGTTACCTTTGCAATTGAATGAATTGTTTTATTGTTATCTGTCCTTTAAATTGTTGTTTGTACCTTATAACGAGTGATAATTGTTCTAACATTCATATTTCATCTTCGCTTCTTTTGCTTACTGTACACAGCAGTATCATTACTTACATCTATCTAGTCAAGATCAAACTTATTTCACACCAAATAATCCAATTGTAAGCTTTTAGTTTAGCTTTCTATGAGAGGGATTATTTTCCGAGTTTCATCATACTTTACATATCCTGTTGAAGATGCTAGCTCATCTAAATAATGAAACATAGATTCAGAACAAAGGTGTTACATTTTTTACTAAATGAGGACCTAACTTCTGGTAACATTTCAATTTATGGGTAGATTTCAAAAAATTTGTATATTGTTAACGGCTTAATCAAAACAAAAATCACAATCACTATTTTTGTGTAACAAAACTTAGTCATACAAAGTATATGGGTAACTCCGTTACACAAAAATAGTTCATTCAATTTTGTTTTTAATTAATCCCTTAATTGTGTACAAATTTTTTGAAAACAACTCTTATGTAATCTGTTTTAGTAATGTGCTCTCATCAAAAAACTAGGCTTATTAACCCCTCACAATATGCTTAAGACACGGATCCCTGCCAAATTACCATTCTTCTTGTATTTTTGTTTTAATCAGTACAATTTGATTTATTATTTAAAACAATTGACACTAGAATGAATTTTTTTTTTCACTTGCTGCATACAAGGGCTTAAAGCTTCCTGTAGTCATCCATCAACTCCATCTTGGCTCCGTTGGCAATTTAGCTGAACTTGATAATTGAAGTGCCAAATGCTACTTTAGGAAGGTTTTCAGTTCACTATCTTTGGCATAATTATTTTGCTGTAAATATTTACTTTGTGAATCTTATATCAAATAATGATTCACTGTCTCACTTTGGTATCACCACACAATTTTAATGTCACAGTTTGTGAATCAAAGTTTTATACAGCATACAGTTGTGATAAAGTGCAAAAAGTTAGGCATTGTTAGCCAGTAGTTTTATGATATAAAAAAGTTGGCTAAAGTCTCTTAAATAATTTATTCTGGATTGATACCATTTTTCAATACATATTGTCATTAATTTTACTCCCTTACACAAAAAACTTACTTTCCATCTTTTAAAGTGTTACAATTTTAAAGTTGGAAAACACTCTCCGCAGCAGTGGAAGAGGCTGTTATACCAAACTGATTATAAATACAATTGCATATTATTATGAGAATTTTACAGTAAAAAAAGTTTGCCTTAAATACTACATGGATCCATAACTTAACCATGAGAAGGGTTTAAAATTGTATGATAAAAGCATAAAACCAAGAAAATCTAGATTAATTTTACTCCTGCTGCATTTTCTATGGGCAGTGAGAGCACCTCGGGCCCAATACCTCTCCCCCTCCCCTATTCCCTTTCCTTTTTTAAAGGCCGGCAACAGATCAGTGACTCTCTTTGAGTTGTTGATATTTATGGGTGGTGGTGATCATTTTCCATCAGATTACCCTCTTGCTTGTTAAAATAAATAAAACTCGTTCCTAAAAATTGTATCTGCCTACTTGATAAGATTTCTTCAAACCTTGACATTCACTATATACCAGTCAACAATGTCCAACTTTTTGTACTCTACTTAGTTACAACAAATCACTTTTTTATAACTTTAATAACATGCAACTAAAGCAACATATTTGTTTCATTTGTATATTTTTTATTTTACAAATGCAGACATTCTTTTTACAAATTTGTGCTTTCTTCTAACAACATCTAATATATAAAAATCTCGTGTCACGGTGTTTGTTACCGAACTCCTCCGAAACGGCTTGACCGATTTTTATGAAACTTTTTTTCTCTGTATTCGGTAGGTCTGAGAATAGGTCGTAGGCTACTTTTTTTCGCGGACGGAGTCGCGGGCAACAGCTAGTCTAATATATAAAAATCTCGTGTCACGATCGATGTTTGTTATCAAACTCCTCCGAAATGGCTGGACCGATTTTTATGAAACTTTTTTTTCTGTATTTGGTAGGTCTGAGAATAGGTTGTACGCTATTTTTTATCTTCGCAGACGTAGTCGCGGGAAACAGCTAGTTAAGCTAGTTAAACATAAAAATTGCAAAACTATATTAACCATATTTTGCTGCATTTGTTGTAAAACTCCATTATAATGATTGCGGGTGCTTGCCATCGCTTTCACCATCTTATACTGTTTGACAGAAAGAAAAAGTGAATGCAATAACAAGTCTGGTCTGTTGTTTTAGCAGCTCCTTAGAAAACATCAGATTGTAGAGAAGAGCTCCATATACACACACACACATCACACAAACACCTATCACAGAAAAAACCTGTGAAGTGCGTGTTGGACCACCATGTAACAAAGGGTATAGCTTGTCTAATTTAAAATGACGCGCCCCACCACCGCGCATTTGACATACAGGATTTCAAATCCTGTATGTCAAATGCGGTGGTGGGGCGCGTCATTTTAAATTAGTCAAGCTCTACAGTACAAATCAAATTTAAGTAGTAAAGTAATAAATACTACCAAAGTCACTAAACTGCTGTTGCTGCTATTAATGAAAAAAACTTATTGTCTTGATTTCTTGGTGATATATTTTGGATGCCACCATTAAAAAGCCAGTAGCAGTTGCTCCTTAAATATTTATTTTATTAAATAATTATTTTTATTTTTTTTAATTCTTCACATCATCTATGCTATACCATAATAAAATAAAAACATGACAAAGTTTGTTTGACACAGGTCTAAATACCTAACTCATTAAAGTTGTTCTTTGCAAGCAGAAACAATTGGGTACTAGAACAGTTCATTCCTGACATTGAAATTAAAATTTACTGTCTCATTAACCTAGTTGAGTTTCTTAATTATTGATTTTGCGAAATGTTTGCCTGCTATGCCTATTGCTTTGCGAGTTTTTGTTATTAAGAAGGGTGCATGCTAGTAAGTATTATACATTTTTAAGATAAGCTCTTGCAATGGGTATACGGTTTCTTTAATAATAGTACATAGTCTAATATTATCTTATCAGTTTTACTTTGTGAGATCACTAACTTTATTAGACATAGTTTTGCTTGATATATTAGGCCCTGGTATCCAGTGATATGTAACTCATGTAATACCCAAAGTTTCAGTAGCTACTTTTTAGAACATAATGAAGGGGTACATGGAAAAAACATGTCAGTTTATTTTTTTGAAAAATAAGATGTTAATCTCTAAATATAGAGCTCGCAAAATACTATAACTAACCATTGGATTGAATATGGATGTCTGATAATACTTATTTTTTCACTTTTAAAGAAATGGTTACCATAGTAACTTGGTACTTGTGATGGATGACCTAGTTTCAAACAGCTATAACTCAAAAAGTTACTTAGATGACTAGAAATGTTATTTCCGTGTAGGACCTTCATATAATTATGTAGAGTACGAAAATAAGAAGTAGAAAAAGGATTTTAAAAAGGGAAATTGTTGTCATATTCAAACAATTTACGTCAAATATCTAACAGACGAAGAAAGTGGGCCACTCCTTAATTTCTACTTTTTATTTTTGTAGTGTAAAGTCTCCTTTTGTTATTGAAGTCTAAAAAATAACGTAAAAACTGGCATGCTCTAGTTTAGTTTGTGTATTATTATAAACTAGCTGGTGCCCGCGACTTCGTCCGCGCAGTAAAGCTTCTTCATTTCTTTTATTGAATAAAACAAAAATTCGGCAACGGCAACATCCAAAAATCCATCGTCTCATCATCATTGGTATTACTTAGTGAATATTAATAAATCCCATTTATTCCCTATCCCGTGGGAATTACAACAAATCTAACCTTTTTTGTTGCAAAAATACTGATAAATATGTTAATAAATATGTTGCTTCAATATAAGCTTCATCTATCTGCAAAAACCGCAAGAAAATCCGTTCAGTAGTTTCGGAGATTAGCGATTACATACAGACAGACAGAGCTCTACTTTTACTGTTTTATTATAATATAGATAGATGAAACCAAAATAACCATAATAATGTCCTTGCTAATTGTTACATATTTGCTGTGATTTATTTTTCGAAAGTGTTTTTTAAGAAAAAGTCACGTCAAGATCACGAAAAGATGTAAAGTCCGTTTTATCCTAGTCGAGTAAAAACGGTATTTATTATTATTATATTTTTTAATTATAATTCATGTTTGCAATTAAGCATGACTTATTTCTTTAAAAAAAATAACTTTGATATACCCGGCTGAAGGGCTCTGCAACCATGACGACAAAAAAATAAACTAACAAATTAAGACGTTATGTGACGGATAAAAATGCTAAACTTAACTAACTTATAACTTTTTTCATTGTGACCCAATTTTAATGAAACAAAGCCTATATGTTGCTCTAATTTAAGCTTCATCTATCTGTGAAAACCGCAAGACAATCTGTTCAGTAGTTTCGGAGATTAGCGATTACATACAGAATGACAGAGCTCTACTTTTACTGTTTTATTATAGTATAGATAATAGTTTTTAGCAAACTTATCCATTATAAGTTTGTTTTTGTTAGCTTTGATTAATAATACCAAAAATCATGGATTGGTGCTCAAAAGCTGTCTCGACAAATAACGCCCTCTAACTTAGTTCTTCACAGTATACACTAATATTGTTCCATGGAGGTCGTAAGAGTTAGATAATATCAAGTCTAGGAGATTTGTAACTCTCTTTCTAGATGGACAAAAAAGAAAATAGGGAGAGAAAGCTGTTTACCTTTGGTGGTTATTACTGATCAAACATTATCATCATTATTTAAATATTAATATTTTTTACCTAGGCCTCCTGCCGCAACACAGACCTTAATTGCCTGTGATAGAGCCTATAAACTCATTGCGTTTTCGTATGTCGGCATGACTGTGAGAAATCATTCTAGGGCTCTGGGACACAATATGTATAATTATAAATGGGACGAACTTATGTCTTAGCTTAGAACTTTAGTTCTGTATTAAAAAATAGTAATACTGTTAGGTTAAATTCGAAATAATTTGTTAGTTTGCGTGATCCGAAAACGACCTACATATGAATTCTACTATAACGTAATTTATTCATTACAGTTGTAATAAAGTCTGTGTGCAAGGTCTTCACTTATGTGGCGAAGTGTTTGCCAATAATATAAAACATTTTTATAGTTATTTTTTTTTAAATACTGGCATATAGATAAATTGGAGTGTCCAAAGTTTCTCAGCTCAGAGGCTTTCTACACTGAATCTTATAAAGTACTTAAAATACCAAATTATGTATAGTATACACCATTTTTGTAGTTATATACTAAAGGCAGACTATACGATACTATACTATGAATACTTCACTACATTATACAATGTTTTATGGTATACTTTCTTACTAATTTTATAAAATAAACGCGAAAGTCTGTATGGATGGTATAGATGTTTGCTGCTCTTACACGCTAAAACGGTTTGACGGATTCTGATGAAATTTGGCACATAGACAGTTTATAACCTGGATTGACATATAAATAGGGTGCTTTTTATCCCGAAAAATTGCATAGTTCCCGCGGGATAGCGATAAACGAATTCTTAGCAGACTGAGTCGCGGGAAACAGCTAGTATAAGAATCGTCGTATCGTCTTTTGTGACCTCTTTAGGCATTCATTGTTTAGGTGACGACAATATTCACACAGGTCAATCTGTAATCTACTGTAATACCATCCGTAAAAAGATTCTCTTCCAACAAAAGGTATTGATGCACCCAGTCGTTTACATGAGTATTTACTGTTTAATAAGGAAATTAGTAGATCAGTGCTGCAAGTCTACGTATGTAACGTTTTTACCCGACTGCACCAGGAGGGAAACTTTTTTAAACGACCACGACGTCATGCGAGATGAAACTATCGAGCGCCAGAGAGTGGAAGAAGGACGGCGATTGGGTCGATGTACTCTGGGTTACGCGATATAGGTAGGTGGCGGTACTTTGAGCGGTGAAAATAAACATCATAAAAAAGTGTAATGCCGCAAAATCTTATCGATTAATTTTGAGTTATTTTTTGTTACACATTTCAATTTAGTAATTACTGAGGTAGACTGACTAGAGGCGTCGGACGAACACGACTCCCACCAAAATCGCACACTTAATCATATCTTCAAATTGAATTTTAAAAACTTCTGCTATCCCCAGCTAATCCCCAGCTCCTCCTCCCCCCCAAATTTTTTGCTGCTATTGCGATCGCGCCTCGAATTAGGCTTAAAAATGTGTAGAACTGTTTTTTGTTGTTATTTCGATTTTCAGTCCAAATGCAAAGCAGATTTAAATTACCTTGCTGCGTGTGTTTAGTTTGCATGTAAATTATATAGAAGCGGATGCGGACGGGGATGTAAACCCCCACTAGCTTTAAGGAAGTCGACCCGAAATAAAAGACGCGACATCAAAATAGCAGGATTTTATAAAATCACGTTCAATACACTTTTTCCAACCACACCCGGCCTTTCAATGGATAACTATTACTGACGTCTATCCCCGATAATAACGTCACGCTCATTTGTTACGGTACCGGCCTGGCCGTAAAAACCTTGCGAGCACGTTCGCAATGTTTTTTATGAAAATACGTGGATGTAATATTGTGCCTCTGGCGCTCGGTCCACAACTTACAGGTACTTGCCTGCACTGCATGCTCTTCACATCGAGATTGATTTTCAATTAGGTTAGCGAGCGACTACTTCGCTATTTGAAATCCATTCTTAATTAGTCGGCAAAGTAAATTAGATAAACTCGTGTTGTGACGCAAATTGACCAATTGTATCTTTACTAAATAAAGGCCAATATAACTAATCAGAGTAATTAGTTTTAGTATGCTTGGTCCGAAAGCGTCGGCGCTAACTCTCATTATGTTAGGTAACTTTTCTGACCGTCAAGAAACTTTACGATAACTTGTCATTGGCGATACATAGCCTTTACCTTTTTTATGTTCGCATATTCGTGTGGACGAAGACGTTTATAATATATCGTTTTCTCTTGAACAATGAAGATTTTGATCAGACGTCAATATTATGTAGTGGGTTCCAAAAAAATTCAAGGTGTAACTTAATACTCGTAACGGAACTTATCTTCACTAATTGTTCTTATCTAAGTTACAAAAACTTAGCCATCGGTATGCGAGGCTCCGTATTATACTATTATGTACAGCTATACCTATTCATGCAGCAGTCGGCGCGCTGTAACGTTTCAAATTGGAGAACGGGAAATGTCGGTAGCTAGCGCTGCGCATGAGTCACTGAACGCTCGTTTACCTGCCCACGTGGCACGCGTGTGTCCTTGCCCTCTGTAATGTATACAGGGTGAGCCATTTAAATTTCTGACTTCCCCATGGGACCCATGGGGAAGTCGAAATAAAAGGAATAGGTAACCTGTTTTGAGTAGGTATCAATGTGATTGAAAAGAGCGAACTGCTTTAAAAAAATAAAAACCAAGCTTAAAAAGCAGGCGGTGAAATTCACCTGTTTTTTTTTTTTGTTCAAATCAATCATGTGTTGTTAATCTAATGAATGTTTATATGTAAGTAAATTCAAAATTTAAAACTTAATTCATTAACTTTCTGCTTGTCATTATGTTTGTACACTTGGCGTCGTCGTGAAATGGGTCCTCGTTTATAGTTTACTCAGCTCTAATAAATAATATACCCTAAAACACGCTTACGTGTATTTAAGCGGATGTAAATGTTACCTCTGTTCAATATTAAATCATTTCCGCCAAATTGTTTGTGTAACAATAAACATAATAACATACTCATGGAAGGCTGAGTCAGTGAAGGGTTAGGTTATTAACTATTATTTGTTATGAATTGGATACTAATACATATGTATAACTATATCGAAATTTATACACAACCTACTCGCAAAATACAACCTGGGCTGCAACAATGATAGAAACTGTGCATAGCATAGCAAAGTTGTGCTAATTACAATAGTACCATTTGAGCAGAATCCATATTGTTTTTTTTTTTACTTTCAACATCCTACACAATTCTTCTACTTTGTTTTGTGGACCCGTTTTCTGTAAGAATTTTCAAATTTCACTATTTTGTCAATTGGGGTGGTGTGTATGTATAGGTACCAGTGCAATTAATAAGTGCACGGTGCACGCAAGCTACGAATATAAAGCGCAGTGTGCACAGGCGAAAAAATCGTTCAAGTGGCATTACATTGCGGGGCTCTTACGATCACTTGTATGTAACTCGTAAACCCTGCGGGCCGGCAACATTACGTTATATGTACAAGGCCTAACATATTTGCAGCCCGTTTTTCAAGGGCTGATTTTATACGATTTATTGTTGCGATCCGTCGTTTTAATTAGACTAATCGAAACGACGACGAAACAAAGTGTATTTATTGTAGGAAACATTATTAACATGACATCCATTCATATCGTCTCGATAAATCTCAATCGATAATAACCATACACGTAACATGCGTGTCGAGAGATTTCATTATATATTATAAAACTTGTCATAAGCATGCCAGCTAGTCGCTACCTGCTATAATTTAATTAAGTACCTACATAGTTTTTAAAAGAACAGTACATCGATAATACGGTAATGCATTGCAAAGTTTCTAATAAAGCATTAGTGATTTCTGTTATGCTACTGTTGTTCTATACGAAGAAGAAAGGAATTAATCCATCGTTTATTTATTTATTTATTTATTTATTTATTTATGGAGAACCAACAGCTTATACATCATCTTAAACATTACAGTAAATACAGCAAGCCAATTATAGGTTCTCGCCGACAATTACAGTGTAACAATAAGGCAGTATGCCCCAGTGGCGAAGCGTGAATTTTTTTTCAGGTAAAGCCGTAGCGAAAACCAGTGGCGGCGCAGGACCTAAATTTGGTGTGGGCAAGACAAGACACATTTTGTGAGGCCCTGTGATGGCGCGCCACACATTAGATTACGGATGTAATGAGCAAAAAACGGGAAACTTTCGAGGCGCGAGGACCCTCAGACCGCGAGGCCGAGGACGGCGGCGCACGTCGCCCTTACCCAGCGCCGCCTCTGGCGAAAACTACTAACCTTTATCTTACCCTTTTTATTTATTCTCTTCTTGAAAATTAGGACATAACTTCTAAAATCGTCACTCAACAAATTCGCATCCACAATCAGTTTTAATTAAAGGAGCCTTTTCTACTTTTATTAAGCCTAGTAAATACAAAATAATTTATCTAGCGAGTCCGACCGAAGATAAAATATAAATTAAACTGATCACTTGACACTATAAGTTTGCACAATCCGATATTACGAAATTTCACTGGTTTCGAGCATCAACACTAATCTGGCTATGTATTTTTTTATTAAATTAAAACAATATAATGTACTACCTAACAAACAATAATAATACTTCAAAACAAGAAACGAAATATGAAGTTTGTAATCAATGACAAATCAATCGTAATGTTGCCATTACAATTATTTCCAATAAGTGACGGTGTTATTTTATAAAATTCTAATCTAATATTAATTTCGCCAGTTTATAAACCTTAATAATAAAAGCAGATAAAATATAATTGTTTTTGTTTTACACTAAATCATCGATATTTTACGTTCCATTTCGCTGCAGTAATTTTGTATAAGTAGGCGATCGTAGCGCCAAAAATGTTCCAAGAAGCCGCTCACGGCTCGCGGCTCGCGGCTTCGGCAGGCAAAGTGAAAGTGAGCCTTACGCACAACACACAAAGTCTTTTTTTAAATGTAATAAGCCGCTTAATCCCGGGTTATCTAAGTAGCATACACACGCGATGTTTCCTGGAGTGGTGTGGGTGTTTGTCAATGAATTATTTAAATGTCCGAGTGTACAATTTCTAATATTTCCGACCGGCATTTACTATTAGAGATCGTGAATGAATCGTTTTTGTGAGAGTATTACGTTGCGTTTTGATTCTGCATCGTGTTGAAAAAAAGTTAAGTTTATTAGGGAAGATTATGCCTGTATTACAAACAACGGGTTATTAATAGAAGCGTTTGATTACTTCAAAATTTTAGGCAACCCGGAAGGAATCGGGTTGTTAGCACCCTTCGCCACTGGTATGCCCACACAGAGCCCATTCGGACACACAAAAAAGAAAAAAGAGAAAATAACTACTTAGTGACTAATAATTCAGCACTATTTTATCGGAGGAGAAAAATTAATCAAGTCCCTAACCTAACAAACTTAATCTACAGTAAGGTACAATGCTCAATGCACGCTCTCAAAAAATCGATTCACCAAAGTACGTCTCAAGGTGTCAGTGTTAACATTAAACACTGATTTATGAACTAATATTGTGAACTAATATTGTGAATAATATTGCGGACTAAAATAAAACTTAAGGTTATGATTTTACTCGGTTTACACTATACTACTACTGTATACTATTGTATTGTGTTTGTTTCTTTATTTTTGTACAATATAGGGTTTACATACATACGCACTACCTATTGAGAGTGAAGACACCTGTTGTAAATAAGCATTTACCGACTATTGTGCAAAGATCGAATCATATCTCTCTCTACATAAGGCGCATCTCCATGCACTTCTCCATATTATACTCAATTCAAGTTAACGAGCCAGTACTAAGGGAACACAGCTGTACGTGTTAGGTTCGAACTACATCTCTAAAGCCGCTGATTGGTTTACGCGGCTTTAGCAACGTATTTTTAACCAATCACGTGCGGCTGTGTTATCTTAGTACTAACCCGTTTACTTGAACAGCGTATAATTCTCTAACTAAACGAACTAACTACGTTCGTGGATTCATCCGCTGCGCTAGATAGATAATCATAACTTGACTTACTTGACCCATTCGCTCCCTAGACATTATACAGAGTTAGGTGTCTTGACGTTTGGTCAATGGGCTCCTGAGGCTCTCACGCACCAAATACGTCATCATAGTCTTTACAGGGCTTCAACGGCTTATTTAGTAGTATTTTGTACTAAAACTATTTTGGTTTGTTTCAGTTATTTCATTTTTGAGCCGGCACCAGTCGCGACGACAACAGCTTTAATCCCATTGAAGGTAAATTAGTGACGCATGCATAATCCAACATTGTTATCGATTTAAGAATTGAGCCGCGTGTATTGTCTTTCTAATAATCCTTCTGAATTTATTTTGCTGTCAAATTGTGCACTGCTTTGAATGCAGTAAATTAGACTTATCTGCGTTTTGATTTTGGATCTTACAGTAGTTTAAGCTTTTGAACGCTCGATTTTTGCTACCAAAAACTGCATCCACTTAAATGATAAATCAGTGTTTAGAAATAAGTATTTATTTACATTAACTATTTCAGTTTAGAAGTTGGTCTGTTATATTAAGTAGGTAGATAAACATTGTACTTTTACTTTTTTTAAGATTAAGTACATAAGATTTCTTTATAAAATGAGCATTCTTATTTAGCAGTAGGTATTATCATTTAAAAGCGACCTAATCTTTCAGTTTGAGTCATAGCATGACTAACTGAAAAGGTAATGATTTAAGCTGGTTTATAAAGACTATTTTGATGTCTAGCGCCGACTCGATATCTCGCCGAACTCGGTATAAAAAAAAACACGGCATAATATCCCTACAACGAATCAATAATGTCCGATACTCGATATTTCTGCAGTGATCATGGTAGGAGACGTAGTATTTCTGAATAACTAAGTTCAAGTCCAGTTCTAGCGGATTCTTTAATAGGAATCACAAAAATGTGTGCCGGCACTGCCATTTTGACGTGTCTGCATTTTAAGTTCCCTGCAAGCTTGGTTCGTCCAGCCATCTTTTCTCTGTATTCAGGCAGCGTGACACATGATAAAAGGCTTTGTTTAGCCTTTGAGCATCGAAGTTTGCTCACCGTAACGTTACAATTAAATTTTTCACTGTTTGTCACGCCGCATATTTCTACTTTGTGAATGGACGCTCTCTGGTGCATGTAACCCAGTATATTTATTGCCTTATAGTTAAGAGACTTGAAAATATTACTCGTCTTCTTAAATGGAATGGAATAGCGAAGCGGAAACAGAACACATTTTACCCATTGAAATCAATTTCCAATCAGCGATTTTTAATATTTCCTCATGACAATATTTTTTCATAAGATTTCTATAAAAAGTAAACAAAGGTCCCCTTTTGTCATCATAAAAGTATCTCCTCAAAAATGAAAAATAAATTAATCTATTCGTATTTAAGTATTTAGTGAAGTGTTATATGTATATAAAAATAAGTATATAGCCACTGGCTGTAACATCGGATAGATAGGGCAAAGCACTCAAAAACACTCTAATGACTATACGAATAGAGTTGCGTGAGTTATGAGTGCTCTGGTCCTATTAGATATAATGCTGATGAATGTACCTAATTAAGAGCTCTATGAAATCTAATTAGGTACCTAGGTTAAGAGTTCTGAAGTCTTACGGAATGAATAGCCCGAAGACTCCTGTAAGTATTAGTCGGAGTATAATTGGCGTCTCTTCCGATACCGATGTAAAATTAGTACAACTTAAGCGAAAGTATTTTGTAGTCTAAAACTCCTTTGCCAAATTGAATTTTATTTTCTGATTCATGGTTTTTTAGGACATTGCGTTCGATATCATATACTTCGGAGTTGTAATCATCACCAAAACCGCAAAAAATATGTGAACAATGCGAACCAGGAATCTATGTTAAAGGCGCTAAGTGATATATTTTTGGACACCTCCATCTCTCTGATTAAAATCGCTCCGGTGTACTTAATGATGACTGTTTTATTGTAAGAATAGACAAGTGGATAGTTTAGTGTCGAGTGTTTCGTCGGGTATGAGTCACTCGCGCGGCACTCTATATAGTAATATATAAACTGTAACTTGATTTGTTTGCCGGCGCCAATGTCAACAACTCAACACCACCGCTTCTCTAATCGAAGCGTTTCGAGAGCTTTTTCGCTCTTATGAAGAAAAAAGGTTGCCTATCAATTTTTTCTCAGTTTCCAATTACGCTTTTATAAATTCAAATTAAACTACTCGGTACCTATCTTCGGGGTGGTACCTATCTATCCGACCCTCCATTCGTCGATTCGTCGACATTTTTTATGTATAAATAAATACATTTATACAAAGTTTCCTTTTCTGTGGTGTGGTTAATAAATACCTACCCTGTAATTTCTTAGTTTATTCCCCGTCGACTGCAAAATTTTATTTAGAAAAAAATTATGTGATTGCGAATATTATTAAATAAAATAGATATCCAATATATTTTAAAACATAAAATAATTTCACTCCGCAAACCTTCTGCAAATAAAAACAAAATAATAATGTAATTAACTAATTATAGCCTCTCAGAATGACATTAATGCTTAGGTACTGCTGCCGAAAACTGATCATTAAATACTCGCTTAGGTACCTACTTAGGTATGTTGTATTTGTCAATGTATTTATTAAGAAATCTTTGGAATTAAATAGATGGACTGTCCCAAGCTGTCTACTTGTAAGTAACAAGTCACACCCTCTTTGGGGTGTATTGACCTCCTCACTTTTCCATTCTGTCGATGAATTCTGTAAAAGCAAACTTTACTTTTTCGTATCTAGGTTATTAGACCTGAGGCGCGTTTAAGGCTAATCGAAGGCATAAAAAGCTCTATACTTAAAAATGCCTAGAAACTACAACATTAACTACGAATGTTATTATTTTGGTAGAGCTAAATTTCTTTCTCCGCAAAGAAAAGACCATAAAAAACAATAAATAAATCAATAGTTGATTTTCATGTAGCGACACATATGTAAGAATAGTATCTCGTAAAAATACGTCTAACTAAATATAATAAATGAAATTATTTTTAATAGGTAGATAAATCGTTTTAAATGATTCACGGTTAATTACGTTAGTGTGTCTACCCGTGATCATGATGCATTCAGCTGCGTCGAAATATCGTGAGTTCATCAAAAGTAATGGGCGGCTTATATCCCGTAGAAAATATGCCTTGAATAATATGTTTGTGAGGAATTTGACGTTATAATTATAACATAGCGTAAAATGTGTCGGTATTGCATGCAGCCGCGCTGCCGTACGGCGTACGCGCGAAGAGAAGACGCAGCGTACGTGGACTAGTCAGTTTTCATGAACACACGCGCTGCGACCTTCATGCTTAGTGGGCGGATGACCGCCGCGAATCACTCTGACTTTCACCAACATTACCACAAAACAAACCTAAATCGTATGCTAAAATAAATCTATTATCGTTAACGCTGACTTTAATGCGCCGTTTTTGTGTTCGTTAGTGTTGTGGCTCCAATCCTTTCATGATCGTAAATCACCTGTCTCGTCATTCATAATGTGTGCATGTTTGGTGGAAATGTCATTTGCATACTTTGCCGAACCTTGCCTTTCGAACTTTTTTCGAGAAATTGGGTCATCCTTCGACAAAGTTTAGTTCTATATTTTAATTATTCATTTGCTTACCTTTGATTTACTAGTTTTTAGTCTATCTCTATAATAATTATCAAAAAGTACTTATTTGAACAACACAAATAAAAAAACAGGCATCTGGTTCTGTTCGGAGTTAGTAAACTACTATTCATTTTTTACAAGCTTTTATTTAACTTCGCGTTATTTTAGAGACAGATAGATTTCATGGGTGTTTATTTATAGTGCAGCAGGTTCCTAACGCAAAACAAATGAGAATTATATTCAAATAGATAAAGACAACTTATAAATTAAAGTTTTCAATGCAATGTGTGTTGTAGTAACGATGTTTTTATGAACAGAAACGTAAAACTAGTAATCACTAGCCATCCGCAAATGAGTGTTGTCAGACGGCGATGTAGGTACAGTCTGTGAGTTGTTTGTGAGTATGGAGCTGATGGCGTGTCTGCGCGTGTCTGGTGCAGAGAGGCGCGCGGAGGCGGGACGAAGGGCGAGGGGAGGGCTCTATATGGCAGATCCGGAGTCGCAATGAAGGTGGAAGCCGAAGCCAAGGACGCGCCGGCCGCAACTCCCGGAACCCCGATCGCTAGTAATACCGAATCGCCTGTGTCATCTCTGGACGGTTTGTTGGTTTAACACTAACATCACTAACCTACAGCACTATTTTAACCCCGCATGCCACCCTCGTGCGTAACACACGCCTCGTCATTCACTTGTAACCTGCCTGTTGGTGCTTCCACGCAAGGTACCCTGAAGCGGCTCGCTTTATCATTCTTGATTTAGATTTATTATTTATTAACACCATGCCATCTAGCGGAAAAAACAATAATCACCTCATTTTTTAGTTTTGATTATTTTGTAGACTCATTTTAGTAACCATTTATTGTTTAAGTAAGAAAATATGACAAGAACAAAATTAGCCCCGTGGGCCCCGTGGCTCTCGTAACTTATTAATTCGTCATTAAAACTAATTTTAGTTTCTATTGAAACATTAAAAATGAATTTTAACCACACCGACGAATAATTATATAACATTTTAATTGGCTAACTTCGTTAACTAGGTGTCTTAAGTGCTAACTCCATCTCAAAAGCTGGTTAAATGTTTAGGCTGTACATAGTTTATACGCCTCCGTTAATTTATCTACTATTGTCGCTCACTATTCCATGATATTAAAATACGTGCCTTTTATTAAGATTGCTCATCTGCGTACTAAGCTTAGGTACGCTGTCTATTATTTTATTATAATATTTTGGGGTGTATAACAATCGGCCTTTATTTTTTTTTGATGGATATTAAATCAATATTTTGGGTACCTACTAAGATTGTAAAATCAATCAATTTATTATTAGGTATGTTATTATTATTACCGTCAAAAAGTCTTCAATCGACCTTATATTTCGTAGAAGATCGGGTACTTTGAACAAATAACGTGTATTTCAATTCTCTACCTATTTGGCTGAAATTTGTATCTTGTGCATAATCGTACAAAATTCCGTGTTCAGGTTTCATAACGTCAGAGGCGTCCTACGTGATACCGACGCCCGAACGGGCGCTGCTCGCCAAACTGGAGGAAGCGAACAGGCAGATAGAGGCGGACGCGAAGAGCCGCTCACTAACCACCGTCCACAGCCGAAAGAACTCCGACACATCGCAGATATCCTTAGCCTCTGGTAACTATGCAATTCCCACTGGGTGCTGTAGCACGGTACACGTTAGGTGTACCTAACGCCGATTAGTCTTCGGGGTAGAGCGAAGTTGTCTTAGCTCCAGCAGCCCGTCTTTGAAAATCTGCCATCAAAATTGCTTTAAGAATAAGAATATGAATTTTGCTTTATTGCCACAACACAAACATAAACATAAAAAAAATAGAACAATATCAAGAACAATAAACAAAACATTTACAAATTACAAAAAAAAAATACAATAATAATAAGGACACTTTAAGACACTTTAAAAACACTGTTGGGGCAATAGGTCCCAGTCTCAGCATGTGCTGCAAAGGTCGGTTGAGACCTGACGAGAGACAGTGTAGCTGTGCTTTAAGTACAGTCAAGGGCAAAAATATGTATACACTTTAGTATCTTGTCACTTTAACCACTGTGACTGTTCATATATGGCAGTTCAAATATGACGAAAATAGACAAGGTACTAAAGTGTATACATATTTTTGCCCTTGACTGTACAAAAAAAATTTAGGGTGCCGTTCCGCCACAGATGTGTTATGCTACGTTGCTGTGGATGCAATTGATATCCACCAATCATGTTCATTGGTCCACATAGCATAGCACTGATCGAAACGAGTGCAACTAAGCTATTTTTTTATGAAAAGATGCTTGCTTTCGATTTTCCTCCAAGGCTACATACATAGGTTAGCATTAGTGTACGCGGTCGTATAGTTTCGTAGTGTAGCTTTCACATTCACGCAGCATAGCTGCATAGCATATCTGGTGGAAAGGCACCCTTACTTGCCTCTTGCCACAAGATTTTGGCATACCTACATATTGGTAGCTGGTGCCTAGTGCGGCCGCTCCACTCGCTCTACCCTCTGGTCGGATGAATACACCGAACAATACTAACTATTATTTCCTAAATTAAGGGAGCGATGCTCTGTGATGTGCCATCAGTACTCGTATGTTCACGTGCTTCAGTTGTTATCGCTGACAACAGTTGCCCCGCTTATCCCGCTCGATTCGATTGCCGTGACGGCCCTTCAGAACTTACAACCACCCACCCACACAACGCATGTTCGGCACTGCAGACAGGCCGGTGTCCCGGTAGTAGACACCTATGCAAATTGAATTGGTTAATTTTATATGGAGTATCGGGGTTTCACTATACCATTATCTAGTACGTAGGTACAGCTTGACACCCTCTGTTGCCGTCGTAAGGCTAGACTGTTTTTGGAAGCGAGTGGGCGACCGGTAACCACTTTGATGCTCGTCTGTCTGGCTTTTTATGTATTGAAAAACTACGCAAAATAGTTGTGCTAGATATTTTGGCGTCGCCTTGTGACTGGCAGGTATTGTATTAGCCGGATAAATACGATGGCGCCTTTTGGATTTTCATCCATTTGTCTACGGGCAGATTGACTCGAAATTTTCTAAACATTATTATGTATTATAATAAATTAGGTACGGTCAGAACAAAATACTGTATTGAAAATGTATTTTCTTTTTCTCAAAAACCACCTTCCGGTCTTCATGGCCTCCAATAATAATACATAACTGTTCACTCTATTAACTTCGCTATAACTAACAAAATCGCGTGCTTTAATACATTTGTGGAACGGTTTATGTGGACATGACACGCTGGTTGTTCGGCACGTTCTGATGATACCGCAGATCAACATACTTTTAACATTATTATTGTAATATTTATACGAATAACTAACTAAATGTCGAAAGCCGGCTGTTAGTTTGAATCGAATTATATTCATTCGAAAGCGAAAGTAGATAGGCCAGTGACGTTGTCAAAGTATATAGAAAGCCTTAGGAATATGTGTCCCTTGTACTCACTGCATGTTGATAAACGGGAAAGATGAGAAAAATACACCATGCCTAACTGCGTTCTTATCTGTGGTTTATCTATGGTAGAGCGACGCGACCAATCATGATTACACACAAAACTTAGACGACGCAGTGAAATAATTAAACTGTGCGAAAGACGCTCGTGTTTAACCCACTTTTCATTCATTAAACCACTGTAACGGCGGCGAGTGTACAAGTATAGAAATGACCTACGACAGAACGTTATCTAATTGGGATATCTACGAGTCGGTGTTTGACTTTTACCATACACGATTGATAGCGAATGATGCTGTGAGATATGAAAGTGGTAAATATTGTCAATTGATTTTATCACGTGCGAATTAGTATTTCTGAAAACGGTAGGTTAGCCAGATTAGGTAGGTAGCCTAGCAGAGTGAACGAGCAAGTGGACTCTTCGAATACTCGAACGGTTATTTTGCGCAAGAACGTTGCGCAAGTTAATTGCAGTGTCTGGATTCAAAACATTGCCAAACTTTACTATTTATTTCCATTTTATGTAATGAGCTATTGTATACTTTATGTCATCATGTCATCGTATAATGTCAGAGCTTCACAATACGACCCACTGGCCGCACTTGTGAGAATTTGTGTGCCATTCTGTCGCTGAGTCACAAACTTGTTCTGTTTTGAATTATCTTTAGGTACTATTTTAATTATGCAAATTACCTCACTCGAATACTGTCAAAATGTCTGCGAGTTTGACATTTATTTACTCTTTGAGACTGCTTCTTATAATTTATAAATTAAGTATAACAATCTAGCTGTTGCCTGCCACTTCGTCTTCGTCTCGTGGGAAATTGGTACTACCACGGAATAAAAGTAACCTACGTTAATCGGAAATAGTGTCGCTTACTATGTAATGAAAGATGTTTCAATCAGTTTAGTAGTTCCAGTGATTATTCCCTACATACATACAAACACATTAAATTTACCTCTTGATTATAGAAGGACCTATTAGCATCTGTGTGTGTACTTTATTACCCCAGAGTAAATAAATACTAAAAGTTATTATCATCGACTGCAGCTCTAAATAGTATAATAAAAAAACGGTCAAGTGCGAGTCGGACTCGCGCACGAAGGCTTCCGTACAATTATCTATAAAAATCACGTTTGTTGTATGGGAGCCCCCCTTAATTTTTTTTTTATTTTAATTTAATGATTTACTTTTAAAGTCAATATAATAATTAAATATTCTGTGAATATTTCAAGTGTCTACCTGTTGCCGTTATAAATATCGAGCAAAAACGAGCAAAAGAATCATGTTTGTTGTATGGGAGCCCCTTAAATATTTATTTTATTCCATTTTTTAGTATTTGTTGTTATAGCGGCAACCGAAATACATTATCTGTGAAAATTTCAACTCTCTAGCTATCACGGTTTCCGAGATAGTCTGGTGACAGACGGTCGGACGGACGGACGGACGGACAGCGGAGCCTCAGTAATAGGGTTTCCGTTTTTACCCTTTGGGTACGGAACCCTAAAAAGTACGCAATTACGCATTGTGCATAGTATGTATATATAATCCAACATATTTACCTACTAACTGCTGGTCACATGTGCCTCCTTTCAAAATGCCAAAAAACATCATCAAAAAAAATGAGAATTATATCAGAGTTTTAGTTCAACTGGTCCTTATCTAATGACATTTTCCCTGTCCTTTCGAGACAACTTATGTATTTTTACGTGAAGGGGATTTCAAAAAACGCCAAAATCCTTGATAAATTATTGTACTTAAATAATAAAAGTCTAACCAACCATTTTTCCTCCGTTTTACGCGTAATTTTCCATCTTTTAGATATCTTTAATTTCACAATTCCACATTAAATTAACTAACGAGCATGAGCATTCATACACGTACACTTAGCCCTCGTGGGAGCTAAAGCCAATTTTTTCTTATTATGGAGAGTACCTAATTCAAGGTTTACTCATTCTGTTTAGCGACAAGCTCTAGCTATGAAGCCGAGGCGCGAGTCAGCGGCAGCGGCAACGGGGAAGAGGACCTCTGGAGCACCTGGGGCCGCATCGTCAACAACTGGGAGACCGAGTGGAAACGTCGCAACCAGTACATTCGCGATCTTGTGCGGCAAGGAGTGCCCCACCATTTCAGGGGCATCGTTTGGCAGCTACTGGCCGGAGTCGACTGCTCCCCCGAAAAGAAACTATACGCTTCTTACATTAAGGTACGTAATCAGTAATCACCATAACCTGGGATAGGTCACTGCAAAACGATCGCAGCACGTTAATAGAACAAGTTTAATGGAGTCGTATTATATACAGTATTATTTAATTATATTTTTCAATTACATTTATTACTATAAGCCAAAATTTTCCATATTTATGTGAAAGAATTTCCTTTAAAAAAAAATTTGAGCGTTCAATTTAACATTTTATTATTTATTATGTTCATCAACCATCAAACAAATATGCAACCATCAACATCTCTGATACCAATGGTTTTATTTAATTATCTGTATTAATTATTTAAGTAATTTGATCAGATGTAGGTTTAGACATATCTTTAAGCAGTCTTTCACCATATCGCTCATGTAGAAGAACACTGACACAATTACAAATTATTGTCATTTCAAAACTAAACTTATTTTTCTTTTTACATAAAGTTTAGTTTTGAAATGACAATAATTTGTAATTTTGTCAGTGTTCTTCTACATGAGCAATATTTAAAATATTTAGAAATAGGTAAACATATGTAAATAATTTTATTAAAATCGGCTGTCATAAAATTTTTTTAGGAATGACAGAAGTGCAACTAATAAAGGTCAAATGTTAATTGCGATAATATCCGCTTTAGATTATCATATTAGGTACACTATTACGACTCTATTGGATCTTGTTCTATTTCCGTGTCTGTTTTCGCGATGATCTGTTCAAGCTATGCTAATCATTTTGTAAATTATTTCGTTTCAATAATCACTTACTTTGAACGCTTTGAAAACACTGTTGTATGCGCATTTGTCAATAATTTCCGGATTGTAATTTACTAAAACAACTTTACAGGCGAAGTCAGCTTGTGAGAAAGTGATTCGTCGAGACATAGCACGCACTTACCCCGAGCATGATTTCTTCAAAGAGAAGGACGGACTCGGTCAGGAGTCTCTGTTCAACGTAATGAAAGCGTATTCCTTACACGATCGAGAAGTGGGCTACTGCCAGGGATCCGGGTTCATTGTTGGACTGCTGCTTATGCAAGTAAGTGCCCCTGAGCCAATTAAAACCACGTGCAGCCGTGTGGGCCGAACGCCAAAACTTAAAACGTGCCAAAATAGGTTTTATTCCTAATAATGAAGTGAATGTCTTTTAATAATTTAACGCTGCTAGCTACTTTCACGCGACACGATTAAAGTGTGATATCGAAAGTTGTGTGCACGTTTGTTTTAAAAAAAGTGTCATTTTTTATTATTTTCGGTGCACATAACTTAATAGATAATTAAGTCTAGAAATCGTTGACGATAATGAATAGTGATAGTGCAACAATGCAGTAGTCTGGTGGATACAGCTAATAGATTCATTTTATTTTTTATAAATAAAACCTTGATAATGACACTAATGACCGCCCCAAATAAGAAAATAATTACTTCGAGAGCATTTCACAATAAATAATGTTATTTTATTCTTCATCCCTATTTCGTACTATATTCCTGACCTACCGCTGCAACAAGCCGATTAGTTTTCCAATCTGTGTCCACAATCTCTCAATTTAAATGAAATCGCCGCGTCATGAAATAAATAGATGTCGTTATTAAGTGATTTTATTTCCATGAATTATTATTTTATCCCCAAGATGCCCGAAGAAGAAGCGTTCGCAGTATTAGTGAAGATTATGCAGCAGCATCGTATGCGCGACATGTTCAAGCCGAGCATGGCGGAGCTTGGTCTCTGCATGTTCCAACTGGAGAACCTCGTCCAAGAGCTGCTCCCAGACTTGCATGTCCACTTCCAGTCACAGGTAACCTTCTAGAATGTAGTAGAAGCTACCAGAAAACAGGTGACAGTCGAAGGGTACTCGGAAATAACATGTCTAAGTCACCTTCTTTGAAAACAAAATGTAGAGCTCGCAAAGCACTGTAACTTAACATTGGATTAGATATGGATATCTGATTTTTGTTTCAGATTTAAAGAAATGGCTACCATAATAATTGTTAGTGATGGCTAACTTTCAAACCGCTATAACTCAAAAAGTTGATCTGATGACTAAACAAACATGGTCATTCCGTGTACCCTTCAGCTGCAGTCTTGAGCGGTACTGCTACGTCTTTAATGTTCGAATCTATCTTTAACATTCCACATCTTGTTAGTGAGGAATAAAACCGGCCAAGAGCGTGTCGGACACGCCCATGATAGGGTTCCGTAGCCATTACGAAAAAATCAAGTAATATTTTTCTAAGGATTTCGTATGTGTACGGAATCTTCCAAGTTTAGGTATGTTTTATACCTTAGGCTACTATTTACTCTTAAACTACAAATAATTCCCAAGCAATCTTAGCCGCTATAATTTTCCTTGTAAATTTAATATATTTACTACTATTCTGAATTTTTTCAAATTTTTCCACCCAACAGTTTAGATTTTAGAGGGGGGCGACGGTCGATTTTAATGAAAATTTTCACTTTAAAGTTGAATATTTCGCAAACAAATAACTGAATAGAAAAATCATGTTAGCAACCCCGTAATAGTTTTAAAAGACCTATCCAACGATACCCCGCACTATAGGGTTAGTCGAGAAAAAAAAATGACCCCCACTTTACGTCTATGGGAGGTACCCTAAAAAAAAATATTTTTTATTTTACCACTTTGTTCGCGTATCTGATATGTATGTATATTCATGCCAAATTACAGCTTTTTAGTACTAACAGTCTCTGAGCTTAGCCGCGGACAGACAGACAGACAGACAGACAGACGGACAGACATGGCGAAACTATAAGGGTTCCTGACTACGGAACCCTAAAAATCAGTGAGGCACTACCATAAGGTCGGGGTACTTTGATCCAATGCAGGGTAACTTTGACCCAAATGAAAACCACATAAACGACTCACCAATCATGTGCCATAATTACAATGTAATAATAATTTCTGGACCATGTTAATCCAATAGCCAAAGTCAAACCCTTCAGGGCCAAAGTAACCGGACTTCACGGTAATTTATAAAATGCAAATTCTGAAATATCTGAACATAGATTGAGAGTAGTTCAGAGTAGTGTGCGGAAAACCTTTTAATTATTTGAGTAATTAGCTTTTAACCGTGATTGTAACGTATAAATTCACTGGTAGGACTTTAATGTTAAGACTACAAATATAAAGAGTGCGTAAAGCCGCCTGTGATCTATTCCAATGTAGAACAAATATGATATTTTGCAGATAGCCCAGGTGTCGAAGTACCAAAAATATATTTTGGGATACAAAAGTGGGAGATCAGAAAAAAAATATTATATAGTCAAGGTGGGGTACAGTTAGAGAAGTTTAAAAATGCCATAATTCACATTTGTGCGTGTCACACGTGCTGGTTTCGGGTGTCTGTTGTGTTGTCGAGTGTTGGAGTTTCATTTGGGGCGTTAAATGTTACTTTCTAAAATTTAAATATTTTACTCAATACTTATTGCTTTCAAATAAGATTCATAAAGATCTAGCGGCGATGCGAAACGCGAAGAGTCTACTTCACTATGGGTCGTGGTTTCATTCTATCTCACTCCTTCATGCCGAACTCTAAAGGATTTGTCACACTGGATGCGTTCTGCGGTCGCGGCCAGGTCAAATTGAACGCGGCCCGCATTAAGTATGAACAACATTGTCGGTCTCTATTGTGTTTGATCGCATATCTATACAAAATATATAGAGATCGACAATGTTGTTCATACATAATATGGGCTGCGTTCAATTTGACCTGACCGCGACCGCAGAACGCATTCAGTGTGACAAATCCTTTAATTATTTTATTACACTTGGGCCCTTCCAGATTGAAACGTAATGTAAACAATTATTCGCCGAGTATGCGGTTTCGTACAAATTTCAACTTGCCCTTACACTACGAAATTCTATTTTTGAATTTCGTATCGTGTCGTTCCGTTCACGCTAATAGCAATTAACAGAATAGTGAAAGGGACGGCATGATACGAACTTCGAATTACGTAGTAGCCCCCCTGGAACAGCCGCCGTAAATCGCGTTGTGGCAACTCTTGGCCTGCTTGATGTATCTTTACTTTACATACTTATTTCTTATCGATTGTTGCGACTACTGGTGTAGCGATACACACTGACCTACTGTTAACACTGGACGACGCGAGCGAAGCTCTATTTCACTCATACGTAAAAGACTCCTGCGTAGGAGAGGGATAGAATTATTACACTATTACGTGCCTTTATCTACGGCTTGAGTAGAACTTATTTTATGTCACATAAATGTCGCGTCTGTCGTATCGTATCGCTTGTATGAATATTGGAATGAATCAAGAGGGTGTTGAATCAATAACGTTTATAAATCTGTTGACCAACCGCCACGTTTTTCACGTACAATGTTTTTGTGTCGTTTGCAGAGTTTTAGTACATCGATTTATGCGAGCAGCTGGTTTCTGACGCTGTTCACGACGACTCTGTCACTCCCGCTTGCTTGTCGGATCATGGATGTGTTTCTGTCTGAAGGCATAGAAATCGTATTTAAAGTGGCTCTAGCTATGCTCACTTTGGGTAAAAATGATCTTCTATCACTGGACATGGAAAGCATTCTAAAGGTAACAAAAATGTTACTCTTATTTAAAACTTGACATACGTAGAGAAGTTTGGTGGTGATTAATTTTTCCTCTGTTTTACAGTATATACAGAAGGAATTGCCGACTAAAGCAGAGGCCGATCAGGACCTATTCATGAATTTAGCTTACTCAATCAAAGTTAACCCAAAGAAAATGAAGAAACTTGAAAAGGAGTACACAGTCATAAAGACCAAGGAGCAAGGCGACATAGCAGTGCTCAGGGTAAGAAATGTCAATTTAAAAAGATAACAGCTTGATCACTAGCAGTTAGTTTCATTTGTTGTGGTATTTGGAAATTAGACTATGCCCTCATGTTTGTTTCAACAGTGTCTGCGGCAAGAAAACCGTCTGTTGAAGCAGCGAGTAGAACTCCTGGAAAAAGAGAGTTCGGCGCTAGCAGAGCGGCTGGTCCGCGGTCAGGTAAGAACATCAGAAACCCATTTCTCGATACTATTGAAACTCCATAATAATCGATAATGGTAGCACAAGATAAATGTCGATATTTATATTTTTTTAATTTTCGTTTTTACCCGACTACTGTCTACTGAGAAAGGAGAGTTATGGGGGATATATTATGTTTTAAAATTATAGAAAACAAATACAGGGATGTTCAGCAAAACAAACTCAATCACCTAAAATAATCCAGATTAATTTTAAAACATAGGGACGAATGGCGCAAAAAAGGGGAGGTCTTTGCCCAGCAGTAGGACACTTTAACAGACTAAAAAAAAATTTAAACATGTTGTCGATAGAAGTTTTCCTCGTTTCTTTTAATTTTCAATTTAAAATGTACCTGCCACTTTTTTTCAGAATTGTATAGTTTGATGTTTTTTTTCTCAAAATCAAAATCGCTATTAATTTTGATGACTAAAAATATGACTCTAATTTTCCATGTAATTTTTTTGTGTCAATTTTGTGACGAATTTTATAAACTGAATAAAAAAAATCACAAAACTGACTCAAAAAATGTGACTGTTTTTTCTTTATCAGTTTTTTTTCGCAATTACTGTCATTTATTGACAAGTGATTTCAAACAATGTCATTCATTATTGCCTTAAGGAATACATTTGATTGAAATAAATAACAAATTGGCAACCCTAGTTGCACAAAGCAAGTGAGTGGCTAAGAAAATGAATATAATACTCGTGTATTTGAATATGAGAACTCCAAAATTTAGTCACTTAACAAAAAAGTAAATTACTTACTTCTTCCTATCTATTTTCTTCTTAATCCTTTTTTTCTTTCTTTTTAAATACTTATAATTGTAAATGCCATAAGTATTCGTGGGATTTTGGCCAGGTGGACCGGGCAGAGGGTGAAGAGGAGACTTTCGCGCTGGCTCGCGAAGTACAAGCACTGCGGCGGGCCAATATGGACGCGCAACAGCGGCTCGCGGTCGCCCAGGACGAGATACGGTCGCTCGAGATGACCATAGCAGAGGTACACACACACCCGTCACGAGAGCTCATATTAAGGACGGTGCCAGTTATAATGAATGAAACTGTAAGAAAGATGGCTGTATGTGCACACATCTAGTGCATCATCTTTCTTACAATTTAATTTATTACAACTATCTGCGCCGGCCTTTACACTACGAAATTGTATTTTCGAATTTCGTATCGTGCTATTTCGTTCCCGCTAATATTATTAAGCAGAAGAGTGAATGGGACGGCACGATACGAACTTCGAATTTCGCAGTAGCCCCCTTATCAAATCGCTTGTTGGCGTATATTCTCTGATAAGTTACGTCACCACTAACTGGTGCGCAAAGAAATGAAATTTTAAGCAAGTTTCCTTGCACGATCATATTTTACGATATGCTCTTTTTTAAATTAGTTATGATTATTAGGCACCTATTTTAAGGTTTACTAACTGTGGTACGCAATTTTTCAGGACAAAAACTATATTTCATTCGAATCGATTCAGGTGTTACTGCATGATTGACGACACGATGATAACTATGCAACATTAAAACATCGTCTCAAACTTTCTCATTTATAATATTGGAAGGATAAGATTATCAAAAATCGGCAAAACATCTGACATTTCATTAGCATGTTAGTGCATAATTTGGGGGTCCATTAACCCTTTAACCGATTAGAATTTTTTATCGTGCATGCTCAGCTCATGTCGCCACCGATACGAAGTAATAATAATGATAGTGTATAAGTCAATCTAACTAAATAAAGCTAAAGCGATGAATATCCTTTAAAGTACAAATCAAAACTTGGTCTTATTTATCAGACTGCTGCGAAATTAGCTCGAAATTTGGTGTCTTATATCAGACTACGTCGGTTAAAAGGTTAAGGGTTTACCGAGTTTTTCGCGCTTATCGATTTTGGTGGGCGATTTCGGGCGTGGGGCTGCGTGGGGGAGGCACGATGGCTCAAGATAGGTTGGTTGGACTGCGCGTGTTTTTGGGTATTTTCATTAACCGACTTCAAAAAAAGGAGGAGGTTCTATGTTCCACTGTTTATATGTTTTATTTTTTTTTTTTTTTTTTTCTATGTATGTTCATCGATATCTCCGCCAATTGTAGGCCGATTTTCAAAATTCCTTTTTTGTTTAAAAGAGCATACTTCCAAGGTGGTCCCATTGGCACCAAGTCAAGATCTGATGATGGAATCTTGGGTAAATCGACGGAAACCCTCAAATTTTATAGGCACAACTATGACGATTTTAGAATTTTTAGCATCTAGTCAAGCATTTTCATTCAGAAAATGTCATTTGGTAAACTGGATCTGATGAAGAAGATCACAGATGGCCAACGGAACTCCTCAACGGGTCAAATCTTGCAAGTTAAATTTAACCCATTTCCTGGTTTCTGAATTGAAATTTTGCATGCTTGTGTAAATTGGATGACAATGCAATATTATTGCAACATGGAGCTGGTCTGACGATGGAGCTGGATGGTGGCCATAGGAACTCTGTAATAAAACGACGCAACCCCGTCGAGTTTGAGCTTGTTTCATTCGTCTTGACGAGCACTTTGATCTCAGTTGGTAACCAGGGTCTGATGATGGAGCTGGAAGATGGCCAAAGGCACTCCAAAGTAAAACGACACAATCCCGTCGAGTTTGGGCTCGTTTTATTCGTCTTGACAAGCACTTTGATCCCAGATGGTAACCAGGGTCTGATGATGGAGCAGGAAGATGGCCAAAGGCACTCTACAATAAAATGACACAAACCCCGTCGAGTTTGGGCTCGTTTGATTCGTCTTGACGAGCACTTTGATCCCAGATGGTAACCAGGGTCTGATGATGGAGCTGGAAGATGGCCAAAGGCACTCCACAATAAAACGACACAACCCCGTCGAGTTTGGGCTCGTTTGATTCGTCTTGACGAGCACTTTTATCCCAGATGGTAACCAGGGTCTGGTGATGGAGCTGGATGATGGCCAATGGCACTCCACAATAAAACGACACAATCCCATCGAGTTCGGGCTCGTTTGATTCGTCTTGACGAGCACTTTGATCCCAGATGGTAACCAGGGTCTGACGATGGAGCTGAAACATGGCCAAAGGCACTTCACAATAAAACGACACAACCCCGTCGAGTTTGGGCTCGTTTAATTCGTTTTGACGAGCACTTTGATCCCAGATGGTAACCAGGGTCTGATGATGGAGCTGGAAGATGGCCAAAGGCACTCCACAATAAAACTACACAACCCTGTCATGTTTGGGCTCGTGTGATTCGTGTTGACGAGCATTTTGATCCCAGATGGTAACTAGGGTCTGATGATGGCGCTGGAAGATGGCCAAAGGCACTCCACAATAAAACGACACAACCCCGTCGAGTTTGGGCTCGTTTGATTCGTCTTGACGAGTACTTTGATCCTAGATGGTAACCAGGGTCTGAACATGGAACTGGAAAGTGACCATAAGAACTCCGTAATAAAACGACGTAACCCTATCAAATTTGGTCTCGTTGGATTTGTCTTTATGAGTACTTTGGTAACCAGGGGCAAAAAGTACAGTGAACAAAAAAAAACTTGTATTAAAAATAGATTTTGTAATAAACTTATTTCGAGGTCAAACTGATGATTTTATCCTACGTATCTAACAAATACGTATGTACAAATACAACTAAAAAGCAAAAAATAAAATAATTTTTAATTAAAAAATAAAACCGACTTCAAAAAACACCCAAAAACTAAAACGCAAAAAATAAAATAAAAATTGAACCGACTACAAACAAAAAGCATAGAAATATCTTTCTTCTAACGGTGAAGCCACACGAGCGTAATTTTGTGAGTCGTGAGCGGCAGAATTTCGGTTCGCGCCATACAATATGCGGGCCATCCCGTGACACTCACATGACACAATGTATGGCGCAACCGAAATTCTACCGCTCACAACTCACAAAATTACGCTCGTGTGGCCTCACCCTAATCTGTTTGAAGTCGGTGACTCAGCACGAGCCAGCAGGAGTGGACCTAGCCATCGACCTTACGTACGTACTATCTATTGGGTTTCTTTCTACCACTCCTGCTGGCTCGAGCTGAGGCACCGACTTCAAACAGATTAGGGTGAGGCCACACGAGCGTAATTTTGTGAGTTGTGAGCGGCAGAATTTCGGTTGCGCCATACATTGTGTCATGTGAGTGTCACGGGATGGCCCGCATATTGTATGGCGCGAACCGAAATTCTGCCGCTCACGACTCACAAAATTACGCTCGTGTGGCTTCACCGTTAGAAGAAAGATATTTCTATGCTTTTTGTTTGTAGTCGGTTCAATTTTTATTTTATTTTTTGCGTTTTAGTTTTTGGGTGTTTTTTGAAGTCGGTTTTATTTTTTAATTATCTTATTACTAAAACAAATACATATTTTAATGTAGCAAAACTACGCCCTAGAAAACATCTTGTTTTATTAACATTCAAAAAGTCATGACTCATGACCTTCCGTGCAGTATTAGCGTCGTGCTAAGAGTTTATTTTATTCTTTAGAGACGACTTTGGATTTTTTTTCTATCGAGCGAACTACAAGTAATCGTGTTTCGAAAAAAAACTGGTCACTAGAGTGAATCCTCAAATATCTTACATATGAATTTCAGGACTATAGCATTGCTAGTAATGAAATGATACAGCACGAGTTTAAATGAATGCAATAAATGCGCCAAAAACACGGTAGGGCCTTAAGGAGAAACGTTGTTGCGACCCTTGTTTTTTGTATCCACACGTACAGAACAACTCGCGGCAGTCATCCTTGGAGGGTATCGAGGGTACGGAGGGCGGCGGAGCGAAGGGCGAGGAGCTGGCACGGTGTCTGCAGCGGGAACTGGTGCGGGCGCGGCTGGATGCGGCGGAGCGGGAGGCTGCCGAAAGGGAACTCAGCGCGCGAATCGACGAACTCGAGAATGAGAATAAGAGCTTGAGGAGACAGCGCGTTGACAATAATGTGGCGCACTTGCAGGTAGGTGCTTGTTGTAAAAGGGTTGTTTCGTGCGTATTGACGGTATACATCATTATCATTACCATCCCACGATTATTACCACGATGGAAACAGTCGCAAGATACTGTATAGCTTTGATCAATTATAACTGAAGATACACATTGCCGAACAAAATCCCCTTCAAAGTATGTCCGAACTTTATTATTTGGTTGCGTAACAAATAAAATCATCACCTACACAGAAGTTTGAACCTAGTCTTTACTTCATTACAGTCGAATTTCGGTAGCGGCAAAACTCCACTTGACAGCTAAACTTGACAATTTCACGCAACGTTCTAAGAAAAAAGAAGGCCACTTTTATCAAAGTGGCGCTCATTTGGCTCGGACATTTTAGGGCGCGCGACTGTGGACCTACAGTTATAATGGATCAAAGCTGTATAGATTAAGGCGTTACGATGCGGAGGTCCATGTTAAAATACATGGTATACCTATCTTGCTCCTCCGCTGAGTAACTTACCGTTTCGTTAAGTGAACTTAGCGGAGGAGCAAGATATGTATTCTATTTATTTTAACAGTCGCAATGATCAGACTAGATTTAGCATCGGTACTGTTTGTAGTTTTCATAATACCCTAAAGCCCTGTTTTAGACCTGCAAGAGTTGCATTATATCGCGACGCTCGATTGCTTTACGGCCGCGCTATCTAGTACAACTTGCACAATTATTCTTGCAGGTTTAAATTCTGCTTATTTTGTTTTCGTTATATTATAAGCTTTGTTGAATCCTAATAGTGAACTACTGTAAAAGCAGTTGCTTTCGCCATAGGTGGCTGCCACGTTTGCAACTTTCGAAAACGGTTACATGTTTAAAAATGAGCACTGTCGATTATTTTCTTGACTAACTTTTATTGTTGTAGGACGAACTAATAGCTGTGAAACTGCGTGAGGCTGAAGCTAATCTGTCTTTGAAAGATTTGCGTCAACGCGTCACTGAACTTTCTGATTCATGGCAGAGGTACCTTCAAGTAAGTGCATTTTCTAAGTATTCAATTCATACGTCATTGAATATCTGTTCAAAAGTAGAAATAGAAGAAAAGGTATTGTAGTGGTAGAGCCATGTCGTAGCTAGCCGCTGCATAACGAATGGGCCGGCTCGTCCGCGGCAGTACCACCCTCTCATAGAACACCGGCGTGAAGCAGCAGTAATCCTGCTGCGTTTCGTACGGTTAGTGAATGCGCCAGGGGCCCAATATCTCACACTCCCTCTCCCCTATTCCCTCTCCTTTTTAAAGTCCGGCAACAGATCAGTGACTTTTTGAATTGTTGATATTTATGGGCGGTGGTGATCGTTTTCCATCAGATGACCCGCTTTCTCGTTTGCCTCCCTCTCATAATAAAAAAAAGGTGGATTTTTAAGAGGATGCGATGCCTGGGATACTTTTGAAAATATGTAGGTATTTTAATTAAATGTCGCTGTCTCGCTGCAACCCCTTCGTATAGGTACAGCAAGAAAGGGACGACTGCAGCTCAGACCGTTAATAGGTACATGAAATTAATCAAAACAGCATTCCGTACTCCCTTATTTTCCCCTTAAAAACTTGACCAATATATTTTTCAAAAATAATTAGAGGAAGGCTTTAGCTATACCTACCTCTGTGTTTTCGTATTATTGTTAATAGGAGTTTTTTTTTTTAGAAATTTTTCAAAGATTTTTATAGTTGGAATTTGAAAAATGGTAAATATCGATTTTACGATAAAAAAAATCTAATTTCATTATCCAGGTAGGAAACAGGGGACTACGTTTGTGTGGAGAAAGGGTTCGTATCGTATTCTTTTAACGACAAAATGTTTAAACAGGAGCACCGACAAGAGCCCACCACGGCGCCGGTGCAGTCTAACGTTGTGTCGGACATAATGGCGACGCCGAAGAAACTGCTACGGGCGTGGGAGGGCCGCTCCGCCGACATGCAGAAACTGGACGAGGAACTCATGAACACGCGGATAAGGGAGGTGGAGGCGCTCACTGAACTCAAGGAGGCGAGGCTAAAGGTCAGTTTCATAAGTAGGTAGACTCCGCTGTCGGAGGTGCAATTTGGTAGACTCTGGACATATTAATAGTTTTTCTCGAAAATATCCGTAAAAGTTGCCATTATTCTTTACATATCAGAACGTGAAGTGCATAGTTATGGTCAGTAAAAAAATTAAAAAGTTAAAAACATTGCAGGCTCGATAAACTCGACAACAATGTCGCATACAAATTCCATTATTGTCGAGTCTCAAACTGTTTAAAAAGTTAAATCGGCCATGGTAATAAGTTGTGGCACTATTCGTATACAGCCAAGTCAAATGACCGGTATCAGTTGTTTTATTGGAACTTTTTTATTTATTATTGTTTTTTATTGTGTTTTCGGAAGAAAAATACACCTGCAGTTTTTTTTTTAATGAAAAAAGGCGGGAAAGGTTTTAATGACATTTAATTTTAAATGATTTGCAATTCTTTGTACCTATTTAAGTTAATAAAAGTTTATTCTAATTTTTTTTCCTTCACCATTTTTGGGAAAAGCTTTAAATATTAGTCTCGGCTGGAATAGCAATTGCTGGCTTCGTATTAGTTAAACGGACTCGCAAGCTCGTCCGTTTAATACTCATACTCAGCCAGCAATTGCCTACTTCCAGGCCACGACAATAATGTACTATTTCACAAGAGAAACGAAGATCCAACGACAGCACGCACTAATAAAAGAAGCAAAAATAATCTTTTAATACACCTCTGACGTGATTACAGCTGATGGAGCTAGAGACACAAGTGCACGTGTCCACGAACCAGCTGCGTCGGCAAGACGAGGAGGCGCGTGAGTTGCGCGAGAATCTTGACGCGGCGCTGCGCCGCGAGCGGACGCTGCAGGCGCGACAGAGGGAGTTCCAGCACAAATATACGGACCTCGAGAGCAAGGTAACACAACACGAATACACACGGAGCCACTTGATACCCATAAACTTGTTGTTTCTAATGATAGTCACAAAAGGACACTTGTAAATAACAATGACAATAAACAAACATTTAGACTCCCAAGACGCTGCTCTAATAAAAGGATCATACACATTTTATTGTTGGCATCTCTCCTGTGGACATGGCAAAAGTTAAGGGTCTATAGCCAATATTTTTAGTCAAGTCAACATCGGAGTGGGGAGCGCCTGACCAACTTTCGTCCCATTTAAATAGATCTTAAGTTTGCCGACTCGAACTCTCTTATTTTATGTCCACAGGAGAGACACTTGTCTTTACTACGCTGTGTATGACCCAAAATAACAATTAGCCGGATTAATTTTTATAAACTACTAGTTGCTTTTGAACAAATAATTGGTAAACTTCATTGCTAAACAAGTAAAACCCCTCAACTTTTAATAGCAATCGCGTTTTGACTTTGACACCTCATAAAAATTACGTCAAATTTGTGGTGCCAAATACCCTATTTCTTTACTCATAAAATTAGGACACCATGCGATAGTAAGGATTTTTTTTAAAAAATGTTCAGAATGCTTTAGGTTAGGTCAGAAATTTCTAGGTTTCAGAAATACACATTTACTAACGATACATTCGGAACTTCTATTTTATGGCAATTAATATAGTCGCCATACCACAATTTGTTATAGTCGCAAACATACCGAAGGGTTGCTAGCTGAAACATTAAAGCTGGATGACACGCACGTACGAAATTCTATCCTCTTGGGACCCTATTTTACTGGGTGTCCATGATCGCTTCGACTTGCAAGTGAAAATAATTTGATGTTTTAGCCCAGTAATACCCAAAACAGTCTTTATTGATCCCCAGAGGCCTACATCGGCGAAAAATAAGAATACTTGAACTAAATAACTTTCCATAAATTCAGTATCAAAGTGAGCAGGGCGGTTGCATTAAGAGCAAAAGATATGAATAGATGTCTACGACATTTGGGATCTCTGTTTAAGGCCATACAGATGAAATTGAACTAGGGTAGGAAAGTAATTCCCTGGTCGACTACACATTGTCTACTCTATTCTCTTTAAAGAAGTAACTAACAATAAGTAAAGGTGCGTTTTTAGGGTTCCGTAGTCAACTAGGAACCCTTATAGTTTCGCCATGTCTGTCCGTCTGTCTGTCTGTCTGTCCGTCCGCGGCTATGCTCAGAGACTGTTAGTACTAGAAAGCTGTAATTTGGCATGAATATATATATCAGTCACGCCGGCAAAGTGATTATATAAACAAAACTAAAAAAAATTTTTTTAAGGTACCTCCCAATAGACGTGAAGTGGGGGTGATTTTTTTTTTCTCGACTAACCCTATAGTGTGGGGTATCATTGGATAGGTATTTGAAAATAAATAGGGGTTTGCTAAAACAATCTTTTGATAAAGTGAATATTTTCGGAGATATTCACTCCGAAAGTTCAAAATAATGTGTCCCCCCCCACCCCTCTAACTTTTGAACAGCAAGTCTAAAAAATATGAAAAAAATCACGTAAGTTAAACTTAATAAAAACTTTCTAGGAAAATTATTATCAACTTAATCAGTTCAGCAGTTTTTAAGTTTTTGTAAAAAAATATTTCTAAATTAAGATTGTAATTTAACCGCTATTACAAACATTTTTTTTCTTTGAGTACCTATAAGATCACGCTAACAGTACCTAACTTATTTCAAATAAAAAAAATAAAATTTAAATCAGTACATATAATAAAGAATTACATCTGAAAAACCATCAACATACATACTAGTTCTAGTAGACTAGTTACCCGATTCGCCGATAGATGGCGCTGTACCGCCGACGTTGAAATTCTGCGCGCGGTGGGAGTTGGGACCAAAACAACCACATTAATTAAGTATGCAAAGATTTTTTCATACCTGCTACGGAACCCTATCTTGGGCGTGTCCGACACGCTCTTGGCCGGTTTTTTAAATAATATCTCTTGTTTTAGGCTAAATATGACTCGATGCAGGCGAATATAAGGAATATGGAGGACGCGCAAAGAATAGCTGAACTGGAGACCGAAGTATCGGAATATAAACTCAAAGTGAGTTTTCGAGAATCTTGTTTTTGACGTTTGTAAAAATTAACACACTAATGCATTGTAAAACTTGTACAGAACGAAGTTATGGCGACGGAAGGTGAGCTCCGAAACAATATGGACGACACTGAGCGAGTTCGCGAATTGCAAGAGCAGGTCGCTGAGCTCAAAGCTGAGGTGATTATTGTGATTCTCAACATACATTTAAAAGAGTCTTCAGTCTAATCTGTAAATTTTCTCCCCAATGACTTGTGCCTACATCACATAATTAACATACTAATATAGCGCCTTGCTTCGCTTCACTTAACACATTTACACATTTGCATCAGACAATGTTTAATTTAACATGCTTCATGTTTCTCACGACCAAATGTAAATACGTGTTCTAAATTGTCCACTGCGCACTGAAGTTAGTCACATAGATATTTGATTGATAATCACACTGAGCGTTTGATTATTCAAAAAATAAATGTTTCACTATTCGTTTTCCATCAGAAAGCTTTGTATATATAACTATAAAGTGTATTTTTTAGAATATGACAAATGAGAAAAAAAGGCGCACTAATTCTAAAATTAATTGTACTGTATGATATGTCTGACTAACGAGAGAAGAAGTTTAGTCTTGTATTATATTTTTTTCCATCTGTAAAGTCGATTCAGCCCGCCAATACACTGATGGACATTTTTAAAGAAGTGTCGTTTCCTTTAAGCACGTTTCAGACGCTTTGAAAGTTTATTACTCTGTATTGTAAATCGAATTGGTCATAATCACACTCTTGTTTAGCTTACGTCTTGTGAATTTGTATACAAATGAACAATGCGCTTCCAGTGATGTGTCTCATAATCTGTTTGGCACTGCACAGTTCCCAACACCCATCACCACTCCGGACACTGAGCCCTGGAAATGGCTCGAGTAAGTTCAACCAACATGTCATTCCAACATTTTGTTTTAGCTGTTATGTGAAGTCGTAAATATTGGTTGATAACATCCGCAGTATGCTTGAATGCTGCTCACTAAGTATTCCAATTTTCTAGCCTAACTACTTACTATTGTCAGTTCCCGTTTTTTACAAGCTTTTATTTTTAGTGGTCGAATTAAATTTTGGTGTAGTACATATACGTATGTAGTTTGGAAGACAATACAAATACAGTCAACAAACAATACCGCCAGAAAAACTTATAGTAAAAATTTAACTTTTAACAAACGCTTCTTATTTATTAAATATCTGCATTATACGGATGTTTAAAAGAATCCCGTCACAAGTATTATTTGAAAAAAAAAACTTGTAATATCTTCCCAGTGTTCAAACTCAAAGGTGTTATCGAAACGCTAAGCAAACTATAATAATGTAACGACACATTCTGATACATACAACAATAGACTAATTATGAGTAAAACCATTACGTGTACTTCTTAATTTAGATTGGCTAAAATTTAAAACAAAAAGCCCTATCCTATGCATACTCGTATTATAGGCTAATAATTGGATGTTTCTCGTTGCTTACATGCATGTTAGTTTGGTCACTAATGGTTTTGGACGATACATGTGTGATGTAGTTCGCAATCTATTTTTCGTCGTTTTTCGTTGCAATTAGTCATGTTTATGTCTGCCACTTATTCTACGCACTTACTTTTCTATGCATGGGTGCAGCTTTTATTGTTTTTACATTTATACAGCTTCCGTTTAGCAGAGAACGCTACACAATTTGAAATGTGAAGTTATCGTCACTTTGAAGCATTTTAATTCGTGTCTTTTTCACTTAAGTAGATGAGAAGATAGTGTAATTTGTGTGTGTTTTATTGTATTTAATTAGAAATTATTTTATTTCAATATAATTACTGTTAGCATGCTGCTCTTATTTGCTTCTTCGATTGTACTAATATTGTTTCTTTGTACAGGTCATGAGGCTAGAGGCCTCGAAAGCGCGATCCCTGGGCCTGAGTCATCAGTCAGTAGGTATCACACGCAACATCTCCTTCGAAGATGACCCGTTGGACTTGGAAGACACACATTGATACAGACCGCATTGTGACTTCCCCCCCCTTAGCACTAATGCAACACTGTCTATGTACTACTGGAAGAACGCATTTGTTATGAACATTGCGGTGTAATAGTAAGTATTTGTTCGTTTCTTTGTACGAAGGCTATTTGACTAAAGGTCTATGTTATCGCGGTAATTATACTCATGTGACAGCCAATGTTTTTTTAAATTCACTTAATATTACCAACGTCAGTTTTTATGGGATAGTATATTATATTAATTCCTCACAATAATAGTGGCTTAAAATCTTAATAAAGTCCCTGCAAATTAAACTTGCGGGACAGTTTGGTTTACGTCAAAGTAAATATTATTATCGTGGTAAGGTTAGATATTTTTATTTTTGATGTTCATTGTACTTCTCTGTGGCTGCTCTTACGTCTTAAAAAAGTATTATTTTTAATTATGCCTTTTGTAAAATGTAGTTCTTTGTTTTAAATCCTGTGTAAGCAAGTAGTTATAGCTGATCAGCGAACGAATATTAGGTATTTTTTGTGGGTGACTTGCAAGTATTTGTAATTATCAGTGTCAATTCTTTTTAAACATAGCAATTAAGATATTCCAATAAACGTCAAGACATTGTAAGGTAGCTCCAATGTAATCCACATTACCGTAGCGTTTATAGAATTTAACCATAGTCTCTAGATGACTAATAATTACGATAACCAAAAGATAATGATGTAACCTCTTTACTTAAAATAAAACTACATACGACCTTCCTGGTCAAGTAAAAAGTAGGAAAATAATATGTGTTTAGTCAGAATTACATTAATATAATATTGATTTTGACTATGTCTCTTCAGAAGAGACAGAATCTCTCGAAAAGTTTAAAACTTTCAAGACAGATTTATTTTGAACTTCTTGGGTCTAAGATACCAACGTAGTTAGGGTGGGCAACTAAATTGTATAAAATTCAAGAGATAAGTCGTTGAATGGCTCAATGAAGTAACATTGCTATTGAAGCGGTGTATTGACTTCGCGCGGCAAACCATCTAACATTGGCTCGCGCGGCAGCGGCGCACTATGCTATGGATACCGCGCCGCCGCGCGAGGCAACTCGAACATTGGGGCGCTGGAACGAGCCAAAACACAGGTTTACCGCGGACGAACAACGGTCGCGCGGCGGCCACGCAAAATTGATACCTAAACTGTCAGTCAATTGAAATTGCAAACAATGTAAACAAACCTTGTATTTAAAATGTCTGTAATTTCCATTTTCCCTCATCAAATACTGCTAAATCCGTGTGTTATTTAATCAATACCTTTCACAACACCAGTGGCGTAGCGTGCCTTGGCGGGGCCCCGTATAAAAATTTGTTTGGGGGCCCTTATGAAGGGTAAATATTTCTCACAAAAGAAAAAAAAATGTTTGCATAAAAATAAAAGAAATAATCATCATAACATTCATAACTATCTATCTGTCACTTGCTTTTTGTTGACTTTTGTCATTTGTGAAATAATAAAAAATTTGGAAAGTTTTTATTAATTTTTGCTTACGCACGTCGGGGGCCCCCGTGACCCGGGGCCCCGTATAATTAATACGGCACATACGGCGGTAGCTACGCCCCTGCACAACACTATCCTAAACCATTAAAACAATAAACAAGTGCTAGAATATGGATATTTCATTAAATGGTTTATTTACATTATTCGCAATTTCAATTGACAGCGATTTTACACAGCTTACAGGGACGCATTACAGACCTTATTTTATTTTTTATTTTATTTATTTGGTAACAAATTGAAAGGAATAGTTGCAATAACCACGTGAATTTATAAGTCGTGCGTAATAGTTTTGTACGTAAATCATCCTACCCTGCGTGTGCGACTTCACTCTACGGCCATCTCTAGCTTTAGATAGTCCAGTTGTCGTAAACGCAGTGCGACAGCTACGTGGAGTGTGATTCTTCCATAGTATCTGATAGAGTAATTACTCATGTTGCCAACTACATTGATGCACTGTAGATGTAATTTTTTATATGGTTGTAGTTGAAATGTAGTTTAACGTAGTTCACTACCTACTTAAGTTACTAATCGGAAGGTAGACAATATAAGCGATTGGTTACAACGTTAAGTATGAGCAGGCTGAAAACGATTTTTAAAAAAGACATGCCAAATTGCTTGATCTCAATTATGTCTTTACTGTTGCCGATCCGATTACTGAAGGCCTGCTATACTGTACGTTTTACCGTGTACTGGCTTACATCCAGCTTGTTTTGCAATAAATTTACTAGCTTGTTACACATTTAATAATCATTTCGCTAAAACATTCCAATTTATAATAAGTTATTTTTATTTTATGTAAGTATTATTTTACTAAAGTCGTGGAAGCTTAGCTAATGATAATAAAACGGTCCATACACGCTAGGAACAGAAGGACTTTCGTTTTTATAAGTGATCATTAATCAAGTCTTACAGCAAATTACAGTACTTATTAAATTAGTAGGTACATGTATTGTTTTATTTAGGAATGTAAGACTAATTATTTAAACTTTTGTATTAGGTTCATATATCGGGTATAATACTCATTTCCCGTGATGTAATCGTGGCGACTTAACTCTTTATTTATTGAATAGCTTCGTGATGTTATAGTCGCGCCACTTTAGTGAAACTGTGATCCGTGACTCTGAATTGAGACTGATTTTGGACAGCTTTCATTATTTAGATACATACATCCTCTGACTGGTCAGATCCAGACAGTGAGCCATTCCTTAAAACTACACTCCTAAGTAATATAATATTCGCCGCAGCGCTATTTTCGCGTTTCGGGTAGTAATTTTCCTTGCAATGATTATTGCTTTTATTCGTGACTCTATGACTTTGTGACCAATACTTACTCTTTGGAATTAAGAACGGAACGCGCAAAATCTTAGCTGCGAAGGATAAATACATATTTCATTCTAACTAAGTAAGTATTCACAATATTTTAACTCTATTTTAACAGAAAACAAAAATCAATTGCCGTAAACTGGATGTTATCTGGTATTAAACTGAAAATAATGTCAGTCGGTCTGTGTAGACCTACTTATTTTAAATTTATACCAGATTATAGTTTTATAAATGTAATAATGTCTCGCTTTCTTAAGTTATCTAGTTAATTTTATTTAATAAAAAAGTGTACCGTGAGAATGTCTCAATTTTTAAGAAATATTAATGCCAAATCGATAATTACAATGGAGAATTAATTTGGTTTGCTTTTTATATCAAAAAAAAGGTCACTATTACGTTGTGCTGTAGAAATGTGTATCTATCATTCTATGGTTCACTATCCCAGTCATTTATAATAAACAATTCAAGAATCTGAATGAATGAATGGCTTTGTAAAAGCGGCCTAAAGCATTAAAATAAAGTTTCTATCTCTGGAACCTCTTAAGATGAGTCAAAACATTAAGTTATTATTAATTTTACGCCACATTACGCTGCTTATCTGAATAAAAACTACATAAGTATAATATTGTAATGAGTAATGATCAGCGAAACTGTTATGTAAAAACGAATGTCAGTAGAATTGTCCAAGTGTTACTTCGATTTACATGATTGAATTATTTTTAACCATGACTATATTTCTATTATTACTATGGATTTTAGTTTAAAAACAGACTATAAACTATTGTTGTTGTATTGATTTTATTACTAGATTAATTAAATAGTTATGAATTAAAATATTTTATTTTATCAATATATGTTGCAGATTATGTTGTTAAAAGCACCTTAGATTCTTCTTGTTAGTAGTATATTTGGTTTTATTTAAGTCGTTTGATACTATCCTTATTCCCGAATTTCATAAGACGGATCATGTTTGCTTTTAAATCCGAACAAACAAATATCTCCTGTTTGAGTGATGTAAGAGCAATATAGCGGAATTATTAGGCTGGACACGTAACATCAATGACCACTACAGTATAGATGCCGTCGGAAGGAAATAATAATTTGAATAGACAATCATTTGTATCTTGCCGGCGAATTATAGTATTTTCATACTGTGCTAGGCTAGCATAAGCATAACTAACTTCAAAATTTTTAGAAAATAAACTACACTGTTTCAATCATTGGTTTTTCATTAATTTATCCCATGTAGGTCCCTTTAGCTCTGCGAGTCTGTCTTTGTCCTCACGTGGATTCCCAAAAACGATTCGTGCTCTTGCATTATATTTTATAACCAGCATTAAGAGCTGGTTCCTACTTGATAGATGTCGGGGCCCGGATTTTAATCGGTTGTCGGCGCCTCTGTTCACGCCCCGTCATCTGACTATGAACTGCGTCATACTTATATACAGGGTGTTTGGTAGATACGTACAAAGCTTTAAGGGGGTGATAGCCGACGTATATTTGAACATTTTTAGCCATATATGTCTTAGCCGAAATTTGATATTTTTTTTTAAATTGAAGACTTAGGAATTTTAAGAAAATACCCAGAATTTGATAGTCACGAGTCAATATTGCCCCAATGAGCGTTAATTTGGAAACCAAATCTTTTATTTCGGATAGTTTAATGTGTATTGGACCAAATGAAATAATTTTAAAGTGTCTTTCTTGCCACAAAAACAAAATGGAGGCATTCGAAATTACTAAAAATGTCTTAGGTTGGAACAGAGTGATTTTTCTGTACCATAAAAAAAAATAAAAAAAAATCCTTGGAATGTTCAAACATTTTTAGAAACATGCCTGTTTATTGTTCTTTCTTTTAAGGTATCACTCATTGACATTGCTTGCTGAATTTGAGATAAAAAGTAAAAACCAAACTCAGGGAGCACTCGCTAAGAATGCACTAGTCTTGAAATTTAACTAGTAAATAGCATGTGAAAAATACAAGTCTGCCTCATTTTTCTGTGCCATATTTAAAATTTCCAAATTAACGCTCATTGGGGCAATATTGACTCATGACTATCAAATTCTGGGTATTTTCCTAAAATTTCCAAGTCTTCAATTTAAAAAAAAAAAATTTTCGGCTAAGACATATATGGCTAAAAATGTTCAAAAATACCTGGGCTATCACCACCTTAAGGCTTTGCACGTCGCTACCAAACACCCTGTATATACCTACTCATAGGCGAGCGAGACCCCGACACGATTTTTTTCCCGGTTGTTGGCTGACAAAACGCCCGACATTTTTTGTCGGCGCCGACGCAAAATCGGTGTCGAGCAAGTGTGAATAACTTCGTATAAAATGTTCTGTCACTGGAACATCCGATTAAAATCCGGGCCTGACATCCGACAAGTAGGAACGAGTTCTTAGGTAGATTCATATTAACAATTATCTACATACACCGAGCGCGCCAGACACGTGCCGTGACAGACAAAATAATAAGTATTCTTCTATACAGCAGTGCCAAAGGGTACTACAATACGTTTACTTTTAGTTTACCACTGACAGATTGCTTGCCTTCATTTCATTACAAACTTTAACACCATAGAAATAAAGTAGCTATTACAAAATCTGCAAACGTGGGTAACAGTATTCTAAAATTGGCTTTACTTGTAGGTCGTTAAAGTTGAATATGAAATGAAGGCAAACCATCTGTCAGTGGTAAACTTTATGTAATTTTACTGGAACTCGACTCTCCCAGGTCAACTAAACTTTCGAATTTACCAAACTCTTCTCTTCCATTAGGTACTGCTCTTTTAAGAGGATAAATGGGGTTTTTGGGTAAGGCCACGGAGCGTTTCAACCGCTGCACTTATATGTAACGATTGTTGTCCATTGTAAGTAAAAAGATTCATAAAGTACGAAAGAAAATACGGAAAGATAAATAAATATAAATATAAATATTAGGGGACAATCTTACACAAATCGAACTAGTCCCAAACTAAGCAAAGCTTGTACTATGGGTACTAGACGATGATAAACATACTTATATAGATAAATAAATACTTAAATACATAGAAAACATCCATAACTCAGGAACAAATATTCATGCTCATCACACAAATAAATGCCCTTACCGGGATTTGAACCCAGGACCTCTTGCTTCGTAGGCAGGGTCACTACCAACTAGGCTAAAGCGGTCGTTAAATGCATTCCATCTGACTAAATTGTAAAACTCAGTGGCATTTTTCACTTTATTTACCAGTAATTTGTTACATAAACGTACTGGCGGTCGAGACGCTCCGCGGCCTTACCCTTTTAGGTTTCTTTTTCTCCGGCTTGCAAAAATTTTCACACCCCGCTACTGGTACAGTGACTAATAGCGAATTCTATCGTGTATCGTAAATCTATCGTGCCTGGCCAGTATGCGCGGAAAGAATATTTTGTCTGTGTCTGATACGGCACATGACTGGCACGCTCAACGTCTGTAGATTGAATCGACCTTTACGGGTAGATTAGAAACACACGAAGTCTATCATTTTTACGCATCAATAGAAAGGAAAGGAATGGTCTAGTATAATTTTAGCTTAGGTTTATTGTATCTAATGTATGTTCCACTGTAGATGTTCAAAACACAATGACTATAATTGGACGTAGACAGGTACTTAGTTCTGCAAACCTGAATCAATCCACACAATGATAGTTTTGAGAAAAAACAGGTTTTGTCAGAAACGTGTAGAAAAATGTGCATATCTTTTAACAAGGTTGCTTTTTGGTGTTGTATAAAATACTTACTTTGTACCTACATTTTTCTACACGTTTCTAACAAAATCGGTTTTTTCTCAAAACTAACAGTGTGGATTAATTCGGTTTTGCAGAACTTCGGCCAATTATGGAAGTGGTTTAGGATTTTGCGTGTACTCGCGCCCGTTAGGGGTCGCAACAAAAACTGGTCAAACCTGAGGCTTTGTCTAACGTATTTGGAATCGTTTTCACCACTTCTTTCTGCCACACGGTATAGATGAGGTTAATAACTTTAATTTCAATACTAGATGAAAAAAAAACCCGCCTGTATAATTTCCGTACCCATGGAAATTCCGGGAAAATATATATTCTGTCACTCGCGGAACTAATCTAATGACACCTCGCTCAAAATCCATTGAGCCGTTTAGGCTGCAGGGCGTGCTAAAGAATGATATATAACATAAATACATACGCTCGTAAAACATAACCCTCCTTCGACAGTCTGGTGAAAAGAGATGGTGAATGCCGATCGCGAGCGCTACAATACGGCCACTGGATCGTTCTTTTGCCCAATGACTGTGTTGCGAGTTTCAAAGTGGGTCTTAAGAGGATACGATGCGCACCATTTCTCCATACAAACGTAATCCCCTGTTTCCTCCCTTAGAGCCAAATTTTTTTTACTGTGTAATCTGTATCTACCACAGCTATGCCCCTTGGTTTCGTTTTTTTCCATATTTCAATTAACATAAGAAATATGAGCTTTCAAAAACTGAAAAAATTGCCCAATTTCAACGTCATTTTCAGACACTCATCAAAAAGAATCCCTCATATAAACAAAAAAAGGAAAACATAGGGGCATAGCTAAATCTATCCTCTAATTATGTTTGAAAAAAATAATTTTATTGGTCCAGTTTTCGAGAAGAAAACAGGGGATTACGAAATGCTGTTTTGATCAATTTTACGCGCCTATTAACGGTCTGAGCTGCAGTTGTCCCGCTCTCGCTGTACTGAACGGAGGGGTTCGGGCGAGACAGCGACATTTCATTAAAATACCTATTTCTCAAAAGTCTCTCAGCCATCGTACCCTCTTAATTGAAATGGTTTGTTTTGAAGTAACATCAGTAATTTAAACCAGTATGTAGTTACTTAATTTAATCTAACATAATTAAGGCACAACATGTACATAGAGTTAATCATTTGTTATAAAACATTATTAAAATATAATTTATTATTTTTTTAGAGTTATTTACCACAATTTATTATTTTTTTATTAGTAGGTAATTGCACTCTGAAGTTATCTTAGTTATGGCAATTCATAAGTGATGGAAGTAAGTACTTCAGGCCATGTTTTTGTATTTGGTAAACAAGTTGTAGAGCACACGGAGAGTCGATTTCAGATCTAAGTTCACAATATCTGAAAAATAAAATAAAGTAATTACATTAGTGACGCCTGATGAATATTTCAATATATTTAATAATTTAACTGATAATAGCAAATTACTAATCACCTTCAGGTCTCGCCTTAGGCTTAGCAAGTCCAACATCCTGCATCAGTTCAAAAGCAAATGCAACATTGTGCACTTTTTGGTCAAAGTCCTGCGGTGTCAAATGGAAGTCGTAAAGAGGCACGAAGAAACCTTCGAGGAGACCCATCAACAGGCAAAGATGGACGCCATCATGGAACTGGGTGTCCAAGTCCATTACTTCGAGATTCACTTTGTTTAAATGCTTGTTTACAAATGTAACAAGGGACTGAAATGTGAATAAAAATAAATAGATCAGCATTTCCACTCTAGCAACAGCCATTGGCAGCCTGTGATGCCGTTGACAACTGAAATATCCATTTAAAATTAATGGTTCTTTGTAAAAATCTCAAATCATCATACATTACTATTAGTACGCAGATTTCAACAACACAATATTCTTCGATAATTACTAGCAAATTAATACACTTATGGTTACCTTTTTCACAACCTGAAGTTTATCTGGAGCATGGTCAAACAAAGCATCAAATGCATCACGTTCGCCTTTCATGCCAAGGTCGTCATAGGTAGTTGTGATGTCTTCAATGTATGTTCTAAAATTAAGACATTTCTGGTTCAATTATGAGGGTTTCCAATGTATGAGGTTTTTCAGACGTTTCACCATTCATTAATGAAATGTATTTACAACACAACTGCTAATTAATGTTTAAAAAAATTACCTGTGTGAGAGTTGATTTGGAGCATCTTTTTTGACAACAACAACATTGACACGGACATTTTCAGGTAAACGTACTGGAGCGCGGAATTGACGAGCCAAAGCCACCAGCAAGTGCAAAATGGACACAATATTTTTAGAATGGACTGAATCAACACTCCATTTTTGAACAGGCTTAGGTGATCCATAGAGTGCCTATAAAAATAAAAATAAATATGTATAATCTATAGTGATCGTAGAATTTGTAGCATTTTTGGTGCAGTGCTAGGGTTGTCAGTAGTGCCCAATATTAAATAGTTTGAACCAAGGATCAAATAAAATCAAAGGCATTTAGAACTAAGTAATAACTTAAAAATTAATAATGTAGAGATGGTTGGTATTTAAATAAAAATTAAAAAAAAAAAGATTCAAATCTCGTCTTGAAGAACGCCTGTTATCTACCTCTATTATATTAAGTTTTATGTTCTGTATTCTGTATTGTTTGTGTTTTTTGAGGTGTGCAGTAGAAATCGAAAATACAGAAAATATTCTTAGAAAATAAGCAATAATTATTAACTGATTGAACACAATGGAGAAACTGTTAAGTAAGCACAGTTTTTTATTAAGGAAAATTCTGCGATAATTATTGTGCTAAAAAAATTACACGATTGAAACATGTTTTGATGAGAAACATTTAAACATATAATAATAAAAACGAATTGTTGTTAATCAAAAGATTAAGTAAAAAATGTAGTGTTTTATTTTCAACAACAACATAATATTACATTATTTTAAACGTCCAATCATATTATACACATCAACAACCCTAGGTCGCTGTTGTGTGTCATTTGACGTCATCGCACCAAAAATGCTACTAAATCTATGATCTCTGATAATCTACAAAAACAATGAAATATAAGAATATTTAGTTATACTTTCATTGCTATACATTCTGATAACAGATAGCCTAGTAAGTGATCCTGACTATTGAGCCTTGGATTTTCCCATAGGGCCGGCCCATCTGATGAATACAAAACGTATGTACTTCAGTAAAAAATGATATATAAATATTTAAAGATTTTTATCCATTACTTAATACCAACAGTACAGGCATTGCTTATTTTGAGACTATGTCAATTAGCATAAATTTCCTCATGATATTTAATTTATTTATTCATCATAATTATAAATGTTTTCTTACTTTATTCACTTCTTTCAAAACAACTGCCAACTTTTGCCGTTGACCTTCCTCTGACTGTGTAACCTCAGGCACATCAAGTTTCTTTTCAGCTAGCTTTTCCAGAAGCTTTTGAAGTACTTGACCGTCATACAGATCCTCACTGATGTCCTTTACAATGATCCTTTGCATAGCAAGCTCATCATTAATCCACTCAATGAGGACTTGAATAAGCTCTTTAACTCTTGGGTCTTCTAGCGAACGGGGCTCAATAATAGCTCTCTCTTCATTGTCGACTAGGGAACAATAATTTAAACAACTGTAGCATAATTGTTGATAAATAGTTGATCTAAATTGTCTTACTTTGAAGAATTATTACATGAATGTACATGCTTGTCTTTTTAAAGGGAATAATACTTTTATGAATATACAACTACCAATATATAACTATTCTGTGAATATGAATAGCTAAATATGGAAAAAAATTGCTTTATTATGAACATGAACTTATAGGCATTTAAAAATTATAATTCACTGTAAATAACCGCTTGGTTAAGAAAAAAACAGTTACTTCATAGAGTGCTTGATTTATATTACTGTCAGGACATGGACTTACCAATGAAGCCGTGGAATTTGGCAAATATGAATATATGTTAAAGAGTTGATATTCCGGTCATAAGAATATTTGAGTTAATATTTGCAGCAATACAAATAAGGAATATTAATGAATTATGAGAACTTACGTAAACTATATTCCTCTGGAGGAATTTCTGGAGCATTAGGACTTCCTGGTGAGTCAATAGCATATTTACCCTCAGCTTGTACCTCTTGAACTGCAAAAAAAATACTATTTGGAATACACATAAATTTTATCAAAACAGATATGTGTAATGGGCTAGCTATGACTAGTTTCCAGTGTATTAGATGATTATTTCACATCAGAAATACATATAAGTTTACTCAATGGCAAAGCTATATCATATTGATATGTTGTAATGGAAGACAAAACGCCATCCACAATTTTTTAAGATGAAGTCATTCCTGTGCTGTTCAAGTACCTGCTAGAGCAACCCACACACTATGCGCATCTGGTTCAATGAGTAAGAAAATATTGAACTCATACCTTCTTTAATTCCCTTCTTGCGTCCAATAGTTCCTATTTTATCCCAAAATGATTCTCCCTTGTCTTCCTTTTTGGGTAAAACAGGAGTTCGAGGTGATTTTGGGCGTGGGGAAGACATCTCGCGTAACACTTACTGAGTCTGACTGACTACAAGGAAAAAAATATACACAAGATGAATCACCCAATTATTAAAGTTCAGTTTTGTTCAATATTTATTTGACCGCATATACATACAAGGACAACCACCGATTACATCAAATATCAAAATTAGACTTCCTCTTATAGGAGTAGCCTACTTTACAGAAGTTTTAACAGGTACATCTAAAAACAAACTTGACAGCACTAGCTAAATATTTTTTTACATACGTACGAAAACGAAAGGGAACTTTGTTGGGAAAAGAGACGATACAAGGTACATTTTCTGCCATGTTGGCAACGTTGAATTAATTTGAAAAATAGTGTAAATTCAGATTACTACAAAATGCAAGATTCATAAGAACAGGCATGAAGATAATGGTTACTTAATTTTGTGCTCGACTTGTCGAGGGTACGGGTACTGCCATGCTTAGTTTAGTTATATTAGGGCTGCTTAAGGCCATAACAAACCGTGAGCGCGGGGCGCCGACGGAGCGTGCCCAACGCGGTCAATAACACTGTATCAAATACGGTGTGCCGCGGTGCCAGAGTATGTCACCGTATATTTGATTCAGTGTTATAGAGCGCTGGGCACGTGAAAAAAATCATGCATTCTAGTCTCAACTGTTTCATATACAGATTAAGAAAAAAATACAAAAAGAATGCCTTAGGCCCATACTACACGGGCGGTTTTCCCGCCGCGGGAAACCGCTCGACGGAGCTGCCGCAGACCGTCAAACTACACGGAACGCGGTTTACCGCTGTCTTTTGTTAATTTCAACATGGATCCACCAATGATAACTGCGCTTAATTAATAATGTAACAATTTGAAAGGAAATATGTTAATTTGCACGCATTTGGTTTCATAAAATACCTAGTTAATATTCTTTTAAAAGCGTTTTTCAATAAAAAAGACACGTCAAGATTGTTTACCTTATTTCTAATGCTAAAAAAACGAAATATGCACGACGACCGAGCGCCCTCGCGCAAAGCCCCGCGCCGCGCAGAATGACGCAATAACGGGAAACCGCCCGTGTAGTTTGAAGCGGCGGTTATCAGCGGCGGTTTAACGCTGCATGCGGCGGTCGAATTTCTCCGCCCGTGAACCGCGGCGGGAAACCGCGCAGTGTAGTATACAGCATACAACTTCCATATAAAATTGTGTCTAGGGCCCATACTACACGGGCGGTTTTCCCGCCGCGGGAAACCGCTCGACGGAGCTGCCGCAGACCGTCAAACTACACGGAACGCGGTTTACCGCTGTCTTTTGTTCATTTCAACATGGATCCGCCAATGATAACTGCGCTTAATTAATAATGTAACAATTTGAAAGGAAATATGTTAATTTGCACGCTTTTGGTTTCATAAAATACCTGGTTAATATTCTTTTAAAAGCGTCTTTCTATAAAAAAGACACGTCAGGATTGTTTACCTTATTTCTAATGCTAAAAAAACGAAATACGCACGACGAACGAGCGCCCTCGCGCAAAGCCCCGCGCCGCGCATAATGACGCAATAGCGGGAAACCGCCCGTGTAGTTTGAAGCGGCGGTTATCAGCGGCGGTTTAACGCTGCATGCGGCGGTCGAATTTCTCCGCCCGTGAACCGCGGCGGGAAACCGCGCAGTGTAGTATGCAGCATACAACTTCCATATAAAATTGTGTCTAGTGCGGTTCAGAAGCGGTTTCCCGCGGCGGTAGAACCGCCCGTGTAGTATGGGCCTATAGTGTGGTTCAGAAGCGGTTTCCCGCGGCGGTAGAACCGCCCGTGTAGTATGGGCCTTAAATCGAGCATGGATCCGAGTCTTAAGCATATGAGGGGTTAAAGGCTGCTTCCTGTGGGGGTTACTCCAAAATTCAAAGGCCGTATCACACCATCTTTCGTTCGTGCTCTGCAATTAAATACTATTTAATGTGGCGGAACGGTGTGAGATACCAACTACGAATTTCTGAGTGACCCTCCCCCCCACAAACCAAACTGCAATGCGATATCGATCAATACAGTTAACTACGCTTGGTAAAAAAATACCGCGCGTCAATGTTTCTATGAGCCCTTGCTAATTGATGTGGGAACGAAGCCTTCCGGAGAATCAATAAAACTTTTACCAAGTCGGACAGAAGGTGACTTGGCTTACGGCTTGGTACAATAAGAAAATTAGTTTGTGGCGAAATGGTATTGTTTTCCATAATCACCAACATAATAACTTCACATTGCGAAAAAAAACACAATACTGTTGCTTCACTATATACTGTGCCGAAAGCCAGTAATTGTGTTGTGCATGTAAAGAATTAAAATTGAATTTTATTGTTGTACCTCTATCTCGTTTTCACCTGCGCAAACTTTGTAATCAATCTTTGTTGCCGTTGTTTTTATTAGCAGTGTGTCATATTTACCGGAGTTGATTATTAAGTGCTCTACAAAGTTAAATAGTATTCTGCGCATTAATCCACAGGTAAATAACTGTAAGCAAAACGCGTTCCACCGAGCATCTGCTTTATGTTGAATTGGTTCGGAATCATACCTAAAAATAGCTTTTAAGTTTGCATTGCATCATCGCATCTGTGATATTGATTACAGTCCGTGCTGTTGCTTTCAAGAGGATAGTGTTTACTTGTTAGTAATTAATATCTTTGAGTTTTAGGCATTATGGAAAAAAGTGGCAATCCTCCCCCATATGGATGGGGCAATGGGCATACACTGCAACCCCCTCCGGCGGCTCCGCCTAGCTACTCCCAAGCTGTCGGAGGTGTAGGGCCATCCAGTCCCTACACTCCCCAATATATACCTGGTAAGTGCTCAATTTATGTAAAAACTTGAATTGATGAATGAATAAGTATATTATTTTTGTCCTCAAAAATGGCCTTGTAACGATTTATCACTAAAGCAAGGGCATTCTTCTGAATAATTTAAATTTGTTTTATGACTGCCAATCATTGTTTCTTTATTGTAGAAAGCTAGAGGTATAATGAATTATTAAAAATTATAACTCAAGAAATTTCGCGATATTAAGTAGTTTTACTACTTCATGCCTAAAATTGCTTGTAATTTTGAAGGTTGTAACCTTGTAACTACAAAGTGATTCCAAATCATATCTTTGCAGACTTTACTTTGAAATGTCGACTGTTTACCCACTAAATCCTTGCCTGAAGCTTTTCAATCAAACCTTAACTATTAAGGACATAGTTGCAATATTATTCTTCCGAAACAATTGCTAGGCAAGAATACCTGCTCCATGTTGACCACATTATTAGTGAAGGGTACCTTTAAAATGCAAACTGTAATTGTCAACTAAAAATTAATGACAATAATGTATGACCTTTTAATTCAAACCTCATGTTATTGCTATAAGGGTTTAAATTATCAGGTTGTGCCATACTTGTTATTCATTCAAGGATTTCAAGGTCAACAAATACAAGAGTCATGTTTTTACCACATCTTTTACCACAGGTACTGAAGTGACATTGGGATCAAATCGATACCACCTACCTATACTGGTATAACTGCATAATGGTGATTTTACAGTAAAGATCGTATTGTTAAACGATATGGTCTTTACTGTAAAAATCACTATTATGCAGTTATACCAGTGTACGTAGGAGGTATCAAAATGTTGCAACACTTTATCTTAAAGTCCCTTGTAAAAAGATTATAAATGTGTAATTCTTATTTATTATAGTACCGGGACCGCAGATTGTGACAACAGTAGTACCTGTTGGACAACAGCCTACCCATATGATATGTCCAAGCTGTCATGCTGAAATAGACACGGCTACCAAAACAAAACCAGGCCTCATTGCTTATATATCTGGCGCCATCATGTGTTTCTTAGGGTGAGTTTCATTCATTATGTAGCAAGTAGTATCTTGATAATGGTGCAGTCAAAGGCATAAATATCTATACGGCATAAATATTTATTTGACACAAACTGCCATTTTGCAACTATATTTTTCACAAATGATTCATTTGGCAAATGTTTCATTTCCCAACTGTTTATTTTTTCTGAAACTGTAAACTATTCAATATATATTTCAGGACTATCCTGTAGGTTAGGTTTGTTTTATAACAATCCTGAAAAGATTACAGTTTCAGAAAAAATAAACAGTTGCCAAATGAATCATTTGGGAAAAAAATGGCCGAAACATTAGTAAACCGTAACCAACCAACCAACGTTATGGTTAGTGGCATAGAGTTATATAGATATTTTGGAAGCTTTGGAAACAAAATGTATGTATGACCTTGATTGTACAATCTAACAATTTGGTTTGCAATACTATTGCCACAGTAACATTGATTTATTTGACAAAGAAAATTATTATAATTATAAAATAACACTGAAAAGGTTCTATAGTGGATCACAAATCGTTTGATTGAAAACTGTTTAACTGTTTAGCTTTCACCTCCACCCACCTCCACCCATCATCAGATGTTGGTATTGGAAATGTGTGCAAAAACATCTTAAGTAACAACCAATAATATACCTACCAAAGTGTGAATAAAATTGTGTGACTGGCCACTCACAATGCCCATATTATTATTTGTATGACAAATTAAGAAGTGAAGATTTTTAATTTATCTATTTGGCCTTAACCTCCTTACACTAATGCAGAATGTGTCACCCAAAGTAGTGTTTTTTATTGTTTAATTCATTCAAAGAAATTTTTATTTTTTTTAATTACTCTACTAAATCAATTGTGAACTGTGACTACATGTTTTCGAACTGTATCACACAGCTTTATTTATGGATACAAATTGCATCAAACCCTGTTAAATATTCCTTAACTTTTCGTACCAGTGCCATATCCGTACCTATACCTGTCGTATGACAGAGAGGCTCGCACTCTTTTATGAATAAATTTCTTAAGTAAGCGTTATAAGGTACAACAGGTAACGGTACGGATCCGGCACTAGGCATACAACGGGTACAAATGTGCAAGCCTTAAGAAAGGTTAATTTGTTTTTCAGATGCTTCTGCGGTTGCTGCCTAATCCCCTGTTGCTTAGATAGGTGCATGGTTGTACATCACAAATGCCCCAACTGTAATGCCTACCTCGGACGTTATCAAGAATAAGTACTCGCTTACAGTATTATTTTATTAGTCACTTAAATAATACATAATAGGTGGAAACTTAATGAATCGAATACATGATCTGAAACTGAGAAATCTCTGCATTTAAGTTTGCCAGGGATATATTTAAAACGGCAAAAAAAAATATTTATATTTTTATGAATTGATTTTGAAATTGAAGTTTTGCTACTAAATTAATATACACTGTAGATATAAGTTATAATCTGTCTACAAACAAAATCTGGTTATAGGCAGGTAATAGTGGGCTGTTTACCCCACTACTCCAGGACTAATTACGCCTATTTTGCGTGATCTGATCGCACAAACCCTGTGTCTCCTATTATATTATAATACAGTCTTTTCACAATTTTAAAAGATATACAAATCCAGTTGATATTGAAATTGATTTGTTTAATTCAAAACTGGTTATAAATTGTTACAATAACCTTGAATGCACCTAATAAAAGGTAAGGTCAAAAAATATGAGTTTTACATAACTACATACAATAAGTGTGTTTAAAGCAGCAGTTGCATAAATATTTAACTACAGTTTTTTGTTCTTACTTTATTTTATTTTTAAGACTTGCGAGTCCATACTTACTTGTTGTTCGCGTCTCTCCTATGAACATAAGAGTCTATAAGTCTTCATCAGCTGAGGCGCCTAGCCAACTTTCGGCTCATTTAAATAAATCTTAAGTTTGCCGACCCGGAGTCGCTAAGTTTATGTCGACAGGAGAGACTATTTTTGTTTCTTACGGTGTGTATGACCCTTTACTGAGAGGTTTTATTTTCCAATAAAGCTTTATATTATGTAGCAGAGCCATGGACTTAATACCTAACCTGGACTGAGTACTGCAACAAAAAAGTGAGGCCGAAAAAAAAACAAACCAGAGAGTTGCATCTCGTTCTAATTAGGGTGATCAAGTACTGGTGCGAGTGGGACACAATTCTCTAGTTTCTCTAGTTTGTTGTTATCTCTCGGACCGCTGTCTCTAGTTGCCAATATTAAACTGTATGGCTTGGTAATATGGGTCACTTTTGATTGACTAATAAAAGTTAGTCCTCAGTCCAGGTTAGGTAATTAAGTCCAAGAGCAGAGCTTAAAAAAATAAAGTGGCTGCCACACTATAATAGGGATGAAGACACCATCAATCAACTGACGTACTTTTTAACCTGTCAAAGCACGAGTCTCCTAAAGGTTTTATATGGTAATTGCTAGTTATGATGTCACTTCTAACTGTTTATCTATTTTAAAAAAGCTAAAAATTTTATTTGCTGTCAATTGAAAATTAGTCCGGTTTTCCCCTGAAAACTTAATTACTAAAATAAAGTTTTTTTTTAATAGTCTCGTCTAGGACTTATTGTTTTATGGTGTCATCATTTCTATGTATTACGACGTTTCAACAGAAGTTCGAGTTGTTTTGTTTTAATAAAGCCTAGATGAGTCACTTAAAGCTCCAAGTCAACCAAGGTGAACTCATTTAGAATAGAACTACAGTGTAGCAACCACTTAACTGCATCCAACTCTTATGAATTTGCTCTACATATACTTTACGCATATACTGTAATTTTCCAACGTATTAAAGTATGTATGTAAATAAATAAATATCACGGGACAATTCACACCAATTGACCTAGTCCCAAAGTAAGCTTAGCAAAGCTTGTGTTATGGGTACTAGGCAACGGATAAACAAACTTATATAGATAGATACATACTTAAATACATATTAAACACCCAAGACCCGAGAACAAACATTCGTATTTTTCATACAAATATCTGCCCCGACACGGGAATCGAACCCGGGACCTCAAGCTTCATAGTCAGGGTCTCTAACCACTAGGCCATCTGGTCGTCTGTATAACTCTTTAATAACAAACTGATATACAAAGGCGAACTTTTCCACTATGGGATCACTTTCAGTTAACTTTTGAGTGATTCACAGGACATTGACAACATGAGAAAACACACTGAGAAAATTAAATCGACTGAAACCTAAATGAAAAGTGCATTAAAAATGCACATTAATAGAAATATAGGTACTACACACTGTATTATAAATACAATTAAATAATGCATATCGTGAAAAATGTACTACGTATAAAATACACTCATGTAAACATACACATAAAATAGACAACACGCAACATCTCTTAAGGGAAACTGTCGAACCAATACGCCCATCAAGCGATACTGCAGGATGGCAACCGACTGCGATTGCCTGTCTCTCTTTGTAATCACAAGTCACTTAAAAAAGGGTGAGAAAAATTATTAATTGATCATAACCGGTTCCTGAAACCAGTGGCCAAATATCAGAATTTTCTGAAAGGTAGGATTTACCGGTTTAAAAAGAACGTTAAAAATTATGTTTGAATCTGAAGTAATAGTATTTTATGCAACTGTAAAACTGTATCGTAATAGGGGTCCTTAAAACACGAGTGTGTGGGTGTGGTGTGTGGTGGTAAAGGGTCACACGAGTGTTTTAAGGCCTAATTACGTATAGTTGCATACAATATTTTATCTACATCCATATATTAAATCCTCTTATCATGTGTTCAAGAACCTTGGAGAAATGACCTGCAGTAACGGGAACTAGGTATGTCTGCCCCACGACTTACGCCCGGTGCGCGCACGGCGACCGCCGCTGCCGCGCTCCTGCACCGGTACCTACTGTAATGTAATGAATGATGTATGAAATCTCATTACGTTACAGATTTCTGTATCGTAATGACCATTACGATACTGCCGTGTTCATAATAGAATCCAATGTCGTAATGCTGGTCATTATCTATGGTTTTTGAACGCTTAATGGAGGATTTACTATATGGGTGTAGATAAAATAGTTAAAAGCCTCCTATTTCCATGTTTGTTATTTATTAATGCAAAATTTAAAAAAAAAAAACATTTTTTTCATTAATTTGAGAATAAGAAACTAAAGCTGATTCGGAACATGTCGAACCGCTATGAAAAGCATTTATAAATGCCTAAATGCAATTAATGGTGTGAGCTTCCAGTATGACTTCGCCCATATTCACACTTCTATAAGTTCATCACTAATAAACGGAGTATAAGTATAATATAATGTGAACGAAAACATCCCAAAAAATGCTTTCTTAAGCATAGATGTCGATACTTATCCAAGTTAACAATAATTTTTAATTGTATTGACATTGATTTTGAAACAGAGAAAAACGATAAGCGCGCAACAGCCAAGTGTTTATTTATACCTTTTCTGTAATTGGGAACTTATTATATTTCTCTGTATTATTTTGTTACCTAATACATATTGTTAGGAATGAAAAATAAATAAAAAATATATTTTTGGACTTAAAAACCAAATTAAATCGAAGGATAAACTGTATTATCTATTTCTAAAATCATATTATATATTTTGGAATGCTTATTGAATTATTAAATATTTTATTACGGTACTCGTAAAAATGCAAGATATTTCCTTGACTTCACTGCCGCAAGTATTCATTGATGATATAACTATTGTAAAATTTTTTATATTCTTATCATTCGCACAATTAACATTTTAATTTACATCAGGCATCATTTTAATTTTCGCTAATTGTTAAAAACGAGAGTACAATAGAACTGATAATGTTTCTTTTATTTTGACAATTGTTCATCAATCATCACGTTGAACATTTTTATAGCGTGACCAAACCTTGTAGGTATTTATAATATTCGTACTTTATACAAAATATACAAGATGGTTTCGCAAAGCCGGCGATTTATGTTAGCTAATAAAGTAGATTTAAGCATACTTTTGACATGTTTAATGCTTGTATACGTGTACTAAGTACTATTTATAAGGAATACCCCTATAGTTAACCGAATCACTAAACAATGCAGTTTTTTATCACAGTAATAGGAGTTGAGTTAATTGTTAATACCGTAATTCCAGTGTATTGTTTTTGTAAAGTGTTAAGTTAAATGAAAGCCACAAAAACGCATATTTGCGTTGTCAGCAGTGAATGTGTTAAGCTCATAGGCTGTCAACAGTGTCGAACCAGTGAATAAATTTATAACATAAATTAAAAAGGTAACCACAATTGAAATGGTTTGGATTGACTTACATATTCAATTGCTTATATTAACCCAGGAATCCGCAGTATCTAGATAGTTTTGAAAGGGGCCATCTATAAATTACGTCACACTTTTAGGGGATTGCGATCTGTGACTCGCGAACAAAATATTTGCGAATTTCAGAGAATTAAGTGTTCCGGGACGATTACAGCTATGTCGGTGACTTTAGTTCTTGCGCGGATTTCATCATTTCTAATGCGATCCCGCAGAGAAACTCCGAGCATAGCCCTCTCCATCGCCTTCTGAGTGACGACCTGGTTAAGGTTGAGGGATCTCGTTGGATGCGGATGGCACGGGACCGATCTGTTTGGCGAGCCTTGGGGGAGGCCTATGTTCAGCAGTGGAGGTCTTTCGGCTGAAATGATGATGATGAAGAAGTGTTCCGGGGTGGGAGGTCTAGAAATTATCAAAAATTGTGTGACGTGAATTATAGATTCCCTCCCCAGTGTTCATCCTAGTCAAATGATAATTTGGTTTTGTACTGAAACTGAAGTCCTCCATCTTACTGACTCCTGCCAAAGATATTCTCTTTGTGGCATCCGTCTTCTATATCTTTTTATTAGAATATAGGTGCTTACAGCAAATTAATTCTGTATAAATTAAGTATCTCATCTTTTATACACTTTATTCGAGTGTTAAGATAGAAGATCTTTTGGTTGTTCTAGCAGCTGATATTGATGATAATTATTTTGTAACCTACTTGCCTTTGATACTGTATTGTATTCCTATGTATGTTTCACAGATCTTATTTTATACAATGTTATTAATATTTTTATTAATAAAGTATTTTTTATTTAAATATTAACTTTTCTTGTCACACAAAATCTCTCAGTGCGTTACAAATTATAGGCACTAAAATACTGGGCGTTAAAATATACTAAACAATGATTAAATATTTGAAGAATTTATGCTTAAAAATAAACAAAAGCGTACCGCTCATCTCGTTAATGATTAATTTTCCTTTTTTTTATGGGCGATAGAACCCATAATAATTAAAATAGTTTTGTTTACGAAGAAGTGAAGCTGTGAAACTGCCTCGCCTTGTACGCACACAGGCCTTATTCAATGAAAATATTAATCACTAACTAACTGGGCCATTCTACTTTTAAGTAACTATTAATCTTGAGAGAAACAAAAGGCATACCTGGTGATTTGTTTCAAGTGTAATAATAACTTATATAAAAACTGAAATAAGTAAGTAACGAAATTTAATCTTTTCAAACAAAAATCTTTAAAATTACAGAAATTCTGTGGAAAAAATTAGAAACTCAGCTCAGCAGTTAATGCACCAATTTCCATACAAATGAAGGGGACATGCATGCCCACTGCGTTACCTACTTTATAGATATAGGTAGTCGTTTTCAAAAAATTTGTACGTAGTTAAGGGCTTAATCAAAACAAAATCACGATCGCTTCCTTTGTGTTACGAAAGTTAGTCATACAAACTATATGGGTAACTTTCGTCACACAAAGAAATCAATTTTTTTTTTTTTTTTTTTTTTTTATGGCTACGAGGACATTAGCCAATGTCAAAGTTAGGGAAACTTATTTAATTATATGATAGGACATTATTAGGATTACGGATTACGGATAAAATTTTGGATGGAGAAGGATTGGATTTATTAATATACATATATACAATTTATTTATTTTTTATACTTTAATATTGTTATCTTCTATAAAAGATGCTAATATGTTATATACATCGCGGGTATTAAGATACAATAAACAAATTATGGAGGTAGGAAAAGGGACTGCAATTGATTGGAGTTGGGAAAAGATATCGGAGTGGTCGTAAAGCGAGCAGGAAAAAAAGATGTGATTCAGATCTCCATATTCTCCACAGGAGCACATGGGATCATCAACTATTTTGAACTTGTGTAAGTGTGCTGGAGTACAGACGTGACCCAAACGCATCCTGCAAATAACAGAAGTAGCCCTTTTGGTTAAAATTATTTTGTGGAACCAAGGCTTACGTGGAAGAGACTCTTGGACAAGGCGATAGTATTTCCCTTTAGATGGATTATTAATCCAGAGTCTATTCCATTCTTCGTATAAAAATGATTTGGGCAGACTGGACAAATCGTGACAATAATTAGTATATGGGAATTTATCTCCATCAAAGATAGCTTCGTTTGCCAGTTGGTCGGCTCTCTCATTACCTAAAACTCCAACGTGGCTAGGAATCCATGCAAAGACTACACTGAGACCTCTCTTGGAGCATTCAAGTAGTCGGTCCCTAATGCTGAAAACAATCTGGGACTGCTTTTGAGGTTTAAAAGGAAACTTTTCTAAAGTCTGTAAGGAACTAAGGGAATCACAAAAGATTACAGTATTTCGTAGCTTTGATAACAGTATATATTCAACTGCTTTTAAGAGACCGTAACATTCTCCTGTGTATACAGAAGATTCTGGAGGTAGTTTAATTTTTTGTATAACTTTATTTTGTGAATGGTAAACTCCAACGCCTACACAGGTAGTATCTGAGTGTTTGGAAGCATCGGTGAAAATATAATGCCAACTACACCATTTTTCACAAACTATACTATTAAATTTAACATTTTGGAAATAAGTGTTTTTAGAAATACCCAAATTATATTCTACTTGTGGAGTATTAAGTAGTGCAGTATAACTATATTGATACAAAGGCAACAGAGAGCTTTGGTGAGTAGATGCTACGATATTTTTGTATTTTTTTAAACTTTTAACCAGGCATGGCGCGTCTTTATGGTCCCAGTAGGCAGAAGAATCTACTTCCTGAGCTAGACTACAAAGTTTAAGGTATAAAGGGTGGTACTTTAACTGAATGCTCCGGAAGAAGAACCTATCACTTAAATATTGTTGTCTTAAACTAAATGGTGGTTCGCAACATTCAACCTGCAAGCAGTTAATGGGACTGGATTTCATAGCACCAGTTATGAGTCTTAAGGCTTTTGCCTGAATGTTATCTATTTTTTTTAATGACCTACCATAACTAGGATGCAGTAGGAATGACCCATAATCTAACACACTTCGTATTATCGCGTTGTATAAAAGCCTCATTGTGAAGGGATGGGCACCCCACCAGACCCCTGATAGACATCTAAGGAGGTTTAAATTTTTCTCACATCTCTGTGTAATATATTCAAAATGATAGAGCCCTGTCAATTTAGCGTCTAGTATAACTCCCAAAAACTTAACCTGGTCCTTTACAGGCAGAAATAAATCGTTATACATAACATTTATTGTGGGTAGAGTCCGTTTACGAGAAAACAAAACTATAGTGCTTTTAGATATTGATAATTCGAGACCATTATCTTCTAACCAAATCTTAAAATCATCTAATGCTGTAGACAGCGACCCACTCATATCATCTATAGATCGTCCAGACACATAGAATAGAAGGTCATCCGCATATTGCAGCACATTAACATACCTGTCCACCAATGATTCTAAATCATATGTGTATATATTATACAAAAGAGGGCTCAAAACAGAACCTTGGGGCAAACCTTTCCAAACAGTTCTGGTTATATATTTATCTGTGCTTGGATCTATACAAAACTTAACAAATCGTTCACATAGCATGTTGACAATAAAATTAATCAATAAAGTTGGAATATTTAACTGAATTAATTTTTTTTTCAGTATAGAAATATTTACACTATCATATGCACCTTTTATATCTAGAAAAGCAGCTAAAACGGAATGATTATTAGAAAAGGCTAAACGGATATCTGTGGTAAGGATGCTAAGACTGTCAAAAGTGCATTTACCTTTCCTGAACCCATATTGACTTTCTGATAACAATTTATTATGTTCTAGAAACCATTCCAAGCGATTTTTCACCATGTGTTCAGCTATTTTTACCAAAACGGATGACAAAGCAATGGGTCTGTAAGAAGATGGATCTGATTTAGGTTTCTTTGCTTTTAACAATAAGATCAAAATTTGCGTTCTCCAAGCCCGAGGAATAATCCCCGTTAGCATTACTTTATTCATAAGTGATAGATAGTAAGTGAGACTGTTATCATCAAGGCTTGACAGAAAAGAATACGGGATTCCATCTTCACCTGGTGCAGAATCTTTAACATTTGAAAGAACCCCTTTTAATTCGCACAATGTAAATGGAGAATTCAAATTCAATTCAGTATTATTAAAATTGCTATTTACTACAGGCGATAATAAGGGAGTATGTAAGACAAATTGCTCGGGTACAGAAGGTGGTGCCAAACAATCCATAATTTGTTCTGCTAAATTATAAGATAAATTGGGTTGTTGAGTGTCATTAAAAGCAGATCTAAATTTTCTTATATTTTGCCACACAATAGAGGGCTTTGTATTAGGACAAATAGATAAGCAGAAACTACGCCATCCTTCAAATTTCTTTTCACGTAAAAATTCCTTAGTCTCATTAGCTATTTTTAAGTAGTTATTGAAATTATTATCTGTCATGGATGAGCAATATTGTCTCTCAGCCTCCTTTCTTTTTTTTACAGCGTGGGTGCAATCTTTATCCCACCATGGTGGTGATGGTATTATACCCGTTCCACAGCGTTTTGTGGGAAAGGTTTCGTCGGCTGCTTGCATCAATGCCTTGGCTATGAATTCAGAGCAGTCTGAAGTATTATTAGAATCTATTTCTGGAGCATCACCCATTACTTGAGTTACTTTTTCTCTGAATGTTGCCCACTCAGCATTTGTTAAGTTATACTTCTGACGTGGTTGCCTTACCACCCTAATAGGTTTCTTATGTGGAAAAGTGACAACCAATGGGTAGTGATCACTGCCATATGTGGATTCCATAGGGCACCAAGAAAGAACTGATGCTAGATCAGGTGTACAAATAGATACATCTGGTGAACTTGTTGATCTGGCAAGGCGCGTTGGAGCACCAGTATTCAGTACACACAAATTATGAGAAGTTAGTAAATCTAATAACTGCTCTCCATAATATGTAGTTGTAGCACAGCCCCATAACTGATTGTGACAGTTAAAGTCGCCTAAAAGTATAAAAGGTTTTGGAGCAATATTTATAATCTGATTGATTTCATCAAAAATATGTCTACTTGGATGGGAATAATATACAGATATATAACAAATATTATTTACAGACACAGCACAAACCGAAAGGTCATTACTGTGAGGAGGCAAGGTAACAGGAATAAAAGAAAATAAATTATTGATGAGAATGGCAACTCCGCCATACCCATCTGGTCTATCCTCCCGAACACAGGTGAAACCTGGGATTTTGAAAACAAAATCCTGTTTCAGCCATGTTTCTTGAAGACAGATAACAAAGGGATCAAGTTTGTTAATAATATGGATAAGGTCTTGTTTTTTAGGTATTATGCTCCGGCAATTCCATTGAAGTGCTTGAGCTCTGTGGGCCATTATTATTTTTTGGTATATTGTAGAGTGTGTCGATAATTGCTGCAGCGTTGGACGGTGATATGTTGGATTGTGATAGTAATTGAATAATTAATTTAATGATGTCTGTGATTTGCATATTTTCATTATTATTATTTATGTTTTGAATGGGTTTGTGTTCTATAGCTGGAGTTCTAACAATATTTGCATGGGCATGATAGTCATACCCCTTCGAGAGTTTTGGTGGTGATTTGGGTTTTAGGAAAACTGTTTTCTTGTATGAAATGTTTTGTGAATTTGTAGTGTTTTGAGAATTTGAGGTGTTTTGTATGTCTTTATATGAATTCGATGGAGGTGGAGAGGAGAGCAGAGCGTCTGCATATGATACCTTTGAAACCGGTGGGTGTATTTTAAGAGCTTCTATGTAAGAGATGCAACTTTTACTCATTGTTTCTTTAATTGACTTTTGTCTGGCATATTCAAGACATTTTTTGTCAATGGCCTGGTGGCATCCCTTACATAGGATACACCAATGATTTTCCTCTTCCACATTGCAATTACTACCAGAGTGACCTTGGCCACACTTGTAACATCTTGGAGTAGAACGACACTGGTTTTTTACATGTCCAAATCTGCAGCAATTATAGCATTGGATAGTGGGATATATATATAGCTCCACAGGAAGAGCAGTATAACACATATATACACGGGTCGGGAGAGCTCGACCATCAAAAGTTGCAACAATGGTGCCTGTGTTGACATATTGATTAGATCCATCATTTCCAACGGTAACTTTCCTTTTTAGTCTTCGCAGCTTTATTATTGGGCCTGACCCAATTGGCACATTGATGTTAGCCAAGATCTCCTCATCTGACCAATCAGATGGGACACCCCGTATAACGCCCAAACGTGTAACATTGAATGTAGGTATGAAGGCCTTGTACTTTTCTTCAGTTAAAATTTTGTTCCACAAAAACGAATTGGCATCATTAAAATTTGAAAATTCCATACTAATCCTATTTCTGCCTATGCGTTTTAGAGTACCATTCACAATTCCAGTAATATTGTAATGTTTTAAAAAACGACCAAATGTGACTGGGTGGAGAATTGTGGCATCATTTGGGTTTAATATTTCTTTCTGGACATGGATAATAAAAGGTGACATATCGGTCTTCAAGTATTGGGAACGACCAACCGGCATATGAGTAGTACTGTTACTGGTGTTATTATTAATGTTGGTGTTATCGTTTTGTTGTGTGTTTGTGTGTTGTTGGGGTGTCTGGTAGTTGGGTTTATTGTCTTTTTCCATTAAACATTGACAATCGTGACGCGCGTCTTTAAATCCTCCTTTCCTTTTCCTTTTATGACACAGACTGCATTTTACTGTGAGATGTTTTCGTTTAAGTAAATTTGCATCAGATGTGGAGCAGTCTGTGTCCATAGAAGACTCCAATGCCTCTACTAATACATCAATAGATGATGGAATTGATGGAGGTGGGATCTCGGCCCCTCCTCCAGGGTCGGGCGGATCGCCCATATTTACAATTAATTATAAAATGACTTACCAATTTATATACACCTTAATTAACTGTAACATTAAGTCTTAATTGACTATTACTCGGTAACTTGCAAAGCCTACTAAGGTGTAATATATAGTTATAATCTCGATAATGCGTGTTTTCTCAGAGATAAGCCTAACAATAAGTTGATTGATTGTTCATTCCCACATAACAAATTTCATCGAAATCGTTAAAGTCGTTTCCGAGATTCCCTAAGGGTATGCGCGCACGAGCAACTTTGTCTCCGCGACCATTTTATCAAGTCTGTGTATTTGTATCCTGGGAGTCGCAGCGCTACGTGTGCGCACTTCCATACTAACCCATAGACTTGATAAAATAGTCGCGGAGACAAAGTTGCTCGTGCGCGCATACTCTAAGAGCGCGCGCACACAGAGAGCGGTCTGGAGTTCCGCGTTCTTTCAAATGTACTGAGTCCCTTATGATAACGCACACAGCAATCGTAAGCGACTCAGTACATTTGAAAGAACGCGGAACTCCAGACCGCTCTCTGTGTGCGCGCGCTCTAACTAAGTCTATCAACGCCGCCGTATATAGATTAGGGCGTGCAAAACCGGTTTTCCGGTTTTGCTGAAAACCGGAAACCGGACAAAATTTACCGATTTTTCAAAACCGGTTTTGAAAGACAAAACCGGTGTTACCTCCGGTTTTTTCGTTCTCCGTTTTCTCTAAGAAATATTTAATTTTGAGTCATCGAATAATATCCGAAATGCGAACGCAACCTATCTATACTACTTACACTCCTCCCTCCGCCCGCGGCCCTCGCATGCACCCGCAACGCAACGCGACTCCTGCGTCGCGCTCCCGCTCTCTCGCTCCGTGATTTGATTTTGATCTCAGTTAAATAATCTTTAGAATAAATATTATTTTAAGTTCATTTTAAAATTGTTTTTAACCAAACTAAGAGAGTTTAGTTTATTAATGTGGTACAGTAAATGATCTTTTTTTTATTTCGCCTGCCATCGACTAACTACAAATACAAACATATTGATTATTGTTTATTTAAATAACTAAAGGTGCCACATACTTACTTGTGTTGTGATTTGATTTTGATCTCTGTTAATTAATCTTTAGGATAAATATTATTTTAAGTTCATTTTGAAATTGTTTGTTAGCCAAACTAAGAGTGTTTATGAATGTGATAAAAAATATCACGGGACAATTCACATCAATTGACCTAGTCCCAAACTAAGCAAAGCTTGGTACTATGGGTACTAGACAACGGATAAACATACTTGAATACATATTAAACACCCAAGACTCGAGAACAATCATTCGTATTATTCACACAAAGTCTGTCCCGACCGGGAATCGAACCCGGGACCTTAAGCTTCGTAGTCAGGTTCTCTAACAACTAGGCTATCCGGTCGTCCAAATCTCTCGTCGTGATCTATACAATCTAAAGTCTACTTGGCAGTGGCGTAGCTAGTTAACCAAAGGCCCTGGGGCAAAAAATAAACTAGGGCCCCAACCCGTGTTTGTTTACATGATAAGACAAGTAAGGATGAATGCACTTTAAATTCACTACACTCGCGCGCTTGTAAATTCACTAGTTAGCGTTTTATAGCCGCGTTTCTCATAGGTCCGCCATTATAGTTTGTAAGTCCGAGGGGCCCCCTGAGCTTGGAGGCCCCGGTGCACTGCCCCGCTTGCCCTACGGTAGCTACGCCACTGCTACTTGGTAGGCTAGGCATTAATGGATAATTAAAAACAAGTATTTCATGCAATTTGTTTTATTTGTAGATTTTGTGGGTGTATAAACTATCTAAGAATATGATTTTACTGTTCAAATTCTACCATTACTACCATAATAAAAAAATATTTAAGAACATTGCCAAAACCGGGGAAAAAACCGGTTTCCGGTTTTGGGCCCTCAAAACCGCAATTCAAAACCGGTTTTGACAACTTTCCGGTTTTGCACGCCCTAATATAGATGCCAAAAAAGTTACCAAAGATGGCCGAACGTAACTGACACAAGTGTCATTGTCATTGTGACCTTCCAGATGTAACCAACCCATGCACATTAATAAAAAATAGTCATAATAATATTTTGTTGTTATTTAAGTGTAGAGATTATCCCAAGTTTTTGATGATTCCTATAAGTATACCTACGCATACCGTATTGTGCACAATGTGTGTTGCACATGAAAACCTTGGTTTTGAACTATCCATGTGCCAAAATTTATCACAATCAATTGACATGAATTGACACTCATATGACTTCTAGGACGCTTCCTTGGTGGATAAGGAGGAAGATTCTCGTCCCTGTGAGAGGGACCTGAGCAGGGGGGGGGCACACTTACATATATCATCACTTTTCATGCGACTACAGCGATCTCTGGTGTTTGCCGAAGAACTAAATTAGCGGCCATCTTGGTTGACTTGTCAAACTTATCAGTTGTCATTCATCGGCCATGGCCAAGGCGTACCAAATTGTACGGTCAAGGACTTTAATTGATAGGCCACTTGCCAATGTTCGTATTTTAGCCGTATAATGCAAATCGGGTTTAGCCGCTTATACTTCGTATATGCTGATTTGAATTAGACGGCTAAAATACGAATAGTGGCAATTAGCCTATCAATTAAAAACCTTGACTATACATTGCTATAGGTACGCGTATCTATAGCTGTACATCACTACCAACATATACATATAGATAGGTATACATCTATAGAAACGTCACATTAGTTCTTGAGCAGCCGTAGGGTAGCAGCACCTTCCATACATGCATATTTGACCATAGAGTTGCCACTCTTGTTCATATAATATTACAATACTCTTTGGACCTGAGGCCGTATTGTCTAACGCTTCTGACGCTTGCCTTCGCATTCACCATCTCTTTCTGTCATCAACTACCGTTTGACAGAAAGAAATAGTGATTGCGAAGGCAAGCGTCAGAAGCGTTAGACAATAAGCCTGCAGGTACCGGTTCCATGTTACTTGCGTAAATGCAAAACCCACGAACAAAACATAATAACAAAACTTAACAGGAAACAAAAACTCAACAACGAAAATTATCACGAGTACAGAAAGCATTTGATCAATCCAAACGTCAGATGCCGAATGAAGTGACAATTGGAGATGTCATGGTGGCCCTGTGGTCGCCATGTATACGATAAAGTTTGACATACGTGATTTGTTGTCAACATTTCTATGTGCATATCAAAAATATTTGTAAGTAAATAGTATATAGGTACGCAAATTATAACATTAATAGTATCCAAATGTTGTTTTTTTTTGGAATTTTATACCCAAATGTTGTTTAAACCTGAAGTATTACCACTGTAATATGAACTTTTCTTCTACAAAACAGTTACAACCAAATATCTGTAGGTGAAATTAATATTGATATTAAATGATTTATTTATGCGGTTGCATTTAATTTTAACTTTACAATTACATATAAATAAATTACTTATGTATTATATTTAGAAAAGTTAAAACTTAACGATGCAAAACTTTGTCATTTTATTGGCAACACACTGGTAGTTTTTTTTGGAATCTATATACGGCGTTGAGATAGTCTAGTCTTAGGAAAACTTTCGATATTTTTGTCATACCTACTGTTTTTTTTTCAAAATTTTACGTGGTTATTGGATTACCAACGCAAAATTACAGCTTACTAAAATTAAATCCCTATACTAAGCTACAGAGGGACGGACACAACAATACTTAAGAACTGCATGACTGTCTCAAGCGCCTCTTATAATGTTGTGAAACATACTTTATGAAAAAAAAACGACCGAATGAATGAAATGCATGGACTTAATACCTAACCACCTGAGTACTGCGACAAAAAAGTGAGGCCGTAAAAAAAAATAACTAGTGGTTTGCATCTCGTTCTAATTAGGGTGATCAAGTAATGGTGCGAGTGGGACACAATACACTAGTTTCTCTAGTTTGTATGTAATCTCTCGGACGGCTGTCTCTAGTTGCCATTATTAAACTGTATAGCTTGGTAATATGGGTCACTTTTGATTGACTAATAAAAGTTAGTACTTAGTCCTGGTTAAGTATGAAGTCTATGATGAAATGTTAAAATATTGTCTACTCTGTGGTAAAATGACATGACATGCATGACATGGGGAGGAAGACAGGCAAGATCCAAGACAGTACGGAGACCCACGGAGGTCGTATTCAATTGTTGAACAGAAATATCTTGTAATAATTATTTTTAGATTGTTTAATGAATTAAGGTAACCACTTCAACTATGTCGTGGTTATTTGGATACAGTACCAAGCCTCCTCAACCGCCTACCGATGATCCACCGGCTAATAGCGGGGGTGCGGCTGCACCCCCAGTTGCACTTACAAAAGCAGAGAAAAAGGCTATGGAAGCTTATCGGTTTGACTCCAGCGCTCTTGAAAGAGCTGCACAAGCTGCTAGAGAACTAGAACAGTCAAGTAAGTTCACTCTCAACTACTGTTATCAGTCACATTTCATACTATTGCATAATGCGACCCTATAACCTATAAGCACATTGCGGTTTGATTTAGGCGAACGTATGACATTTATTATGTTTCATTAAATTTTTTTATGGTTTTTACGCTCAAATGCTTTAGGTACACAACATTTGGATTAAATACTATATAAAACTAATTAAAAAAAACTTAGTAATATTAATGAATATATCGCGAATAGTATTTATTTATTTTAATACTTAATGTGCTTATACTTTTTACTAAACTGATACTTTTTACTAAACTGGAATAAGCATTGACAAGTCACTAACCATTTTCAAGGTTTTATGCTATATCTAGACTAAGTTATCTATGTTATACCTATGTGGCTACTGAATGGGCAAAACATTATTATCTACTTTATACTATACAATTTAAGTTTAGAGGAAAGAGTCATCTGAACATGCAGAAACTCATATATGTATATTACTTTGATACATAAAAATATTTCATCAAAAGATAAGTTTTTCTTAAAATCTCATTTTTAATGCAAGCTTTTTTGCTGACTCTACTTTTTGTTGACTGTACTTGCATTGGTATCCTATCTACATAAGTATACCCAATTTCAAAGCAATCTGATCTCTGGTAGTGGGTTAAATTTGGCTTCCATGATTTGAGTCAAACTATAAGGGTAACTTAAATAAGGTAAGGGTAAAAAGCGTAAAAAGAGTAAAAAGTGCATTATGGGTTTTTAAAAAAAATTACACAACTATAAGGTTAATGAAAACAAAATCAAGACTTGTGTCCTTTGTGCAATCAAAGTTAGTCATACAAACTATATGGATAACTTTTGTTACACAATCAATTAAGTTTTGTTTTAAAATTGTGTACAAATTGTTTGAAAACAACTTGTATCCCAATAACCATTGACACTGTTTCGTACAGGACATGCCAAAGATGCATTGGAACTTAGCAAGCTCCAAGAAGCTTCACGGCAGCAGGAACAGATGGCCAAGATCAAGGAGTATGAAGCTGCCATAGAACAATCCAAGGTGGAACAAAAGAAAGTTGACTATGAAGAGCGACGGAAGACTTTACAGGTAAAGTATACAAAATATAATGTCTGAAACAAGTTGCTGTTTTTTTTGTTAATCAGAATCAGAAACACTGTTATCTATTATGAAATTTTCTAGTCCTGGCTATAGCAGTTGAAATACTTCTTGACTTGACTTTTTAACTATAAACTGGATAGCCTAGTGGTTACTGAACCTAGAGGTTCCTTTTTCAAAACCAGGTAGAGCCAGATGCTTTTATGTTGAACAATGTTTGTACCTGAATTGTTGTATGCATTTAAATATGTTTTAACTATACAAAATTTTTTTTTGTCTGTTATTTAGTGCCCATAGTACAAACCAATAATATTAATTGTGATGTTAAAGTGGTAGGTAAAAAGCGGGCCTAATTAGATTATTTTTGGACTGCTCTATTTGACAGTGGAAAGATAAAATCGCTAAAGCGCGATATACGATATATGGCGCGTTAGCGATTTTACTTTTTTTACCCTAGAGATAAGATTTAAAATCGCTAAAATGCAATATATGACGCTTTAGCGATTTTACCTTTAAAAAAAAATAAATAATTAAAATAATATTAGGGGACAATCTCACACAAATCGACCTAGTTCCAAACTAAGCAAAGCTTGTACTATGGGTACTAGACGACGATAGACATACTTATATAGATAAATAAATACTTAAATACATAGAAAACATCCATAACTCAGGAACAAATATTCGTGCTCATCACACAAATAAATGCCCTTACCGGGATTTGAACCCAGGACCTCTTGCTTCGTAGGCAGGGTCACTACCAACTAGGCTAAAGCAGTCTTTCCTCCGTCAATATGAACTTTGATACAACAAAGAAATTGTGGAAGTAACATTGGTTATATTATGACAATTTTAAATGTATAATATAGTATGATGTAAAGTAAGTAGAGCCACTACAGAGAACAACAACAAGACACTTCACATAAATTGAACAAACATTTGAAAAACTACACTTCGGGATTGCATTTGGGGGATAAATAAGACCACTCTTTTATCACCAGAGTAGCTGCAGAGATAGTCCGATATTTCATTCCTTTTTTTTCATTCAATAATATTATCTAATCTCTCTCTTCTCTTTGCTGACGTACCATAATCTCTAACAGGAAGAAACAAAGCAACACCAAATGCGGGCGCAGTATCAAGATCAGTTGGCGAAAAAGCGATATGAAGAGCAGCTCGTGCAACAACAGAAGTCACAAGAAGAAATATTGCGGAAGTGAGAATATCCGTTTTTTATTTACTTTGCTTGTTTCTCAGCCATTTTTAGAGATAAATTACTTCCAAAAATTAGGATCTAACATCTTAACATCAATTTGAGCTTATGTTTTTTTTAATTTACCCCTCATTGTATTATGCGGAAAGTGAAAAAAATCGTGCATTTTAGTCTCAATAGTTTCATATAAATCCAATGATAGAATTAAAAAAAAAACAAAAAGAACACCTCAAATTGGGCAAGGATCCATGTCTTAAGCATACAAAGGCTAGACATAAAATTTTAATTCTTTACGTATTTCACAGGCAAGAAGAGAGTGTCGCTAAGCAGGAGGCGTTACGCCGGGCGACCATAGAGCACGAAATGGATCTCCGTGAGAAGAACAAACTTAAGGCGATCGAGGCTGAGGCGAAGGCGCGGGCGAAAGCCGACCGCGAGAACAGAGACATCACTCTAGAACAGATTAGACTGAAGGCAGCTGAGAACAGAACTACTATTCTGGAGAGCATCAAGTAAGTGACAGCTTTATTGATGACCAGAGGCCTTATTGTCTAATGCACTTGGAATGGAATCACAATCGGTTTCACCACTTCTTTTTGTCACACCATTTGACATGAGGGCAAAAAGAGATGGATAATGCGATCTTGAATGCCGAGCGCTAGACAAAACGGCCTCAGGAGAAGGCTGATGATGATAGTATTAAAATGACATGTATCAAATATATAATCTGGACGTGCCAGGAGCAGTATTTGATGAATTTGGCCATTGAGTCCCCCAATGAGGCTAGCATAGTCACACAGGTGCACTTAAGCCTCGAAAAAAAAAGAGAAAAAAAAAATTAATTATATGGATCAATGAAACTTAACTTAACTGAACTTGTCAAGGAAACTTAATCGCATACCAGGGTGGAACCTTTTCACAAACAATTTCACAATGATTTCTTTGGCAGATGTATGGAATGTCAACATGACATTTGCAATGAAAAAGGTTCAGGGTGCTTTTCCACCGGAGATGTGCTACGCTACGTTGCTATGGATGTGTCTGATATCCACCAATCATGTTCATTGGTCCACATAGCAAAGCACTGGTGGAAACGAGTTCAACTGAGCTATGATTTTTATATGGAAAGATGCGTGCCTTGGATGCGTGCTACGGATGGTCGCGAGTCGTGTACGTGTAGCAATGTCCCCCTTCACCGCGCTGCCGCTCCGCGCGCCCCTATCGATACAACGCATAGCTCGAGCTGCGCATCTTCCTCGCACAACTACATTGCTTAGCATTGGTGGAAACGGTCACACAGTTTCGTAGCGTAGCTTTTACATCTTCGCAGTGGTGGAATCTGGTGGAGAGGCACCCTCACCCTGATACGTGATTCAGTTTCCTTGACCGTGCAATACTATATTAATAATTTGTTTGAACAGATGTTTGTACATAACACCACAAGGATGATATAGACTGGATTGGCAGTCGCCATAGTACGGATCGGCCGCGGTTTTTGTAGTTCGATTATTAAATCTAGATGGCGCTGAAATATAGCCAGAAGCTTACTACAAATATAGGTATTATTTTTCAAAAATATTGCATAATAATACATTTGCAGTGATATGAAATATCTGTAGTCTTATTGTTTTACCCTCAAAGCCTCTGGCTATATTTCAGCGCCATCTAGATTTAATAATCGAACTACAAAAACCGCGGCCGATCCGTGCTATGGCGACTGCCAATCCAGTCTATATCATCCTTGATAATACCCATACTGTCCCATACCATAAATATGGTTCTTTTATTTGATGCAAGCACATTCACATTGGAAATGAAATTGCTTGTAGCGTAGGTGTACTTTAAATAATAACGTCTTGCTCCTTTATAACAGGACAGCGGGCAGCGTCATAGGCGCCGGTGTCAACGCCTTGGTTACCGACTGGGACAAGACTTTGGCTGCGGCTGGCGGTTTGTCCCTTGTGGCGCTCGGAGTTTACACAGCGAAGGGCGCTACTTCTGTCACTGCTAGATTCATCGAAGCTCGGATTGGTATGAATATTAAACTAAAAAACACTATATCGTCGGAAACAGTGCCAATTCGGTCTATTACGATTAGTTACATTGACAGTTCCATTGATGGAACTAGATGGAATTTTTTTTCCGAGTAGTTACATTCAACGAAGAGGGTTTCCTTAATGTAACTAGATGGATTTTTTTTCCGAGTAGTTACATTCAACGAAGAGAGTTTCCTTAATGTAACTAGGTGGAATTTTTTTTCCGAGTAGTTACATTCAACGAAGAGGGTTTCCTTAATGGAACTAGGTGGACTTTTTTTCCATGTAGTTACATTAATAATGCAGAGTTAATTTAATGGAATTAAATGGAGGGGGTCTATATTGGAATCCATTATATCTTTTGTCCTAATAACAAAATCCATAATAACTTTGGTCATAATGATCTTTTGCTATAATAACGTTTGCCCTAATGTAAATGCCATAATATTGTTTGTCCAAATATTGAATATCCTAATGCTTATCACTTTTATGATATATGATAGATATATATGACCCATATTTTTTATTTATTACAATAGTGGGGCAAAAATTAATGGAAAATGAGGGATACTTGAATTATTGTTAATTTTTATTAAATGTTAATTTCCTTAAATACGGTCCAAATTCTCTCATTCTGAGAGGAGGCCTGTGCCCTGCAGTGGGACGTATGTATATAGGCTGAGATGATGATGATGAGGAGTATAAAACTATTATGACAAATATGCATATACATAATATTATGACAAACAATGTTAGTACAAAAGAGATTATGTCAAAGAATATTAGGACATGTGACTATTAAGACATATGATTATTAGTACTTAAGGAAATAGTGCAAATAAGCATTAGGATATTCAATATTTGGACAAACAATATTATGGCATTTACATTAGGGCAAACGTTATTATAGCAAAAGATCATTATGACCAAAGTTATTATGGATTTTGTTATTAGGACAAAAGATATAATGGATTCCAATATAGACCCCCTCCATTTAGTTCCATTAAATTAACTCTGCATTATTAATGTAACTACATGGAAAAAAAAGTCCACCTAGTTCCATTAAGGAAACCCTCTTCGTTGAATGTAACTACTCGGAAAAAAAAATTCCACCTAGTTACATTAAGGAAACCCTCTTCGTTGAATGTAACCACTCGGAAAAAAAATTCCATCTAGTTACATTAAGGAAACCCTCTTCGTTGAATGTAACTACTCGGAAAAAAAAATCCATCTAGTTCCATCAATGGAACTGTCAATGTAACTAATCGGAATAGACCGCCAATTCACTTAGATAAGCAAGCTTAGCTTAGTTAAGCTTATGGTAGATACCATACGTAAATATCGCGTATCTGCACTAAATGTAGACGGGTTGGTTTAACTTCATATTTGTTTTATTTTAACGAATTTGGGGAAAAATCGAATATTGGCTAAATTTGTCTTATACGCGAAATCCAAAGCCAGTTAGTTGGCTGCTCACCATTCTTCACCTGTGTTGCTCTCACGGTCTATACAAATATAGTGATCCCACCTCACACCCGAGCACATTGTTCACGGCATCACCCGATTACTGAGGTGCTAGATAGTATTAGCTAGGTAGGTATCTAAAAACTCGAATTACTTAGTTAAGTTTTTGTAAATAACTATAGAGTATCCTTTACAAAATAACATTCACAGTTTAACTCTGGCCCCCAATCTTCAAAACTATACCCTGAAAAATGAGTTTTTGATCCCACCATTGTTGTTCAAGGGAGCCAACGTGTTTAGCGGATTTAGACTATCCCTTGCCTTTCAGCCAATAAAATGTACAATTTATAACCATTACCACCATACCATTACCATTACCATTTATTTATACCCATTTGTTTGGTATCGACCGGATTTCGAAATAACATTTGCTCCTTTTTAATTTCTAAAATAGTCGTCTTTCTTTTTAATCATACATTTAGATAGCTTTTAGATTGGCTTGTCAAAAGATGCCTTATCCTTTTTGCCCAGCTACACTAGCCTTCTCGAGTGTGTCTTGAGTATGTTAATATATTTTCCAGGCAAACCAACTCTTGTCAATGAAACATCAAGATTTTCTCTTCTGGAAGCAGTGAAACATCCCATACTGACCATATCTAAAGCCATAGCGAGCTTTAGAAAGCCGTCTGATGCGTTAGCTGGGGTCGTCCTCGCACCAAATCTAGAGCGAAGGCTTCGTGATATTGCGATTGCTACTAAGAACACACGATTGAATAAAGGTTTCTATAGAAATCTTCTCATGTATGGCCCTCCTGGTACTGGAAAAACGTTGTTTTCAAAGGTAACTAATATATACTTGTATCATTAAAGTTCTCGAATGGAGGCCACGCTGGCAAGCGCAGCGTAGGACGTCCACCAAAGAGATGGCCGGACGATTTGGTAAAGACCGCAGGTGCAAGGTGGATGCAAGCCGCTTCCACACGTAATGATTGGGTATCAATGAGGGAGGCCTATGTCCAGCAGTGGACGTCCTACGACTGAAATGATGATGATGATAAAATTGTTAGGTACTTATCAGTAATCTTTTGGGATTAACTGTTTCTATCCCTAATTTGCAGAAACTGGCTAAGCATTCAGGCATGGAGTATGCCATACTCACTGGAGGTGACGTCGCTCCCATGGGTAAAGACGCCGTTGCAGCCATCCATAAGGTGTTCGACTGGGCTAATACTAGTAAAAAAGGTAAATAAAACATTGCTTACCTTATTTCTTTTTTTTTCATGTACTTGTTTTACTGTATTGTATTATTTGTGGTGTACAATAAAGAGTCATTGTATTGTATTGTATTGTATTGTAAAACATTGAAAACTCTCCAAAAATACACTGGAGAGAAATAACATCTGTATTTATCTTTGCGATTGAATCAGGATTGATTGATTGATAGGCAGATCTGAAATTACTTTAACTGGGGAAGTCCGAAAGTAGGCTAACTTAATTAAAAGAATGTATGCAAGGTGTATTGTTTGTAAAAGTGTTTGTCGATTTAACAAAGAGTTCTTAGCGTAAGTAACAGTAGTAATGATTTCCTATCCTTGCCTAGCATATGTTTCTTGGGTTAAATAATAACTAGCTGTTGCCCACGACTCCGTCTGCGAAGAATTCGTTTGTCGCTAGTCCGCGGGAACTATGCAATTTTCAGGGATAAAAAGTATCCTATATGTTAATCCAGGTTATAAATTACCTGCGTGTCAAATTTCATCAAAATCTGTTAAACCTTTTTAGCGTGAAAGAGTATATCCACACATCCATCAATACTAACTAATATTAGTGGGATGATTTCTCTACAGATTTTTGTTCACAGGATTTTTCACACTAATTGACCTAAACCTAAAGTAAGCAAAGCTTGTGTTATGGGTACAAGGCAGCGAATAAACATACTTAAGTAGATATTAAACAACCAAGACTCGAGCACAAACATTCCTAGTTGTCACACAAATATCTGCCCCGATCGGGAATCGAACCCGGGACCTCAAGCTTCGTAATCAGGTTCTCTAACCACTAGGCCATCTGGCCTTTTCTTACGATATTATTAGACCGCGATATAAATAAGCTTGAAAAAGCTGTCATTTCATGTGCATTTTGACATATGTATGTGTTATAACTGTAGAGTTTTCAATTCGCAGGTGTACTGCTCTTCATTGACGAAGCCGATGCTTTCTTGAGGAAACGCTCGTCCGAGAGGATAAGCGAGGATCTCAGAGCTGCTCTGAACGCATTCCTCTACCGCACTTCCGATCAGAGCAACCGGATAATGATGGTGTTGGCTTCCAACACGCCGCAGCAGTTCGACTCGGCTATCAACGATCGTCTGGACAAGATGATCGAGTTCGGCCTCCCAGGATTGGAGGAACGCGAGCGCCTGATCCGCCTTTACTTCGACAAGTTTGTGCTTCAGCCAGCTTCAGAAGGAAAGAGGTATTTGGTAAAAATATTTTTATTGTATGACTACATTTAACTTGATCTTGGTGTTACTTTGTTATTTCTTCCAATTACATATTGGTATGGTCTATGGTATGCAGCATGTTATAAGATTCTCAGAATTAGCCGCCGCTTTAGCCTAGTTGGTAGTGACCCTGCCTACGAAGCAAGAGGTCCTGGGTTCAAATCCCGGTAAGGGCTTTTATTTGTGTGATGAGCACGAATATTTGTTCCTGAGTTATGGATGTTTTCTATGTATTTAAGTATTTATTTATCTATATAAGTATGTTTATCGTCGTCTAGTACCCATAGTACAAGCTTTGCTTAGTTTGGGACTAGGTTGATTTGTGTAAGATTGTCCCCTAATATTTATTTTATTTATATTTATTTAATTATTTTACAACTGCGCGGCACGAATGAGGTGCGCAAAATAAAACAACTGATTTAGGTTCTATTTCACTGCTTTTTGTCGAGCCATTGTTACGATTTGTGACAATATCGGTTTGATTAATCGGACGAAATAAACAGAGACAGCATTATTATAGTTATCTGTCATATAAAATAATGTTGTAACAGGTAATTAACCCTTTTCCAGGCGTAGGCGTATATATCGACCACATAAATCCACACAAGGATTCGACCTTTTTCCCTTTACAATATGATAAAAAACAATTGAATTTGTTTAAAATATGCTTTGCTTTTAAATTAATCCTAAAATAGACGGGGTCTGGAAAAGGGTTAATGTTTTACTTTCAAGAACTCTTTCATAGTTTCAGAGATGGTTGATATAAATAAATAAATCATGGGACGACTGACACCAATTGCTCTAGTCCCAGACCAAGCAAAGCTTGAAATACTAAAGACTCGGCCATACCGCTGCTTAAAATACGGAAACGTTACGGAATCGCAGTGACGTGCCGTAAACGTCAGAATTTACCGCATGCTCTCCATAGTAAAGTTGTGACGTTTACGGTGCGTCACTGCGATTCCGTAACGTCAACGTTTTTTAAGCGGCGGTTTGGTCACACCTTAATTCTACAATGTTTACTCAGAAATTTCCAGGAATTATTGGTTAAATGCTGACAACCAGCGAATTCACATGTTGATCCCTAGATATATGTAGAACATCTGATAGCGTGTAATTGTGCCGTTTGTCTGACAGGCGTTTGAGCGTGGATCAGTTTGACTACGGCGAGCTGTGTTCGACGCTGGCGGCGCGCACGGCGGGCATGTCGGGCCGCGCGCTGTCCAAGCTTGGCGTGGCGTGGCAAGCGGCCGCCTACGCGTCTGACGACGGACGTCTCACGCAGCAGATGTGCATCGACATCTGCGACGACGCCGTCAGGGATCATCGGCAGAAGGTACAATACGTTTACTTTTAGTTTACCACTGACAGATGGCTTGCCTTCATTTCATTTCCAACTTTAACACCGTACAAATAAAGTAGCTACTACAAAATCTGCAAACGTGGGTAACAGTATTTAAAATTGGCTTTACTTGTAGGTCGTTAAAGTTGAATATGAAATGAAGGCAAACCATCTGTCAGTGGTAAACTTTGTGTAATTTTTAACCCCCGACACAAAAAGAGGTGTGTTATAAGTTTGACCGCTATGTGTGTGTGTCTGTCTGTCTGTGGCATCATAGCTCTTAACCGAGTGCACCGATTTGGATGCGGTTTTTTTTAATAGAAAGCAGGTTTCTTGGCGATGGTTTAGATATGTTTCATCAAAATCGGTTCAGCCGTTTCAAAGTTATCAGTTCTTTTGTTAGCTGCGGAAGGGATCTTAGACGCATAACGGGCATTGACTTAAGGCGAGGTACCTCGTAGAAACGTAATTTTTAATTTCATTTTATCTAGAAACGGTAATGATTAAACACGTGAAAAAAATATATGTTGCTTTTGAGACCTTTCTGTAAGTACGTCGGGCACTCGTTACATAATTGGACAAACTTCACTCGATAGAAAAAAAATCCAAACATACCCCTATTTTGTACCTTTAAACTCATTTCATTTCAATATTATACTACTTGATGTATTGAAAGTCGTATCAAAATAAACGTCTGTAATGATGTAATGTCCGTCGGGTTTAATTTTGTTAATTTTCTAAAACATATAATATTTAACCCAATATTAACGAAGTTCACGGCACGATTTACTGGCGCCCCGCTGTCAGCCCGCCGCTCAGTCCCGAGCGGAACGTGTTGGAGGTCGGACGCTTGCCAATTTTTGAAGCGCTCCACATTACGACTAAATATCCTTGATGTGGGTAGTAGTATCATCATTTATTTCTGATATTTACCACTATTCAATGTAACCGCCACACACAAAAAGAAACACCCATCCACGCAACTATACACAGTACACAGTGTACAAAGAAAAACAGTACGGGCACAGAGTAAAAATGTAACCTGTTATTCAACTTCATACTAGAGCGCCCGAATCGACGCACGCACACAGCCAAACGTATTACACGGCCGCTAAGTAATCTTCGGAATACAAAACAATGCTGCAACCCACGCAGCGCGCCGTCTATGACGCTTGGCTGCGTGCGTGCGTCGATTCGGGCTCTCTAGAATGAAGTTGAATAACTGGTTACATTTTTACTCTGTGGTACGGGTCTATCAAATTTTTTACAAGTGCCTGTACTATAAATTCGCATTTATTGACAAAATTGCCACATTACAAGGTTTACTAATGGTACCGCTGCAATCGCCGAAATGATAATTCTTATTATTTCAGCATGAAGGTGACAAAGATGACTGTTTCACACATCTAAATATACACGATGATTTTTAATCGGTGATCAGGAGTTGAAAAATTTTATCCCTAGACAAAATGGAATTTAATAGATGAGATCTTAAAGCAATGAGGTCTCTGGTTAATTAATAAATAAAAAAAAAGTTAAAACTTTTTCCATCCACCGAATGCATGGTCATCCTACATTTTTTTTAGTTGAGTAGTTCCGTCAAGTGTCATCGCTTTGGCGGTAAATTTGACAGGTCTCACGTCAAAGTTTGTTAAAGAAACTGACTTGTCAAAGAGGTTTCAGGCTCATAGACTAAACCATGCGTAGATTGACAATAATTTTAGTTAAAAAGTGATTATCCAAATAATTATTGTTTAAAAAAATAGATGGATTTTTTCGTGTAACTGTAACTGCGACTTACACGGTCGCCATCGAATACTGATCTAGAAAAATTGGTTCCTGATCACCGATTAAAAATCATCGTGTATAAAAGAAGAAACTGACTGACTGAAATATCAACGCACAGCCCAAACCGCTGGGTCTAGAAATTCCAAATTGCCAAAAGGTTCCTTATAAGGTCTAGAGGTGCACTAAGAAAGGATTTTTCAAAATTCACAACTTAAGGGGGTGAGACGGGGGTCCGAAGTTTGTATGGGGAAACAAGATTACTAGTTAGACTATTTTATTTGAAATTTTTCAGGAGTACTAACGATAAATGAGTAAACACGTGTTTTAGGTTTTTTGGGAAATCAACCCCTAAAAGAGGGCAATGGGGTGACAAGGTCTGGAAATCAAATGAGTATTGTTTCTATGGTTTAGGGACCTTATCGGGTCGCGCTGGCTACGAAAACAACAAAAATTTTAAAATCCAACGTGGCGGACGTGAAATACCATCTCCCCCGGTGGGGTGCGATGGGGTTGAAATATCTAAATATCAAAATGGGTGTCGTTTTTATGTTTTTTTTTGGGACGTTAATTACAAAAATGACATCGATTTTGAAATTTAATATTGTGGACTCCTGACACCTATCATTTTCCTAAAGTTTATAATCTCAGTGACTTTTAGGTTATAAACTATATGGAAATGACAGGTGTCAGGATTTACTGCTTAACTGCCGACCACTATGTATACGCTCATTTTTTCATAAATCTCAAATTCGGTTTTTACAATATTGACTTAGACCGCTGACTACCGACACAGTGCCACTTTTAGCAATTGTTGTAGTGTGTGATAGCGTGAGAAGCATGGTGTCATATGGCTTACGAGGCTCCTGCGAGTGTATACATATTTTTGAACACTTGATCCGTGAAGAATGGCCGACACCTACCGTTATTTGTATTTTAGCGCCATATATAGTTTAGTTTTGTATCTAACTGAAATTCTGGAACTGTACAAGCTGCGGACAAAGAAGTATCCACTTCGAAAACGTTTCATATTTTACATTTATAACACAAAAGTAATCTAATTAATTGCACCTAAACATTTAAATTACAGCGTGATCTTGGTCTCGGTCGCAACTTACACTACTGTAAATTATATTACACTGTGGCTGGCAAGAGTGACCTCCGTCGGCGAGTTCACGGCGCGCGCGGCGATCGTAGCTTTTGCGCGGGCGGGGTGCGGGGTGTAAATTAACGTGGCGCGCTTCAAGAACCTCGCCTTAATGTCAAACATATGAGTGACATAATTGCGTTGGGGGTTTTTAAAAATTTCAATTTATAGTTATACTGTAACGTTATTGCACAGCTGGGAAGATAGAACAGAACCAAACAAAAGCGCGTCGGCCAATCCGTGAAGGGTTTTATAGTAATGGCGATTGCAAGTTTGATTGAATTTAATTTGACTACTATTGGCCACTTGCAGGAAATAAGTTTTTGTTAAAATCGTCAAGGCGATTCAAACGAGCCCAACCTCGATGCGGCCAAGCGGTCGTGACGTTTTATTACAGAGTTCCTATGCATCCAGTTTCATCATCAGATCAGCTCCATATCATAATAATAATAATATTGCATTGTCATGTCATCGGATTTATACGTGCATGCAAATTTTCAAATAATTTTGGTCTACTTCAAATTTGAGTTGAAAGATTCCACCCGAACAAACATTATTATATTGCAATTTAAAACTTAAACGAGAGGCTATATTGTCTAACGCGCGGGCGCTTGCTATCGTACCACCTTCTATTTCTTTCACCATCATATACCGTCGTATCTTATACCGAAATAGTGAAAGCGATATAGTTTAAGTTTAGATCTATACATTATAACAGCAATTTGATCTTAACACATAGGGGCTGTTTCACCACCTTATTGTCAAACTACTGGTTACGTAACCAATGAATAAACTAAGTACTGCACAAATCTGTCGGCCAGTTTTTTTTCAGTTTCACCACTCCGGTCCTGTGCAAACTAAGTACCACTTAACTAATCGTCGCTTTAACAAAAAGTCGGAATAGCAACGTCCCATTTCACGACCACGGGTTCCTGTTCGCATATTTTCGTTCAAAGAGTCGCTCATTATTAAAGCAAAATAAATCGTAAACTATGTAATTTTTAAACACATCTATTTTTTTGCATAAACAAATGTGTAACATTATAATTAATCCAAAAACGGTATTTATTTACGATACTTTGGTTAACAATAACAAAGAAAAATAAAATCACGTAAAACGAATCGAAAAGTGGCGCCAGACCCTTTGACAGATTAACTTTTTTTTTTAATGGCGATGTACAAGTTCAGGTAGAACAAACAATTGAAAAAAAGAAACTGAAAAAAAGTCAGTAATTATAAAATATTACGAAATTTTGGATTTATTTTTAAATACTAAAAGCGTACCTATATTTTTTATTCAGATCTTGATATTTAAATTCTCGTTTGCAATTTAGCATGACTTCTTTCTTTGACAAATAAGTTTTGTCACATGGGATAAAAATTTCTGTTTCACCAGTCTTGATTAGCGCTAAGTGACGAACAAACTATTTCTTAATTTGACCATCAGATCAGGTGGCATTTAGCATTTTTATCCGTCACATATCTTTTTAATTAGTTAGTTTATTTTTTTGTGGCCATGGTTGGAGAGCCCTTCAGCCGGTTTCAGAAAAATAAATCGAAGTATTTTTTATTTCTTAAAGAAAGAAGTCATGCTAAATTGCAAACGAGAATTTAAATATCAAGATTTTAATAAAAAATATAGGTACGCTTTTAGTATTTAAAAATAAATCCAAAATTTCGTAATATTTTTTAATTACAGACTTTTTTTCAGTGGCACAATCGTTTGTTCTACCTGAACTTGTACATCGCCATTAAAAAAAAAGTTAATCTGTCAAAGGGTTTGGCGCCACTTTTCGATTCGTTTTACGTGATTTTATTTTTCTTTGTTATTGTTAACCAAAGTATCGTAAATAAATACCGTATTTGGATTAATTATAATGTTACACATTTGTTTATGCAAAAAAATAGATGTGTTTAAAAATTACATAGTTTACGATTTATTTTGCTTTAATAATGAGCGACTCTTTGAACGAAAATATGCGAACAGGAACCCGTGGTCGTGAAATGGGACGTTCCTATTCCGACTTTTTGTTAAACCGACGATTAGTTAAGTGGTACTTAGTTTGCACAGGACCGGAGTGGTGAAACTGAAAAAAAACTGGCCGACAGATTTGTGCAGTACTTAGTTTATTCATTGGTTACGTAACCAGTAGTTTGACAATAAGGTGGTGAAACAGCCCCTTAATCTACATATTAATATTTCACTCACAAAATCCAGTAATTTTCGGCGCTCGTGCCTAAAATACCACGTTCCCAAAATACCAGATTTTTCAAAATACTACATTACCTATTTTTACCACTTTTCTAGCTTACCAAATTCTCATTGCACCATATTACAAAATCGAAGATTAATCAAGGCAGTGACTTTTTTGGTGGGTTGCCTTATTTTGAATATCTGGTACAATGGAGATGTAATAAATAGGTATTTAATAAAACCTGGTATTTTGGGAATGTGGTATTTTAGGGACGAGCGATTGCCGGATACTTTTATCGGTTTTGTGCTCAAAATAATCTACACACAACTCTATTTCCAAGGTGATAAGAGATTGTGTGGGTCATCCACCTCTGTTGCTGACTGTACAGGTGTGACAGTTTTATTTGTAAAGGATCGTTTATTTATCGAGTTCTGTTGTTTCAGATGGAATGGCTATCAGCAGAAGAAAAGTCCCGAAGCATGATGCCCTACCTCCTAGACTTGCCGCCCATGGACAATGAAGCTGAAGCCACCAACAAGGCCACTGTGACGGAAATCCAAGATATCGTAGAACCTCCTACTGTCAAGTCCAAATCCTCTATCAAAAAGAAGGCAGCTGTGAAAGACAGCGAGACCGATAAGTGACCCAGTCTTATTGCAGAAAGTGAACCAGAAACGGCAATAGAACTTCCAAAAGTAAACACCGATAGCGAGACACAAGTGAACTGTGATAATGATAATAAACACAAAAGAACATTTGACTTCAAAATTTCCAAAAACAATAAGTTTGCATCATTGACTGATTGTGACATGGAACGGCTGCGCTGGTTATCACAAAGATTAAAAGTGGTAGAGTAAAAGAATTAGAATAAAATTGGTTTTAATGTGCAAATGCAAGTCTGTTACATTGCCTTGGGAGTTATCATATGTACGCAAAACTGCCTACTAGCCTGCATTTTAATGTATATAAAATTGTTTTATCTGTAGTCAGTAGCAGATAATTTTACCTACAGGGATGAAGAGTTAAAAAACTGAAAAGCACAAAACTATATTCATCAAGAAAGTAAAAGTTTGTGAGGGTATTAGTTTGTGCAAAATCATTTTATGTAACAAGAAACTATGTGGCTTTAACAAATGATTTCTTTTACTGATGCTTCAGATTGATGGATTTCTCCTACTGACTACCTAGATAATGTGAGTCGAGCATAAACCACTTATATGAACGCACGTTTTTTAATCATATCGCGTCATATAATCATAGAAAGCATGCATGTTGTGTAATATTTTAAAACAGACTAGACTGTGGTGTAGTGCAAAGTATATTCGTTCATCTTTATCATTACTGAACTAGGCTACTGTTGCTTTTGTTGATATAAATCATAAGTATCTTAACCAGTCAAATATCATTCATAAGGTCTATTTCGAATAATGCAGTGTTTGCATTTATATTAACATTTATGTGTTCATCAAGTTTCTATTGTTACATGATTTGGGTGAATGTATGATGGATTATGGGGTGGGAGGTATTGAACGAGAAGATATATTTTATTTACTTACACCTTTATTAAAAAAATTCAAACTGTCGTATATTGTATAGTAGTACGAATTGTACTTATATTGTACAGAAGTAATAAGCACATTCATAGAATCTGAAGACACTGTTCAGCATTTTCGGCAACATTCAGTTAGAATTTGTTTATAGGGATTCGTTTGCTGTTGTGAATTTTATTAGCATCTATTACTAGTAGCATATTAGAAAGTTGTTAAACCTGATACAAATTGTTTTATTTATATCTACCCTGTTCAAATTAACATTTGCATTATAATTATGTCATGATTCATAACATTTTCTCGTCTGGATAAATTAAAGCGGCCAAGATACTGAATATCTAAATAGGCTCTATCTAACACGATTTTTATTTTTTATTACATTTTTAGCGCTTTGGCCGGTCAGTTATATTGGATTAATTACAATAGTAAGTAGTGCAGTAGCAGGAGTATCCCTTAACGCATTCACTGCCACCTGACTTCCACAGGTGCCACCCACGCACATGTGCGTTCAAAATGTAAGAATAATTATGACAGCGGGGGAAGTCTCGAAAACGCATATATGCGTCGGTGGCAGTGAATGCGTTAAGGGCACACAAAAGTTTTGGCCTATGCCCTAGATGTCACGGGACCTCCTAATCTATTAAAAAAAGGTGTATACATATTGTCACCTTGATACAATGCAAAAAAGGTGAAAACTGGATACGCATTTTTGTAGTCTGAAAAAATGCTGCTCAAATCTTCAGTCCCAGTTACTGCTGTGGGTGATCTTTTACATCACACTATTCACGCTTCGTTACACGCAGTAACATCGACTAAGGTGTAAAAATTCTTCCATTATTTTCATGTGTTCTTTAATTATGAACTACAAACGAGAATAAGCAGAATATTGACAAGGTATTATCCAGTTGGTGACAGGGACCGTTTTTTTTTACCCACGAGTTAAACATACATCTAACTAAATTATAGGTTGTCACTGTTGTCAGCCGTTTAGGTTCACTTCGTCCACATTCCCACTTTGTCAACTTCCTAGTTCGTCAACTTTCCCATTTCGTTAACATTCCCACTTCGTCAACATTCCCATTTCGTCCATACCTAAATCACAAAATAAAATCTTCCCTGAGAATTAAGCTAAGTGATAGCGAGAACCGCATTAAAATCGGCTAGGAATGTTGAGGAAGTGGGAAAAGGACGAAATGGGAATATCAATGAAATGGGAATGCTGACGAAGTGGGATTGTGGACGAAGTAGGAATGTGAACGAAATGGGAATGTGGACGAAATGAACCTAAACGTTGTCAGCGTGGCGACAACGCCTACTAGAGGGCGTTGAAGGCTTTCAGGGGGACAGTGGCAGTAACACCTTCAAAGAAATTTAGGAGGAGTCGCTTAGTAAGTAAAAACAAGGGGAGCTTTCGAAAAAGTAAGCTCAAGATGACGGTAGGCAAAGGAATAAGGTTAAGACCTATAGATAGAAATTATCCTTTTGCACAAGGGTGGGTTTACTTTAAATAAAAGCGCTAATAAATAAGGTATATAAGCAATAACCCTCCTTTTAGACTCTGATGCAATCGTAAAAAAATAAAGGATAACTTTATTACAAAAACCGCAAGACCAATTTTATACAGTCAACGTCAATAATATCTGCTCAGTTTCTAAAATATGTACCTACAAATAGGTATGTCAACCTTTTTGTAGCAGGACTAACAATAAGTACTGTGCTGTGTACATGTTTTTTAGACTTTGTGATGAATATAATGTATATTGACTGTATTAAACATTCTTACAGGCAAATGTATTAGTAAAAAGAATGTGACGATAAGGTCAGTAAAGAAAAAAAAAAACAAAGGATTTTTACTTTGGCATTTACGGACTAAGTAAAGAATTGGAATTTTTGGAACAAGCAGTCAAGTGCTAGCATAACAATCACAATCACAGGTGAGTAGGAGGTTAAACTTATTTGTGGTCAGCTATAAAACGTATGAGCTAAATATATACAATAAGGCATATTTATGAAGCTATACTGTTGGTTTAATTCTGTTAGATTACAGTACACTTCCGGTGTTTACAATATTTCTAATTTTAGCGTAGTTGGCTTCTGCATTAGGTCTAAAGACAGTATAAACTTCGTGAAAAATTCTACTGTATCTGAACAGTGTCGCAAATAACACTGTTAACTGCAAATCTGATTCACGTTGATACAACAATATATTGTTTACATATTTTTAAATGTAGATGACTCTGTCGGCAATTTTAAAACTATAGGCTCAATGGGCAATATTACCCGGGCCATACTAGCGACCAATATATACCATCAATCATCAATTATACTTCGCTTATTTTAGCATTAGAAAAAGGTTAAACGACACGAGTCTATTTATTGAAATAATTTTTGAAAAATAAGCCACAGTAAATATGTTTCAATAATATAGCAAGGATTCGTCATTTAGGTTCTTTTGATTGCATAAGTACTCGTAATAGTTACTATTTTATTAAAAACGTTTTTCAATGAAAAGACTCGTCGAGATTGTCTATAGGTAACGCCACCAGAGTTGAGGCCACGCACACAACCACATTTCATGTAATGACAGCGGGATTTTGACGTTGTGTTGTGGTTAAACGTCAACACAACGTCAAAATCCCACTGTCATTACATGAGATGTGGTTGTGTGCGTGGCCTCAACTCTGGTGGCGTTACCTATACCAACCCTTTTTCTAATCCTAAAATAAACGAAGTATACTTATACTTCGTTTTAATTAGCATTAGAAATAAGGAAAACAATCTTGACATGTCTTTTTATTAAAAAACGGTTTTAAAAAAATAGTAACTATTACTTAGGAAACCAAAAGAATATATGACCATATTTCCTTGTTAATTGATACATATTTGCCGTGATTTATTTTTCAAAAGGGTTTTTCAATAAAAAGTCGCGTCAAGATCACTTACCTTCTTTCTAATGCTAAAAAAAACGAAGTGTAGTTTCCGCATGACCCTGCGAAAACTACGCACCCGGCAATGTATGGCCCTAGCAATAGCATAGCATTATCAAACGAATTTATATTTACATTTAATAAAATCTAACTAAATTAAAGCCTGTGATTTGTTCTATAGTTTCCGCCAATGGTTAAAAACATTAATTTACGCAATAATAAAATATCCCGAGCATAAAAATGGGGGCACTTTTTATTTTAAATGGCACAGAAATCATTCTTCTGAGCATTCAAAATGAAAATGCGTGGCCTGATTAACGTATCCCATAGTGCTATATACTAAAACAAACTGACAAAACAACTAAATTCAATAGGTCTGTTTCTAATAAATATCTAATTAATGATTAACATTACTACACCAAAAAATAAAGGCAAGCAATAAGACTAGCGTCTTTGCTTTTGATTTTAATAATATATATCTTAACTGGTTATAACAAAATTGATTAAGTAATTAACTTTAAGATTAATCATAGCATTGGTCACAGACATTTCTATAACAAGAAAAGCTTTTATCTGATACATTTTTAATAAAATATAGAATGTATCATGTATCATATTAATATATTACTTATATACATTTAAAGCACAACAATTCACAAACTGTACTTAAGGGTACCATTTTATGAATGCAACAAATAAGTATTATTGTGTACTTACATAACATTAATACATCTTTGTTAACATAAGAATAGCGCACCAGTTTTATTTGAATTTCACATCATCTCTATATAACATCGGCACAAGACCAAGAACAAGAGATGGTACAAGCAAAATGTACATCATTTTCTTGTACAATTAAAATTGCATACCTATTTAATTAGGGGATTTTTTTTAATGGCAGACTATTGATAGGTTGATGGGTGTATAATTACAACAATGCATGCTCGCATTAGCCTTTATAGTTACATACATTAACATACACCAACACAAACGCTCATTAAAATTGATTTTACAGTTATTTACATATATAATCTTGCTTTTCTTGAAAATATATTCTGGCGCAAAAATTGCCATCATTCAAAGACTTTTCAGGAATAGATTTACATATATATGCACAGTCAAGGTCATAAATGAATTAATGTACATTACTTCCACTAAGCATAAGTTTGATGTGTGCATACATATTTGACGCAATGACTTTATAGATATATAGATATTTGTGTTACATATGACCTCAACTGTATATGTAAATAATTGAGGGAGGTCCTAAATCATTCAAGTAGCATGAGACTGCATGCTCGATCAATCTCTTGTAACACGTTACTCTAATTATTTTACTGGCATAAAGTAAACAGGGCCAGTGCTAGTCATTTTTACAAGTAAAAGTTTAAATAACATATACAAAAGCTTAATTCGCACTGCTCCTAAATTTAAAATCTGAATTATAAGTGTAGTATTTGCTTGTTTACCTGACAAATTATGCACGCTTTTGCCCATTCCTTTTTGTTACTCAGCTTACATAACAAAAAACAATTTTCCATCTAATTCTGAATAGTAAGATTGACTATTCCCTAAAAAGAATGTGAACCTTTCTAGTGACTTAAATTGGGCCCGAAAAATAATGTTGTTAGTTACTCCTGGTCCCGCCACAGCAAGAGGATTGAGCAGGGACTTCATCATCAACTACTAGGACCCGGGAAGTCCTGTTCACTTCCTTTTGTGAGTTTTGCTCAAACTTTTCAACCATTTCTTTGGTCAGCTCGAGGAAGAGGTCCTCTACACATTGATTTAACTTTGCAGATGTGTAGAAATGTTTAGCACCCACCATGGCTGCATAGCTGGAAAACAACATTATGTGACTATTTACACAGCATTTGAAAATCTCACTAATATTATAAATGAGTAAGTTTGTTACTTTTTCACGTTAAAACGGATAGATGGATTTGGATGACATTTGGTATACAGAAAACTGGATCTCGAGAATAACAGATATAACCTACTTTTCTGAAATACCCAAGGGACTGCAAGATTTGATTTTTACTTGCTTTGAAACAAATTGATATTTAAGTATCGCCATGTAAAATGTATGGGAGGATCCTGTTTTGAAAACATATACAAAGTATGTCAATTGGTTGAAATTGGTATCAGACAAAAGTAATGATTTGAGTGAGTTAAGCCACAGGTAGCTATACTTCGTTTTTTTAGCATTAGAAAGAAGTTAAGCAATCTTGAAGTCTTTTTATTGAAAAACACTTTTGAAAAATAAGTCACAGCTAATATGTATTAATTTGAAAGGAAATAAGGTCAAATACACTCTTTTGGTTTCATAAGTAATAGTTACTATTTTTTTAAAAGCGTTTTTCGATAAAAAGTCTTGTCAAGATTGTTTACCATATTTTTAATGCTAAAAAAATGAAGTATAGTTAATGATAATTATTAGCTTAGGAATTCTTTGATACAAATATTAGTTATTACATTAGAAAATAATTATCTAGGAATAAATACACAACACATTCCAGAAATGCTTACCTTTCTGCTTCTTCAAGGGGCACAGTTCTTTCATGTTCCAAGTCAATCTTGTTACCAGCTATTAACAAAATAATGTCCGGCCCAAGCATTTTCTTGAGCTCTTTAACCCAATTTTTAACCTGCCAGCAAAAATCAGTGTGTTAAAGTTAGTTGTACTAACTGTACTGTCAGTTTAAGGTTAATAGTTAGATAATTAGTTATCAATAAATATCAATTTCTGGGTTCATGCACAATATTGGAAGATGTAGTTAGCATATTATTTATCACAAACTTCTGGTCGTTTTTACTGTAGACAATAACTGAAGAGCCATTTAATGTTCATTTTTAAAAAAATTAAGAAGGTACCTACAGTTTTTTCAGAAGTGAAAATTTTTCTTGCGTTTTCTTATTTATTTTAAAATTATAATGAACATGGTTTGTTTGTATTTAAGACATGGTAAAAGATTTTGGTAAATGTAAACTTTATTATTTTTTTACATTTCACATCTGCGTTTGGGTCATAGAAGTGCAGGTTGTACCTTTAAACTGTACAATTCAGTAGATTTGCAGCTATTATGCTATCCACAGATAGACATGCAAACTCAAAAGTGATTTTATAAAGTTTATTTTTCATTTTTTAAGGTAAGGACCCCAAAAAGAGCCCGAGTTTATACAATATATCAACAAAAAAAAAAACAAAATTTATTGGTTATTTATTTCATACCTTAACAAAGGAGTCTTCATCAGTTATATCATAAACGAGAATGGCGCCGTTAGAATTTCGGTAATAAATGGGTCCTAAAGCATGAAACTTCTCCTGGCCTGCTGTATCCCAGATGGAAAGGTTTATACGTTTCCCATTTATGTTTATCTTCTTATTTAGGAATGTTGCCTGAAAGCATTTAAAGGTTAGTAAAAAGATAACGACTTTTATAAGGTTTAAGATGTACAAGTTATACCTGAAGCGTAGTAAGGTGTTTGTCGTTGAACTTATCCTCGATGTAGCGCAATAACAAAGACGTTTTGCCGACGCATCCCTCACCCAGCAGCACCACTTTAAAATTGTACGCGCCGCCCGCAGATGTAGTCATGATTAAGGAATTATATTTCAAGAATACTTAACTATTATTGCAAACCGTCAATTGAATTAATTTTGCAATCGTCACTCAGAGATTAGCTATTTTCAAACATCAAACAGCTGATGACATTGACATTTTTATCTTGGAATAGAAAACAACAAACACTGAACGCTTGATGCCGATAGTATAAAAAAATGTAGATGAATTTCCTACTAATCTAACAAACCGGTTGATACAGTAAGTAATGTCCCTTTATTATAGAAACCTGATAGGTAATAGGAAACTCGAATTTACACAATCAACAATCACTGTGACATTTTTTTTTTTTAGTTTCCGTGCATTCGTTTGTTCATTCATTCAAGTAATGACAAAGATATCTCAGTCTATACAGCTAGTTGTTGATGAAAGACAAAGTAATCTTTTGTCTCAACTTAAAATGGAAATATTTATTATATTCTGACCAACGAGTCCTGAGGCAAGAGAGCGGCGGCAAATTTAAAAGAAATTTTACAGTTAAAAATTATCATATCCGTCATAAAATAAATACCAAAACAGGAAGCACGTTTGTTCAGTCAGGGTACGTAAACCTTCGTCAGTTATTAAATTGATTCCTATCGAGCCTTAGACTCAATTTGATTCCCAGGCCACTATGCAAGCACGTCATAATTGGGGATGTCTATTTTTTTGCAATGTATAGAAAATCGAAAACCACTTCGAAATAAATGCTTTTTAAATCGTTTTCTGTAGTTATTTCATTTTAATATTATGTAATGAATTTATTATATAACAAATAAGCAATGACCTTCATTTGACATTGGTGTAAATTGCGTGACGGGTCCAAGTCGTACTTTATTCTGTGTGGTTAGAATTCTTCACAATTTACGCGTGGATTATACTACGGAGTTTGATTTGGACCCGCTGTCTGACATCTAGCACTTTGTCAGTGCCAGTAAAGTGACACAGTGTATAGTGTACCACTACGCAAAGAATAATTAAAGGGGTTGCCTTATCGTACGCATTTAGATAGATTTAGAAATTTGGCATTGTGGGAGCCCTCAATTATAATCTGACGTCATCAACTAAAATAGTTTCAATTTCAATAATTAATTTTGAAAAAAGTAGAGAACTAAATAAGTCAGATATGAAGTATCTTTTTTATTTATTTTTTTAACTTCATTTTTTTATTACTTTTACGGTCATCCCATGAAACCATATATTTCAAACTAAATACAAACTGAAATATAGATGCACAGAAAAAACCCCAGAAAAAAGACCAATGCTGGGAATCGAACCCAGGTCCTCAGCGTTCCGTGCTGCGTGCTTTACCCCTACACCACCACTGGTCTAGAGGTTAGCGACGAATCTTTCCCATACATCGTACATTTCAGTCTGTTATGCTACGGCTACACACATCGCGATAACGCGAATATTCGCATTATCGCGATGTATGTAGCCGAATATTCGCGAATACTTCGGCACTTCGCCCGAAGCCGCAGACCCTTCGCCCCGCTGTCGGTAAATTTAAATAAATAAATAAATAAATATTAGGGGACAATCTTACACAAATCGATCTAGTCCCAAACTAAGCAAAGCTTGTACTATGGGTACTAGACGACGATAAACATACTTATATAGATAAATAAATACTTAAATACATAGAAAACATCCATAACTCAGGAACAAATATTCGTGCTCATCACACAAATAAATGCCCTTACCGGGATTTGAACCCAGGACCTCTTGCTTCGTAGGCAGGGTCACTACCAACTAGGCTAAGCGGTCGTTTTGCGCACATCAAAGGCTTTTATCGCGATGAACTTCGCTTGCGCGGCCACATTTCACTCGGCTCAACTTCATCGTGCGTATTGGACGTACTGTCATGCTACGGCTACACACATCGCGATAACGCGAATATTCGCATTATCGCGATGTATGTAGGCTATGTAGCCGAATATTCGCGAATACTTCGGCACTTCGCCCGATGCCGCAGACCCTTCGCCCCGCTGTCGGTAAATTTGCGCACATCAAAGGCTTTTATCGCGATGAACTTCGCTTGCGCGGCCACATTTCACTCGGCTCAACTTCATCGTGCGTATTGGACGTACTGTCAACTGCAAGCGGCGACGAATTGTTTAGGATTTGATGGTTGTTTACGATGGATTGGAGTAATGATAGAATCTTGGAATTTATTTCTAATTACGAGGATGAGCCTGTACTATTTCAGTAAAAAGTATGTCGCCTTTTCTTCACTTTTTTTCTATTTTTTATTTTGCACAAAGTCAAAAAATAATTGATGTGCGCCATAAGGTACAGAGCGACAGCTTCGTCCATTTTTCCGCGATAAACTCTGCGGCATTGCTCTCTATAGCAGTGTGGCCATGCACATTCGCCGTAGGCCGAAGACGAAGTTTTATCGCGATAATTCTATCGCGATGTGTGTAGCCCTAGGGTCAACTGCAAGCGGCGACGTATTGTTTAGGATTTGATGAACTAAAACAATTACTTTGCTCACCCGCGACCTTACAATAGTTACGTTTATGCAAGAAATGTGTGTTCATGCACCACAACCAAACTTGTGGTAACTCCGAGTGTAGTAAACCTCAACAAACCTCTTTACCTCATATATAAAAAAGAAAGTAATGTTTTGATGTAATTTGTCAAACTAATTAAAATACCTAATATTAAACTTAATTCATGTTTACGTGAGTTTATTTTATTGGCGACGAGGATGGACGCCGAACAATTCACAAAATTCCTGAGCGCTCAACAGGCGCAACAGGAACAAATGTTGCAAATTTTAAAAATAGCACTCGCCCGCACTCCACCTCAGGCGACGGCGACTGCGACACCGACGGACGGCAGCGTGACGAGCGCTGGCACCTCACAACAGCCACCCAACAGGATGGCCACCATTAAGGCTTTCGATGGAAAAATATAACCCGGCGAACTATCGGGTAAGCGACTACATGGAATTTTTCGAAGCCAAGTGTAAAATACACGGCGTTACAAATGACGACTCCCTTAAAAAGGACCTACTTTTGAATAATATTACACCCGACATCTTCAGAGAAATTAAGACGGCACTTACACCGAATTTTGACACAAGCACATACAGCGATATACGCGAGAAATTATTAGACTTATACCGTGTCAAGAGGACACGATATCGAGCCCTTACAGAATTCTGGAGTTGTGTCAGAGATGATAACGAATCGATGGAACACTACGCCAACCGATTAAAAAGCTTGAGTGAGGACTGTGATTACGACGACAATTTATTAGAACGACAACTTTGCGATAGATTCGCCACCGGACTGAATCATACAGAATTAGAAACAGATTTAAAACAAAAGTGGCCAGATTTGAAACAAACATACAACGGCGAGACCATAGAAGTCACATTTGCACAACTCTTTGCTGTAGCTCAGTCCCGTGAGCAAGCCGAACACGACACGCCAGCAACGAACGTTAAAAGAATTCAAAAGAAAGTGCTGCCTAAACAAAGAAACAATCAACGTGATGAAAACTACAGCAGCCCTCGCAAGATACATTCAAATCAATGCCTTCGCTGTGGGAAATACGACAAGCATAGTTTTTCCAACTGCCCAGCTAAGGCACACAAGTGTGAAGAATGTGGCTCTGACGGACACTACGAGAGCTGTTGCATCAAGACTGGTCGAGCGTACCTTGTGAAAAACAAGCCACAAAAACCCAGGCACAAGCTACAGCGTGTGACAGACACCACGGACAATAGGTCAAGTACCTCGGAATATAGCAACTCTGACGATGATTTAGTATGCAGTATCGCACAGGCGCGTAACAAAGACTGCAAAAGAATCGATGTGCTTATTAACGGACAACTATGCACCATGGACTGGGACCCCGGTTCTGCATATTCAATTATAAGCACCCAATTTTGGCGACAAATAGGGGCCCCAGCTTTAACTAAAGCGCCCAAGTTAAAAGCATATTGTAATTACAAACTTAAATCAAAGGGCCTGTCAGAAGTGACTGTAGAAGTTGATAACAGACAGAAAATTGTACCGGTAGTAGTCATAAAAAACGCTGATCCAATGCTATTTGGTTTACAATGGAGTGAGACTTTTGGAATGGAATTTCCGAAATCTGTATACTCTATCAAAAAGGTAAATCCTACCTCACTTGAACATATATTGAAAAAATATGAACAACTTTTCGACGGCAAACTTGGCAAAGTAAATGACTATCAAGTTAATATCCACGTCAAACCAGGAGCACAACCAGTCCATTTACCAGCACGACCAATCAAATTTGGAATGAAACGAAATATCGAAAAAGAGATAGACCGCCTTATTACTGAGGGCATCATTACTGAAGTCGATCCAAACTTAACACCCGTAGAGTGGGCCACACCTACCGTCAACGTCATAAAGCCAAACGGGGATATCAGAATTTGCGGAGACTACAGAAGCACGTTAAACCCAGTTCTTGTGAAACATCTGCACCCAGTTCCACTTTTTGACCAACTAAGACAGAACTTGGCACACGGTCAAATTTTTTCCAAGATTGATCTTAAAGACGCTTATTTACAGTTTGAGATAGCACCGGATTCAAAGAAATACTTAACCCTGTCAACACATAAAGGGTACTTTCAATACCAAAGAATGCCATTCGGAATCTCCACAGCACCGTCTATTTTTCAACATTATCTAGATAAACTACTAAGAAACATACCCAACACAGCAGTATATTTTGATGACATTGCAGTGACTGGCAAAGATATGGACGAACATTTACGTACCCTTAGTTTAATTTTTGAACGCTTGTTGAAGGCAGGACTCAAGGTAAACTTAAAAAAGTGCTCTTTTCTTAAAAATGAGATAGAATACCTCGGACACAAAATTAACAAAGATGGCATACGCCCCACGTCAAAAAAGATTGAAGCCATCTCCAAAGCAACCGAACCAACTAATTCAAAGGAATTACGATCATTTCTTGGTTTTGTTAATTTTTATGAACGCTTCATACCTCACTTACATGGACTTTGTGCGGACCTACACGAACTAACCAGCGGGAGACACCCGTGGCGCTGGACAGATCATGAAAGACATATTTTCGAAATGACAAAGAAATGTATTGCCACATCAAAACCTTTAGCTGCATTTGACGAAAATCGTCCCATTTTCCTTGCGTGTGACGCCTCAGAAAAGGGAGTTGGGGCTGTACTATACCACAAAAACGGAAACACTGAACATCCTGTAGCTTTTGCATCGAGGAAATTACGTTCCGCAGAAACAAAGTACTCTGTTATAGATCGAGAAGCCCTGGCTATATTATTTGGAATAAAAAAATTTGACCAATACTTACGTGGTGTAAAATTTACTTTAGTCACGGACCACAAACCTCTGATACACATATTAGGTTCACAACGTAACCTCCCCAAGCTTGCTAACAATAGACTAGTGAGATGGGCATTAATAATAGGCAGTTACAATTACGAAATCTGTTACCAAAAGGGAGAAAATAATGTACTGGCGGATTGCCTATCAAGACTGCCCAATTGTGAGACTCAACCATCGAGAACAGAACGTGTTATACACAGAATTGAGTCACACCTTTTAGGTGCTAGAATGGCTGACTTACATATTTCTGAAGATCTCTTGAGAGAGAAAACTGCTCAAGATAAAACACTATCGACAATCTTAAAGTACATGAGAACTGGCTGGAGAGAACTTGAATATAGTAATGACATAAAGCATTTTTTTAGAAAACGCAACGAGCTCTCTGTAGAAAGTAAAATTATTATGTGGCAAGGAAGGATGGTAATTCCAACAGACCTCCAACACAAAGTCTTGACATACCTTCATAGAGGTCACCCAGGCATATCAGCTATGAAAGCACTAGCTCGTTTCTATGTTTGGTGGCCATCGATTGACGAAGACGTAGACAATTACGTCAAGAGATGTATTAGATGCCAGCAACATAGACCACATAATCCAGAACTTCCTATTTATTCATGGTCCCTACCGGAACAAGTATGGGAAAGAATCCATATAGATTTTGCAGGTCCATACGAAGGCACGTACTGGTTGGTCTTAAGTGACGCCTTATCCAAATGGATTGAAGTGAGACCGATGAGGAAAATAACCACTACGAACTTATGCTCGATCTTGGACGACATATTTTGCACGTTTGGCCTTCCACAAATGATCGTATCGGATAACGGACCACAATTTACTTCAACGGAATTCAAAATTTACTGTCAACGTCAAGGCATTTTACACATCAGATCATCACCTTATCATCCAAGAACTAATGGCTTAGCGGAGAGACTCGTGCGCACATTCAAATCAAGATACTCACACTCAACGGGCTCCCAACAACAACGTCTACAAGAATTTCTTTTCACCTATAGGATCACACCACATACCACTACAGGAAAATCACCAGCTGAAATCATGTTTGGGCGACCACTAAATTGTCTATTTTCCAATATTCGACCAAACAAACGAAGAAACTGGCAATATCAACAAGTACAAAATAATATCAATGAAACCGCAAATAAAAATTCAGATTATACGCCCGGTGATGCAGTGTACCACAGAACACGACTGGAGAAAACCTGGCAACCAGGAGTCATAACCGGACGGAAACATCGTTACGCTTATGTCATTTCAACTCCAAGGGGAGGTAACATTCGCCGACATGCCGACCATATCCGTCCTAGACTGCCATCGGAAGTATTACCTACAAACTCCCCATTTGAAAACCCACATCAACCATCACCTACGGATAGTCTTCAAGAAATACAGACGTCACCATACTTTCACACCCCCAATTCCACTCCTACCCAAGCGCCACCAAGCGTTCCCACAAGTGTGAATGTTTCCCCGTCATCCCCTGTTCCAGACAGCCTTTCCCCATCATCCCCTGCTCCAGACAGCCAACACCCAAGTCCAGTAGCGAACACCCAGAGACTACCAAGTGCTCCCATGATCACCCCAACTACACGACGACAGAGTCAGCGGACTGTACGACCCCCTCGTCGACTCATCGAGGAAATATAACTAGTTAAGGATGGGGAGGGACGAATGTAGTAAACCTCAACAAACCTCTTTACCTCATATATAAAAAAGAAAGTAATGTTTTGATGTAATTTGTCAAACTAATTAAAATACCTAATATTAAACTTAATTCATGTTTACGTGAGTTTATTTTATTGATGAGCTCTGGTTGAGTTCGAAACGCGTCAGTGTAGCTTGGTGGTGGTGATAGTTGTGTTTATGTGATTTGTGTGTGTTCGTACAGTGTGGAGGTGGAGGAACTGCATGAACACACATTTCTTGCATAAACGTTACTATTGTAAGGTCGCGGGTGAGCAAAGTAATTGTTTTAGTTCATTAATATGGACCTCCGCAAAGTAACGCCTGATTCAATAAATTAGGATTTGATGGTTGTTTACGATGGATTGGAGTTATGATAGAATTTTGGAATTTATTTCTAATTACGAGGATGAGCCTGTACTATTTAAGTAAAAAGTATGCCGCCTTTTCTTCACTTTTTTTCTATTTTTTATTTTGCACAAAGTCAAAAATTAATTGTTGTGCGCCATAAAGTACAGAGCGACAGCTTCGTCCATTTTTCCGCGATAAACTCTGCGGCATTGCTCTCTATAGCAGTGTGGCCATGCACATTCGCCGTAGGCCGAAGACGAAGTTTTATCGCGATAATTCTATCGCGATGTGTGTAGCCCTAGGGTTATAACCACCTTATGCAGTGATAAAGCACTCATCTATGTTTATGCCCTCTACCGAGAGACTTTAACACTCCTTCGGAGCTACCCGCTCACCTGGACCAAGAGATGGCGCTACTGTGCAACTTTAAACAAGTCAGATATGAAGTATCTTTTTTATTTATTTATTATTATTTATTATTTATTTATTTGACCGTAAAAGTAATAAAAAAATGAAGTTGAAAAAATAAATAAAAAAGATACTTCATATCTGACTTGTTTAAAGTTGCACAGTAGCGCCATCTCTTGGTCCAGGTGAGCGGGTAGCTCCGAAGGAGTGTTAAAGTCTCTCGGTAGAGGGCATATACATAGATGAGTGCTTTATCACTGCATAAGGTGATTATAACAGACTGAAATGTACGATGTATGGGAAAGATTCGTCGCTTACCTCTAGACCAGTGGTGGTGTAGGGGTAAAGCACGCAGCACGGAACGCTGAGGACCTGGGTTCGATTCCCAGCATTGGTCTTTTTTCTGGGGTTTTTTCTGTGCATCTATATTTCAGTTTGTATTTAGTTTGAAATATAGAGAACTAAATGACAAAATATTGAAATTAGTTTCTTATAATTGACTTTTCTATACAAAAAAAATATGAAAACCACTGGTAATTTTTTTTAGACATTCCCAATTGTTAAAGTAATGATTTGTAACCTCTTTACTAATAGCTTAAAGATCTATGGTATTAAGAAGACTTGACGTCGTTACATTTGATTTGTCACATGAATGATTAATGTTGTGTATGATGACTGTAATAAATATGAATCCACGGTAATCCATCGCAAGTCCATCGCATATTATTTAACATGGTAGCAGATCGTTGAGAAAATAAAATGGACTGAAGATTGTATATGGTGTAATAAATAGTTCGAAGAAATAAGGTGAGATTATATTGTTTTGAAGAATGGCGAACGTAAGAGAAGATTGTTCTATACCGATATTCGATGGAAATAATTACGAGAAATTGAAATTTAGACTGAAGTTAATAATGGAAATAAAAGGATGCTATAAGGCAATGGCAAATGAGATAAGACAGATAAAAGATAAAAGGTTTACCAGAAAGAATTGAAAATGATTATGTGCAGTGTGAGTTTTCTGCGACAAACGCAGACTTTTTTGCGGTAAACGCGCAAACCTGTGAATTCGGTTACCTAATGATTCGCCGAAAATTTTTACGCAGATTATTGATTGGCAGACAACGTTTCGCCGAGTAACGGTACGCTGATGGATTTGTTCGTAGATGTATTGCTTCACAGACTAAGATAGGGACTTCGAGTTCTTTTATATTCCGTAGGAATTTCGAAAAATCCCTTCTTTCTTATTGTACCTCTATGACACTCAAAGTATATGTGTACCAAATTTCAAGTCTTTAGCTTAAGCGGTTGGTGCTGTGCGGTAATATTATATCAGTCAGACAGTTAGAACTTTCATTTTTATATATATATAGCGTACTTCTACCTAAAAGGCCTAAAAGGCTTGTGACTCTTCTGGTGTCGCAGGTGTCTATGGGCGACGGTAATCGTTTACCATCAGGCGATCGGTTTGCTCGTTTGCCCCCTATACCATAAAAAAAATTGAATACCTATATAAATCCTGTTTTTTCCTTATCCCGAGGGATAATACAAACATGTACCTACTTGCATACCTTACGTACCTACTTGCATGTTGTAACTGTTCACCACCAACGTGCTTTTTATGAGCTGTAAGAACACTATTCTCCCGTAGATTTTGTATGGCAATGTATAACAACTGTTCTATGCAAACTTAATTGACTAACCATAAACCTACTTGGTTACCTATCTGAAACACTAAAAACGATAGTCCGATTTTCGTTTCGGCAAAAACTATTCGACAAATTTTGTATTACTTTTTTTTCGTTTGTCCGAAAATTCATTTCGAATTTTTACTATTAGGCATTTATTGTTTTTTTTTGTGATCATTCGTCAAATTATATTTTTTCCTAAATCGTATTTTTTCCGTAATATCGGTTATCCGATGTAACGTTTCGATTTTTTATTCATTCGTCATTTTTTGATTTACTTTGATTTCATTTGTCCGATCTAACGATCCATTTCTTTAACTTTTCGGCTTTTCATAAATTGAAAAAAAGAAGAAAAAGTGAAGAAATTAACTGAGATGAAAGATAAATTGTCAGAAATTCAATATATTAAAAGTTGAGCAAAATATTTAAAATTTTAATTAATTAATTGTTTACATTACTTATACGTATATAAATTTATAACAAGTTTAAAAGTGTTAAAATATACTGAATAGTATTATAAATAATATTAAATATTAAGTCCTAAATTTACCAAATGTTATCAAACAAATTATATTTTCCGGGTGGTCAATATAATATATTCACTCCGCTACGCTCCCGCATTAGCTTTCGCTCCAACAGGTCTTGCTCGCTCGCTTCGCTCGCTCGCCGAGTGCTTGTCATTTTCATTACAAATGTTATTATGACAATTGAGCAATTAAATCTTATTCCAAACAAAATTATGTATTTTTTCTTACCCCACCCTCCTTTCCTACATCTTAACCAAAAATTTAGCTCAGCGAGTAGACAGTGTAGTTAATAATATTGTAAGGAAAAGTATCTCTGTCAAAAAATAGCTTGAGATATCGTTAAAAAGTGAACTGAAAATTTGTCTAAACGTAGGTTGTGTCAAAAGTATCATTGGATAAATGAAAAATTGTCTAAGAAACAATATACGTATCAAACCATAGGGCAAGCGAATAAGATGGGAAACATGTTTCGGACAAACGATACTTTTACTATACGTGAAATGGTAAAAAGAAAAATTTACGAAACCTGTCATCGGACAAAAAATAATAATTCGAATAGTTGTCGGACAAATGAAATTCGGGCAATGATTTTTAGTGTTTCAGATAGGTTACCCGCATACTTGCATACCAAATTTGAAGTTTCTAATAATTATAGTTACGGAGATAGGACCACTTCGAATTCTTTTATATTCCGTGGGAATTTCGAAAAATCCCTTCTTTCTTAGTGTACCTATACCTACCTCTATGACACTCAAAAGGTTACCTAATGATTCGCCGACAATTTTTACGCAGATTATTGATTGGCAGACAACGTTTCGCCGAGTAACGGTACGCCGATGGATTTGTTCGTAGATGTATTGTTTCGCAGACTAATGTTTTGTAACTCAACCTTTAGCAGCTATTTTAGTTGGCTTATGAATCTGTAAGCTGAACAAACTATTGACAGAAATTCGTTTAGCGTATTAATCATTACGCATTTTGAATATTTGCTCGAACAACTTTTCGTTTTTAAACGGTTGATCTATTAATTCAGTGCTCATTTCAACTTTTTCAACAAATGATTCAAAATCCAACTGCATGAAATTCCGTAGGATCATTTGCCAAATATATATTTATTCCGCAAAATCACTAACCCGCAAAGGTTAGGGGTACAAAAGGCGACCATACAATTATGTATGGAGCGTAATATACATTTTTATGTTTAATATTTCCTAAATGTTTTATTGAATTTGCTATGTGGGTAGGAGGTTTTCTAGGTGGCTATAAAAAAAATAACTAACACCAAAGGCTAATGCGGGAGCTTCGCTTTGAACCTAACCTATCCGACTCGCTTCCGCTTCCTTACTTAATACATAGGTACTTTTTTTGATACCAGTATCTATCTATCTATCTATCTAATCTAATACCTTTAAACGAGCAATTTTTGTATATATATACTTATAAAAATAAACAGAATCTCAGAAACGGCTCCAACAATTTCGATGAAATTTGGTATGTGGGGGTTTTCGGGGATGAAAAATTGATCTAGCTTGGTCTTATCTCTGGGAAAACGCTTGGTACCGAGTTTCAGCCCGAACGGAGCTCAGTCGGCCAGGTACTAGTCATTAAAATCAGTTAATTTTTGTTGCCAATGCTATATTAAATGTATAAAAATGCAACAGTTGTACTAAATCTACTAAACAATATTGATGCCATGACAACTCTGCTTATCATTTTTCGACGAACAGTTGTTCGGTAAAATGAAACAATTACGTAACAAACAATCGACTTAACGTAACTCTGCGTATCGCTTTTCTTCGTAACGACTACTCGGCGAAACAAATAATAAGCGTAACGAAATTATAGCAAACATTACTCGGCCAAAAGAAAGGGCTGCCAAGAGTTGTCTGAGAAAGAAAAATCTGCGTAATGATATTCGGCGAAACAATGAGACTATAGGTGCAGTAAAATGGGATATTAGGAAATTACTGCAGGACAAAGATCGGGAGTTGAGTTTCAGTTAAGGGTAAAAGAGATAATTAGTTGTAAGAAAGAAGTGACTAAAGTAGGTGTAAATTCTTTTAATAGGTGTCGTATTCTAAATTAAGACTTAACTATCCCCGTCCATACCAGGTGCTCTCTTATTGTACACATTTCACGTTCGTTTGTCTTTCAATATATTGAAACAGACACTTATCCTACGTTAAATCAACAAAATAATTTTCCGGGGTAGTTAGAACGAAGTACGTCGGCTTCTTTATTTTATTTCTGACATTCGAATTGAACCATTCCATTGCACTCATTGGTTTATCCTCACCTTTTATTTCTTTGTTTCCTTCTAAAGATAAGTCAGAGATATCTGGTGAAGTAGCAATAGTAGTTGGGTTGGTAGAAATTGTCGTTGGTAGCGTAGATATTGTGGTGGGTAGCGTAGATATTGTGGTAGGTAACGTAGATGATATCGTAGGTAGTGTAGAGGTTTTTGTTGAAATCATAGATTTTGAAGTTTTTGTGGCAGTAGTTGTTGGTGCGCTGGTTAGAGTGGTTGACGTGGCAGATACTTTGGTTGTGGTGGAAGAAATAGTTATAAGCTCGCTCGTTGATGTGGTTTTAGCAGTAGATGATTGCGTAACAGGAGAAGTTTCTGTTTCTTGAGGAAGTAATTCAGACCTTAAAGGTGAGACATTTTCATCTTGTGTTTTCGCTTTGAAAGTATGCTTATACATATTATTATTATCCAAAGTTCTCAAAGCCATTTCGTGTTTATATCTTAGTATTCTTTCATGGATGTTTGTTTGATTTCCTAGGTTTTCAATAAGCTCCACTATTGAGTTAATCCAGTTAAGTACTGGACCTACAGCTGCAAATACGATTTGATCCTGTCCGCAGCTTTTGGAGTCAGCCGCTGCTGAAATGCCTATTAATTTCTTATTTAGAAGTAGCGGAACACCCTGTGTTGAAAAACAATTTTTAAATCCTTTGGTATCCTTGAAGCTACATATGGTGTAACCATGAAATCGATATTTCTTCTTGCATCTATGTATAACAGTAGAGTGCATTTCAGATTTAACCTTGTCCAGGACGGGATACGAAGCTGTCAAGCCAATCATAGACATGGTTTCCACTGCACTTAGTTTGACACCTGTACTCATTTGTAAATTCACTTTAACGTACACTAATGCGATTTGGTTGTGTAAGGGATAAGAGTATCTTCGTTGGTTACTTTTTGCATACTTTGTAATAACTGGAATTTTTTTATTATGTTTTATTACAAACGGACAGTATTTAGCACAATAGGTCGTTGTAAGAACTAAGTTCTTGTAAATTATAGTTCCTATACAACATTTTGTAGTTTGAGGCGCACAAATATCACAACTAAAGTGCACAATTTCTTCAAATCTTAGTCCCAACGAACCACCAATACTCGACAGAAGAAGCGCGCTCGAGAAGTACCATGATATTAAACGTAGAGTCATTTTACTACCGCTACTTTTGGACATAAAATGCATAGGCAATATAAGTTAACACAATATCATTGTTTTTATGCAGCCATTTTATTGCCTTCCACGACGTACACCGAAGTTATATAAAATATGCTGCGGATATAAACTACTTTCACTTACAGGTTGTGAGAAAATCCTGAAACGAAACCTCCTGCTCCTACGTTATCTCAGTCTATAGCAAAGTAAATCTTACTAACCAACGAGTGTTTACAGATGCGGTTGAAAGTCAATTTATTATAGCCATTAATTAAATGTTCCCATCCCAGAATGTTCCAAACGAACGAGTGTTTGAATTAATGTGTGGCGCCGGCGCCGGCCCGCGCCGCTCAGGAAACTGCATCCGCGAATACCCTCGCCACAACGGGCCTTGCTCATGCCCCCCATTAAACTATCACGCGTCACTGCACCAAAATAGAGACATTCCATTCATAAACAATGCACATCATGAATGAAATCCCACCGGCTCCGCCGCATTACCGCCTACATGAGGTACTCGAGGAACGCGATGGGGTATTCTGGTCCGCCAGCTGAAAGCACGTAACTCGATAAATCAAGATAACGTCATAAAGCTATGTGAATGGCTCCGCTATTAAAATACCAATAATGTGCCAACTTCGATTGCAATTCATATCGATTAGTACCAAAAATAAACGGAATAAATATCATCTGGCATTCCATTCGACGTGCGTTTGTAAGGTTAATAAAACAACATTTAAGGATTTGAGAATGATGCGATGTTTTATTAATATTGTAAGGCAGGTCGGTAATTTTGTATAGCTCGTTGCTGCGCTCTCATTGGCTCATACTCAATACAGTTCCAAAATCATGATGACCTGCTTACCTACCTATTTATTGAAATGTGCACCACCCTTTCACAGTATGAATCTATCTTATTGTACCTAACCTATTCTATTACTTATGTATTCTGTGACCTAAGGTCTGTATTATTTGTCTACATCTTAATATTATATTTACATAATAAAAGCCGTTGTGGCCTAGTGGTTTGACCTATGGCCTCTCAAGCACAGGGTCGTGAGTTCAAATCCCGGCTCGCACCTCTGAGTTTTTCGGAATTTATGTGCGAAATTATATTTGTAATTTACCATGAGCTTTACTAAACTTTACTAAACCTGCATACATCTGCGAAGAAATTCAATGGTGTGTGTGAAGTTCCCAATCCGCACTGGGCCCGCGTGGGAACTACGGCCTAAGCCCTCTCATTTGGAGATGAGGCCTGTGCCCTGCAGTGACACGTACTTAGGCTGGGATCAACTGGGATGATGATGATGATGAATAAAAGGTAGCTAATTTTGTTTATTTGAAGGTTCCACTGACATTATTTTTAAAATTCTTAAACACATAAAAGGATGCAAACAAAGAGTATACTTTTGTCCCAAGAAAGGGCAAAATGTTTCCGGAGAATGTATAAAACTTTGCAGTGTTGTTTGAACAATCGTTTTGAGTCAAATATAATGTATTGTACCTATGTGTACAAATGTAACAAAAACTGTTGAGGTTTACTTATTATCAAACGCATTGGTTTTGCTGGCTGTTTGTTATTAAACAGTAGGTTTTTCATATTGACACGTTCATGTTTTGGTGTTCCTTGACATTCGTATGTACAGTCAACGTCATAAATAAGTGGTCACTTTTGTACCTTGTCACTTTCAGTCGTTACATAATTTCGTATGGCTTTTCAAACATAACGTTAAAGTGACAAGGTATGTACAAAAGTGATCACTTATTTATGACGTTGACCCTACTACTGCAAATTATAAAATCTATTATTGCCTGGCGTCTGTTATTGTTATTGTGCAATCGATCGCTAGCTCTGCTGCGCCAACTCTGCCAATACTTATCTCCAACAATAACACACTCATTTTTTTACCTATGTAGAGCATGAATATGAAATAAAAAAAATATTTTTGGTCTGTCATCGAATGAAATGAAACAACAAAATTTGTTCTTTGTGTTTAATTTAATAATAGGTTCCGTATCAATAATCCTTAAATTTGGGAGATCCATAAGTCTCATGCGGTATGCCTTGACTCGTGGGGATTGAGCTTGCTTGACCGACCCCTCCACTGACGAAGGCCGACGATTCAGTCGAAGAGATGCTGCTCGAAACGAGACCACTCTCATATCCACCTGTGACTGTATTAGCCTGTGTGGGACTACCAGTTGATACTTGATATCCTGAAGAACCACCGCTGACTCCAAAGGCAGAAGATGACGATCCGGTATTGATTGAGCTTGTACTCAATGTTTGGCCAACTGAGGATCCTCCGTTTTCATATGACTGTGATCCGAAAGATCCTGATGAAGCTTGGGTTGCAGTCTGTCCACCGCTTGACTGAACTCCAGAGGAAATAGGTTGTGCAGTATATTTAACATCTGATATCCCTTCTAGGGTACCACTGGACTGCACGGCACCCGCTACATTGACTGTTTCTTTGCCACTGTTGTAGTCACTAACAATATTGTTAATTACCGCCTGGCTATCTTCTTTACCCTTATATTTAATGAAGTAAACTTCTGGTTTTGATGGGGGTTTTTGTTCAACCTGGGGTAAAACAACATCTTCAACCGATTCCGGTTTCTTTACTAAAACATAGACAATGGTTTTTTCTTCATTTTGCTGTTGGATCGGTACATATTGAGCTGAGTTGTATACTGGAGTTGGTGTTTTGATGAAGATAATCTTGTAATGTTTTTGCGGGGCGGGGAGGACCACGGGCTGACGTGGTCTGACTAGCTCAGGTTCTTCAGGGGCCGCATGTACGTAGAAATGTTTGTATATTTGAGTAGGTTGTTGTTGCACTTGATTATAGCTTTGCTGGAAACTTGCAGCGTTGGATTGATATTGACTCGAGGTTTGATATTGATTAAACCCTTGGTATCCTCCTTGTCCTGCTCCAGCTGATTGTGCTATACCGGCGTTATTGACACCACTTGAGCCACTGGATTGGTACTGGTTATTCGAGCTATCTGATACTGACTGATAGTTTCCCCCTGTTTGGTATCCCGTACCAGTTTGATATCCCGTGCCAGTTTGATATCCCGTGCCAGTTTGATATCCCGTACCAGTTTGGTAACCAGCACTGGATGGGAAACTAGAAACAGTTTGGTAGCTAGTACCGGGCTGGTACCCCGTACCGGACTGGTAGCCGGTACCAGTTTGGTATCCGCTTCCTGTGTTATAGCCGCTTCCCGTTTGGTATCCCGCACCGGAGGATGGGGCTTGGTTTTGGTAGCCGGCTGAAGTTTGATACTGGTTAGATCCTGCAGTTAGAGTCTGGCCTTTGTAGCCTGTACCTGTGGTTTGTGGATACCCTGTATTGTGCCCGGTGTAGTAAGGTGTTTCATAGGACGTCTGCGGGTTTTTATAATGGTAGCCTTCGCTGATATCAGCTGACGCGGCTGCTGCAATAGCGAGGATTACCTGTGAAAATAAATGTATTTCATTGAGCAAGTACAAAAAAAAATCGAGCAATTTGGGGTAAGTAGACTGATTGTAAATGATTCTAAGCGCCCTATTGGTGACTTATGTATGCCCTCTCAAACAGGATCGAACACCTCTGAGTTAATCGGAAATTGAATTTTAAATTTAGTACTAAATAAATATGTATACGGAGAAGGAAATTTGCACAAACATGCGAGCAATTCAGTGGTATGTGTCAATCCCCAATACACACTGGGCCAGCGTGTTGTGTGTGTTCTGGACAACATAATGCATAAACTTGATTAGTCAAATTAGTGTCAATGTGGCATTATGTTGTGGGTGGAGGCCTGTGCCCAGCACAACTGCTGGTATGTGGACTTGTATAGGCCGGAGGTGAGACTGACTGTGGAAAGCCCCGCGCTGTGTGTAAAGTAATGTGTACCTATTTAGAGGCGGTTTTTGGTAAATGCGAGTGGCACGCGAGCCGACTGCCCGTTGCGCCGGAGCGTTGACCATGATATGTTGCAATGCTGCCGCGTTCCAGTAAAATGGGATCTAGTCACTCATACCCAATGTGACGTAAGTGTGCTTAAGTTGCCATAATTACTCTCAAGGGCCAGAAGGAACGAGCAAACTCGCGTACTAGTGGCTTGGCGAGCTTTATCGCTAGTGTACACGTTCGCGAATTTGACAGAATTGCCACGCGAGCAAAAAAGCTCACCGAGCTAAATACGCGAACTTCCTCGAATCATGAAAATAATTATAAACTCGTATTTCGATCGTTCATCCACTATTATTTCTCAAATTTCGTTTTCTACAACCTTTTTACCGAATAACGGCGAAATACACTAGACATTGACAAAACCCTGAGCTTGATGGATGCCATATTAAAAAAAAAATCACCTGCTCGTACCATTTAGAACGTGAACTTTAATTAATTAGGTACCTATTTAAGTTTCAATCAATCCCTGTATTGATATCCATAACTGTTATCTTATAAGAAATGGATGTGTGCCTCTTAAAATACTTACACTCTCTTAAAAGGTGCCATTGATAATGGGTTAAGTGTGCTCGTACTTAATAAAGCTTAATGATCCCGATTGGTTGGATGCGTAGTAAAAAAGACGCAGTGCATCAATTTGTAAGGTATATCCGGCATAGAAAGTGTGGGTGCAAGGTCAAACTCGCCCACGCCTCGTGGTGTCCGGCCGATTTTTCTATTGCCGAAGAGTGCTTGTCTTGCGCAAGCGCATGAGTGCGATGAACTTGCAAGATAGAACATGTGCCTTCTGAGAACATCGTAGGGGACCATGGTATATTTGATTTCTATGTCGTTGTCACTTCATTGTTTATTTATCTTGGTATTAGGTACGTAAAACTGTTCTTGTGAAAGATCTGAAATTATTAAACAATGACGAAAATACTTTGATTGATGTCCAAGTTTTACGTTAAAGTACGTCCGTTGTAATTAAATAGGTCTCGTAAATAATTCTCAGATCCAAACTCTCTTTTTAATTATAATACTTAAACATACCTACAGAAATAGGCATGCAGTAATAGTTTTAAGTTCTTAGGTTAGGTTAACCTTAGGTTTAAACTAAACCTTGTAATATGGTATTTTCAGTTAAAATCTAGGTGAAAATAAGTCCAATATTAAAAAGGACTGAAAAATATTAAGTCCATCTAGCACAAGAAACTATTAGCTTGTACTTACCTACATATACTTAATTTAAAAGGGGTTACCCCGTTAGGAATAGATGATAGTCCGTTGGGAGTAGATCCATTTGTACTCTTCATCCATGTAGGTAGTATCTGCTAGGTGCCGATCGTATACACTTAATACACATTTTCCGCCAACAGAAAGAAAAAGGTACCATAAAGCGTGATTTTTATTATATAACGAGTAAAATTATCCGAGTAGCGATATATTGCGGGCATTTACTTGATTGATTTTACTCGTATTGAGATACCCCAGTTTAAATACATAGGTCAAAACAACATCACAGATACGGTCTAGATATAAGTAAGTGTATTAATCTGCAGTTAAAACTTTATTACACCCAAAACAAAACCATACCAACAAAACAAACCCCGCATCCCAAAAAAAAAGAAAAACTGACTAATATAGTGGTGATTTTGTAGTGGTAGAGCCATGTTGAAGCTAGCCGCTGCATCACGAATGGGCCGGCTCATCCGGAGTAGTAACTTACCACACTCTCACAGAACACCGGCGTGAAGCATGTTGCGTTTTGTACGGTCAGTGAGAGCGCTGGGGGCCCAATACCTCTCCCGCTCCCCTCCCCTATTCCCTCTCTTTTTTAAAGGCTGGCAACAAATCAGTGACTCTCTTAGAGTTGTTGATATTTATGGGCGGTGATGATCATTTTCCATCAGATGACCCGCTTTGCCTCCCATTCATAATTAAAAAAAGAATAGCCCACTTTATAACAATGCATGTTTAAATAGTACTTATCTTAAAGAATGATATTTCACCATCATCAGCCATGGCAATCCATAGCATGATAAGTGACGCCCCGTTCTTATTGAAAAGAGCATTTGCAATTGGTAGATTTTGTAATTGTCAACAATAGGAAGATGTTCAAAGGCATTGCCTAATTCGTTGCCTAATTGTTGCCTAGGTCATACGAAGTCCTTCTGGAACGAATTGATTGTCAGCAAATCTCACGATATAAGTACCCAGCGTAACAAATTGCAGTTGGTAATTGTTTGACTATTTTTAAAATACCGAGGCTAAGCGAGTTTGTCATTCATTTCACTATCATCAAATTGCGAATTGATGTCAATTAAAAAGTTTCAGGTCATGATTTATTCAGTCTTTTACTTTACCAGTAGGTATACTTTTAATAAATCGAGTGTGTTGAGTTATGAGTTCCCTTGGAGTGCAAAAGAAAATACTCTCAAATAAGTAAATAGAATTATATCGCGATCCCACTAGGAAAAAAAATTCGTGGTAAATAGGTAAATAATAGGAAGGAACTTTACTTTTTGAGACTTAGCATTATGTTCTTTCCTCTAGCCCAGATAAACGGTTGTTTTTAGATGTATGAGAAAACTCCGTCTGCGAAGAATTCGTTTATCGCTATCCCGCGGGAACTATGCAATTTTCCAGGATAAAAACTATCCTATATTATTCCTAAGGTCTCAAACTATCTCCATACCGAATTTCATGTAAATCCGTTCAGCCGTTATTGCGTGATTGAGTAACAAACATCTTCACAAACTTTGACATATTGGATACTGGATCCAAAGGTCCCAAAGTAATTTATTAGATAATGTTTGATTACGCATAGTAATATACGTAAATACATATTAAATGTCACTAAACATAATAAAACAAAAAAGAGACATCAACAAAATTAGTACTGGGAAATGGGGGGGGGGGGGGGGGGGGGGTGCAAATTCTTTTTCAGAACACAATTCCTGCTCCGTCTTCGTACACGAAGGTCTTGATAAGTCTTATTATTGCCTCTCATCCTCATGGAGGCAACTCAAAGGATTCACTCATCATCATCCATCATTTCAGCCGTAGGACGGACGTCCACTGCTGGACATAGTCCTCCCTCATTGATGCCCAATCATTACGATTGGAAGCGATTTGCATCCACCCTGAACCTGCCAGTCCGTGGATTCACTGCTGCAGAATAATTAACGAATATAAAAGGAAAACTATTACAAACTGTGGATCAAAATTATCAAATATTAAATAATTGACTCATATTACAACGGAACCCTGCACTACACAGGGGTCGACGGCCCCTTGGCCGGTTTTTCCGACGTATCAATCAGAGAAAATTATAACACACCTTGAGATTTATTAAAACATAGGTAAGTAGGTAGTCGAGTCGCCGGTAAGGGCTGCTAGTCAGACCTAGTCAGTTTACAAAACAAAATAAAATTCAACGTATATTTTTTTTATAATTAGCTAAATTTAGATACACGAATAGTAACTTATATCATCAACCCACGTAAAAACACTGCTGCCTAGCAAGTATACTATACCAATTATATTGTACAGTTGTAAATGTCAAGTTCATGCGTTTAACATATTCGTTTACACTATGAAATACGATGATGATGCAAGCGTTAAATATGAGTGTCATATTAGTGAACAAAGTCGCATTTTGTGTGTGTCAGGGCCCTTCGAATTAGCATTATTTTGTGCTTTTGATCAGATGATGTATTTAAATACATTTATAGAAAAATATTTTTTTCATCGCTTGACCTTAACTGCGCTTAGAGCATAATGCAGGTTTAAAAGGTTATCCTTCCTAATCCTATTAATATTATTATTAATCGTATAAATTCGAATGTTTGTGTATAGACAAGGCATAGACCATGAATGATGAAATTAATTATTGGGTGTTTAATGAAACCCTTTTTTTCTTTTTTTTCTTTCAAAAGTTTTTATTATTTGATGATAATGATTAGTTGACAAAATGAGTTTTATAGGTATGTACTAGTAGGTAAGAAACATAAATAAAGTAACCTAGTAACGTGTTCGTATAAACAAATAAACGTTCCAAATTTGAAAAATCACTTATGTAAGCTCCATATTATCAATTCTGTGCACCACTAGGTAGGTACAGTCAACGTCATACTTAAGTGATTACTTTTGTACCTTGTCGCTTTCAGTCGTTCCATAATTTCGTATGGCTTTTCAAACATGACGTTAAAGCGACAAGGTACAAAAGTGATCACTTATTTATGACGTTGACCCTACATACAATATGTCCTATTATATTTTTAAGGTTTTTAGTTTTAGGTTAATTGTTCTAGTATATATTTTTTTTATTTCTGTATAATTAGTTAATTCTATTTATATATGTATGTCCTTTACTTAAAATTTTAACCTATACTTAGAGCAGCTATAGTAAGTTTCTATTACTCTTTTCAAATTTTAAATTTAACACATTTACGAATGGTATTTTCAAAAATATGATTTCCGAAATCAGCCCAAAGTTCAATATTTTCGTGCAATGTTTTGTATAACTAAAAAAATGAATTTCCTTAATAAAATAAAACTAGTAAACTAGGTAGGTTAGGTATTATCAGTGAATTTGTATTACAAGATGCAAAGTTCATAGTTTCTGTTAAATAAAGTGATCTCTTATTATGTAAGTATAAGTTAAATCACAACAAATAAAAAAAAGGACGTTACATTTTCGGTAATTCTTGACTCTGGATGATAATTAAATGGTGCCAAATTAGATTTTTATTTCGTTTAATTAATATGTGCATATACAGGGTGTTACATTGAACGTAATACAACTCTTGTTTTTTAATTTCGTCTCCCTGATGCTAAACGCCTCTACTAGGTCTCGTGTTGTTAAAGTCATCTTAATTAATTAATATTGCTGTTTAAATTTTTCCTATTTTTTGGTCTCATCGTGGTTACCCTAATTAGAGAGTTAAAAGAAAAAAGTTTGAATCTAGTTTTGTAGTGAACACTTACCTTTTTGCTTTCCTATGTTGATAATTTATGAGTAAAATTCATTCTGACACATTACTGAAGTTATTTGTCATAACAAACCAGCATTTCGTTTGATTCTTTATTGTCGCAGTTTAATTTTAAACAGAAGTCATGCCTCCTGCTTATCCGTTTACTAATATTCAGCGATCAGTGATGGTAGAACTTTATTTCACATCGCAGAGTACGATGAGGGCACAAGAACTATTTCATGAGCGATACCCGGAGAGTTCAATCCCCACTCGTCAATTGATCAACACAAGTGTACAGAATTTGAGAGACTATGGACAGTTTACGGTCCCAGCTCATGCCCAAGGTAGAGGCCGGCGTCCAAGGTACTCAGGGGTTTTTAAAACACGAGTACTTAGGTATTTTATCCGCCACCCAGAAGCCAGCACCAGAGAAGCCGCGGCACGATTTGGTACAACCCACATTTTTATTTGGAGACTTTTGAATGCCGAAGGATTACACCCGTTTCACTTTCAACGGGTGCAAGATATTGTCTTAGCAGATTATTCCAGGAGAGTACGGTTTTGTCGTTGGCTATTACAAAACCAACACCTTAACATTTTATGGTCAGATGAAGCTACCTTCACCAGAGTAGGACTGTTTAACATACACAACGAGCACTGGTGGAGTGATGTCAATCCTCATGTGACACGGCGAGACTAGTTTCAAACACGCTTCTCAGTTAATGTTTGGGCGGGTATTCTCAATAATTATGTCATAGGACCTTATTTCATTGAAGGTAATTTAAATGGAATTAAGTACGAAGCCTTTTTAAGAAACGAGTTGCCAATGCTGTTGCAACAAATTCCCGAACAAAATTTGCAAAACATGCACTATCAACAAGACGGAGCTCCAGCACATTTTTCCCTGCGGGTTCGGAGTTACCTGGACCAAGAGTTCCCTGGACGTTGGATAGGACGCAGTGGTCCAGTGGAATGGCCGCCTCGTAGCCCGGATCTAACTCCACTGGATTATTTTTTGTGGGGTGAGCTCAAAAGACTGGTATACAAACGAGAGTCTGATACTGTTCTGGAGCTCCGCCAAAAAATAATCCAGGCGTTTGAGGTAGTAAAAACCAACGAGTTCGTACTCGGCAGAGTGCAAAGAAATCTTCGACGACGTGCAGAGCTATGTGTTCAGGAAGGAGGTGGACATTTCGAACACTTGCTGAAGTACGTTTGAACTTAACAGTTAATTTTACTTTCTAATAAAAAAATATTTTTAACAGATATCACTTGTTGCTCCTTATCATTTGTTTTGATGTTTTGACACACTGATAACTGATAACAAAGCATGAGGAATAGATACGTCAAGTAAACGTGACGTCATGATGGGTGACAACACTAGGAGATTTTAATTTCTTTATTCTGTTAGCAAATAAGCAAAAGTTAATTACGAAGTATTTTAATTACTCAATTCGTGCATTTTGTTCTCTATCGTTAACTGAGCCGGAATTACTTAATTTGTACTACGTTCAATGTAACACCCTGTATATAAATATAAATTTTACTTGGTAGGTATAAAGTGAAAACACTTAAGAGTTAAATGTTATATTAATGCGATTTAATGTTTTGGAACTAATAGGCACTATTAGGCACTATTATTATAGTACCTAACGTCATTCACGGAGCTCTAATTTAAAGAACCTTACTGAATACGGTTTCGCCCACCAAATGGCATTGCTGTCTTCTGAAATCTCACCAGAAGCAATAACGTGCAGTTTTATACGTGGAAAGAATTCATTTGGAACCAATCTGAAATATGGCAATGTGTGTTACGGTTTAAGATCACACACCCACACACATAATGTACTTACCTGGGTCATTTTCAAATTTTGCGCAGAACGCTCTGTTTCTGTTTGTATGGAGCTATTATACCTATGTTACCATGCATTATTACAAATATTACACAAATACTAAGATATAATATAGCTGATTGCGATCATCAATCATTTCACTCAAATAACCGCTGAAAATAGAGAGTGTACACAGAAACAACTTTTTTTAGGTTGGGACAAGTTTACATGCGCAAATTTTGAAAATTAGGTACCCACCTAAAGAACCAAACAACTAAGTAATTAGGCGCAGTTACCGGCAATAAGTAATATAATATTTGACGGGATAAACACAAAATATCTAATTGACGGGTTTTCAAATACTGGTATAGTATCAGATATTTTTGGGCGCTTATAAGATATTTTTGCATGTAAATGTGCACATTTGTGTAAATTGCAGGCTGTGTATCTTTTGTTAGCTTTATTATTTTTATTAAAATTGGATGGTCTAGAATGTCATTATAAGACGCGACAGCTTTTGTTGTCACATAATTTTGTATTAAATATAAAAACTCGTTTATATCCGGTCTGTCCTTCTGCGAGAGTGTTCATGGCTAATTAAATTAATATGTTGTTTTTTTGTTTGATTCTTACTAATTTAAGTATTCGGAAAAAACCGAGAAATATTTTTGAGGTCACAGATCAAGGTATTTTAACGAAAACGATACTTAAATTAAATTTGGCTACTATTTATATATACTCAAAAATGACAACTTTATTACATACTTTCACATCCCATTTTATTTATTTGCCATAAATTAACTTCATAAGAAAATATAACGAGCTATTTAATCAAGTGACACATCATTCGGCTTTGTGTAGTTAATCCGTCTGGCCCTAACTAATTTATTACAAGAAAAACAATACTGTCTGTTTCTTTGGGCAGTCGTGTAAAAAGGTATCGAGTCGAAATTAATATGAAGCATTAAGAGCTTTGATTAGGTATGTACATCTAACCGTAAATAAAATGGGTTTCCAAGTTCACGCAATCAAGTTTCAACCTTTTGAAAGTATGAAAATACTAAAAGACCGTGCGTGGGAACCAATAGAATCCTGCTTATATTACAAATGTGCTTTGCTTTGTGTAGGTACGTATGTGTCTGTGTGTTTGTTACTCCTTTACGCTAAAACGGCTGGACGGATTTGGATAAAATTTAATGTGTACGGTCGGCTGCAGAGAAAAGGTACCCCCCGGTGTGGTTACCGCTGATATAGGGGGATACTTTTACTCTGCAGCTGACTTTTCTCTGTACCCTGTCTGTACCTATCTACCTACACATACGTCTGGAATAACTAATACAGTCAAGGAATTCAATTTCCAACCCATCTAAATTTTAATATCGTACGTAAAGCCAGCAAAATGTCACCGTAAGCGATGCTGCTACGATGTTGCTTTGACGTGTTGCTTTTGACATATCGACCTTAATGCAATGCGAATATTTAACGACATTTTTATCAAATGGGTAGGGAATTAAATTCCTGGACTATACCTCTTCCTACGGGATTCATCTACAATTCCAAACTTTTAACCGTTAAGTCTAGCGACATGAAATTTTGCGCGGGTGTTCTTCATACAACGTGAATGAAGACCACAATGTAATTTTTAGGAATTCCCGTGGGAATATCGTATAGTCCTGGAGTTCCAGTTCATAGCGGGTGAAGAATAATTAAGGCCTCACGCACGACACAAGAAATGGAAAAGTCCGGAATTTACCGAACAGTAAAAAATACCTTTTTTCATAGAAATTATACCTAAAAACTTATTTTTGATGGCTTTTAGATTCATGCGGAACCCTCAGTGCACATTTGACCGCTTTCTTTTAACCGAAATGCAGCACGCAACATAGTTAGGTATATATGTTATATTATATAATACGACATGGTCAAGGTCTTCATACACTTGAAAACAGCAACACTAATAAAACGCACTGCAGCTTTGTCATTTCCGATGCCACCACGAACACAACCGTCTGGACTTAATTAATACCCACACAGTTAAGAGTTTATTGTAAAATTAGATTTTTAATTCTATGGTATTTTATTGACCGTGTTTTATTGACTGTCATTCAAACTACACATGCGTTTTAAATTTTGGATCAATCGGTCAGCAGGAAGAAGGTAAAATTCCAGTTAAATAATATATTTGATACACACAACACACAAACGAGTCAAGCTAAAACAGCTTAATAAAAGCTTAGAAACAAAACGTCGCATTAGACTATGAATTAATTTAAGTTAATAAATATCATCAGTAGTTTTTTTTTTCAGTGGTTAAGTAAATTAAGATTGCTGTTGTAGATACTACAAATATCAAGTAACTTAAGTCTGTGTTCGAGAATTGAGTAGAATTGTATAAAATCGGACTTATCTTATTCATAGTAAGTAAAAATATTTGTTATAGCTCATTGTTATTAAGTTATAATCTTTACGAACCTGTTAACAAGCACTTATTAGGTTTGTTTTTAACTAATAAACAATGTAATCAGATATTATAACTAGATTTTTACCCACTTCCAATTGTCCGTTTAACTTTAATTTTATACATTTCTATAGCTCCATTGACAATTCAATAGTACCGTCAGCAAAAAGGGTGGTTTAAAATTTAATATTATCAAAAATAGTTGTTACTTATAACGAAGAAATGTATTTTTGTCACAGATTTCCGTTATTAAGTAAACTGGCCAAATTCTTAAATTAAATTAGCAGATTGCACTGTGTTTATTTACATTATCCCTAGCTAAGAATCTGTTGTTGAATCTTCATTGCATTTAAAACCTAAGTCACAATAAGAAAACGGCACTTCGATACAAAAAAAATCAGCATTGTTGCCACATTACACAAATACTTAGGTATTATAGGATTAAAATCAACATCGCATAGAATCTTTTTAAAACTTACGAAAGCTCGACTCAGAAACGTCAATTAATATTTAATCGTCTATTTGTACCGCATTCCAAACAAAATTTGAAACCGAATGCGTTTGTTTAAAAGCTACTCTTAACTGACGTTTCTCGGTACAGAGGTCCACGAAAACAAGAGTACGTACCACAAACGTCTTCATTGTGAAGCGGCGGTGACCACGGCCCCGGGAAGTGGCGATGCGTGTAATGTCGCCGGGTCCACCGGCCGGTGTCTTTTATACCGGGACAGCAGTGTGGACACCGCCTCACTTTGACCGACCCACAAGGTTATGTCAACGGGTTCAAGATAGTGCCGCATCGTCTAAAACTACGCGGCAGTGTCGTCCGAGCTTTACCGTCTACAACAATCCTACTAATATTTAACGTGAAAGTTTGCATGGATGAATGTATGTATGTATGGCTGTGTGGATCTTTGTTACTCTTTCACGCTAAAAAGATTTGACGGATTCTGATGAAATTTGGCACACAGCAAATTTATTACCTACCTGGATTTACATATAGGGTATTTTTTATACCGAAAAATTACATAGTTCCCGCGGGATAACAATAAACGAATTCTTCATAAACGGAGTCGCAGGCAACAGCTAGTTAAGTATATTTCTTGATTGATTCTTGGTGGAAGCGGAGGTACAAAACACATTAAACAAAAGTTTTACAACTAAATAAAACTATTAATATTATTTAAAAACAAAATTTACTTATAATATGTGGTACCTTTAGGGCATCATCATTAAGTAATAGGACCAAAGGAACAGCCTGACGCAGGTAGCCTCAGACCACAGAAAGGAACAATGCAGGTAGAATTTCCGCGTTAGATGGCTAGCCTTATTCGCTAGTGGCCTATTTTTGAAATCACATTTGTTAAAATACCAAAATGATGATAAATTGCGCTGAATTAAGTGAAATGAAGTAGAGTAGTAGAAAATAACAGATTACAAATATACAGATTTTTGCTTGCTTTCGAATTGTGTTTGATTGATCGTCAGTCGTGTATTAGGTAGTGAAAAAATACGATTTGCTTTCCTTTTCACGATATACTTAAATATTTAACATTAGCGATATTTTTTTAAAGTCATCTTACTGGACGTAACCTGCAATATTGATAAAGTTAGGCACTGCTGTATAGATCTGAAGGCATTGCTAATTTGTATTAAGTAGTTAAGTACCTATTCTGAAATAATCAAAACATATGCCGCTTACAGATGTTGTTTACTAGGCAGCGAATGTGTTAAGTGGTTAACATTGTATTTAATTCTTAACATTCTGTTTTAAAGTATTTAAGATTAGACTACACTTATGAGTAGAGTACTTAAATATCTACAAGTTCATGACTACCGCTAGGCCTAATACGGGTGCAGTGCAAAATTAATTTTAAATAATAAGTTTTAAACGGACATCTTTATAATATGGACACTAATGAACATTTCCGTTCGAAGTGAAAATGAAAATATTTATTTCTTTAAAAAGATTAATAACACAGAGACAAGGTTGGGTCTTCCTAGTATGTATAGGGATCCTGTGTCCTGAAGACCCGCTCCTTTATAACTACTGTTATCATTAGCTTTACAAAATAAAACAAAGAAACAATAATAAAAATCAGTAATGGCTTTCTTACATTTAAAGTGCTGTAGATCATAAATGGCAATTTCAGTGTTTAATGCATTTTACAGATATGCCGATTGTGTGGTGTAGGTACTGTCTTTTTGCGAACCTGGATTTGTATTTAATAGGGAGGGGGGCCACATTAGCTTTTCTTCTACGAGTTTGGAGTATCGGTTTATATTCTAGTAATTTGTGTACTTTTAGAGTTGCACTTAGAATGTATAGTTTTCTCATTGATAATTGGTCACTAATGTCGTAAAGTTCTATTGTCGGAAATCTGAATGATTTAAAATGCATTACTTTTAACAGGCAGCGCTGTCCTCTCTCAACCTCAAGAAACTTACTTTTATTAGCCCCTCCCCAAACAATACAGTAGTTCATAATAGACTGCCCAAATGTCACAAACACATAGAGTTGATTGAGTAATTTCTTTGCAGCAAAATGCTTAAGTATTTTAAATAACCAGATTAATTTTCTGATTCAAGTATTGACGTATTCAATGTGTGTGCTTCACGACACACGCTGATCGATCATGACATCGAGATATTTTGTGATATGCACCCTCTCAATTTCCTTACAATCACATTGCCTATTTGTTTGACTACAGGAATATATTTTTAACTCCAAACTACTATCAGGTTGGTTTCTGTTATGATTACTGAAGCATATGTAATTAGTTTTATTTATGTTAAGAGTTACGTTACGTTTAAGCCAGGCCAAAATCCTACTGAGCTCTCTTTCTGCAGTTTCAGTCCTTCCTTCCTTCATTCCTTTCGAGGATTAAGACAGTGTCGTCGGCGTAGGAAATAATGTGTCCTTGATTTATTTCAAGATTAGTTAGAAAACAATGTGGGCCCGAGAACACTCCCCTGTGGCACGCCAAATGTAACATCAGCTTCATCACTAGTTTAGTCCCCTATTTTCACTTTTTGTGACCTTCCTGCAAGTAGTCACGCAGATACCTCAGTGGAAGTCCTCTTATGGCTATCCTATCCATTTTGTGTACAAGTATGGGGAGAGAGACGGTGTCAAATTAAAATTAATGGGATGACAGAAATTGGTCTGTAATTATTTACATCACCTCTCTCCGCACTCTTGTACACAGGGATAAAGCGTGTCACACACAGCGCAGATGCGGTAAGATATCTGTATCTGTCAATATCGCTCCCTATATAATTCAATGGAGGACCACACACAGCGCAGATAATTTATATTTTATCGTAAGGTATCTGTGAGCATCGACATAATATCGACAGATGTGAAGATTTTATCTGCAGATAAATACAGGTGGATGCGCAGAGGCACACTTTCGTCATCATCATCATTATCCCAGTCTGTACCTATACGTCCCACTGCAGGGCACAGGCTTCCTCTCAGAATAAGATTGTTTGGGTCGTAGTTCCCATGCGGGCCCAGTGCGGATTGGGAACTTCAGTGTATAGTAAAATAAATATAAAAATTACGTACTACTTAAGCAAACAACAAGTCATTCTCGCCTAGAAATGCATTTTCGCATTTTTTTACATTTTGATGTGAAGAGAAATAAAAAAAGTGTAACGCGCTTTTATTGAAAATTCATTGTAGCCTATATCTATCTCTCAAGGGGCCGGCAACGCACCTGTGACACCCTTAATGTTGCGGGTGTACATGGGCGGCGGTGATAGCTCCCCATCAGGTGACCCGCATGCTCGTTTTCCCCCTTTTATATAAAAAAACATCCTGTATAAACAATCCGCACCACAAAACACGTCTAGTCTTCTCAGCTCCGAAATTTTAGAGTGAATGTGTCACCTCGCATCTGCACAGTGTGTGATACCTTCAGACGGATAAGTTTTTATACGCAGATAAAATCTTACCGCATCTGCGCTGTGTGTGGCACGTTTAACAGTTGATTGTTTAAGAGGTGCGGGAAAAACTCCTATTCTGAAACAGAGATTAGCCAAGTGACTTATTACAGGGGCAACATACGTTATGATTATGACCATCTTTAAGAACTTAGTTGGTATTTTTACCATAAAAACAACTTTTTATTAGACATAATAGTTTTGAGATAGGATTTTTTATGGTTTATGTTTCTGTCAGCGCAACAGAACGGTCACACCTGTACGTTTGCTCATAATCTTAAAACGCGACCGGTTTTGTTTAGAGATGACCTGACGTTTGAACTTACATAAAATATCCTTTTAACCTATCAAGTAAATAAATCGCTCTTTGTAACTTTATGATGTAATTTCCACGTAAAAAACTTAGCTTCTCGCGTTAGCTGAGTCATATCGTTTCCTGATCTCAAGTGCTCTAAACCCTTTACGTCATTTCCATAAACAACCCTTCTTGGCAGTTGAGTAGAATGAAGCTATTAAGTACCTATTTTTAGGCATGCCAGCCATCCATGCCGACTTCATAAAATGATTCAATTTAATCTGTCAGTCAATTGAAATTGCAAACAATGTAAACAAACCTTGTATTTAAAATGTCTTTAATTTCCATTTTCCCTCTTCAAATACTGCTAAATCCGTGTGTTATTTAATCAATACTTACCACAACACTATCCTAAACCATTAAAACAGTAAACAAGTGCTAGAATATGGATATTTCATTAAATGGTTTATTTACATTGATCGCAATTTCAGTTGACAGCGATTTTAGTTATGCTTTTAATGTATGTTAGTTCAAAATTTCGTCACTTATGAATCGATTTGGAAAAGTATTTTTGTTTGAGAGGGTATACTTTTTGTTTGGTCTCATTTAAATTTGAAGAAAAAGTACCATTTTGAAGAAAATTATTGAATACCTTGTCCCAAGTTAGCGAAAATCCTAGCTTTTAAATTTGTCTCTTTTTTGTAGTAAGTATAATATAAAGTTTATGTAAAATATACTACTTAGTCTGATTCGTCTTCTCGAAGTGTTCTTCGAGAGTGCGTTCAAATTACACGGATTTTCCTTACGATATCAATGCGAAATTTTGCGGCTTCGTAAAAAAATGTTCAATGATCTGTGGTCGCGGCAAGGATGTAACACTGTACGTTGTTCGTAAGTTGGTGTTATTGACATAGACGTATGTGCTGTTACGCCATCGTAACAGGATTGCTACAGTTAAGTACCTGTTAGATAGATATTTACATCACAGTGCAGAGTCAATGGATCGGCTGCTCTGGCTGAATGGAGGAGAATCACAATGCTCGGCTTTCATTCAGTAACGCATTCTCATTAAACTCGATGTTGTATTTAATTTTTTACAGTTGATTCTTGATAAGTTCTAAGTGATATTACAGATTCTTTTATGCCTCATTATTCATCGCTCAATAAACAACATGGCGTGCGAAGGATAGATAGTATGCATGGATAGCATACTTAGTGTCTAAAGCCGGGTTATTATCGCGAGTTGCATTATATTGCGCGGTCGTAAGTGAACGAGTTTGAAGTGGTCAATCGAGTGCCGCAATGTATAATACAATTTCCACGGACTTTCTTGCAGATCTAAAGTGGGCTTAAGACACTATTTACCGAAGTTACGTGATAGAAGTCACGCGGCTTATTTGATGTTCCCTTAAATTTGGCTGATGTGATTAGAAGTTGCATTACATTGCGGCGCTCGATTGACCATTCCAAACTCGTTCATTTTACTACCTCGCAATGTAATGCAACTTGCACGTTTTTAGGGTGCCGTACTCAAACGGTAAAAACGGGACCCTACTACTGAGACTGCGTTGTCGGTCCGTCCGTCCGTCTGTCCGTCTGTCACCAGGTTGTATCTCATGAACCGTGATACCTAGACAGTTGAAATTTTCACAAATGATGCATTTTGGTTGCCGCTATAGCAAAAAATACTAAAAAAGAGAATAAAATAAATATTTAAGGGGGCTCCCATACAACAAAAGTAATAATAATAATAATAATAAATCTTTATTAAATTTTACATTTAGGTACAATTAGATAACTTATACACTAAAATATTTTAAATTAGAACAAAAACAGTTATGTATACCTGAACTAGGAAAATTCCTGTGTTTCAGGTGTAAAAGAGCTAACAAAACTTAACTTAAATATTAAATTACATGCAAAAGAAACAAAATCATTTAGGACAATTTAAATTGTTTTAAGTAATTTAAGTAACCAACTAACTAATAGAATTATCTAACTAACTGAACTATACTATGTTTATTTTAGAACAACTAATAATAGTTCTGTATCTTCATAGGACATGTGTTGAAGTGCTTCTTGAAGAATTTTCTTAGTTTGGATGTAATTATGCGCATAAAACTCAACTTTGGCGTTTAACCTGTTATAAAGGAATGGTGCCAGGAATGCATGAAATCTGGAGGAGAAAGGGTGTTTCTTATTTAAATTTGGTGGGCAAACTATATCCTTACGTCGCTTGTTAGTAGTTTGAATATTATATGGCAAAGCAGCATGCTGTTTTAGAACCGTGTTGATTATAAATAATTGTCTCACTGTTAGTACCTTGCAGGATTTATACAGAAGGTCCGTTGGATACAGAAAAGAGCGAAAAGTAGAGACCTTTAGGATTGCTCGCTGTGCCCTTTCAATGGTTAACAATGCAGATTTGTATGTGCCACCCCATGACGTAATGCAGTATGTTAATATAGACTGACACAAACCAAAGTAAACTAGACGCATCGTTGTAGAGTCTGCAAATTCACGTAACTTTTTAAAAACATATATTAGCTTCCGGACTCTACCACTTAAGGCGGCAATGTGTTGTTTAAATGAGAGTGTGTCATCTATTATAACACCCAGATATTTAATATTTTTTGCCTTTGTAATCATAGGACATACGCATGAGTCTGAAGTGCAGTTACAATTATGTGCAATTATTGTTTGGTTAGTTGTGGCATAATTCAATTTACGCATTGTGAATTGTACATAGTTAGTTTTTGCTGCATTTAGTGACAATATGTGTTCCCGGAGCCAGTTATTAACCACATCAAAGCCTTTTTGTGCGAGCTCGTAGACCTCTTTTTCTGTGCTGGCAGAAAACAAGAGAACAGTATCATCAGCATATGAAATAATTTTACCACCATCCAATTTTAGGTCACATAGGTCATTAATATAGATTAAGAAAAGGGTTGGACCTAGAATACTTCCTTGTGGGACTCCAAAATGTTTATTTTCAAGGTCACAACTGAGAGTATGGCCTATTTTGACACATTGGGTGCGCTCACTTAGATAACTTTTAAATAATTTGAGCTGGGTTCCTCTTATACCCAAAGATTCTATCTTTCGCAATAAAATAGGAATAGAGACCGTATCGAAAGCTTTTGCGAGGTCCAAAAATATTCCTACTGTTCTATTACCATTGTCTAGTTCCCGCACTACATAGTCCGTTAGTTCATGAACAGCATCAGCAGTTGATAGTTTCGATCTAAAGCCATATTGTGCATTTGATAGTACAGAGACTTTCTCCAAGAATTTAATAAGCCGATTATTTATGATTTTTTCTAACAATTTAGATATTGCCGGAAGTATTGAAATTGGCCTATAATTCTCTACTAGGACTTTACTGCCAGTTTTGTATATGGGTATAACAACAGCTTTTTTTAAACACTTAGGGAAGCAGCCTTGAGAGAGGCATTGATTAAAAAGTTTGGTTAGTACCGGGACAAAAATGTGATTAAATCGTTTTAATATTTTGTTAGGTATATTATCCCACCCTACTGCTGAGTCGTATTTTAGGTTCCTAATTAATCTTTGGACCTCAGCTTCGTCCGTATCTAACAACACAAATGAATTTAGCGGATTCGTATAGCCTGTAGTTGATTGAATATTTTGAAATTTTTGAGCTAGATTTATTCCTACGTTAACAAAATATTCATTTACTCTATTTGCAGATGTCAGCTGTGATGAATGCAGTTGTAATAACCTTGAAGATGATTCCTGCTGTTTTTTTATATGTGTGACATTTTTTACAATCTGCCAGACCTTTTTGTGGTTTTTTCCAGCCTTTTCTAATTGGTTTTGGTCGTAAATACTTTTAATTTTCTTTAAAAGATTGTTACAAAAGTTCCTGTATCTTTTGTATGATAACTGTAAAGCCATATTACTAGGATTCGATTTTGCCTTTTTATGTAGTTTATCTCTATGCCTCATACATCGAATAAGCCCCGGGGTTATCCAGGGCTTAATATTGTATGTTTTATTGGTCAATCGCACATATTTGGTGTTTTTTGTAATTGATTGCTGAATATACTGTATTAGGTTCGACATACAGGCATCCGCGTCATCAGAATGATAAACTGGGTCAAAGTGAAGTCTACATAAATCGTCTTTAAGGTTATCAAAATTTATCTTAGTCACTATTTTTGTGCAAGTTGTGTTAGGTAATTTGCAATTTAAGGTTAGTAGGGCAGCACTGTGATCGGTTATCGTCGAGTTAGTAACTAATGTTATTGATGGGAAATCGGTTTTAAGCATGATATGATCTAGGCAGGAGCCGCTTTGATGTGTGGGAAGCGTGTGCGCAGGGAGTAAGCCATGAAAGGAGCAAACGTTTAGGTAACTTTGGACAGCGGAGTCACAGTTGTCTTGAATAATATTAAGGTTTATGTCGCCTATTGCTATTACATTCCTAATTTTAGACATATCTTGTAATGTTGTATTAAGAGACTCAATAAAACTGCTACTATCCCTAAAAGATGGCGGTCGATACAATGCTAATATTGCAAAATCGGCTCCAATTTTAATTAAGAGCCGATTACAATCCAAAATAATAGGTTCCTCTACGGTAATATTTAGATTATTCCTAGCATAAATAACTACTCCGTCATTTTGGTTGTAATTTACTGTAGTGTTGTATACACTATAGCCGGGTAACTGTGGTATGTGACTATGTTTACCTAACCAGCACTCTGTTAAAACAATAATGTCACAGTTGAAATTTAACCTTTGTTGAAAAATTGTGAAATTGTCAAAATTTTTATATACACTTCGTATGTTTTGTGTGATTATTGTAAGAGGATCATTGAAAGAAGATAGAAATTGTTTGCACTCTTCAACTTCACATGTCGCTGAATCCGATACAGTAAAATTATCTAAATCAGAAATTAAACTATCTGTCATTGTTAAGTAATTAAACTTATAAAACTAATAAAGAGCCGAAAAAAATAAAAGGGGTGCGGCGCTCTTAGACGCCTTCATAATCAATTGTATTGATGTATCTTTTCTCGGCGATTTTTTTGGCGGGGCACTCAGGGTCACCTGTTTTGTGATTATGCGGCTTCTTAAATTTGTAGCACGTGGCACACCTCCCTGGTTCAGATTTTTTTGCGCACTCCTTGATGGTGTGGCCTACTTCACCGCAGTGGCCGCAGCTGACGGTCTCCTCCCGGCACGACTTGGCGGCATGGCCATACTGTTGGCACTTGTAGCACCTAGTGACTGCCGTGAAATCCCTTACGGGGCATGAAGACCAATTAATAAATAATCGCTCCTTCATTATCAAGGCCTTTCGGATGTTCGCCGGGACTTCGATGACATAGTTGCAGGTATCTGCTTCTCTCTTTCCAGATTTATGGCTCAGTTTGATGGAGGACAAAAAAGATTCGACGGACATACCTTGCACCTTGTCGGCAACGTTTTGGTGGTATATGCAGTTGTAGACCTCAGCCTCCTGCATAGACGTAGGCACTCCGATTACAACGATTCTCGGCTTTCTTTTTTGTGGGTCATCTACCGTGAGCCCGGAGATCGTCAGCTGTTTCGATTGCTTGAGCTTCTGGATGTCGTCCTTGGTGTCCGTGCTAATGACGACACCTCCATTTTTCGTCTTGCGTAAGCCTCTTACTTGTAGCTGCATTTCTTCAGGGCGGATAATTTTTTGTACAAGGGCTTTAGTTTCTTCACTCGACTTCGTCTTGTCAGAAGGGTAAATAACTACGGAGTTCATATTACTGGCCTGAACGTACTTATTAGAACCTTTTTTTATAATGTCCGCAAAAGAAGCTGCCGTTGGGACAGGTCTAGGGGATTCCTGTATACTTTGTTTAAGGTCTAAAAGGTGTTGCGACAGATCATGCTTCTCTTTTTGGGCTAGTAGGGCAGTATGAATTTGGATGGCCTTGTGGGACAGGGACTGATACTCCAATGCGACTTGAGCAGTTCCATGGTACACTTTCCTGCACAGAGTTTGCACCTTGCTCTTCTGATCCGAATTAAGCTTCCCTTCAGAAGCGATTACGCATACCTCGTTCAGACTCTGCTCTATTTTGGAGAGCCAGTTTTTGATCTCCGTTGTCCCCACGACATCTGGTTGCGCATCGTCCGGGTGGTCATGTGCATGGGGTTCTGATCCGGGGGTAGGCGGCGGGCTCCGTCGTGTTAAACCACTTCGGTTAAAAGGACTTTCACTCATTTTAAATATTTAAGTCTGAACTACACTACACAATTCATTGCGGAAGTACTATAACGACTTGACCTAGATGAGATGTTTACGCGGTATGTAGAGCTAGGTCGCGATTTTGCACGTAATTAATAAAAATTGCTGTAAAGCTAAATGGACACGTCCGATTGCTATGATTGCTCGAGAAAGTGTTTATTTTTTGCTCGTTTTTGCTCTATAATGATAACGGCAACAGGTAGACGCTTAAAACATTCACAGAATATTTAGTTATATGTATATTCACTTTAAAAATAAATAATTAAATTAAAATAAAGCAAATATTTAAGGGGGGCTCCTACACAACAAACATGATTTTTGCCTTTTTTATAGATAATGGCACGGAACCCTTCGTGCGCGAGTCCGACTCGCACTTGGCCGGTTTTTTCTTTGCAGGTCTAGACAAAAATACAGAGTACCTTTGCCTGCAATGCTATATATTTCAATAACTAAGTATATAAACACTCGGCTGTTGCCTGCGTCCTTATAGAGGTTTTTAAAAAAAAAAAAATAATAATAAGACAAAAAATATACACAGTAAATTCATAAACCTTTAAGTCAAGAAAGCTCGGGCTGAAACTCGGTACGAAGCGTTTTCCCAGAGATAAGATAATATCGAGCAAAAACGAGCAAAAAAATCACGTTTGTTGTATGGGAGCCCCCTTAAATATTTATTTTAAACTGGTTTTTAGTATTTTTTGTTATAGCGGCAATCAAAATACATCATCTGTGAAAATTTGAACTGTCTAGCTATCACGGTTTATGAGATACAGTCTGGTAACAGACGGACGGACAGACGGACAGATGGACGTACAGCGGAGCCTCAGTAATAGGGTCCCGTTTTTACCCTTTGGGTACGGAACCCTAAAAATTATCACGAAAAACTAGATCTAGTTACGTATGAGTGGCAAAATTTTAATCACTAATGTTATGTAGAATAGTAGTAATTTTTGTGGGTAATTCTTGTACGATTTTTGTTTAATGTATTGTTATTTTATTGGTTTACTATTTTTATTGGTAAATTGGTACTTTTAGCTTGAATATGCGAATTTATGCACATTTTATAGATATTTTTACTTTTGAATAAATTTCTAGAATAAAGCGCCAAACGTGCAAGGTTCTATTTAAATCTTATTTCTAGGTCATCTAGAGTTATTGGTTAGAGCAGCCTTAGTTCAGACGACGAGAGGTTCCGTCTCGAATAACAAATCAAGTATAGGTACCTAGATAGATGTATAATTGATCTCTTCTGTGAAACACTAGCAGCTGTTGCCCAGGACTTGGCCAGGACCAGGACAGGTCTCGTGGCAAGTTAGCACAGCTTTCTATTTTAATATTTTAATTATTCACATAGAATAATACAAAGAATAGCTATGGCTAAAAGAGCTTTCAATAACAAAAAGCACCTACTCAAAGCCAAAATATCCACAAAAGCTAAAAAACGCCTTATAAAAGTGTACATCTGGAGCATTGCATTGTATGGAAGTGAGACGTGGACTATGAATCAACGGGATAGAGAAAGGCTAAAAGCCTTTGAAATGTGGTGTTGGAGGAGGATGGAAAGAATTAGCTGGAAAGAAAAGTAAACCAATGAAGAGGTTCTTTCCATGGTCAAACGCTGGCCGAAGACCGCGCGGAGTGGCGGTTACTCCACCGACAAGAGCATAGCTCTTAAATTTAAGAAGAGAAGAATTATTCACATGAAATATAAATTTACTTAAAAGTTTATTTATGTCCTTAATTATTAAGGAAAAGAAAAAAAAATCGCTTTAATATCAAAACTAGATGAAAAAAAACCGCCTGTATAATTCCCGGTCCCATGGGAATTCCGGGAAATTGCATATCCTATGTCACTCTCGGAACTGAGACGAATTTAATGACAACCTCACAATTCAAAATACATTGAGCCGTTTAGGCAGCAGGGCGTGCCAAAGAATGATACATAATGCATAAATAAATACATACGCTCGAAAAACATAACCCTCCTTCGACAGTCGGGTGAAAATATTATGAAAAGGAGTCTATTTAGGCAAGGTTCCGAAGGTACTGGCAGGCGGTCCACTTTGAATAGCTATGCTAATTCTTTGTCAGAGATTGTTTATTTGTTTGTTTATTGAGTTTGCTTGAAGTCAGTTGGTACAATGGATTTCTGCAAGATAAAAGTTTGCTAAAATCAAGACATCAAACATCACAAACTACTTCCATACCAAATTTCGTCTAAATTAGTTCAATGATTTAAGCGTGAAAAGGTACACAGACAGAATTTCGCATTTAATACTACTTATTAGTAGATATGGAATCTTACTAGTATTTCGCCCCAGATACAGGTTTACCTCAAATAGCTCCAAAACGAAGGAATAATGTGCTCTCTGCTCCCACTTGCCAAAATATTTCCAAAACTACCAAAACAGAGTCATCTTGTAAGATTTGTATAGTATAAAAAATCTTCCCAGGTGAATTTTTAGCTTCGAGCCCTTATCTTTCAAAACCAACGGTATCGTCATAGTATTAAGGTTTAAATTTAATGTAATGGCTCGAAGCGAAAAATTCACCTGGGAAGATTTATACTATACCATGTGATTAATATTTATTTGTAATCCTCGCTTTCGTATATAAGTGATATCCTGAATGACATCACAAGAATTAGTCGCATAGAGACACTATAACGTTTTTTTATCTATTTGCCTTAATGCCGTTGTAATAACGTTGACCTTGGCGAATAGAATTTGCAAAACCGCAGAAAAGCATCATTTAAACTCGATTATCACTTTGAGAATGCTGACTCCGAAAAAGTTAGGTAAGTAGTTACAATAAAAAATACTCTACAAAAGCTACTGGCAAGTAGGTACTCGTAGTATTTTAGCGTACTTTACATATTGGTGTCGTAGATTATAAAGTACGCCTACATGAAAAAGAGTACAATACTCTAGTACGGGTGGTAACCCTATCGCCCATGGCCTCGCAGTCAGTACCTTTACCATGAGTTATACTAGTTTACAGTGACCGTACTCGTTAGCGACGGCGTAAATGATTTGTATGGAGAATTGTACTTCCGTAAGTGACCGCTAGAGGCGCTGTACGCTTAGTATAAGTTTTCCTTCACTTCAATACTTCTCGATCGCGTTTACGTAAAAATTTCAATTCTATGGAAACATAGACGCGCGCGCGCGGAGGCGCTGTCCATGTTTCCCTAGTAATTGATTTTTTTACGTAAACGCGGTCGAGAAGTATTTAGGTGAAGTTAAACTTATACTAAGCATACTGTACGCTTAGTGTAAGTTTTTACTTCACAAAATACTTCTCGATCGCGTTTACGTAAAAAAAATCAATTACTAGGGAAACATGGACAGCGCCTCCACGGCCGCGCGTCCATGTTTCCATAGAATTGAAATTTTTACGTAAACGCGATCGAGAAGTATTTTGGTGAAGTAAAACTTATACTAAGCGCACAGTATGCTTAGTATAAGTTTTCCTTCACTTCAATACTTCTCGATCGCGTTTACGTAAAAATTTCAATTCTATGGAAACATAGACGAACGCGCGCGGAGGCGCTGTCCATGTTTCCCTAGTAATTGAATTTTTTACGTAAACGCGATCGAGAAGTATTGAAGTGAAGGAAAACTTATACTAAGCGTACTGTACACAATTCTCCATACAAATCATTTACGCCGTCGCTAGCGAGTACGGTCACTGTAAACTAGTGTAACTCATGGTAGAGGTACTGAGGGGCCTCGAGCCTCGAACGCTTCTCGTTTTTTTTGCTCAATCAAAAATCCGTACTTTAATGCTAGTAGGGCTTCGCAAAATTTATCATGCTCACACAACATTCAGGTAGTGCACCGTCTCTGGTAGATTTTAGGAAGGAAAGAAATGAAGCCTCGTTGATGTGACTTCGCCCACGTCTTTATTAGTCCTAGCTATGCCACTGAGCTCATAATATGTCCCATAGCTCCTATGTCGTTGAATTAAGGCATCGATTCGTAATTATGAGAGGTTTGCCATAATTGATACATATTTTTGCACTTGACCGTACCTTGTCTTTAAATCAAACAAATCGCATTTCCCCCGTTGCTATAAGGGTCGTTTTCAAAAAAATTGTACTTACATAGTTAAGGGCTTAATCAAAACAAAATCACGATCGCTTCCTTTGTGTAACGAAAGTTAGTAATACAAAATACAGGGTTATTTGTAATTCACTAGCATCCTCTTAACTCTTAAACAAATGTTTTTTGTTTTAAGGCTTTTATGGTTTTGAAAATTTGAGATTTCCTCTTATTTTTACGATACTATGTGTATTTGTATGGGAAAAAAGTGCTTCATTTTAAAAAGTCGTAAAACAAAAAACATTTGTTTGAGTGATAGGAATTCAGGGTTAAGAGGATGTTAATGAATTAAAAATCCAACGACCGCTTTAGCCTAGTTGGTAGTGACCCTGCCTACGAAGCAAGAGGTCCTGGGTTCAAATCCCGGTAAGGGCATTTATTTGTGTGATGAGCACGAATATTTGTTCCTGAGTTATGGATGTTTTCTATGTATTTAAGTATTTATTTATCTATATAAGTATGTTTATCGTCGTCTAGTACGCATAGTACAAGCTTTGCTTAGTTTGGGACTAGGTCGATTTGTGTAAGATTGTCCCCTAATATTTATTTATTTATTTATTTTATAAAAAAAAAAAAAAAAAAAAAAAAAATAAAAAAAAAAAAAAAAAATAACCCTGTATATGGGTAACTTTCGTCACACAAAGGAATTAATTAAGTTTTGTTTTTATTAAATCCCTTAATTGTGTAGGTACACTTCTTTTGAAAACGACTCATAAGTAGAACGGATGGAATTGGGTACAGATATGTTGATAGAACTTCAATGCTCATACAATAAACTAAATTTAGGTACAGATATGTTGATAGGACATTAATACTAATACAATAAACAAAATGTAGGTACAGTCAATAACAATAATTCGTATAAAAATTTCAATCAAACCTCAGATAAACTCTTACTACCTAAGTATGTAAAATCAGGGCTTATATAAGTCTTAAAAAAACAGTCCCTGCTTCGATATAGTTGTGTCAAACTGAGTAGGTATGTTTTGTTACTAAAACGCGTTTGCTCCTGGCCCGATGGGTAGAGTTAAATGAACCTAGTAAAATATGATAACAACATTATAGATAATATATTCACATATAGTTCGGAAATTCCTGGTACCATTCGGTTTCTGAAAACAAGTTTGGCGTCCGGGTGGAGACGGTTCGCCGTCTAATGAGCATAGATAGACTCGTCACATTTATATATTAGCTGACTTCGTTAATGATCTTTTATTTTACATTAACTTAGAAGTATGAGTTCCCGAGATAAAGGGTCATGACAGACAAACGGACGCACGGACGGACAACAAACTGATGCTATAAGGGTTCCGTTTTTTTTCCTTTTGAGGTAGGTACTTAACCCTAAAAAGGGACGCCATCTAGTAAATATAATGTCATGGTACGTGGTGCCACGTCGCTTTTTTTCAGTAGGTACCTAAGTCCAAAAATAAATTAATTTACAAGCAAACTAAACATAAATAAAATTAGTCTAAAAAAACCGGCCAAGATCGTGTTGGACACGCCCAGGATATGGTTCGTAGCCATTATGAAAAAATCTTTGTATACCCTATATGTATATTGCATACCAATATCGCCTTCACGAGACGCCGCACACTCCAATGTGGTGTTACCTATAACGTCATTGTAGTATTACATTTGAAATTTAGCATGAGCTTTACGGTAAAGGAAAACATCATGAGGAAACCTGCATACACCAGTGAAGAAATTGAATGGCGTGTGTGAAGTTCCCAATCCGCACTGGGTCCGGGTGGGAACTACGGCCCAAGTCCTCTCATTCTGAGAGGAGGCCTGTGCCCTGCAGTGGGCTATATATAGGCTGGGATGATGATGATGATGATGAATATTCCGCCGAGCATTTGATGCCATGCCAATGGGGCACGGGTAGGTATTTACGGCTTACACATAGTAGGTATAATCAATGTGCTCTTTTTGTTCTAAACTTATTTTCATACGTTATTGATTACTAGCCTTCCGTCCGCAGCTTCGCCCGCGATAAAATTAATTTTCCCGTAGGAAAAGGTATTTTCCCGCGGTATAAAGTAGCCTATGTCACTCTGTGGTAATGTAGCTTTCTAATGGCAAAAGAATTTTTGAAATCGGTCCGGTAGTTTCGGAGCCTATTCAATGCAAACAAACAAACATACAAACAAACAATCAAATCTTTCCTCTTTATACGAGTAATATTAACTAGTACAGATATAGATAAATACGAACTTTTGAATGCAAGTCAATTATTTTCAAATTATTTTCGTTTTCTTTTATTGCGATTGATTAGGTACTATTTGTAAACAAAGGGCCGGCATCCAAATCCGTAACTCAACTTGTGTTGTGGGTGTCCATGGGCGGCGGTGATTGCTTTCCATCAGGTGATTCGCCTGTTCGTTTTCCCCCCTATCATCTATCTATACATATAAAATCCTTTGTCCTGACTGACTGACGAATCAACGCACAGCCTAATCCGCTGATCGTAGAGACCTGAAACTTGGAGGGTGTGTTCTTTGTATGACGTAGGCATCCGATAAGAAAGGATTTTTCGTAGTTCTACTCCTAAGGGGGTAAAAAGGGGGGCAAAGTTTGTATGGGACAACGTGATTCCTTGGTCCAATCTACTTCAAATTTTGCATAAACATTCTTTAACAGAATTGATGGAAGACGTGTTTCGTATTTTATTGAAATTCATCCCTTGACGGGGTTAAAAAGGAGTAGAAAGTTATTTTGGGGGTGATTTGCTTCGAAGTTGATATCAATACTCCTAAGTGCTTTTGATTTAAATTACTTTTTATTTTGACACAATGTAAACTAAACGAAACTTCAAATTTTACAAACCATTTGTCTACGTTTGTCAACCACTTCCTGATCTGATCTCTGATACTAACTAATTATATGTATAAGTATTTGCATTTCACCAAACTTTTGCTTTTACAAGCGCAGCGTGGGACGTCCACCAACGACATGGACGGACGTTGGATGGATGGACGTTTTGGTGAAGGCCGCAGGTTCAGCAGGGTGGATGCAAGTCGCTTCCAACCGTAATGATTGGGCGTCAATTAGGGAGGCCTATGCCAGCAGTGGACGTCCTACGGCTGAAATAATAATGATGATGAACGAGTTCAACCTTTTTCGAATAAAATTGAATTGAGTATTCAAACATCATTGTTGAACTCGCATAAAAGCTTGGTGCAATGCAAAACTATGGCAAAAACATATAAAATGCTTTGTCCTGAAGTCCTAAATGACTGACTGGCGGATTAACGCACAGCCTAAACCGCTGTATGTAGAGACCTGAAACTTGGAGGATGTGTTCTTTGTATGACGTAGGCATCCGATAAGAAATAATTTTCCGGAATTCACTCGGGATAAGGAATATACGGGATGTAAATATTTCATCAAGAGTGACCCTATCCCCATAGCGAACATTACTAAACTGTTCAAATTGGGCATGCAAGTAGAACATTAGAATATAAAGCAAATTTTAATAATTTTGAAAATTCCCACGGGATAAGGATAAATCAGGATTTATATACTCAAACTAACTGGATCCTATCTCCGTAACTTCAATTACTAAACTTTTCAAATTCAGTATAAACGTAAATGGTCATACATACAGCAAAAAAACTTATTGCAGGATTTTTGGAAATTCCTGTGGGATAGTTAATCTCTGAAACTTCCGAGCCAATTAAAAAAAAATCTTTTACCAGTAAAAAGTTGGAAGGTTGGAAGTTAGAAAGAAGTGAATATCACTTGAGGGCTGATTTGAAAATTTCTTTCACCAATAGGAAGCTACACCAACCATTATTTACATTGACTAAGTAGTTGTGAAAAAGCAAAATTCCCATGGGAAAAATAAGTGAATTCAACTGCGGGGCTGATTTGAAAACTTCTTTTACCGGTAGAAAGCCAAGGCACACCTTTAAGGACATAGGCTACTTTTACTCGGGGAAAATGCAAAATTTAAAAATAAGCGAAAATTTGCATAGAATAAGGACAAATTTGTTGGAATTCCCACGGGATAGAGAATAAACGGGATTTATAATATTCACTAACTGATACTGATGATGATGAAATGATGAAATGATAATAATGATGGATATTGCCGTTGCCGTATTTTTGTATTATACAATGAAAGAGATGAAGAAGCTTTACCACAAATTGGAAAACAAATGTACTGTACACACATGAAAATAAATTTAAAAATAAACTCGTTATATGACAACATGAACGTATATCTCGTACGGACGTAGGTACACAGCCTACAGGACGTAGGTATAACAAATCTATACTAATAACTAAAGCTGAAGAGTTTGTTTGTTTGTTTGAACGCGCTAATCTCAGGAACTACTGCTCCGATTTGAAAAAGTTTTTCAGTGTTAGATAGCCCATTTATCGAGGATGGCTATAGGCTATGTATCATCACGCTAACACCAATAGGAGCGGAGCGAAGCGGAAGAATGTTTGAAAATCGGGGGTTTTTGAAGTAAAATTTCTATAGGCGCTAATCTCAGGAACTTGCTCCAATTAGAAAAATTCTTTCAGTGTTAGATAGCCCATTTATCTAGGAAGGCTATAGGCTATATATTATCACGCTAACACCAATAGGAGCGGAGTGGAGCGGAAGAATGTTTCAAAATCGGGGGTTTTGAAGTAAAACATCTATTCTATAGGCGCTAATCTCAGGAACTACTGCTCCGATTTGAAAAATTCTTTCAGTGTTAGATAGCCCATTTATTGAGGAAGGCTATAGGCTATATATCATCACGCTACACACGAGGGTAAGGGTGCGGGGGAGGGGGTGCGGGGGCTTCAAAGGGGGGTGAAAATTTTATCGATTTTGCCGTAGGATGCACCGTTTTCAAGATATTTGACAAAAACACCAGGGGGTGGGGGGGTTTGAGGGTGCGGGGGAGGGGGTGCGGGGGCTTCAAAGGGGGGATGAAAATTACATCGATTTTGCCGTAGGATGCACCGTTTTCAAGATATTTGACAAAACACCGGGGGGGTGGGGTTGTTGAGGGAGGGGGGGGGGTGGATGGGGGATGGTGCGGGGGAGGGGGTGTGGGGGCATTAAAGGGGGGATGAAAATACGGGGCTTTTTGAAGTAAAACTTCTATAGGCACGCTTGATTTGGGACGAACGCGGGTGTGCGGGGGGTGCTGTGTGGTGTGGGGGGTGTGCGGGGGGGTGCGGGGGTGGAGGGTGCGGGTTCTTGGGGTGTGGGGGGGTGCGGGGGGTGCGGGGTTGCTGTACGGGGGGGAGCGGATTCGAGGGTGCGGTGGGGTTGCGGTTGCGGGGGGGCGGGTAATTTTTTTTATCGAGGAACTAAGGAGAGCCATAATTGATGATAAAGCGAATTGGATTAAAAAAATAAGCTGCCCAAATTACTAATTCCACACGGACGGAGTCGCGGGCAAAAGCTAGTTTACTAATAAAGGGTTTTAGTGTTTTTCGTGACTATTATCTTACCGTTTAACCAATTGTTAATTTAAATTATAAAAATATAAAAATAATTGACCCGCGAATTAGGTACTTCGATATCAGAAATTGTAAAGTCCTTCTAATTTTGGATTGAATATTTTTTTAAAAGAATCTAGCTGTTGCCCGCGACTCCGTCCGCGAAGAATAGGTGTTTAAAAAATAGCCTACGACCTATCTCAGACCTACCGAACACAGAGAAAACAGTTTCATAAAAATCGGTCAAGCCGTTAAAAAGGAGTTCGATAACAAACACCGTGACACGAGATTGTTATATATTAGATAACGAACGATACTTCTGTTGCATTATACATTTTATATCTATACCTATAAAACAGTACCGTGACTGACTGACAGACAACGCACGCGCGCTAGAGACTTGAAATTTGGCATACATATACCTTGAGTATTGTAGAGGTGCACTAAGGAAGGATTTTTCGAAATTCCCACGGGAGAGGAATATATCTAGACTTTCTTTGTTTTTTTGTTTGTAGCGGAATCTCTGAAACTATTGTGCCGATTTTAAATTTTTTTCCACCATTAGAAAGCTACATTATCCTTCATTGACATAAGTTACTTTTTATCAGAGAAAATGCGAAATTCCCACGGGATGGAAAAAACTGAACTCAACTTCGGAGCTGATTTTAAAAACTCTTTCACCAATAGAAAGCAACACTATCCTTGATTTGTATACGTAAAGACTACTCTTCTTTGGGAAAATAAAAAGTTCCCGCGGGATAGAAATAAGTAAATTCAACTTCGGCACTGATTTTAAAAATTCATGCATGGTTTGATATGACTATCTCCGAGTGACGTATGCTACTTTTTCACCGGAAAAATGTAAAATTCCCACGGGATAGAAAAAACTGAATTCAACTTCTGGGCTGATTTTAAAAATTCTTTCACCGATAGAAATCTATACTTTTCTTGATCGGTATAGACTACTCTTCTTCGGGAAAATGCAAAATTTCCGCGGGAAATAAATCAATGAATTCAACTTTGGGGCTGATTTTGAAATTTTCTTGCACCACTCCTATCTCTGATTGACATAGGGTACTCTTTTCGGGAAAATGAAAAATTCCCGCGGGATAGAAATAAGTGAGTTAAACTTAGGGCCTGATTAAAAAAAAATCACCAATTAAAAGCTACACTGGCTCTGATTTTCAAAATAGGTCAAAACAGTTATTTCTACTCCGTGGGAACTTTACTTTGCACTTTCTTAGGATAAATTTAAGCCTGTTTTAACCAGACACAGGCCTCTTCCCAGAACGAGAGGACTTGGGCAGTAGTTCCCACGCGGGCCCAGTGCGATTTGGGAACTTCACACACACCATTGAAATTCTTCACAGGTGTGTGCAGTTTTCCTCGCGATGTTTTCCTTCACTGTGAAGCTCATGGTAAACTTCAAACGTAATTTAGCACACGAATTAGGAAAAACTAAGAGGTGCAAGCCCGGGCACAAACCCACGACCCTGAATTATAATTTACTTATTCCTATTCCGCGGGAAGTTCGCATTTTCCTGGCATTATCCTGTTAAACTACTTGTGTGCCAAATTTCATGCAAACAACTAAAACGTTATTGTTTTCGCGTACGAAGTCGCCGGCAAAAGCTAGTTTATATTATATATTATTGTAGATTATTATTATGAATTCATTAGTATTATGAATTTAAGTATATTCTGAGGTTTTTATTCTTACATTGAGTTTTATATTCATTTTATTCACGAAATAATAGATTGCAAAATAATATGCACAAAATAAAATACTATCTTACTTCACAAGGTTAACAAATGAATGATTAAGTATGCACATTGCGCCATCAATTAAATTTCGAGACATGAGTTAATTAATGCTATTATCATTGAAGTTAAAAGTATGCATAGTTTTGTCTTAAATGGTACCTACTCGTAGATAAACCCGATGTTATATTAATTTTAGTTAATTACTTTTTGATACTAAATTCCATCAAAGGAAAATGAATCGGCTTGAGAAGAAAAACACCCAAAAAAATCGATAGAGTTTAATTTTGATTCCCTATTATTTCATTCAAAACTATCGTCTTCAACAACCCCATAAGTAGGTAGTTATTTGCGCCAGTAATGACACATTCCAGGCAATAATAATAAGAGGAATATCCAGTACCGATTAACGCAAATAAACAAATAATCATTAACATATAATAAATTCCGAAAAATATTATCCTAAAGTCAGATATATTTATTTCTCAAATACAGGCACTATTTAGAAAATACATCACTAGCCTTACATTTCAGTAATGAGTGTGTAAACTGTATTATTAAGTAGACATCAGACCTTCTTATGTTACCGGAGAAAAATGGCAAAAACGGAACCCATAAAGAAAAAAGAAAAATTGTAACTGTTTATTTCAGTAAAATTACAAAGTTGCATGCATAATCTTAACTAATAATCTTAATCCATGCTTCGCTATGTCTGTCTGTCCGTCCGTCCGCGGCTTAGCTTAAGACTATTAGTGCTAGAAAGCTGTAATCTTTTTGTGGATATATGTAGCAATCTTCCCGACAAAGTGGTAACATAAAATGTAGATTTTTTTTTGTGTACGTCCCATAGACCTTAAGTGGCGCTGATTTATTTTTCACGTCTATACTTATAGTGTGGAGCTTCGTTAGATAGTTCATTTAAAATCATGATGATGATGATGATGTCAAATTAACAAAAATAACTATTAGGTACATACAGCCAAGTTTGTTTTTGAATTATTAAGAAGTTTAAGAGTAAATAACAGCTTAACTTATAAAATACTAGCGGTCCGGTACGTGCTTCGCTACGTATAAAGTGAAATATTAAAAAAATTTCATTTGACAGCAAAATCCCCATTAACAAAATGATCCGCCATTTATTGAATTCATTTGTTACAAAAAATGTGATAAATGAAGAACTGCTCTACCGATTTTGTGCAAACTTCACATAAACCATCTACTAAATAGTCCGAACAAAGCCTAAACATTTGGTTTGGATAGGTGAGCCCGTTCTTGAGTTATAAAATTACAACGAAAAGTGGCATTGATTTTTATATATATAGATAGGTACTTGGAAAATTCCGTACAAAATACAAATTCCTTAGGAAAATATTACTAGTTTAATGTGGATAGTGTAATTATAATAATAAATTATGGGAAAATAAAATAGAAGCAATCATAAACGAAGTTGACGTTTAAATTAAGATTGTCCCCTGATATTTATTTATTTATTTTATTTTAAATACTTAACAACACTTGGTGAAGGCGATAAGAGAACGTCTGAGTCTCGTTAACGCCCGCGCAGCGTCGACTCGATGTCCGCGCAGTGCCGCCGCGACGTCAGGCGGGGACTGCGCGGGTGTTAATGAGACGCTGACGTCCAAAAGACGCCACTGGCGTAACGTTGCTGTGCCGCCATGCGAACGTTGCGTTGACGCTGCGCGGGCGGGACGACGACGCTCGAAATACACTATAATATGTATATGCGCCCGGGCCCTTTAGGTACGCGATATATAGGTATGCAAGGATTTTTTCGTAACCACTACGGAACCCTATCTTAGGCGTATCTGACACGCTCTTGGCCGGTTTTTATAGACTAAGTGTTCATATTCCATTTTAATTTTTAAAAATGTACTTATTTATTTAAGTAAGTCTTCTGAACAGTACAGTATCATTGAAGATACTTCAAAACTATTAGGTAATACCATTTAATGGATACACAGATACAAACATGTTGATTGTTAAAATTAAATCTAAAAACAAAAGCATAATTAATACAAAACTTTTAATTGCCAATCACTGCGAAGAAAGAACACTTATTGATGTTAAGCCATTATTTAAAACCTAAATTCATAGACAAAGCAAATTGGTCTCCTACCAACCTAACCTGACGATTAATTAAAATGTTTTTTGTTTGTTCCTTCCTATAGATGCACTAAATGTACCTACATACCTATTTTTAACTAACAAAACAGGATGTGATCACTAGTCTAGGAAATAAGTATCGATAAGTGAATATATCGACATAATTACTTACTCACTTTGACATCAAAAATTACGACGCCTCTATAATACATTCTATCGACTTTGAAAGTCAGGCGATGATCATCCATATTTGGGAGTTAGTGATTTGAATACGTTAAAACAGAACATTGACGGTTGTTATTTCATAATACAGCCCCAATTATATTCTTCTACGTCTTCCCGTTTTGATAGAGATGAAATCCTACGAGGATACCGTTAAAAGTAACTTTAAAAGCGAAGAGGGAAAAACCAATTAATAAAAATGTTGGAGAGTTTTAATGATGGTAAAATCAGTACTGTGGTGTTGGCATGCCTAGTTGCAGTATAAGTACCTTTACATCCCTAAGAGTGTACCATTCAGCTATAGCAGCGTCTTTGGGCATATGCATAGAGATCCTCTATCTATGCCTTTCCTTCAAACATCTTGCGTGAGGCAAAATAAAAACGTTTCGCCTTCAAAAAATTAATAGCAAAGTGAGTTCTCAGCAATATACTTTTAGCGCTTATAGGAAATATGTATGGGAGATCAAAGCTCAATAGCCCATAGATTGTTATTGTGAAACAGTGTCTACTGACTCTAAATTACAATTTGATTATGATTTTGATTTGATGTAGTATAAATGGGAGATAGATAATTTCCTTAAAACAGTTTTTGAGATGAAAGCGTTATAGGTGTTAAACTTAAGTACCTACTTAAATGGTTGTATTGTACCTAAGTAATAGCGCACAGAATTGATATGGAGCTCAACTCATTTTTCAAATTTGGAACGTCAATTTGTTTATATAGACACGTTACTACTACATGCAATAGTTCATTTACTTATACTTTAGACTTTTAGGTATTTAAAAGAATGTAAACAAACGGGAGCTGTCAAAAATGACGGATTCAGAGGTTGTGAACCTTTATGACGAGAATAAAAATTGAAAATGTAGCTAGCACTAAATACGCTATTAGACTTCTTATAGTGATCCCATTTTATGTAAAAGCATGAAATCTGAGCATTGTTGAATAATCAATAATTAATCACTGGTAAATAAAGCAGTCTCATTGCTAGTCTAGGAATCGAGCGAGACCCATGATTTCTGCCGTTTTTTGGGTTATGTCGGTTTTGGATGGATATCTATCTTTTGGCCACGTTTCTTCAACATATTTAAATATGTACACAAGCACATTCTTTTCCGATGATGTAAGATGTCCTGTCTTAGTCCGCTTCTTCTTCGGAGAAGGAAATGTAAGCATGGAACTAGCCCGGCTAGTTCCCGGCTCGCCATCACCCATGTCTTCGTAAGGCCCATACTACACGGGTGGTTCTCCCGCCGCGGGAAACCGCTTATGAACCGCCACTAGACACAATTTTATATGGAAGTTGTATGGTGCAAACTACACTGCGCAGCTCCGTCGAGCGGTTTCCCGCGGCGGAAAACCGCCCGTGTAGTATGGGCCTAAAATACACAACTCCGTAACAAAACAAAACAAACAAGTTCAACAAAAAATTAACAGAAAACAACAAACTAAACAAAGAATAACAATAAATGAAATCTCGAAAACACCACAAATATCGCACTCGCATCAGATGACAACAAGCAATGGCAAATGTCAAACCGACAAAGTTAAAAATCACGTAAGGTAGGTGTTGCTACATTAAATACGACACTTTCTATTTTAGTCGCATAACATTCTGAGTAGATCAAACCTTGCGTTTTAAACCTCTGCAAGATTGGGTATTTTTTAGTGACAATTTACAAAAAAAAAATTAAATATTCATTTAACATGATAAAAATATTTTTGTATTCGTAAATGTGTTCATATTCAGTAAAATTAAGCGTAATTATATGTTATTAGAATTGAACGGACTGAAGTAGGTTGCTCAATTATTTTAAAATAATAAATATTGAACAGGAACCAAACATTGTCTTAGAAATAACCTCTTTAATGGTTTGTTTACATTCTTTTAAATACCTAAAGGTCTAAAGCATAGTTTTTCACATAAGTATACTGATATTGTGTCTCGTATTGTCCCTCGTAGAAAAGGAATATTCCGTCAAAAACATAAAATGTAAAAAATGCCAAGTCTCGCAAGGCAGTTCTTCCACTGAAAAACGACGTGACTGTCGTGAGACCTCATTTACTTATTTGTTTATAGCCAATCACAAATTTGTAGCATCACAACTAGAGCCAAACTGGCACAAACATACAATGTGATACCTAATCTACCTAAGTGCTTTAACTACATGAAAAACCAAGTCAGTTATTTTATTTAGTATCTATGGAAGCACTTATTCAACAACATTGCTATAAATTGTTATTTTATCAATTAACAATCAACATTTTATATTGATCGTATGAACATTAGACGTCTTTATCTCTATTACAACTTGGCAAGTGCAAGGCACTATAATTATAAAAGAATATTTACTATTTCGATTACTAAGTAAATCTAAACAGTGCACATAAGAATGTTTGTAGTATTTTAATTAGTAGAATATGTTCCAGTCTCGCTCTCCTATTAAATCATTATAAGAGTGAGCGGTACCGCACGATAGTAAATAGTGCTTGTTATTATTAAAGATTATATTAGAGTACGGTCAGCATCAAAAGTAGCTGGTCACTTTTGTACTTTGTCGTAATTACACAATTTTCAATCAAGTATGACGTTTTGCATCTAACTGTAGAGCGACAAGGTACAAAAGTGACCAGCTACTTTTGATGCTGACTGTACATCGGCATTTTCACTTTAAAGGGAGTTTTTTTAATGAGGAAATTTTGGTCGCTTCGGCTTTTAATATACAATACGCAAAATGTACACTAAGTACACTCAAAATGTGCAAACAGATAAATGTACATACGCAAAATCTACATCATGCATGACAAACGTACCGTACACGAAATGTACAGTACGCAGATTGTACAAACAATTAAATGTACATATGATAATTGTACAATATGCAAAATGTACTCCACGTGATAGTCGCAAAATGTACAAAGTTTTCTGATCAACACGCAAATTGTACATAACGGAAAAATAACAATACGCAAAATGTATGTACATACTTTGTAGAGTCTGGCAAACGAGTCGAGGTTTTGGTAAACCGCCCCTGCTTACTGTACACTTGTACTTGTACATTTAACGTTTTGTACGTTTGGCGATTTGTCACATTTTGCGGATGGTGCATTTTGCAATGAACAATTCGCGAAATGTGTATTTTTCTTTTTACACATTTTGCGTACGTACATTTCGTGTACTGTACGTTTGTCATGATGTAGATTTTGCGTATGTACATTTAACTGTTTCCACATTTTGCGTGTAGTGTACATTTAGCGTATTGTATATTATCAGCCGAAGCGATTTTGGTGTTTTCTTACTCAGAATCAAGAGCGTTATTGATTTTGATATACTGGCAGGAACCAAACGATGATCCTTTACTTAAACAGGTGATAATGTTGCTTAAACTGAACAACTTTCTCCAAGGAACATAGGTCGAAAAACGAAAAAAAAATTTCATACTCCCATACAAAATATGATGATGATGATGATGATGATGACAAAATATATTGGTTAGCTGACCGACTTACTATGGAAAGGTGAAAAAAAAAACCTTTTTCGACCTATGTTCCTTGGAGAAAGTTGTTCAGTTATAAGCAACACTATCACCTGTTTTCGGGAAGGACCCCCGTCCTCATCCACTCTGTATGTAGCAATTAAGTACCCCGACAAAGTGATAAAATAAAATTTTTACATTTTATTTTTTTATGTTACCTACCTCCCATAGACGTAAAGTGGGGTGTTGTTTTTCTCGTCTAACCTTATAGTGTGGGGTATCGTTGGATAGGTATTTCAAAATCTTTACGGGGTTGTAAAAATCATGATGTTTTAACGACCGCTTTAGCCTAGTTGGTAGTGACCCTGCCTACGAAGCAAGAGGTCCTGGGTTCAAAACCCGGTAAGGGCATTTATTTGTGTGATGAGCACGAATATTTGTTCCTGAGTTATGGATGTTTTCTATGTATCTAAGTATTTATTTATTTATATAAGTATGTTTATCGTCGTCTAGTACCCATAGTACAAGCTTTGCTTAGTTTGGGACTAGGTCGATTTGTGTAAGATTGTCCCCTAATATTTATTTGTTTGTTTGTTTATGATGAGAGTAAATTTTTTTATTATGAAAGTGAGGCAAACGAGCAAGCGGGTCATCTGATGGGAAATGATCACCACCGCCCATAAATATGAACAACTCAAAGAGGGTCACTGATCTGTTGCCGGTCTTTAAAAAGGAGAGGGAATAGGCGACAGGGGGGAGAAGTATTGGGCCCCCGGCGCTCTCACTGACCGTACGAAACGTAGCAGGAGTACTGCTGCTTCACGCCAGTATTCTGTGAGAGGGTGGTACTGCCCCGGACGAGTCGGCCCATTCGTGATGCAGCGGCTAGCTACAACATGGCTCTACCACTACTAAATTAACAAGGAAAACTATAACGGCTAAGTTGGCTTGAGAATTATTAGTGGTTTAAGTTAAGAGTAAATAGTAGCCTGACCTATAAAATATACTCGTACCTACTTGGGAACTTCCGTACAAAATACAAAATCCTGCGAAAAATATTACTTGTTGAATACATATAGTATACGTCGTAATGACTGCGGAACTCTATCCTGGGCATGTCCGATACGCTCTTGGCCGGTTTTTACAAGCTTTTATTTGACTTGCAATATGTGTAGATACTTATGTAGGTACTAGCTGGTGCCTGCAACTTCGTCCGCGCAATAAAGCTTCTTCATTTCTTTCATTGAATTAAACAAAAATCCGGCAACGGCAACATCCAAAAATCCATCGTCTCATCATCATTGGTATTACTTAGTGAATATAATAAATCCCGTTTATTTCCTATCCCGAGGGAATTTCAACAAATCTATCCTTTTTTGTTGCTCGATATTGATAACGGGAACGGGTAGACGCTTGAAATACTTATTCACAGAATATTTAGTAATACATATTCACTTTAAAAATAAATTATTAAATTAAAACAAAACAAATACGGGGAGCTCCCAAACAAAAACATGATTTTTTTTACCGTTTTTATAGATAATGTTACGGAACCCTACGTGCGCGAGTCCGACTCGCACTTGGCCGGTTTCTTCAACATTTTGGCAAAAAAATCTAAATCTTTTACATACCCCACGCAAACTGCGGTTTGCCGATGCCTGCTTTAGTATAGCATTTATAATTATGGTTTTCTATGACTCGTAAGTTTTATGTCTCACTATATTAGTACAAAACATGTTAGGTATGTGGAGCATTAGGTAATGTAATACTTATTAGTGAAAGAATTTTTAAAATCAAGGCCGAAGTTGAATTCATTTATTTCTACCCCACGGACAAAAAACCAACAAAGTTTAGACTATATTTTCCTATCCTACGGAAATTTCGAAAAATAATTTATTTAGTAATCTGTAGCACCAGTTGTTATTGCAATTAAGCATGACTTCATTCTTTAAAAATAATAATTTTGATATTTTTTTGACTAGTTTTAAGATCATTTATGTACACCTGCTTTCAACAAATAAATAAATAAAAAAAAAAATATATTTTTTACCCGGCTGAAGGGCTCTGCAACCATGACCACAAAAAAATAAACTAACAAATTAAGAAGTTATGTAACGGATAAAAATGCTAAATGCCCGAACAGTATAGATTAAACGATGATAACTTTTTTCATTGTGACCCAATTTTAATAAAACAAAATATGCCTATATGTTGCTCCAATTTAAGCTTCATCAATCTGTGAATACCGCAAGAAAATCCATTCAGTAGTTTCGGAGATTAGCGATTACATACAGAATGACAGAGCTCTACCTTTACTGTTTTATTATAGTAATAGATAGAAGAAGATGTAGAGTCAACGTCATAAATAAGTGATCCCTCAATATTAGCCTCAATACTCAATACCTTGTCACTTTAACGTTATGTTGGAAAGCAATACAATACAATACGAAGTTATGGAGTGAATGAAATCGACAAGGTACAAAAGTGATCACTTATTTATGATGTTGACTGAAAGGGTCAAATCTTCGTTTACTTTGTTTGAAAAACACCCTTAAAATTTTCACGTCTCTTCACTTAGCCGTTAAGGTTTTTGACACCAATTTGCTAACGAATAAAACATAATTATGATCATTAAGTTCTTTTCTGTATCGATATTGATATACTTAATAAAGTTTCACATGCCTTTGTCACATTATGACATGAAAATTTCAGTTTCTAATGTTTGTTGTATCAAATACACAACTACCGTATAAAACAAATAGCGAAGATTTAAATTGAGACTGACTCAATTCGAATTATTCTCATTTCGAAACTAAATCTGTTTCTATTTAACACAAAGTTCATTTTTGAAATGAGAATAATTCGAATTGTGTCAGTCTCATTCTAAACGTACGAAGGTACCAATTCAAATTCGTAAGCTCTCGCTGTATGTAAGTATATGAGCAATGAGCATCCACTTGAGCATGTAGCGAAACAGAAAAGTGTTGCGGGGTGGGTCGGGCACGGGCTTAGGCACGGGGCGGCCGGCGCGCGACGGGACTGCGGCGGGCGAGTCTCGCGCCGCCACCGCCGCAGCCAGTAGCGCGACCAGCCCCGCACCGCACGCACGATGGCCGCGCACCGGCTCGCCCTCGCCGCCGCGTTGCTGAGCGCACTGGCCGACCAGCTCGGCGCCAGCGCAAGCCTCCACTGCGCTATGCGCCGGGAAATCTCCCCCTGCACCTGCCGTCGCGAGGACACCAGCACCGGTGCCATCCTCGTCCTCTGCCACCGAATCAGTGCCTACCAAGAAATTGCGCAAGCCCTCACTAACAAGTTCAGTCCGGAAACCAAGATCGGACTTGAAATATCCTACTCCCAGCTACAGGACGCTGCGGGGCACAGTTTTAGAGAGCTCGGCCTCTCGATCACGAAGCTCAAACTCAATAATGACAACCTAAGGCAAGTTCATTACGAAATATTTTAAATCGGACGTTTGATTTTACACCATATTACGTGCGTTTGTATCTCGTCTCGTGTCTTATGAAATTTGGTGATGCCTCTGTGAACGGATTAAGTTGTGTCGATTTGCAATTCATTTACAGCTGTGATCATGCCAATTTACATACAAACAACGTGTGAATTGTATAAGTAAACAACAGGTCTCTGATAAGAGGAGGACAGCGACGATGAGGATCGACTTGTTATCACAGCAGTGGGCGGCGCCCTCCCGACCTGGCGGCTTCTGCGGCCGCGCATCCCCATCAGCCCCTGGCTCATATGACTTCTTCCATGTTTGTTAATGTTCTACTTTGTTGTTTCGTAAAAAAAAACAAACCAACCGACAATTATTTCGACTACAGATACACAGGAATGTCGGGAATAGGTAGGTTAACAAAAACTATCTTCAGCTTTGTTTAGCAATTTTAAACACTTAATTAAACATTGTTTATACGGTGGCAATCATCTGCTGTCGAAATGCTTATATGCGTACAAATTTGCGAGTAAAACAGCTCTACCAATCATACTAAAACGAACGTATATTTATCAACGTCCGATCGCAGTCGCTTCTCGGTAAATTTCCCTTTAGTGGGTTTTATTATATTGTACCCATAGCTACTCATCTTATCAGCTTCGTAACTACAATAATTAATGCTAACTTAAATGAGATGAATGCCATTCCACAGTTGAGTACTTAATTCGTAATGAACAGCGACATGTATTTTTTTTATTTCGATAAGTCATAAGGCCACTATTATTGAGCTGTCCGTGACCTGTGAGCTCGACCAATCAATCAATCAATTAATCTTTTGAGATTTTCATGGCACCTACTTGAATCATGTTCTCACTGTGGATAATATTTGCTTGGGTTTTCATCGGGAAACTATTGCGTGATGAGTTTTCTGTGTAGGTATGCCATTCATCAGCATTACATTAGTTCATGTCAAAATTAAGATGACATTAATAACTTAATCTATAACCTTTCTTCAGTAGACTTGTAGCATCGTGACTGGATGGCATCTAGGAGACGTTCCTCGATAGTCGATAGTTTGCCCGGGTTATCGGGGGTCGCTTCTAAAGCAGTAAAATTGAATGATATCATATTGGACGTATCGTGTTCACTATATTTACCCACAAATGGTGTACTAACAAATTACAGTAGTCGTTGTTTGCAGTGGCTACTTGGTATTTGGGTATTTAGAGTTCCATAGTTAAACTGTATGTTGCAATAGTATAGGCGTTTAAATTAGGACCGAGCTATTCAGTTATTTAGAGTAGAGTTATGGATAAAGAAAATTGTCTTTCATAGTATTTTGTGTACCTACCTACTGCACATTTTACACTTCTCATTACAGTCATTACACAACAAGACGATGTTGAGTACAAAGGAATTTCTCTCTACTTATTATGTGAGCGTTTTATAGATTTAATGGATGTAAATACTTTCAAGTTAGTCAAATTTTATGAATCGCCATGATACGATCTTATTATTCTAAGAATGAGGGTTTTAGCTCCCACCTTGCCCTTGTGCCAATTATGGAACTTCAAACACACCATTGAACCGCTTTGCGGGTGGTATCAAGGCTTGTACCGTTGACAGTAGACGTAGACAAAGCTGACTGTACTATGACATATTCTGTGTTGATAAAAATATAAATAAAACATACTTGATGTTCTAATGTTTTTCTTGGACCCAAAAAGCTCATAATTTCAAATGTACCTAATTCCGAAAAAGTAAAACGTTCGACCAGGTGGGTTCAAATACACGTCCTCTGCTTGAGTGGCCTTTGTCAAACCACTAGGCTATCACTAAGCTGTCATAGCTTTCCAAACATAATGTACAATAATATTTATATTTACCTCTTAGTCGTAATTTGTTTCTTGCTGAGGCAGTCTTGTAAAAAAAAAAAAGAAATCTTTTTCAAATCGTATTAAAATTTTATAATTATTTTAAAATAACAGTTCCTATAAAGGTATGCCGTAACTAGGTAGGTACTTGACTCTTCTTCAGAAATTATTTAATTTTACCCAGTTAAGCCCAACACCAAGTCCAGTTTGAAGTCTTACACATCAAAAGCATCAGGGCAACAAAAGATAACATTTATTAAAAAATTCATTATTAAAACCAGCTTTTTTTGTTAACTTGCTATTGTCGTCCAAATTGCATATTCGTACCAAGTTTCAAGCCAATGCTATCAATCGTTGAGGAGCGTCTTGCGGAAACGATCCTGGCTTGACTATAAAGATGCGTACGGACTGCGCGCACATTACGCGTACCCTACGCGAGCCCGGGTACGCGTACCCGTACGCGTGTCCTGGAACGCCATGTCCGTACTTGCAGCTACGCGTACATAGCGTACGGACATGGCGTTCCAGGACACGCGTACCCGGGTACGCGTACTCGGGCTCGCGTAGGGTACGCGTAATGTGCGCGCAGTCCGTACGCAGCTTTAGAATTTCACTACTAGATTGTTGTACTATCACAGAACTTACCTTAGTATGCCAAATTTCTGCTGGATAGGATACCAGAAACTGGCCGCAAATGAAGGGTACACGGAAAGAACATGTCTAGTAAATTTTTTTAGGACTGAGTTTTTATCTCAAAATGTAGAGCTTGCAAAGTAAGTAAGTACTATAACTTACCTACCCCTTCAAAGTTTTATATTTATCATCGGTGTTTTTTTCAGGAAAGTATGAGTTTGGACTGATATAACAAAACACGTGTTCATTTTTTTTCATGGTCTCAAACTAAATATTAATCAAATCATTAATAACTGGCAATTTGCTTAATTTTTTTTAGTAAGTTATCAGTTAATCACTTTTCAGTACTTTGGAGGACAATTTCTCCAAATAGGTTGAGTTTGGGCATCTAAAAAAACATGTGTCTATTATTTTAGACAACTTTCTAACATTATATATCAAAATAAATCAAATCGGAGTCGGACAGTTGGGAACCTTTCCTTGTTAGTCGACAAAACCAAAAAAACCTTTATATCTAGGCTTGTTCAGTCAAAATAGTTAATTAAACCATCTGATGAAATATTCCGGGTTAATTTTAATTAAAAGGTTTTGTGTAAGTATAAAGTGACTTTCATTTAAGCAAGTGGCTAAGTTTTTAACCATTGTCATTGTTATTTCATTGTTAAGGGGTTTAGCTGGAAAGTTTTCCGGGAATATTCCGGGTTTTGAAAATGGATAATTTGATAGATTTTGATGTGACTTTTTCGAATTTCGATCTTTGCCTTTCAAGTCGCCATATTGAAAAAACGGCGTCTAATAAAGATTTATTAGAATATGCGGAATATGGCGGCGACAAAGATGCGATACGGTAGGTACTGCTATAGACGCCATTTTTCCAATATGCGCGAGCGGCAAACTTTCGAGATGGTAAAGTTGAAAAAAAAAATTAAATAAAAAATTAAACCGACTTCAAAACCCACCCAAAAACTAAAAAGCAAAAAAAACAATTGAACCGATTACAAACAAAAAGCATGGAAATATCTTTCTACTAATCTGTTTAAAGTCGGTGCTTAGCACGAGCCAGCAGGAGTGGTAGAAACCCAATAGATAGTATGTACTCGTACATAGGTACGTAAGGTCGATGGCTAGGTCCACTCCTGCTGGCTCGTGCTGAGTCACCGAGTTCAAACAGATCACTAGAAAGATATTTCCATGCTTTTTGTTTGTAGTCGGTTCAATTTTTATTTAGTTATTTTTTTGCTTTTTAGTTTTTGGGTGTTTTTTGTCGGTTTTATTATTTATTTAAAAATTATTTTATTTTTTGCTACTTAGTTGTATTTGTATAATTGGATACGTAGGATAAAATCATCAGTTTGGCCTCGTAAAGGCCCCTATTTCATCTATCCCTACCGCCATATCCCCCCTGATAGAGATATGTGGAATATTTTTCCTTTCTTCTCCACCGGTAGGGATATGTGGAAATAATATGTCCATTTGTCCACCCTAGCCCCCAGTGGGTAAGGACAAGTGGAATATTTTCCACATAGCCTTACTAGCTTGTCCCCTGGTGGGGATAGGTGGAACTTATTCCACATAGCCCTACTAACATGTCCCCTGGTGGGGATAAGTGGAATCTATTCCACATAGCCCTACTATCTTGTCCTTTGGTAGGGATTAGTAGAATTTATTCTACATAGCCCTACTAGCATGTCCCCTGGTGGGGATAAGTGGAATTTATTCCACATAGCCCTACTATCTTGTCCTTTGGTAGGGATAAGTGGAATTTATTCCACATAGCCCTATTATCTTGTCCTTTGGTAGGGGTAAGTGGAATTTATTCCACGAAGCCCTACTAGTTTATTATTTAAAATTCGTAATATCTTTTGAATGAATTGTCCGATTTGTATAATTCAAAATTAATCTACACGTATTGAAACAGTTTTGTATACTAAATTATAGGTGTAGCGAAGTTTTTTGTAGATATTGATAAGTATGTTCTTTAATATTGTACTACATTTTTTTGTTCTATCATCAATAGTTTCCGCAGCGCATGCGATGAATGATTTTTATACCTTGGGTTACCTATTGCACTTATAATAAGGATCCCTATATTTTCTATAAACAAAAATAGCCTATGTTTCTCAAGGATAAATATAGCATTCTGATGGTGAAAGAATTTTTGAAATCAACCCAGTAGTTTTGAGTTTCTTCGTTACGAACATACAAAAATACTTAAAATACAAATCTTTCTTCTTTATAATATTAGTGTAGGTAGATGTATATAATGACATTCTGAAACATCTAATCTTAGTTAGTAAAGATAGATGGAAAATATTCCACTTATCCCCACCAGGAGACAAGATAGTATGGATAGGAGGAAAAAATTCCACTTATCCCCACCAGTAGACATGCTAGTATGGATAGGTGGAAAGAAATCCACTTATCCCCACCTAGGGGACAAGGTAGTATAGATAGGTGGAAAATATTCCACTTAGCCCCACCAGGGGACAAGCTAGTATGGATAAATGGAAAAAATTCCACAAGTCCCTACCACAATGGATTTTAGTAGAAATATATGGAATAATATCCCTACCGGCGGAGAAGAAAGGAAAAATATTCCACAATTTTAAATATTATATTTTTATTACAAGCTTTTTTGCTGAGTGTACTTTTTGACCCTGGTTACCAAAGTACTCATCAAGACGAATCCAACGAGACCGAATTTGATGGGGTTACGTCGTTTTATAACGGAGTTCTTATAGTCACTTTCCAGTTCCATCGTCAGACCCTGGTTACCATCTAGGATCAAAGTACTCGTCACGACGAATCAAATAAGCCCAAACTCGATGCGGTTGTATCGTTTTATTACAGAGTTTCTATGGCCACCTTCCAGCTCCATCATCAGATCAGCGCTATGTTATAATAATATTGCATTGTTATCCAATTTACACAAGCGTTTCACACGCAATCAGAAACTGGGGAGTGGGTCAATTTAAACTTGCAAAATTTGACCCGTTAAGGAGTTCCATTGGCCATCTGTGATCTTCTTCATCAGATCACAGATGGCCAATGGAACTCCTTAACGGGTCAAATTTTGCAAGTTTAAATTGACCCACTCCCCAGTTCTAGACCTTTTTATTCCATTAATTAATATTTTGCCAATGCACTAGATTGAAACTACCGTGAGACTCACTCATAGTGAAAATAAACGGATCACTCACGTCTCAAAACGAGTTTAACTCGACATGTTTCGGGCTAATCCGTGGCCCTTCCTCTCGGAGTCGCACGTCACGGCGGCTGCCACACGTGTGGCACACGTGCAAGGGCCACGGATTAGCCCGAAACATGTCGAGTTAAACTCGTTTTGAGACGTGAGTGATCCGTTTATTTTCACTATGCACTAGATTGACTTTAATTTAAATAATATGTAACAATAAACTAAACTGTATTGAAATTTATGACATGTCTGTAATGTTTTTGTAATTAGTAAATATTAATTAACAATATATTTGCATGTATACTTGTATACTTATAGCAAATAAAAATATTTGACTTTGACTTTGACTTTGAGATCCAGTTTACCAATTGGGATGTACCAAAACAAATAACCTATAGTTTTTATATTTTTTTTGGAAAGAATAGGATATTTTAAGATACCATTTTCATCAATTTTGAATTTGGTTGAGTATTTAATTTTTTATAATTTTTTTAAGAAATACGTTAGATGACGTCACAGTGAGAGAGCCACGTTCCATTGCCTACAAAAATTCAAGCCGTACATAACATAATCTGTGGCACTACTGATTTGTCTTGTCACTGTCAATAATACAAGCACGGCTTAGGGTCCTAAATGAACCATGACAAATAGTTTTATTTATTTATCTTCTTTTAGCTTCGATTATTCCTGTTTGTTTAATGGTGTGATAGTAAATAGATATTTTTTACTAAAATCTGATATTTAAATTCTTTCATATTTACTTGTAACGTAGTAATTTAATAATTAAATTTGTAAAAATACATTGCGAGTATTGTATACATTTCGGACTTTATGATAAATGACAATTGTTTAAAGCCAGGTGCACATCATGTGATTAAAGTTCTGTCTTTGGCACTCTTTGCTATTATAAGCAGGACAGTAACATTTCAAACTGTCAATTTGCTTTAGAGTGTAGACCTGCTTTATATCTGCCTATGTGACGATTCACTGCAGGGGTCAAATGAAGGTCATTACTTAAATTTTCTTTATTTAATTCAGTTTATCATATTTCTAGAATCTGATTTCCGAAAACGATTCACAAAGCCTATTTCTCCAAACGGTTTTCGATTTATTATACGTTGTCAAAAATTGGGACATCCCAATTCTGAATGAAAATGATTGACTGGTTGCTAAAAATGCTAAACTCGTCATAGGTATGCCTAAATTTGAGGGTTTCCGTCGATTCTTGATTTGGTGCTAATGGGACCACCCCAGAAGTATACTTCGAACATAGAACCTCCCCTTTTTTTTGAAGTCGGTTAATGAAAAAGAAAAATCTATCAAATCACCCATTTTCAAAACTCTAGGAAAACATTCCCGGTAGATCTACTAAATTTATGACTGAAGTATAATGTATACTTACACGTTGTATGTAACTTTAAAAGCTTAAAGATTTAACTTTAAATAGCTTCAAAAATATTCCACCTTATTGCAGTATCCAAACAAGTTAGGTATGAAGTATCTTTTTGTATTTATTTTTTCAATCTCTTGGTCCAGGTCAAAATCAAAATCAAAACGTTTATTCTGCAAGTAGGCCGCAAAGGGCTCTTTTACATGTCAATTTTTTTAAACTACCAGCGCTTTCGTAAGGACCATCATTGCCAAGAAGAATGCGCCGCAAGAAACTTGGCAGAATTCATCTTTTCAAATTAAAATATAATAAATTACAAATTAAAAAAATCATACAAATATAGAATTAAGTAAATAAAAAATAAAAAAATGATATAAAAAAACAATACAGGGATGTATTGGGTCCCTTAGTTAAAAAAAACTAAAACAATACCTACATCTTAACTATATCTACGTTAAGTGGAATTGTAGAATGCTTCCACCGTCAAAAAAAAAAAAATTTAAAAAGGAAAAAATAAAAATATTGGAGATGTCTTCCAATGCCACAATAATTAAAAATGATTGTGTTAAAAACACATTTCAGGTCAAGTAACCATTAAACTTTTGGATTCCAAAGGCAAACGCTTACGCCTGCCGCCCCCAAAGTTGGCTCACACGCACTCATGTCATGCTCTGAAAGCAGAGCGGTACCGAGGGCATGTATCGCTTTCGTTCCCATAAGCCTTATGGGACCGTCTTAGGAACTTCGACGTCGCGGGCCAGTGACTAGTTGAAAAGGTGAGCGGGTTTACTAATGTTTCGCAAATTACGTTTCCCAAACTGATTCATTTGGCAAATGTTTCATTTCCCAAATGTTTATTTTTTCTGAAACTGTAAACTTTTCAGGATTGTTATAAAACAAACCTAACCTAACCAATAGAATAGTCCTGAAATATATCCCTGAATATTTTACAGTTTCAGAAAAAATAAACATTTGGGAAATGAAACATTTGCCAAATGAATTAGTTTGGGAAACGTAATTTGCCAAACGATAGTACACCGATTAGAACAGACTGAAATATACGATGTATGGGAAAAAATCGTCGCTAACCTCTAGACCAGTGATGGTGTAGGGGTAAGCACGCAGCACGGAATGCTGAGGACCTGGGTTCGATTCCCAGCATTGGTCTTTTTTGTGGGGTTTTTTCTGTGCATCTATATTTCAGTTTGTATTTAGTTTGAAATATGCAGTATCCTGTTTTGTTCATGTGAAGTGCCAATTAATTTGTACTGGTAACTAAAATTCAATGGTTTTTAACTTTGTAATCCGTGCAAGGCGCCAGGTAAGGCTTTGTATTCAGGATGGCAGAGATTAGATAAATCAATAGTAATCAGCCTCAGGGTGGGTGGCAAGACATTTTTTCTGATTATTGTTAACAATGACCCTTTGATTTTTTTTGTTTCCTACTTAGCTGTTTAATTTTAATTTTAGACAAACAGAGTATTAACTCAGTATGTTCATAACAAGAGTAACTAAAGAACTATATTAGTAGGTAAATGTTAGGTAAATAATCTAATACCTTTAAACGAGCAATTCTTGTATACCTATACTTATATATAATATAATCAGAATCTCAGAAACGACTCCAACGATTTCGATGAAATTCGGCATGTGCTTGGTCTTATCTCTGGGAAAGCGCTTGGTACCGAGTTTCAGCCCGAGCTGAGCTCGGTCGCCCAGGTACTATTTATCTGTATGGAATATCGGGATAAAAAGTAGCCTATGTGTTATTCCAAAATTCTAGCTTTCAACATACCAAATTTCATCCAAATCCGTCCGGTCGTTTTAGCGTGAAGGATTAAGAAACACATACACACGCATGCGCGCACATATTCATAAACTTTCGTATTTATAATAAGCCCTTTTACCCGTAGCTTTGCTCGCCAGAACTGGCATTTGGCAAAAACTGATTCCGCAAAAACCGCGGGAATTCCTAAAAATTACATTAAATTTCAGGTCTTCATTAACGTTGGATTAAAATACCCGTACCAAATTAAAATACCCGTACCAAATTAAAATACCCGTACCAAATTACAATACCCGTACCAAATTAAAATACCCGTACCAAATTAAAATACCCGTACCAAATTAAAATACCCGTACCAAATGTCATGTCTCAAGACATAGTAGTTGGGATTTCGGCAATTTAACGCGATCCTGTCGATGTCCTATCAGAGTTAAAATTTTACACAGTTAAGAATTAAGTTCACCTATGTCATCAAGTTTCAGCAGTTTTCAGAAACGTTGAAAAAAATAACAGAATTTCATTAAATATGAAAAAAAAATTAAAACGCGTCAATACACTGGAAAGTCAGTCAATTAATGTACACTTACGGTTAAGAGCATAAATATGTATCGATTATCCGCTCACGTAGCGATATCTTAATTCGACGACATAAGAGCTTGCGGATATAGTTACGACCTAGTTGTATACCTAGGTATATTTTTACAATTGACTGTAGGTACTTACAAATGTTTCTCATGATCTGTTAATGTTACTAGGTACGAAAGTCAAACCCGATTTCTCACTTCTGTGGAATGACCGCTCTTAACCTTCTTGTACTCATTTCTGCGCTAGGAAATTCCATTCATCAATGAGGGTGAGAAGGAGTCATGTTCAGAGATTCTCAATGGTTTACTTATGTTTCGCAAATTACGTTTTCCAAACTGATTCATTTGGCAAATGTTTCATTTCCCAAATGTTTATTTTTTCTGAAACTGTAAACTTTTCAGGACTGTTATAAAACAAACCTAACCTAACCTAACCTACAGAATAGTCCTGAAATATATCCTGAATAGTTTACAGTTTCAGAAAAAATAAACATTTGGGAAATGAAACATTTGCCAAATGAATCAGTTTGGGAAACGTAATTCGCCAAACGAAAGTACACCACTCGGAAACTATTCGTATTTTCGCCCACAATTCGTCAAGCATACCTAGGTACTAGAGATGTTACGGAAGTGGTGGTATCGGGACCGAAGCCAAAGTCAGAGTTTTTAGATTTGAGGAACCGGTGGCGACGGCGGAAGCGATTGCAGAAAATAAATCTATTACTTAAGGGCAGGTATAATAAGATAAGATAAATCATAACAAACATGTTTATAATACGTTTACTTTTAATTTACCACTGACAGATGGCTTGCCTTCTTTTCATTTCCAACTTTAACACTGTACAAATAAAGTAGCTATTACAAAATCTGCAAACGTGGGTAACAGTATTCTAAAATTGTCTTTATTTGTAGGTCGTTAAAGGTGAATATGAAATAAAGGCAAACCATCTGTCAGTGGTAAACTTTATGTAATTTTACTGTAAGTCTCTTTAATTTTAGTGGAGAGAAGGAGGGCAGAAAAGTATAAAATTGTTCGTACACTCTAATTGACATTGATCACTTTTTTACAATGTGGTCTAATTCCAAAACCATTTCGAGGAATAGGTTTATTAAATCATTTTATAATATTTTAGTAAAAAAATATGTATGTATTTTTGCAAAATAATGTTTGACCTTTGTTTGACCATTCTAGTGGCATTAACTTTGAAATTCTTTGCAAGAAGAAAAAAAAACCGTCCGTCTTTTTTTCTCTATACTATTATCTGTCACTTCGACGTAGTTATCATCTGTCAGTTTAAGGATACTATTTTGAAAAACATTCTTTGAGTTTTTCAAATTTGAAGAATGGGTTTATACAGGAAGTGTTTCATTCCTACTTGTGGAAATGATTATGTCAATAGCCCAAACAAATTAATAATTTTTCACATCAGAGAAGATTTACGAGAATAGTGGTGCCGTGAAATTAATGTGGAGTATTTCAAAGTTTACACGATGTATTGTTGCGAGGATCATTTTAATGTAGGTAAGTATGGATTAAATCCGCCAAAGAACTTTCAAGGGAACACTCCTGACCATTTTATTTTATACTACAAAGAATACTATAGCCGCAAATAGTTTTTGTACCTATTTTCTTGGAAGAATCGGCAACTTTAGTGTTATTGTTATTAAGGATAACGTGTAAAGTGACATTGACGGATGACAACTAACCATCGATTGTGACACATTTTTTTTTCTTCATTATGTCTGTGATTTACACACAGATTCAGCCGCGGCATGTAATTTACGAGAAGTCGTATCTCATATTGTCAATAAATTATAAAAAAATATAATTGCTGAAATATTCAAATCAGTTTCTTAAAATGCCCTATATTTTCGATAAAAATAAAATAAAAAGGGGGGTTAGAAAAAACGAACAATTCCAATTACGACCGTCGCCGCCGCAGTACTTCGACTTTCGATTCTAACATCTTATTTAAAAGCGTACGATCGAGGTCGAAAACGGGGGTCTAACACCAAGCGGAAGTAATCTCCGTAATATCTTTAAGGCATACGACAAACATGACCAGCCTAGAACTATTTAATCTTCAAAATCCACCGACCCAAATCGTAATATTTGTGTTGCACGAAAACACTGACAGTTGACTCACTTTAGGACATTCAGTTTGGGAACCCCTGGTTTGGAGTAATATTAACAATAAAAATATATTTATCTCTTAAGGAAAATAATACGTGGAGATAGAGCAGTAGTGCGCCTTCTGACATGGTTTTAAACTAGGTATCTTTTAAATATTCCACGTATTATACTACGTATAGGTACATAATATAAAATCAAAAGTGTATGTTTTATATCGGCTTTCTTGGAATAATTATTTTCTCAGATTCGACTAGGCAGGTGTGTAGATAGAAAGATATACTTTAAATATAATAACACAGAACTTAGTCGATGTCACAGGGGACCAAAGAAATAGCAGCTTTCTCGGACAAAGAATTAACTTAGGTATTCCAAGAGGGAACGCTGCCAGTATAATTTTGCATGGATGTATTTATGCATTAACCACGCCGACAAAGTGGTAATTTTTTGGGGTAAGTTCCCTACACATAAAATGAGAATGTTTTCTTCTCTCTTCTACACCTATAATGTCTAAATAAACTTGAGCGAATTCAAAATCTGTGCATTCGTTCTACGTAAGTACGATAATGTTTCTTATTAACCGACTTCAAAAAAAAAAGAGGAGGTTCTCAATTCGTCTGTATGTTTTTTTCGATCACAGCTCAAATTCACACATTCTACACCTTCTCTACGGCATTCTTTTTAATCCTGCAAGTCCCTGCTACCTCAAAGAGAGATTTAATTATATTACTTCTGTTCGATGCTCTCAGAACTTTCTTCATACTGTCCCTCTTTCCAATTCTAAATTCTATGTGTACTCATTTACTGTCCAGGCTATTCGGTTATGGAACTCGCTACCAATAGACCTACGGCGTGCTAAATCTTTGCCCATCTTTAAATATATCTTTAATTATCTTAAGCAACACTATCTTTTATCCTGTGCTTGAGAATTGTATAGTTCATTTATTTACAAGTATATTGTGTATCACTTATCTATGTACGCATGTTTTATGATGTGTATTATTGGATGTTTTTAGTTGTTTTAATAAAATGTCTGTTCTTTCTTTTTTAAAGGTTGCCTGGAAGAGATCGCTTTGAAGCGATAAGGCCGCCCATAGCTTACCTTATTTATTTTTTTCATGTACGGTCGAGTTCACCAATATATGCATCGCCAACCTGTCTTAAATATCTATACATAGACCTTAATGTTACCGTAATAAGGTCTATGTATAGATATTTATGAAATGTTGGCTGTACAGATATTGGTGAACCCGACTGTACCTACTTGTTTTTCTGTATTGTATTATCCCACCAAAAACATAAATGTAAAAAATATTAGCCAAGTTCAATACTAAAAATGTACTTGATTATGGACTTCACCGACAAAAGGATTGAGATCTAAATGGGTGCCAAGTTCTGCAGGTAATACTGAAATCTATTTGTAAGAACAAATAACATCCTAAACAAGTATAACACTCTATTTCTTTGGTTTTTCTACTCCAACAGTGTTTTATATTTATAAATATAAATTCCTAAATTTAACTATCTAATAATTTACACAAAGTACATAACTTATGTTAAATTGAAGCTTAACATTTGACTTGGCTACTTTTCACATACAAATCATCTTATATTTGGCTAATCAACTTATCTTCTACATTCAATTTGCTGGTAAAAACTTTTTTTTACTATTGAACTTGGCTAATATTTTTTACATTTATGTTTTTGGTGGGATATCATTACTTTTTGTAAAGAAATTTAATCACCGAAGTTAAGCAACGTCGGGCGCGGTCAGTACTTGAATGGGTGACCGCCTGGATTCATTTTGTGTTTTTGAAGTAAAACTTCTCTAGGCACGCTTGACTTACGTAACGTATTTTACTCCCCAAGTCAAGCGTGCCTAAAGAAGTTTTACTACAAAAAACCAGGCGGTCACCCATCCAAGTACTGATTGCGCCCGACGTTGCTTAACTTCGGCGATCGGACAAAAACCGGTGTTTTTGTCAAATATCTTGAAAACGGTGCATCCTACGGCAAAATCAATGAAATTTTCACCCCCCTTTGGTACCCCCGCACCCCTCCCCCCTCACCCCCCCGGTGTTTTTGTCAAATATCTTGAAAACGGTGCATCCTACGGCAAAATCAATGAAATTTTCACCCCTTTGATGCCCCCGCACCCCCTTCCCTGCACCCCTCACTTCCTCCCCCGCACCCCACCTCACCCCTCACCACCCCGGTGTTTTTGTCAAATATCTTGAAAACGGTGCATCCTACGGCAAAATCAATAAAATTTTCATCCCCACTTAAACCCCCCTCACCCCCCCTTCACCCCGTCAGCCCCCTCCTCCCCTTCACCTCACCTTCCCCTTGCACCCCGGACCCTGCCCATTAAATTTTGCTTTATAATTTTATTGTGATAGGCGTTAGGGTGCTATTTAAACTGCAAACGCCCATACTTCAAACATTGTAGGCGTACTCGACGCCTTATGGAGCCAGCGGGTTTAGACGGGTTAATCACATTTTTTGGAAAAATTTAATATTTTAGTTAAAAATTGGCTGTTTTCAGATTTTTTCCTTTGTATACACGTAATTCCCTGTCTGGACGCCAGATTTGAACTTCCTAGGACATCTGGAAGTAGGTTAGGTTATTAGGTTTAGGTACTATAAGTGAGTCAGTCAGTGCTAAAATTTACGACATTTTGACCTTCATATCTTTATAACCGTTTGAGCTAGCTTCATGAAATTTGGGCTTCTAGATGTCCTTATGGATATAATTAAACACACGTAGTTTTATGTGTTTACGTTAAAGAGGTTTTGAGTTATAGAAGGGTCAAAAGTGGCACCAAGTGGTTCGTGTAATATTACACTCGGCGCTGGCTAGCCAGTTCCTTTGCTTGAACTTGGCTTGACACGCTGCCGCGTGTCTAGATTTGTGGTGTACAATAAAGAGTCATTGTATTGTATTGTATTGTAATGTTCTAAGAGTGTAAAACATGAATAGGTTTGCTAAAACCATTTCAATTTTTTTTATTTAACTTGAAATGTATGTGTATATACGTATATGTATTTATGTACGGGTCAAATCTTGCAAGTTAAAATTGACCCACTTCCCGATTTCCGATAGAGCAGAATTTTTTTTCGAAATATTTAGCGTAAATAATTCAATTGTTACTTCCTGTTTTCTGTATTAGGTACTTATTATAGAAAGATTGGGTTGATTCATAATATACTTTTAATAAGCGCGCACGGGTATATTAATAACATCAAACGATCAAACACTGGCTCACGCGATTATCGCCCCGAGATGTCCATGCAATTTTGCAGCCCATCGTACATTGTAATTACTTAAAGGAGTGGAGAGGGTGGTTACGGTATAGTACACGACATTTCAAACATTGGAGCATTCAAGGTGGTCAAAAAATATCTGAACCCGACCGTATTGTCAATCGCTTATGTGCATGTTCAGATATTTTGGAGTACCATGACTGCTCCGATGCTTATGATGGCTACTGTACCTATATAAAGTTACTCGACTCAATTTCAAAAGCTTCAACAGGTAGAGAGTAAAAGCCTCAGTTAATCGCTGTTGCTGTTGCCCAGGTCTAAATTGGCCACAATTAGAACGCTATATCACTACTTATAACACTCTACCAAATATCAAATACAGGCCAAGGTGTAAATAATGCCCACTATGTCCATATTTACATGATTATATATCATGATAAATAATAAATAATAATAATAAATAAATATTAGGGGACAATCTTACACAAAATCGACCTACTACACAAATATTTTTATTTTTATCCGTATAGTAGTAAACATGCTATTATTTACAGCAAATTAGGTACGATTCCTAAAGTTTTATCTAATTTTTCGTCGTCATTTTGTTTAGAAGACAAATATTTTTTACTAATCTACTATGTAAAATTTATGCGATAACAAGTTCAAATTCGTTATGATATTCGCAGTATGATAGATTTTGATTAATCGAGCAACAGTGGGGAAAAACTGTAGATAGATGGGTCATTATTCAAGCATTTGTTGCGAATCACTTACGTGGTCACCTTTTTTTGCAGAAATGGCAGAAGATTGTAATGCAGTTTCCAGTTATTTGGTAAAAGTACAGGACTTCTGATAAATAACTTTAAACGCTATCAAAATCTGCAGCCATTTCGTAAAAAAAAGTGATAGTTAGAAAGTTAGGCGCTGGAAACGCTCGCTCGATAACCCAGATGTGTCACGTCATTGTAAAGAAAATACCATTTAAATGGGTAACGTTTTGTAGGTACTAAAATCAAGTGTTTTTGGCCTCAACAAAGATGGCTCAAAACGACAAAAATACCACAGGAAAAGTGCTAGTAAAATGATGAATGATCAGTTAGTCAAAATGATATGGTATGCAATCACACCCAGCTCGCAGCCGAGCCTAGCGCGGTTCGTTTAATTGTATTTGCTGGTCTCGTTTTGTAATTTAATTACCCTTTGGCCTAAGCGTAAACGTCAATTATGCATCGTCCGCCTTAACGAGCAAACCTGGCCACTGTCCTGTACCTACAAAGAGTTGCTTTCTGTACGTCTGAATTTATTCTGTCTTAACTTTTTACGTGTAAGTGTGCGTAACGGCACAAAAAGTACTAGAAACATGAATTCTTGTAGTTACAAGAGCGCAGCTGCCTATCACAACATATCATTCCACATTATACGATACTGTGTATATTTCTTTGAATCATAAATCATTTATTAATTGTTAAGACTGTACCTACACAAGCTCACATTTCAGAATTAAAGTTCCAACAGTTTATATACTTATCCATTTCGGACGTACAATAAAATTTGACTTAACAATAGCCTAAACTTAATTACTTAATCTTTAATATTCATTTAAATTATAAAAAGACCTAGTAGCTAACCATTCTTTAAGTTTCCTCTTAAACTGGGTACTTACCTTGAAGTGACTTAATAAGTACCTACATTCAGGTAAATGATAAAATATTTCAATTCCAGCGACATAGGTACTCTTTCTCAAAATATAACTGGAAGGCCTACAAACATTATGTTCACTTTTTCTGTTTTTTTTTTGTTTGTTTGTTGCCCTGCCGAATAAAAGATCGAAATGAGTTTGAGCACCTTCATAAATGTAAGGCCTGGTAGTATTTCACACCAGTAAGTAAGTAAACTGTGTTTAACCAAGGAATTAAATTAAATTAATTTTTTTTTTGGATAACAATGACCCCCCCTCGAACTGTACGATGAATGATGATACCTTCAATGTCGAGGTTAGATAAAGTGCCAGACGATTTTTGTTCAAGTACGGTAGAGTTGTTCATGTTCGGTAGAACACCGGCCACAAACAATCTAAAAGAAGTAAATTAATTAGGAACACGCAAACGAATTGATGGCAAGAAATCTACAGGCACTTCAATTAACATAGATAAAGTAAAACTACCCGCCACCAACACAAACACACAAATCACAACTAATAAGGGTACGTCACACTGATTGACTGATCTATCAATGCAATTCAAGACTACTAAGCGTAGAAAGCTGAAATTTAATTTTATAGAAATTCAATATCTGTCCTATATTAGATACCCAATTTTCAAATATGGGCAGATGGACCAAAAAGTTAGACCACATTAAAACGTACTATTTAACCATACAAAACGCGGCTGACTGGAAAAAGTTCCGTTGTGACATGAAAATTCCCCTTAGAATTAAATGGTCAACGGAAAAATTTTGTATAAATTTTAACTAGGTACCTACTCTCGTTAAGGGGTCCAACTTTTTGAAGTCCACCCATATCTATATTTGTCAAATTGGAGTAAGAGTAAGAGTACTTTATTTGCCAGAATACATAAATAAAGGTACAAGATGTTAAGGTACATAGTGGTGCGATACAGTATTCAGTCGATCAGGAAACGACATGCAAATATTAAACAAAAGTTAAAAAAAATAAAAAATACAAAAAATAATAAATGGAACCATCAATCAATCATAAAAATAATTAAATGAAAATATGTCAGAATTTTAAATTAAATCATTAAATTATGCCAATTTTGAATACAAATCAACTATCCATCAATTAACATGTCAATCCAAATTTATAAAATTCCCCTAAACTGTAAAAGCAACGTTCCAATAACCATTTACCAAATTTTGTCTTAAATTCTTGAACATGCAGGACCTTCAGTTCATATGGAATGGCATGGTTCATGGTTCATATCATTATGCTACTACAGCGAGGCAGCTGAAAAAATATTATTTATTTACCTACTATGTAATTTGTTACGGTCAAGTGCAAAAATACGTAGGTATCGATCGATTTACCTTTGATAATTATGTACCGATACCTTAATTTGAGGACATAAGATCTATGCTATGGGACATAAATATGAGTAAGTTGTATGCATCCATATATTTACAGTTGACTGTATCTATGTAAAAACGAGAATTCCAACCTTATAACCATACTAATACTCATACTCTTATTATCAAAACGGATGCTGAGCAATTCCAGCGTCCGAAAACAAAATCACAGAAACTACGGTATGAATCACGGCAAAAACTGTACGCTACTTACTAATTTGTGTGCATGAATTTGACTATAATACTAGCAAAAGCTAAATATTACGTCAATAATACTAAAAAGACTGGAAAATCTATGAGTCTCTCTGTTGCTCTACTTTTAAAATTAAGAATTTGGGTCTCGTCAACGGGCTTTGAAGACGCAAATAACTATACTACATATTTAAAGTTTTGTTTATAGGGTGCCAAATAAAACATGATCTTACATCTATACGCACATCTGTAGGTAAAACATATAATGTGTTAGTAAGTATAATAATAATTAATTGTAGAAACATACATGTTATTGAATGAGACATCTGATGTAAGTAGTTGGAAACATACGAGGGTAGACTTGCTATACTATAAATATGTAATAGATATTGGTATCTTAAGTAGATATCTAAACTTTTTGTTCATAAACGCTTGTTGTTAATGTTAACTTAACATTATTTTGTTTGTAATTATAGTTATCTATCATTTTTATATTTGCCTATGCGAGACACCGAAAAATCATAATTTAACTTATGTATGTAACTAACCAATGTCACTTTTTATGATTGTAGGGATGAGTAAATACCGCTAGCAGTAGGCAACTTGTTCTAAAAATTTAGGTCCATGTTTTTACCTGCACTGACCCGACCTGAATAACGTAAACATAGAGTTATTTTACCCCTTTGAGCAGACAAACTTATTATTACCAACACCTCTGTTCTCAAGTTAGCTGTCATGACTGCAGATGATAACATCGTACTTAGGCGTTTATTAGTATGTATGATGAGCATTCAAAAGAAGTGGAAAAACAGAGGATGGTTGTAGTCGGAGGCCCGGAGGACACGGTCACAGGCCGGCGCCGACGGGCGACCATGCGACCGTTTGGCGCCGCCCCTGCACTGATAACCCCGGAACGTTGACCCCTGCACATTAGTGTTTACTAAACTCGCACTTACATACTCCACACCCGACTGGGCTACACCCGCAACCAGCCAACATTCACCCTCGCACAACCAAAATCACAAAAAACAAATGCCATGCCGAAAATGAGGACAAAAAATCTATTACAATTTATTCCTACAATACTCTCAGGTCTCGGGTCAGAGAGATAAAGATAAAAAAGTTATATTTGTCACGAGAATTATTTTTACCCTCGACAATTGTGATGGTGACGTTCACTGATATGCACTTTACTTTATCTAATTTACAGCCAACGGATTAAGCATGTATTCATTATTATTATAGCAAGTCAAACACGTCTGTCTGGTCACAAATAGATAGCTCTAGGTCATCGTAATGATATCGATTGATAAACGTGCGGGTGTATATCCTATTTCTTATATATTTCTTACCTACTGGTAAAATAGAAGCAATGAAACCTTTAACGCTGCGAATTAAATTGGTGGACAGCAGTGGCGTAGCTATTTGGAGGACTAAGACAGTGCCTTTCACTAACTCCCTTCGCTCAGGGGGCGCTCGGATCCTAACCAGTACCAGTCAAAAAAGCTCAAATTGATCTCAAAAGCGTGAATTTTTCCCACCTTTACTTAACTCATTATGAGCTGAATTCAAAAAAATCACAAAATTAGCCACCATTGTAATCAATGAGGACAATGCGTAAGTATGACTCAAAAATAAAAACATATTAAATTGGGTGCCAAACGACACCGCTAGCTCATAATGGGTAACCTTTTACTCTTTATCGACTTTGTTTTGTAACCTAATACAACACGTTTACTTTTAGTTTACCACTGGCAGATGGCTTGCCTTCATTTCATTTCCAACTTTAACATCATACAAATAAAGTAGTTATTACAAAATCTGCAAACGTGGGTAACAGTATTCTAAAATTGGCTTTATTTGTAGGTCGTTAAAGTTGAATATGAAATAAAGGCAAACCATCTGTCAGTGGTAAACTTTATGTAATTTTACTGTACTTAGATATCTATTTTATTTAATTAGCCTAAATTGAAATTGAATAAAGAATTTTGACCAACGCTACTGGTGGGCATCATCGGTAAGAAATAAAACACAATCGAATATGGTCCCTTTCCCATCAACACTTTTCTTACATTTTGCAATTAACTGGTTTATAAGCTGAAGTTTTTAACGCATTCACTGCCGGGAACGCATATATGCGTTTTCGTAACTTTCGACTAGTGCCGTTGTCACGTGAAAAAATTCCCGGTAGTAGTACATACGAGTATAACGATAGACAACTAGTGGGTCCAGTTGTGTAGACTTTACACGAGTTATGGTCGACCTTGCCTTAATATTGATTATTTGCTACATAATAAGTATACTTTTAGACGACCAGATGGCCTAGTGGTTAGAGACCCTGACTATGAAGCTTGAGGTCCCGGGTTCGATTCCCGTGTCGGGGCAGATATTTGTATGAAAAATACGAATGTTTGTTCTCGGGTCTTGGGTGTTTAATATGTATTTTAAGTATGTATCTATCTATATAAGTATGTTTATCCGTTGCCTAGTACCCATAACACAAGCTTTGCTAAGCTTACTTTGGGACTAGGTCAATTGGTGTGAATTGTCCCGTGATATTTATTTATTTATTTTATTTTTACTTATATTTATGAAAATGTAGAAAATAATCAATATTATACGGAACCCACACTACGCCTGCTACAATTCATAACCATGTTTTGTAAAGAAATAACCAAAAACAACCGTAGAATTTCTATGAAAAACAAAGTATCGTCTTTAAAAACTCTTTCCGTTAGCAAAACGTACGGATTAAAAAGTCCAACAATTATTCTATTTGCACAAAACCCGCAATACGTGAGTCCGACACCTTAACCGATTTTATTCAAGTTGATTTACAAATTAAATCAATTATATATTTTATTTGCAGTGAGTTAGAAGAGAACGTATTCACCAAACTTGACTTGGTGGACTACTTCAGCTTGGCGGACAACGCGTTGGCAGAAATGCCGCGCCTAGTACTGCGTCACCTGCCTCACGTCAAAACCCTGGACCTGTGCAGGAACAAGATCACGAAACTGACTGAGGACGACTTTAAGGTAGAACTACTCGTATTAGACGACTAATATACCTACAGTTTTGTATAGGGTGGCAAAAGTAACAAGCGAGTAGGTTACGTGATCACAACAGCAGAGGATTGTAGTGTAGATGCGTGGCCAGTCTAAAAGTCTAAGCTAGATTAACTATGTGCCAGCTATTTCAGCGGTTGTCTTATTCTCTACTTTAGAGCAATGCTTGGGGGCAAGATAGGGAGTAAGATAGTGGTAGTTTCCTACCTACCTGGTGGTAACCAGGCGTAATGAGGTAAAAGTTGCGATAGATAATGGTGTATGCGTGTTCGATATTCGGAAAAGTTAGCTGTGTGCATATGGTGCGATTGGCAAGCATACTGGGCCCAATATAAGCCAAGTGATGCAAGTTATTTGGATATCGACTTTTATGTCGACTGAATACTGCTTCTGATAATTATTTACTCGAAGATCTTATTGTACCGCATTCTAGCAAATAAATATTTCTATTACTATTTCAAAACCACTTTTACGGGTTTAGAATTTTAGACTAATCTAATCAGAATAAACTCAGTAAGTAACTTACGAGAGTCTACGATAAATGTTCTGAACAAAAAAAAAAAATTAAGTACACGTATTATTTTCACAGGATATTCAAGAACTCGAACACTTGCTGGTACCGGACAACGGGATATCCAAGATTGAGCGTCGTGCTCTTCCCAAGGCACTGAAGCACGTCCATCTCGGCATCAATAACCTCAACTCTCTGAACGGCGCTCTCAGAGACCTGGATGACCTGGAATGGATATTCATCAACGCTAATCACCTTAAAACCATTGAGAACGAATTACCTATAGTAAGTTCAACTCGTGCACATTGTCACAAAACATCAAAACATCCGGATGTATGTCAACATTACTTTTATAGATCCCGTGATAAATTGATACTGTCATTTCATTCAGTATTCATTTAGTTATCTTGTAGCCTGATAAGGTAATCGAAAACGCTAAAAAGATCGCTTCTACGTATTTTAATATTAAACTTTTAAGAGGTACTTTGAATTTTTTTTTACTTGGACCCATCACTACTTATCAACAGCCTGATACGCAACTTTGTATTAGAGAAAGAATGCTGTTTTAGTCTTTGTATGCATCTCAATTGGCAGTCGCTCTACTGTTACAATAAGCTGTAAGTTATAATCTAGAAAGGCATTACGTAGTCCTCAATCTTAGCCTGGATAAAGCTTCTAGTGTTAAATAGAGGACCTATTTATGGATCTCAACGAAAATAATTATTTGAAACGGGCAGAAAAAACATATGTAAATAGATAATTAGTATTTTAACAGTTTCGTTTCTTTTTTTACAGAAGTCCAAGAAGATTGCCTTTATACATGCTGCACAAAACGAACTGCAAAGTTTGCCCAAAGATTTAAGGCAAATGCCTACATTAGACTCCCTGTTCTTTTATGACAACAACATTAAATTTCTGGACGGAGCACTTCAGAAGTCACGAAGGCTGACCAAGATCGGACTCTCATTTAATAAAATTGAGAGTGTGAGTAGAGTGTACTTAACTTACTTACTTAAAGTTTTGTTTGATATGATTACACCATGATTATTAATCGGCGATCAGGAGTTAATAGTACATTACTGCAGCGGCCGCGAAATAGGGGATTGCCGGCCGAGTAGTTATAGATGGCCGAGTGCTAACGAGGCCATCTTGAGATACGAGGCCGGCAATCCCTGTTCGTGGCCAAGGCTTGTATAGAGTTTTTCTCAAACATGCATCATCATCATCATCATCATCATCATCATCATCATCATCATCATCATCATCGTCGTCATCATCATCGTCATCGATCCATCGATCCATCCATCCAACGATCCATCCATCCATCCATCGATCCATCCATCCATCCATGGATCCATCCATCCATCGATCCATCGATCCATCGATCCATCCATCCATCCATCCATCCATCCATCCATCCATCCATCCATCCATTGATCCATCGATCCATCCATCCATCGATCGATCAATCGATCGATCCATTGATCCATCGATCCATCCATCCATCCATCCATCGATCCATCGATCCATCCATCCATCCATCCATCCATCCATCGATCCATCCATCCATCGATCCATCGATCCATCCATCCATCCATCCATCCATCGATCCATCGATCCATCGATCCATCGATCCATCCATCCATCCATCCATCCATAGATCCATCGATCGATCCATCGATCGATCCATCCATCCATCCGTCCGTCCGTCCGTCCATTCGTCTGTCCGTCCGTCCATCCGTCCGTCCGTCGTCCGTCCGTCCATCCGTCCGTCCGTCCATCCGTCCGTCCGTCCATCCGTCCATCCGTCCATCCGTCCATCCGTCCATCCACCATCCGTCCATCCATCCACGTCGACCACGTCGACCTATTAAACGTCATGGTGCTGTGTCACATAAAACAATATACGGTCACTTTGCTGGCCAAGGCCAGCAATGTTGTATGAAATTCCATTATTGACCTCTCGTCTAGGCGCACCTGCAACGTAACAGTTCGTGGCGTATTATAAGGAACATAACGTCAATATTACATAGCATGTTTGAGAAAAAAATATTAATCTCTAGCCAAAATGGAATTTAATAGATGAGGTTTCAAGCAATTAAGCTTCTGTTTAATTAAAAATGAAATGTTATATATGTATTGTTAAAACCCCCTCCATCCACCGAATGCATGTTCGATCATCCTACATTTGTTGAAGTTAATTAGTTTCGTCAAGTGTCATTCCTTTGGCGGGGAATTTGACAGGTCTCATGTTAAAGTTTGCTTAAGAAACTGACTTGTCAAAGAGGTTTTAGGGTCATAGACTAAACCATGTGTAGGATGACAATGATTTTAATTAATTAGTGATGTTTCATCATCATCATCATCAGCCTATGTTCGTCCACTGCTGGACATAGGCCTCTCCCATGGCACGCCACTGAGCACGATCCTCCACTCCACTCTCATCCAGCTCTTGCCAGCCGCCTTGTGAAGACCATCGCTCCACCGAGTCTGAGGACGTCCTGCGCTATGTTTGCCGATCCGTGGTGTCCACTCAAGAACTCGTCTACCCCAACGGTTACCGGTTCTTCGGGTTATATGGCCGGACCATTGCCACTTCAGCGTGCTAATACGGCGGGCTATGTCGATAACTTTGGTTCTCTGTCGGATCACTTCGTTACGAATTCGATCTTTTAGAGAAACTCAGTGGCGTAGCGTGCCTTGGCGGGGCCCCGTATAAAAATTTGTTTGGGGGCCCTTATGAAGGGTAAAGATTTCTCACAAAAGAAAAAAAATGTTTGCATAATATTTTTTCATCATAATTATCTATCTGTCACTTTTGCTTTTTTTGACTTTTGTCATTTCTGAAATAAAAAAAATTTGGGAAGTTTTTATTAATTTTTACTTACGCACGTCGGGGGGCCCCATGGCCCGGGTGCCCCGTATAATTGATACGGCAGATACGGCGGTAGCTACGCCCCTGAACTCCGAGCATAGCCCTTACCATAGCACATTGAGCAACCTTAAATTTGTGGACCAGCCCTACCGTGAGTGTCCATGTTTCGGCACCGTATGTCATGACGGGTAGGACGCACTGATTGAAGACTTTCGTCTTTAGACTCTGTGGAATTGGCGATGTGAAGACTTGACGCAGTTTCCCATACACTGCCCATCCTAGCTGTATTATTCTGTTGGCCTCTTTCTCGAAGTTGTTTTTACCTAATTGCATAGTTTGCCCGAGGAGGAAGTGATGAAGTGATGTTTCAAATAATAATTACTTAAAAAAAGACGTTTTGTTTCATCGAATTGCGACTTAAACGTGGTCTCCACCGAATACTAATCTAGAAAGAATGGTTCCTGATCACCGATTAAAATGATCGTGTATACCGATCCACATTGTATCGATCGATCCATACTATAATGTTAGTCTTGTTTGTTTGTACTAATTGTTTTAAAGAAAATATCTTGTTACAGCTTGCCGAAGATGAATTTGCGGAAGCCGAAGTATTAGCATATCTCGACATTTCGTATAACCAGATAAAATCCCTCAACGGTTCACTCAGGAGCCTCAAATCGCTGCGCTATTTGAATTTGACTCACAATTATTTGACCGAATTTTCACTTCAGGAAATTAAAGGACTGAAGAAACTAGACGTAATTGATTTATCGCATAATAAAATAAGTCACATTACAGGGAATATGGAGGTAATTTTTTGTTTTTTTTTTCGCGGTTTTATTAAAGAGATTGACTCACATCGCGTGTTGTATAATCAATAATCATACATTAGACATGACATAAGTATATTACACCTATTTTTATACATATTGTATAATTTAATATATTAAACTTTATATACATACTAGCTGTTGCCCGCGACTCTGTCCGCGAAGAATAGGATATAAAAAACAGCCTACGACCTATTCTCAGACCTAACGAATATAGAGGAAAAGGTTTCATAAGAATCAGTCAAGCCGTGTCGGAGGAGTTCGATAACAAACACCGTGACACAAGATTTTTATATATTAGAAATACTAACTAAAACATATTATGAAAGAAATCTTAAAGAAATTTAGGCAAGGTCCCGAAGATACTGGCAGCGTTCCTTTTTCGAATAGCTAAGCTAATTCCTTATCCAAGGAAGCTGCCAGGCTCTTCGGTCTCCTGTGACTTCGACTAACCTTTTTGTTATTTCCTTATAGCCTTCTGAGATCCAGAAAAATTATTGTGTATTTGAATTAGGAATCCAATTCTTATTTATTTAAAAATCAAAGTCAATTTTGAAATTATAAAAAAAAATGCAGGGTCTTAGGAGGATAGAGCCTCATAGCGCTACGACCCTACGAACCAAGGGTCTCGACACTGAATGTGACAAAATCGTATTCGGTGTCTAGACCGCTATATTTGTGTTACATAATTTTATTGTTACCTATTTTCAGAACCTCGTTGATGTAGAGACACGAGTCTTAGAATTGCGCTTAGACCACAATTTTCTCGTAAGCCTGGGTGGAGCATTGATGGGCCTTCACGGTCTCTTGAGATTAAACCTGAGCAACAACCAGCTGCAACAAATATCCCCTGATGACCTGATTGGCCTGGAAGACCTAAAGCTTCTCGACCTGTCTTATAACCACCTCACAACGCTGGAAGAAACGTCGAAGGTCTGTTCACATATTGATTGTATTTCAAGCTTAAATTAATTTCATAACAGTCTCCGAATCAGTATCGGTATGATTATGATTAATAATAATAATAATAATAATAATATAATAATATTAGGGGACAATCTCACACAAATCGACCTAGTCCCAAACTAAGCAAAGCTTGTACTATGGGTACTAGACGACGATAGACATACTTATATAGATAAATAAATACTTAAATACATAGAAAACATCCATAACTCAGGAACAAATATTCGTGTTCATCACACAAATAAATGCCCTTACCGGGATTTGAACCCAGGACCTCTTGCTTCGTAGGCAGGGTCACTACCAACTAGGCTAAAGCGGTCGTTAATGACTAGGTATTTAACAGTACCAATGACCGGTATTTTTGTGAGCGATGCACGTTGAGATGAGATGCCCGTACGTTGCTGATTCTATATCCTTAGTTGACACTATGTAATCGGAAACACGAAGATTCCCGCCGCTTTAATAACTTTAATTTGAATTCTAAAACACGGAATGTATACCTACTATTTAAGATTAAATAATAAGGCACTGGTTTTTCGGTTGGAAAACAAAAGTATAATCATCAAAGTCATCTCAAAAACCACAACAACAAAAAAATCTTTAAAAATAACTCTATAAAAAGGTGTGTAATGTTGCACATACTCCCCTTTTATAAGAGACGAAGATTATGGCTAACTTCTTCAGGGGTCTGCGAAAGATGCCGGCAGTAGTGGTGACGCCTGGCACCTGAACTACACCATCTCGTCCAGGGTACAGCCGGTTGATTCGACCTTTGGGTCACAAACCTAGAGGTAGATTGGAATTGCAGATAATAACAACGTCGCCCTCCGCAATGATGGGTGGAGAGCCGCCTCCTTCTCTTGAAGATAAGGAGGGTAGATATTCTTTCACCCAGCGTTGCCACAATTGATGGGCTAGCCTGACATCTCTAGGTTTGTGGCCCAAAGGTCGTATTACCCGGCTGTACCCTGGACGACATGGTGTAGTTCGGATGGCAGACGTCACCACTGCTGCCGGCACCTTTCGCAGACCCCAGAAGAAGTTATTCAAAATCTTAGTCTCTAAAGGGGGAGAATGTGCAAGATTGCACACATTTTAGTTATTTTTAAAGATTTTTTTCAACCAACAAAAAACACGGAAGAGGTACTTAAGCCGACGCGTATATTTTTTATTGTCTATGATTTTTGAGATGACTTCGATATTTATACATTTGTTTTCTAGCCGTAAAACAAGTGCCTTATTATTTAATCTTAAATACCTACATTACTTATTTTTGATGAGCGGAAACTGAACTATAGCGAAATTTATGAACTATTTGGTTGCTCGTAGTTACACAATGCATTTCTTATGTTACTTGAGTCGCTATTTATTTGTTTTATGGTATTGTTTCAGACTTTTTTACCATCGCTTGAAGAATTGATTGCTCACCATAACAACATTACAACGCTTGATAAAGATTTCCACGGCCTGCCGTCGCTGTGCATAGCTGACTTATCGTACAACAAAGTACGGTCTATCAATTATGATCTCGTGTCTAAATCCCGATGTACCATCAATGGGGTACCCAGTAAGCTGAAGCTTTACCTTCAAGGTAAGCCGCTCTAGGATGAACTGGCTTGCAGTCGGGTAACGCAGATGTAGGGTCGTTTATTTTCGATGTTGTTCCGCCTCAGCAAAAGTAGCCCCGCGGCCATCTTAACTTTTGGAAACCATTGCTTTATTAAGATAACTTCAGACTTTATATCATAAGATGCAAAAGCTAAGCGAAAATGTAGACTGAAAATATTTGTGAGGTGCTCTAGCGAGTGACTTTTTTAATCGGCTACTTTGTTGCGATTTGTTTGAAATTAATGTTTACTGATTTGTTATTTTACCACCGACCACAGTGTTCTTTTATGTGCGTACATTTCCCTGTATGTACAGGTCGATTCACAAAAGTTGGCACGAATGGACTGAACGAAAGCAATGTCAATTTGACATTTTTATAGGAAAATGACTGATGCATGACATTTCCATATTTGTGTGAAGTGTATTCAAATAGGTAACACATAGATACTTTCATTCACTCATTCGATCCATTCGTGCCAACTCTTGTGAATCGACCTGTATATTTGCTAAATTTGTTGAGAATAAAAAGTACAATGCGCCTTCTTCTTGTTGTTTTCATTTATTCTGTTCTTAATGACGGCGCACCGTACGCAGACACTGGACAATGCTTTGTAACCTACATTTGTATTGCGTACATAAAAAAAGCTGTTTTGATAAAACTACATTGTAAGAGAAGAATTATTGTTGCAGATAATCCGGTGTTGTGCGACGAGAGAATGTACGAGCTAGTCACGGTGTTGGAGAATTTGAACGCGCGAGTGAGCGGCGTGTCGACGTGCGCGACGCCACAGACGTCAGCGCCGGTGCTGATGCGAGCGCTGAACGACATAGTGCCGCAGGAGGAGGATGCGCCTGTGTTCGTGGTGGCACATGCGGGGGGAGTACGCGTGCTTCCGCGCGACTCGGAGCCGAGGTTCTCGGGTTCACAACTAGCGTACCGCCGCGTCGGCGCGATTATCGGCCACGTTCTCCCCGAGCGCGAGGGCGGACTCCCCGTGGTGGTGGAGCCGCCCGTCACGCTGCCGCCCACCACGAACGTGGTTGTGAAGTGGCCCGACGAGCGGCGCGAGGAGCCCGCCCATCCGCACCCGCTCGCCGACCTGCGGATGCGTGACCTCGCCGCGCCGCAGTGACGCGCCCGCGCTGCGCCGGCGCCGCGCCTCTACCCGAGCCCGACTTCGAACTCAGTGCTACGCTCTTACCAAACAACTGCCCCCGATTTGGGCGATGACTTCTAACAAGGCCGAGTGCACTAATTATTATATAACTACCGAAAGTAGCTATTCCTTAGGCCTGAGATGTATATAAGTAGTATTTTTTAGTAACACTGCCGACGCATTCTACTGATTTAGGATTAACGTAGCGTCGGCCAGTGGTTCTGTGGGAGCATGTAAGTAATAATAAGTGTAACAATATTAATGAAGCCCGCAGGGCAGCTCGTGGCGAGCTGTTGGTGAGTAGCGACACCACGGGTTCGGGGCACCCCATGCTTCTGTGAGTCGACAGTTTCCTAGCCTAGTGCGTGTGGACATCAGAGACCTCTTACTCCGATGTGCCTGTGAGCCCTTGGGGCAGAAATGTCGGAACTGCACAATACGCACATTCTCGAAAGATAGAAGTATTAACTGGTGTGACTTATTAGAGCGCTGCGATTAGGTACAAAAAAGGCAGCACCACACTTTGCACCCTCAGAAGTTCCCGTTAGAAAGTCATTAATTATCCTCCACTAATCTCCAGGTGTTATTTTATGAGAAGCGAGTCCAATTTTTTCATGAGATGAAACAATCCTTATGCCATAATATTTAAAGATCACAACCACACTTAAGGATATCAAAAAAGTATTTAGGTACTTTTTCAGTCACTTGTCGCGTGCGAAAGAATGTGTCATATAGGTACGTCATATATAAAAATATCGTGTGTGTGCCTGATTTAAGAAAAAATATATATTTCCTTTAGATAGAAACCCCTGCCTAAAGTTTCTGATTCAATTGTTTGATATGGACAACATAAATATTCTACACCTGAGAAGCGAAAAGGCTTCTTGTATTCAGGTGAATAATATATTATTAATAATTATTATATTGAACGTAAAACAGGCGTTTCGATATTGATTCAGGTAATGAGTAAATAACCGGTCAACTTGTGCCATAACGTTGTACAGTTCAGAAAATTAATCACGTATTTACCATGGTGGAACCTTTTCACAATCAATTTCATGATGATTTTTATCGCAGATGTATAGGTACACGGTGATTTTTAATCGGTGACCAGGAACCAATTTTTTCAGATCAGTATTCGGTGGCGACCACGTTGTAGTCGCAGTTACATGAAACTAAACTTCTATTTATGTAAATCGCATGCTTAGTAATAAACGGGCTTAACTCAAAATCGTGAATTATGGTAAATTGAGTTTAAAGTTTAAACTTTAAAATCGATTTACTATAATTCCAGATTTTTGAGTTAAGCCCGTTTATTACTAAGCATGCGAAATAATGATTCAAAGGAAAATCACTTTTTAATTAAAATCATTGTCACCCTACACATAACTATGTGCCTAAAACCTCTTTAACTAGTTTTTTAAACAAACTTTGATGTGAGACCTGTCACATTCCCCGCCAAAGGGATGACACTTGACGAAACTACGTAACTTCAACAAATTTAGGATGACCATGCATTCAGTCGATGAAGGATTTTTTAACAATGGCTTTTTTTAATTTATACAGAGACTTAACTGCTTGAGACCTTATCACTGCATAGTATAAACAAAGTCGCTTACCGCTGTCTGTCTGTCCCTATGTATGCTTAGATCTTTAAAACTACGCAACGGATTTTGATGCGTTTTTTTTAATAGATAGAGTGATTCAAGAGGAAGGTTTATATGTAGGTATAATACATGCATAATATATGTAGTTGCACCCGTGCGAAGCCGGGGCGGGTCGCTAGTCTATTACATACTATTCAACTCCTGATCACAGATTAAAAATCACCGTGTAGAATGTCAACCTGAAATTAGCAGTGAAAAGTGCCCCGGTACCTGATTCAGTTCTTTCGACTATGCCTAATTTAGCGTTAGAATCTAGTTATTGTTATGTTAGCACTGCACTTCACAATTTTAGTTATGGCTTTTTTGACTCTTAAATGGTAAAACGCATGTTTTATGATTTATATATATTGTTAGGCGCATAGGGTGAAATGTAGTGCGACCATAAAATGCTTTGAATATCAACGAGAATTTGGTCGTGAAATAAATATAACTTCTTCTTACCTTTCTCTTTCCTTTCCCTGAACGTTAACAATATGGCTATGCCTTGTTTAGGTCACAGACCAAAGTTATGCCTGTCTCCTTGTATAGTCGGAGTAAGAAAAGGTTCGTAACTTTTCGACTCTATGTCAACGAATTAAGGTCGAAAAGTGACGAACCCTTTTTTACCCCGACTATACCAATAATATAACTGATTGAAAAAAAACATAAATAAACAAAATTTCTTTGCGATCTTTTATTCATTATATTAACACAGGAATCGAGCTAAAAACAGTTACTTAACTAAATCAAACTTCGCTCATTACATTTTATAGATAGCCTGTCCACAGTTCAGTAAAAGGAGAGATAAAAATAAGGAGAAGTACAGTAACCGGCCATAAAGATTGCACATCGGTCTTTGGAAATGGACTCGGAAAATGTCGGCGTCGTATAGCGTTGTCACACACTACTTATGTGACGTTTGTCAGTCGTTGTTCAGGTGCAGTAGGGTACGGACGCGTTCCGGTGAAAATATATAATATAGAGTTATTGAAACCCCCCAAAATTTAAATTGTATGATGGATTACTAATAATAAATACGAATGATAGTGACAGTGATATTGAGCAAATTGAGAGCACAGATTGTGAAATGGAAGATAATTTATGAAAAAATAGGTGTCTTTTAATATACTCTAATCTCTTTTTTGACTATCCTTTTTCTAGTAGGTTGTTGCAACAACCCTCTATAGATATCAAACGTTTACATGTCATTAATTTGACGTAAACTAATTAAGTCCATGGAGTGCAGTATTTATTTGATATCAAACGTCACTTAATAAATACGGCGATTGATGGACGGTCGCTAGTGTTCGGAAATCGTCGTAAACTGCGAATTGTCTCTTACTAAAGGCCGATGTGCAATCTTTATCGCCGGGTACGGTAGGTATTTTAGTTTGTTTATATGACCCAACCTACGCATTATTATTAAGTGCCGAGTGTAAAACATCTTATAAGCTATGTAGTAACCGATCCCTGGAGTTTTTCCAGTCTAATTTATAAAAGGAGCATGACATAATAAAAATGTTACGAAAATAGTTAAGTACCTATCTTAGAAAAAAAGGTAAACTAAATAGGTTTCCAAAGTTTGTTGATCACCCCTTCCTGACTCTGAACTTATTAACTTAAATACCTAAAGACTGTGCCCTCTGTTTATCAATTTAACCTTCCCGCTTCTAACATTGTAGGGGTGGAATTTCGCAATCTTGTCATATTAGATACTCCTTTTTAAGGCAAATGATATATGATGGATGCTGATGGTGATAATTTGATAAACAACAACTTGTTATCCGACACAAAAATCATTTTGAGAAAATGACAAAATAGTTCTCAATAAAAAAGGTTGTCGTTCGCGCGAAAGTGCCAAATGTTGACAGTTTTGCTGTAAGTCTATACAGCCATGAAAAAGAATAAAATAAAGAATAAATATTGAATGACTGGGAACCCTTTCACAATTAATGATAATTTAATGTCATATAATTAAGAAAGTACCTAGACCTACTAAAACAAAATCACGATACCGTACTTTGAGTACCTAACGAAAGTTAGTCAAACAAACTAAGTGTATGGGTAACTTTCGTTTACACAAAGGAATCAATTAAGTTTTGTTTTAAAAATATTTTTTAAATAAAACCGCCTTCAAATAAAAACAAACTCTAAAAAGAAAAAAAAAAAAATTGAACCGACTACAAACAAAAAGCATGAAAATATCTTTCCTCTAATCTTTTTGGCGAGCCTTGGGGGGAGGCCTATGTTCAGCAGTGGACGTCTTTCGGCTGAATGATGATGATGAATTTGTTTGAAGTCGGTGACTCAGCACGAGCCAGCAGGAGTGGTAGAAACCCAATAAATAGTCAACTGTAGTTTGATGACAATGACTAGGTCCACTCCTGCTGGCTCATGCTGAGTCACCGCCTTCAAACAGAAGTAACAATAATGTATCTAATAACGCTCCAATTACAAGAATGTGTAGAATGTTTAATAACATTGATCTCGAGTTAGACATATTCAACATGACGCTAGCAAAATTCAAATCTGTTGTAAATGAACATTTTACTCACGCATTATATGAATCTTTCCTGGATTCCTGTATGATTATTGGCCTTCGTTATTAGCTGTACATAATGTGCTTATTGCAATGAATTATCACTTTTTCACATATTTTTATTTTATTTTTGTTTTTTTTTGTTTCCTTTTTTGAGGGTTGTGTTAAATGCTGTGTACAATTATTATTGTGATGTAATGCGCTGTATAATGTCTTAGATTAAGTCACTAATTGTAATTTCGTTAGCTTGCATTATGTTATTGTATCCAAGTTAATAAAATAAAAATAAAATAATTAAATCAGACCTTGACTTGGTGCCAATGGGACCACCTCAGAAGTATACTCTTTTAATCAAAAAAAGAATTTTGAAAATCCGTCCACAATTGGCAGAGATATCGATGAATAGAACATAGAGACATAGAAAAAAAAAATTATACATACAGTCGAACATAGAACCTCCTCCTTTTTTTGAAGTCGGTTAGTTAAATGCCCTAATTGTGTACAAATTTTTTGAAAACTACTCAAGTAAGCTGGTTCACATTGACATGGCATCACGTACATTAGACTTAAAGGTGATAACACAGTATGCTGATATTCATCATAGACGTACACGTGCAAGCTAGATAAATAAGGATATAAGGCGAAATTAGACTACCAGGACTCCAACGACCCTTACATACCTTAACTCCTTTAGTCCCGTTTCGTAACCAAAATTTCACAGCCACAGCTGGCGTACTGGGTGGTTACGAAATTTTGGTTACCAAACGGGACTACAACCCTTAGGTAATATTTAGTAAGGGCGTTAACATCCTTTACCTCCATACCATCCTGCAATATGGTTACGGGCTCTAGGAGATTGGGTATCGGTCTTAGTCTAGTAATGGCTTTATGTCCACGACCAAAACTAGAGTGCTATAGCTAAACCGTTTAAATCAGTCGTCGCCTGCGGGGTACAGAAGCGCGGGGGTAGACGACAAAGGGGGCCGGGAGAGGTGCGGGCGGCTCTCGGCCCCTTTGTCGTCATACCCCCCCCCCAGCCCCTGTACCGCGCGCGCGAGGACTCATTACGGTCTAAATTTAGTAACACTTTGGAAACCTAAGGATAATAAGATAATAACCCTTACAAACTAATAGAGTATAAGAGTACCTACCTAGTAAGTAATTTTTAAATTATAATAATATAGCGATCGACTTCGTGAAAATGTGTTTGAGTTGGAGTAAAAATAATTTATGTAACAAATATTATTAATAAGTATAAGCTTAAATATTTAATTAGTGTTATTTGAATTGTCAGCTAACAATAACTTAGTAAGGAAATGCTTACAGACGTAACCCCAGATTTTTTTAGCAAGCACGATATAAGAGCGTCGAAAACTGAATTACTAACCATTTTGGAACCTTTTCACTATCATGTCGGTAATGAAATGGCAAAATGGAATTTGAAGCGAAAAGGTTCCACCCTTCGAGTGTACCTACGCTAAAACACGCGAGGGTGCACGGAGCGAGTTTGCTTATATAATATGATATTGACAAGTCTTTTTAATTAAATAATCCTTTTAGGATATATATATAACGGCAAGTAACAATTAAATAATTAATATAGTCATTTACATTGTTATGATTCTATAAGTAAGTAATTTTTAAAAAGCTTTTTTCTATAAAAAGACAGAGCTGGGTCTACTACGAAATTCAAAGTTCGCATCGTGCTGTCCCTTTCAATCTTCGATTTAATACTATTAGCGTGAACGGAACGGCACGACACGTAATTCTAAAATCGAATTTCGTAGTTTATGGTCTAGGTTTGTTTACTTTTTTATAATAAAAAAAAAAACAAAGGAAGATATAACACTAAGCACTCATATATGATTTTTCACTGACACACGAGCGATCACCCGCGCGTGTTTTTAGTACACATTCGAAGAAACTGTAAGCCTCTTATGCCGTGATTGCTTTAAAAATGGCTCTACACACCATATGTCCTATTAAAGTAGTTTGTACAGTCAGCAGCAAAAGGTGATGAACAGTTGTGGTGCTCAATCTCTTATCGCCTTGGAAATAGAGCCGTTTGTAGAACATTTTGAGCATCAGAACCGCCCATCCACTTGCTGCTGACTGTACCTACGTATGTACAATGTGATGATTGTTTTACCAGTAGCTTACCATTTGAGGAACGTAACATAATCATTGTATCTATTAGTTGTTGTTTCTAATAAATAAGACTTCAAATAATTTATTTTACCTTCCCAACTTTAAGTACAGTCAAGGGCAAAAATATGTATCCACTTTAGTACCTTGTCACTTTAACCACTGTGACAGTTCATATATGGCAGATCAAATATGACGAAAATAGACAAGATACTAAAGTGTATACATATTTTTGCCCTTGACTGTACTCCGTTCATAAATCATACCTAAATGCAATTTGAAAAAAAAGTGCTTACAGAGGTCCGAGTTAAGTACAGTCAAGTGTAAAAATATGGATGCACACAACTTGCTCATAAATATGTCCCATACCTCTTATGTCGTCGAATTAAGGTATGTATGTAACGATGGGAGGATTAAATCGATACTTATTTTTGCACTTGACCGTACAGTCGAATAAACAGAACCTTTTCGTTCCAAATATCATGTTGACATTAATACATCTGACAAAGAAATTATCTTGAAATTGACTGTGAGAAGGTTCTACTCTAATGCGTAATTCAGTTTCCCTGATCGTAAAAGTAACGAAAATACCATATGAAATCGGTACAAGTCTGTGAGTATTGCTATAAACCACGTAACTAAGGGCACAGCGTACGAAATTTAGGACGTCATGATAATGAGACACAACTTCCTCCTCATCGCGCCCCCAAGCAGTGCAAACCGTACAATAAATACGGGGCACTACTACTGTAACTTATTACTTAACTAAAAACCTAAACAAACTAATGCCGCTAAATAAATTACAAAAATATAAAATAAAATTATATAAATAACTAGCTGTTGCACGCGACTTCGTCTGCGAATATAGGGGTATAAAAATAGCCTACGACCTATTCTCAGACCTACCAAATATAGAGAAAAAAATTGTTAAAAACCGATTAAGCCGTTTCGAAGGAGTTCGATAACAAACACCGTGACACGAAATTTTTATATATTAGATTTTAATAAATGAATTAGAGCAGCAATTTTCTACCTACTACTTACTGTACATAGGTACTTACTTAAGTACACGTATTTCAAATTCAATAAAATACTATTATTATCAACCATTTTCGAATGGTATTTTATTTTCACAGTTGTACCTACTCGTAATGTCAGAAAAAGTCCTTCACGTTTTGTATTTCTAACTGCCACTCTTTAAGATGTTCAATGAATAGGTAAATAATATATATTTTATGCAACGGTTGTACAATAGTAGGAGAGCCCAAGAGGGGATTTTTGAAGTTACTCGAGTGCGGCAGATTAATATACGGGAGGGTACCTTATACCCTATAGAATCCCATTGAATATGAGCACTTCATGTGGGGGGAGTGGGGGGGGGGGGGGTTGCCTAGGGCACCACGTCAAAATATTTAGTAAAAAAAATTGATTCTTTAAAATACTCGAGCGCGTCAGATTAAGATAAGGAGGGTTAATTATTAGAAGAACAATGCACATTTCACTTCCAAATCGTCAGTCTTTGGAATTAACATCCCCTATGAAAACCTGACGCGCGCCCTTCCGTATGGCCATGCAAAGTGGCAGATTATCATACATTTATTATCAGTAGTGGCACGCTGGAATATCAAATTATCAAATTCTGACGCGCTCGAATAAGTATTTCAAAGATTTTTTTTTAAGTTTTTTGACGGGGTGCCCCAGGCAAACCCCCCACATGAAGTGCTCATATTCAATGGGGTACTCTAGAGGGTATAAGGTATCCCCCCGTATGTTAATCTGCCGCGCTCGAGTAACTTCAAAAATCCCTTCTTGGGCTCCCCTACCATAAGTGAGGTCTTAAAAGGCGAGTGACTTGGGTTGCGATACGAACGAATGTGAGTATCGCAATAGAAGACGGCACAAGCCGTTAAGACCAAATTATACACCGTTGCATACAATATTTTTTCTACGACTCGACTCGGCTCTACTGTACTGTACTCTACTCTACTGTACTGTACCCTACTGTACTCTACTGTACCCTACTGTACCCTATTTTACCCTACTGTACCCTACTGTACCCTATTCTACCGTACTGTACCCTATTTTACCCTACTGTACCCTATTTTACCCTACTGTACCCTATTCTACCCTACTGTACCCTATTTTACCCTACTCTACTGGACCCTACTGTACCCTACTATACTCTACTCAACTCAACAGGTCTAAACAGGCCCTATACTACGAAGCGCGAAATTCGAACTTCGTTTCATGCCGTTCCGCTCACGCTAATGATATTTATTACGAGAGTGAGAGGGACCGCACGATCCGAACTTCGAACTTCGAATTTCGTAGTAACCCCCCTGGGCTTTAGGGTATGCGCGCACGAGCAACTTTTGTCTCCGTGACTATTTTATCAAGTCTATGGGTTAGTATGGAAGTGCGCACACGTAGCGCCGCGACTCCCGGGATACAAATACACATAACACAATAAAAAATCGCCTTGCGACTAAGTTGCTCGTGCGCGCATACCCTTAGTGTTGAGTGTAACCTACATTTAATAATCTGTGGCAGCTAGGTGTATCGTAATAAATAACGACATTACGACAAAAGTGCTGTTATGGGGAATAGAGTAAGTATAGACTCAGTGGCGTAGCCATGGCATGGACGGCATAGCGTAGTGGGGCGAGGGGGGTGGCCCGCCCCGGGCGGCAAGTTTAGCTATATAAACTTTTCTGAAGATGTGCTGATTGAAATACTTAAATTAGAGGGCGGCAAAATTTTCTTCCGCCCCGGGCGGCTGACATCCACGCTACGCCACTGTTTAGACTTTCTGAAGTCATTATTACCTATTATCTATGTTCTTATATATTTGTTCACGACCACGTAAAAACAGATAAAAGTACAGGAGTAGGAAAATAGTATTTCTGCTTTAAACGAGCAAACTTTGTACCATAAAGAAATACCTATATTCGTATCTAACTTCTATCCAAACAAATAATAATATTAGTGTAATATAATAATAATAATATTAGGGGACAATCTCACACAAATCGACCTAGTTCCAGACTAAGCAAAGCTTGTACTATGGGTACCAGACGACGATAGACATACTTATATAGATAAATAAATACTTAAATACATAGAAAACATCCATAACTCAGGAACAAATATTCGTGCTCATCACACAAATAAATGCCCTTACCGGGATTTGAACCCAGGGCCCAGGACCTCTTGCTTCGTAGGCAGGGTCACTACCAACTAGGCTAAAGCGGTCGTTAAACTTACTTACTTACTTATACTTACTTATTATAAATTTGATTGTATATTTATTTGTAATAGATATCGAAATTATATTATTAGGCAGTAACATAGGCAAATAATTTATTGAATCAGGCGTTACTTTGCAGAGGTCCATATTATGAACTGAAACAATTAGGTACCTATAGGCAAATAGTCGTGGTAGTCTAGTGGTTTTGATCTATCGCCTCTCGAGAAGAGGATCGTGGTTTCGAGCCCCGGCTCGCACCTCTAAGTTTTTCGGAATTTACGTGCGAAATCATATTACCTATTTGAAAATTACCATTAGCTCTACCGGTCGTACCTTGATACTGCCACGACCTAATGCCGTTGTCTTTGGTCGGATTCGACCGACGGAACGAATCTGGGGGGTTACTACGAAATTCGAAGTTCGGATCGTGTGGTCCCTCTCACTCTCGTAATAAATACCATTAGCGTGAGCGGAACGGCATGAAACGAAGTTCGAATTTCGCGCTTCGTAGTATAGGGCCTGTAGGAACGACGCCGGAGCGTGCCCAGCACGTTGTATAACACTGAATCATATACACTGTGCTGCGCTGCCGGTGTGTGTCACCGTATATATGATTCAGTGTTACAAGTGCGCTGGCCACGCTCCGTTGGCGCCTCGCGCTTCGGTTTGTGGTGGCCTTTAATTTTGGCAACGTAGGATGGTTGGATGAATGATGATGAAATTGATGAAGTATGAATTATTGGGACCTACCGTGGTAGAACGTTTTGATTTGGTCTTAGTCAGCGCTTGTCTAATCGAAACGAAAAATTCTGATAATAATAATATACGCCTAGCCTAAAGGAGACATAGTCGAATCATGGAAGTAATAAGTACTACGTACAACGGGAATGACTGTTGTCGCAAAATTGAAGCCCAACGAGAGCTCAGTAACTGTACCTCTTATCCCTCTCTGGCGATGGTTGATTGGTTGGATGGTTCATGTGGGGTTGTCAGTAGCGTTGAAAAAGTCCGGAAAAATTCCCGTTTTTTTCGGATATTTATGGAAAAAACCACGAAACTTTCCGCTCTTACTTTTCCGAAAAAAACGATTAAAACCAAAAAAATGAAATGGAAAAAAACGAATGAAGTTTTCTATATGAATGTAGAATTAGTAAGTTACATACTTTTTTAAGGTTTTAAATTTTTTCTTTGTGCCAGCGGGTACTTTGACACGTTTAAGTTCATTTCATCCTTTTCCCACTTCGTCCACATTCCCACTTAGTCAACATTCCCATTTCGTCCACATTCCCGCTTAGTCAACATTCCTAGCGGATTTTAATGCGGTTTTCGCTATCACTTAGCTAATTCTCAGGGAAGATTTTATTTATTTTTGTGATGAAGGTATTCATGTTAAGAAAAATACTTGCTAAGCACGGTGCGGGTCAATACTATTCATCTTACACTACCAATTTCGTTACTATTTTGTTACGAAATGGGAATGTGGACGAAATGGGAATGTGGACGAAATGGGAATGTTGACGATGTGGGAATGTGGACGAAATGGGAATGTGGATGAAATGGGAATGTGGACAAAATGGGAATGTGGACGAATTGGGAATTGATTGTGGACGAAATGGGATCGCTGACGAAGGGGAATGTGGATGAAATGAGAATGTGGATGAAATGAACCTTAACGCTTTGACATTGTCATCAGCAATCAAAGATAAGTGCCACTTTAAAGAAATTATAAAATATCTTTTTGAACGCATTTATTTCTAATTAAATTTTAATTTTAATTGTAGTGGAATTGATATTAATATTAATTATTAAGTATATTGTTCTTTTATTTGGTAAAAATGCCGCGTGTCAAAAGTGGTGTTTGGGGATATTGGGAAACAATCGATTAATAAATTAATTTTTATTCGGACTACTTTACACTAGCAAACGGACTACACCGACGACATGGAGGCAGAAATTATTGAAATAAATGAGAGTGACAGTAAATAAAAAATAAATAAAATTTAATGATTTATTTCTTATTTTTCTTAATAAACCCGAAAAAATCGGAAAAAAACGAAAACTTCTAAAACTTCCGAAAAAAAACATTTGATTTTTTCCGGCTTTTTAAGAATAAGAATAAGAATAAGAATTTGCTTTATTGCCACAAAACAAAACATAAATAAAACAATATCAAGAACAATGAACAAAACATTTACAAATAAAAAAAATAAAAATACAATAATTTAGAAAACTTTTGAGGCAAAAGGTCCCAGTCTCAGCATGTGCTGGACAGACAGTCCAGCGCTGGTTTTCAGCCTGGGCCTTTGGTTTTTTTTTTTTCAACGCTACAGGTGTCTGTATTTCATACAAATAAAAGAAAACTTATACGACAATCGCAAAATTTTTGCGTTAATAAGGCTTTACACGTATAGGTAACGCCATCAGAGTTGAGGTCACGCACACAACTACATCTCATGTAATGACAGCGGGATTTTGACGTTGTGTTGTCGTTAAACGTCAACACAACGTCAAAATCCCGCTGTCATTACATGAGATGTGGTTGTGTGCATGGCCTCAACTCTGGTGGCGTTACCTATAGCAGCAAATAATATTGCTTTAACAAGTCGGTAATAAATTATTATTTATATTTAGATACATTTTAGAAGTAAATGTTTTTACTTCATTACATTACATTTATCGCATATTGTTCTACAAAAAACGAAAGAATTGAAATCAACTTAACTCTGGCAATTCTAAGTCACTGTTAGAACGGGACACAGCGTTCACTTTGCCCTCTCACTCGGCTAAACTCGGCTTCATTTTTATTTTGCGCGCAACAAGACTCTTACGACCTTAGCATAAGGTTTTATTTTCTTTATTTACGGAGACACTTTTTGTCGCAGTACTTAGTCCAGTTCAGGTAGTAGGTCTATGAGTCGAATAGAGTCGAGGACGGTCGGACGGACGGGAGTTATTAAAAGTGACATCAGGCTAAGTATCTGTTTCTTTCTCACACATGGTTGAAGAGCCGTAAAATACTAAAACTTATTAAGTAAATTAGCCCACTTAAAAAGTGAAATGCTGAATAGAGATTTTTCTTGGGGAATATTGTATTTTTAATTATTTCCGGCCATGGGAGCCGAGCCCTTGCTGAACCGATGTACTGCTAGTGTTGCCATACGTAATAAATTTACCTCATTCAGTTCAGTTCATTCATTCATTATCCAAACAGTTTTTGGATCTGACAGGAAGACAGCAGTCTAGAAAAATTAGATTGGTATGGTATTCTTGTTGCGTCGCGATTTCAGTTGCGTGAGATCGTGAAAATTTGTGACTGTGCATTGAGTTGATTTGAAAGGTTCAGCTACCACTTTTTTTCGCCCCATGTCTCCAAACGTAATGTAAGTTGCAAGAGAAACGCAACAATGGCATTGCGAGCTTCGCATTTCTCCGTTTCCTAATAGTGTACCAGTTCCTATACTATAGCGCAACACGACCGTGATGATGTCGTCCGGACAGGAATTGTTTTCGCTGTACGACAGCTCCCCAGATACGCTGTTCGACATAAGTATGAACCTTATAGTTAACAACCTGAATATAATATCCACAATGGATCCGGAGTCTCGATCGCGTAGTTTGAAAGACGACGTGATACTGCCATCAGAGATCTGTGAGAAGTTTCTGGAGGCGTATCAGAAGAACAACAGGGTGAGTGACAGCATAGCGAACATGTTCCGTGATCGTACGCGGACGCGGCTCACTGTAGTGCGTCTGCGCAACTCGCGTATCACAGATGAAGGCTTCCGCTGCCTTATGGAGCACCGCCCGTTGGAGCTCGAACTGGTGCAATGCGAATACCTTAGCCCCAGCTCCCTTGACATCATCAATTCAAACAGCGAAAACTTGGTAACTCTTAAAGTGGGACCTCTAACCTATGTCCTCTCACAAGACGAGACTCTCTTCAGACAGAGAGGCTACACAATTGATGCTCCCAACTTGCGGAGGCTCACCCGCCGTGGCCTTGCAGTCTTCCCACTTCTTCTCTTGAAATCATTGACCAATCTGACGCACTTGGATTTATCCAAGACAACCTCAGCTAGCACTATTTGGGTGTTGAAAGATTTGAAAAATCTTCGGTCTTTAATATTGCACAGTGTACATTGGTCAAAGGATGTAATTGATTGGATAGCAAGCTTGCACACATTGAGACATCTAGACATCTCACAGTCTAATGACCGACATGGGAAATATTTTGATCCTAATGAAGTGCTTGCTAAACTTATAAATAATCTAACACTCTTGGAGTCTCTGGACATTTCGGGTACAAATCTAGCTGGTTCTGGTGCAGCCGCAGTGTCTAGTGAAAATGCTTCTGCAACTGATCAAGTGCGATGTGACATACCGGGTCTGGCTTCGAGAGTTAACAGGCCCTTGGAGTTTTTGGGGCTATATGGAACACATCATGGAGCTTGCAAGAGGCATGACATTCCTGCTAAAATTGTGAGTTAATATTTTTATTTTATTTTTATAAATATAGAAAGGCGACTAGCATGAATTCCCAACTTATAGCTTTGGTAGTTTAAGATGATTAACAGCAATTTTATTTGTAAAGAGATTACTTTCTTTAGTTCAAATTATCCTGAGTTTAATTATAAAAAGGCTTTATTGTTTAATTGTGTAACAAAGTGGTCAAGACATGGAACAAACTACCAGAACATGTAGTCTCAGCACTGAATGTTAATCGATTTAACCGCCAGCATTGGCTATAGACAACAGTATGGTAATACAAAATTAAACCTACCCGCATCTGCCTAAAAATCAATTTTGTTCCTAACAAAAACAGTGCGTGGCATTCAAAAGATTAAAAACCAGCTAGACCAACACATTAGTTGCCCCCTACTGCCTGCCTGATATTATTATTATTATTATTTAAAATAATACACTACCAGCTCATTGAGCTGATATGTGCATATCACTACACTTGTGTTATAAGTCTTTTTATTATATAAATATCCATTTTTATAATAATAAAATGGCACAGCGCATTTGCAATACAATTTCAATTTTTAAAACTTAATGTAAACTGTATCTCATTTATTCAATAATGCAATAGAAAACTGATAGCAATTGAAGCACTAGTATCTATGACTTTTCCCAGAGATATCTGATTTTTTTTATTGCAAATTTATGCTTCCAAGTTAAATAAAAAGAAAATAACCCTAAGAGTACAAATAGCACATCTTTTTTTTACTGTCTGTAAAGTTGTGTTTAATGATTTAATTGTTTTGGTTTAAGAGTTACAACAGTTGTCATGATTAACAAAAAGTAAATCAGACAGGTAATTGTAACGGAATGAAACCACAAGTTCACTAACATGTCAACTGAAAATATTCACTATCTCAAAGAATATGCTGCATTGAGTCTCCGTGTGATCTCACCCTTAAATTTTTTCTGTAAAAAGTTCAATTTCATTAACTTATTTTCATATAAAAAATAAATAAATATATAAATAAACAAAACAAAATATCTAAAAGAAAGTGTATTCTAAAATGAACCTTAAATTTTAGTTATAAAACAATCACAATACTAAAATATTTGAGTTTTGTTATTTTGGTATGAGAGGAAAAGAAGGCAATTGATGATTTATGCTTTGTTTTGATGGCTCCATTTTTCGAGCGACAATTGTGCATTTATGTATTGTATGATTGAATTTTAAGCTTTAGAATTGTTAACTAACCTAATATAGTTATATATTTTATGAGAAATGGAAAACAGAGTCCATCACAGAGCTTTACATTGATTATTATCTTGTTAACATTGTTCCTCAGTGCATCATATCTTTCTGCACTTACCATATCAATGCTCACCATTGAATAGTATTATCACTTATAATAAGTTCCAACAAAGACACACTAACTGAACTGAATGTATGTTGGGGAACAAAATGATGGCCCGTGGGTTGAATGACATGCTTTATGAAGCAAATTGTAACTTTGAGGGCTTTCTACATACACACATTATTTTATTATTTGCTAACTAATGCTCGCAGCTGCAGACATGTGTCTCACTTGATGAATGATATAAGAATGAAATAGATTTTATCATTAACCAATACACCAGGTTTTTTCAATGACGCAAGTGCAATAAATCAACTAAACTTTAATACTAATCACAGAATGGTGAGACGTACCATAGATATTTCAAACAAAGGGAATCAACAAAACACATAAAAAACACGCCAATGCACACCATACTTCCCATCGCAGATGATAGTTGTGAAACCATTAAGGAAAAAATTGCAAAAATAGTTGAAGAAAAATAAGAAAAATATAAGTTATTAAAATATTATATTAACAAACTTTACAAACAAACTTAAATTTTTTTTTCTAAAAATAGTGAAGATAAAATAGGACAGAAAGCAAGAAACTTGATTGCAGAAAAGGAAGATTTGTTTAAAGATAGAAGAAAGAATATCAAAAAGATTACAGTCATAAGTAAGGAGATTATCCAAAGTATAAAACAATATAAAAGGGAAGCTACTTGTACATTTGATAAAATAAGGCAAGAGATTGAAAAAACGGGAGGAATCAAAAGCGCACTAAAACAACTTAAAGACCATTCTGTATGGATCCCAAATGTGAAGAGCAAAAATTTAGAAAATGTAAAAAAAGAGGAATATGTAACAACAAAACAACCAATGATCTGCAAAGTGGTGACTTCTATCGAACCCTGTACAGTTCAAACGCACCACCAGTGGAAGTGGAAAATAAACTTGATGAAGAACAAGTTCAACCTATACTAGAGAGTGAAACAAAAAAAGCCATAATGTCACAAAAGTCTGCCAAGTCACAGATAAAATAACGAATGAGGTCCTAAAAGGAACACTGGACTTCTTACTAAAACCTTTGACAAGGTTGTTTAATGACATCCTAAAAACAGAAGAAATTCCAGAACAATGTACAAAATTCACTATAGTCCCCATTTATAAATAAAAAAAGAAGACAAAGATAAAATCGATAACTATAGGACGACACTGACCCAATAGGAATTATTCTTGTTTCAAAATTGAACTTAATGCTAAAAGAACAACAGGTTTACTTTTGAATTGAGAATAATTCCTATTGGGTCAGTATCGTCCTGAAGATGTGAAATATTCTCCAAAATTATTCAGGGAAGACTCACTAAAAAATACATGCTATGAGTATTTATTCAATTCACTATCAAATGGACGAGATATGATGAGAAAATTGACATTAAATACCTATTAATATAGAAAGAAAGAAAGAAAGAAATTACATTTATTTACAACATCACAAGACACATCATCAATATTTTACGAAACAAAAGGCAACACTAAAGCTAAAGATAGAATGTGTCATTGCGGTTGCAAATCGGACACTGGCTCAGCATAATGCTGAGGCGTTTAAAACACCCCAGCGCTGATTTTCAGCCAGTACCGTTGGTGACACCCTGATCGCTGTTTAGATAGATAAATAAATAAACTGCACACTAATAGCTACATACATGCATAAGACTATATGCGTAAATAAATAATTTGTAAATTGTAAAAGCAAATAATAATAACAAAATTTCTTGAACATAATTAGTTAACATAGTTAAATATCTCACTTGCCAAGTATACAACCCTGCGCGGACTAAAACGAAAAATGAAATAACCGAGACAATAAAAATCAAAGAAGTTTTGTGAAATAGTGCTGGAAAGGAGAGGAAAGGAGAGGAGAGAATTTTTTTTATTTCAAATAACTCGATCTTAAGATAACTATAGGTAATAAATAATTTTAATTAATTGACAATTATTTGGTACATGTAATAAATAGACATTCTATACCCTAACAGGGTGTCATGTACCTACCATCTTGTAATGAATATTAATTTGAATGCTTAATAATGTCACATAGATACACTGTGTGCATTTAGAAACCCCTGAACTAGGGTGAACTGAACAGTGCAAGTGACATTTTGCTTTTGTTCTCTCAAGATATATCGTACGGTTACGTACAGTCAAGATCATAAATATATGTATGGTCATTCATTACCAAGGCGTCAAAAATAACTTTACAACTCTATGCCACTAACCATAAGGTTGGTGTTTACATATATTCTGACGCGATGGCTGTATGGATATTTATGCCTTTGACTATACGTATATCGTAAACTTTACGATGTAAAGGATTAGAAGACTGCTCTAACAAAGACACCCTTTTCAGATAACCGGGGACGCCAACGTAGAGCAGATCTTGACGGCTGCAGCAGCCTATATGGAGAGACCAGCTATTTTGACTCGTGTCCTCAATGACCTTTATTATCTCTTCCGTTACGAGAACAACGCATTCATTGGACGAGCACTAGCAGTTGTCTTGGATGCTATGGATCAGCATGTGTCAGAGAAACATATCCAAATTTCTGGCAGGTAAAAAGCTATGATTAAATTAACGAGACCGTATTGTCACCGCGCAAAAGTTCGCGATTGCATTCACCATTTCTTTCTACCCGCGTCTTGTGCTGTTTGACAGAGAAGGAAGTAGTGAAAGGGATTGTGATTCCGCGTGTGTTACACAATATAGCCTCTGGCTGCTATATCGTTTATAAACTGGACAGGTGACATTGATAATTCGGTAAATTTCGTATTGAACCCGGCTTAAAACAGACAGAACTCGGCGTTTTCAATAAAAAGCGTGCCTACCCCTCACTTTTTTTAATGTTGAGGAATTTTATGGACTTTTCTTGTTCAGAATCAAGAGCCCTATTGATCTTGATGATTAAAAAAAATGCCCCTAATATTCCATAAAAAAAAATTGTGTATATTTTGTGACAACCCATATTTAACTGTATGAAAAAAAGTCACAAAACTGACGCAAAAAACAAGGACACTTTTTTATTTATGAAAATGAATTGTATTGTTGTTGTTGATTTTGTCTTGAATAAGAAAACCACTTTTTTTTAAAAAGTAAAGCATACACTTTTTTTTGGAAAATGCTTAACTAATCAAGTCACTGTACTCACTCAGCAATGCATTTTAAATTGTTACTCACTTAGATCAGCAATGTGGAGATGGCAAGGTATAGAATTTTATATGTATAGACATTGTGACTTTGGTAATCTGCCACACACACAATTTAATTTACCCAGTTGATTCAAACGTGGACATTAGTTTCACAATTAGCTATCGGTCACCATCGTGTTTTCTGTTCAATGTGTTTCGCCGCTGTCCTTTGCGTTAACATGGATGAAGTTATAGTCTTAATTTGACAACCAAAAAAGTAAGAACAATTTGATCTTTTTAAGACTCTGAAAGTCAAATAAATGTATGCGCAGATTTTTCTTGCTGTACTTGTCCAAGTCTCTGGAGTGTTCTTTTAATTGCTGGTGGCCTGGTGCATAAATGCCTAAAGTGATATTTTTATGACATTTATGGCTTTAAATATAGTAACTAGTTTTATTTCTTAAACTGTATCGCTCTTACCTTCCAATCACTAGAAAAATCGCTGAAATTATGCATTGTACAGACAATTTTCGGTATAGATCTTTAAGCAAATTGTCCATAGTTTGCAGTTTAACAATTACAACATTCAGACGGAAAATTTAAACAAAATCTATAATTTAATTGAAAAAAAAAATCCTGATTTCTGCCCTGTATTGACCGCGAGAGAAGTAGACTAGGATTACCATATGGTAAATAAGCATTTGCCGTTTTCACATACATTTTGGAGTTTCGATCTATCAATGCAGTCTTGTTTCACCAAAAAACTAACTTTCGGCTGGCCGAACACAGCCTAGCCGATCGACGTCTTCTTCGCTCGTATTGCGTAGAAATAAAGCCTTACGTGATCCGCTTAAGCCGATTCCACGCTGATACATGTGGGCAAATCCTTAGGTGCATTGACTATAGATCACTTCTCAAATTAGGCGTTTTTCACTGAAATCCCCTTGATTTGTTCCTCAGTGCGACGCTGTTCTACATCGTAAAAGGAAAGGAGAAGGGTCGTATCGGCATCAGGCTGAAGAAGCGTATCATCACAGCGCTCCTCGACGGCATGGAAGCTCATCTTGGCGATGACACCATGATGAGGAATGGCTGTTTGACACTGTGCCAGTTCAAAATACCGATGGATGTCGTGAGTACTAATTTCGTAGAACCCCATATTCAAATATCTAGGACCTCTACTTTTATAGTCAGGGTCACCAACCTCTATAGCTAAACCGTTTAAATGAGTCCTCGACTGCGCGGACAGGGGCGGTAGGACGACAAAGGGGAACGGTATAGGTGCGGGAGGCGAGCGCGCCTCGTTTGCCTGCCGCCCGCACCTCTCTCAGCCCCCTTTGCCGTCAACACCCGCGCCTCTGTACCCCGCGAGCACAGAATAAGTAATATGTAACCAGTAATCCAACTTCATACTAGAGCGCCCGATCGACGCACGCACACAGCCAAGCGTCTTATACGGCCGCTAACTAATCTTTGCTAGACAAAACAATGCAGTTCCCACGCTCGCGCCATGTAAGACTCTTGGCTGTGTGCGTGCGTCGATTCGGGCGCTCTAGTATGAAGTTGGATTACTGGTTACATATTACTTATTCTGTGCCGCGGGCGAAGATTAATTTAAACGGTTTAGCAATAGGATATCCGGTCTTCGTTTTGAGATTGTGTTTTCGTGTTGTAGTTGTTCGAGTATGAACGCGTAGTGCAGATCCTGCTTAACGGCGTAGCTGATGTGAACCAAGAAGGCTTCGTGCAGCGGATTGCCATATACCTGCTTAACTCATTGGCCTGCCAGGTTGACGGCAGCCAGAAACAGTTCCTTGGAAACAATGGGGCAATACGAGTAAGTATTTGATATTAGTAACGAGTAAGCTTATTGTCTAAGGCCGTTCGCACATGGAGTTATAGTTACTGATCAGTAACTAGTCGCGTTCTGTGTGAACTTCAATGCGAATGTATGGGCGGTGACGCTCCGGCAACTCGTTATAGTAATTTAAGTTCGTAACTAGTTCTCTTTGAGTAGCTCCATTTGCGAACGGCCTAGCGTGCGGGAGATATCGCATTCACTATTCCTTTCTGTCAAACGGCACGAGATGGTGACAGAATGAGATGGTGAAATCGATATGGCCATAAAATATGATATCTGGTTAAAGCGCGCCAGTCTAACTTAACTTCGCGCGACGATGCTATTTATCTAGAAATAAGCTCACTTATTTCTGAACGCTGTTCAGTACTAACGCCGTACAGTATTCACATCTCAGACTATTGCTAATACATTCCACTGCAGGTCAAAGGCCTCCTCTCAGAATGAGAGGGCATAGCCTATAGTTCCCACGCGAGCCCGCTGCTGATTGGTAACCTCACAGATACTATTTAATTCCTTCACAAGTGTACGGAGGTTTCCTCACGATGTTTTTCTTCACCGTTAAGCTCATGGTAAATTTCAAATGTAATTAATTCCGCACATACATTCCGAAAAATTTAGAGAAAAACCCACGATCCCTCTGCTTGGTGAGGCCGTAGGTCAAACCACTAAGACACCGTGGCTTTTACAAGCTTTTCGTTTATCGATAATTTCCATAATTTGTTTTTTTTCGCGATAGGAATGAGGGAATCAATGTTGACCTATCTTTTTATCGAACATTTTTTTTTATTTTATTAATTACAGGTAAATATGAAATATTAATAAAAGTGTAGTATCTTATATAAGTATAAAATTCTCGTGTCGCGGTGTTTGTTACCATACTCCTCCGAAATGGCTCGACCGATTCTCATGAAATTTTGTGTGCATATCGGGTAGGTCTGAGAATCGGCCAACATCAATTTTTCATACCCCTAAATGTTAAGGGTGGTTCACCCCTTAATTTTTGACGTGACAACGTCTAATAAATCGATGAACGCCGGCTGCATACACGAAAAAGGATGACGCAATGTAAGTTAAGTACATGAGCCGCGAAGGCCAGTTGCAAGAGAGCGGCGAACGCCAGGATGTACAATGCTTGAGGTGCGGCGGTATTAAAGGGGGTTTCATTTTTTTTGCTTCTACTCTAAGGTGGAACAAAGTTCGCCGGGTCAGAAAGTTTTTCAATAAAAATCAGAGATCGTGTTGTATAACGCGCGGACGCTTGCTTTCGTATTCACTATTTCTTTCTGTCAAATGGTATAAGATGGAGACAGAAATATATCGTGAAACTGAAGGCCTCTGATCAAGATCGTCTACCTCATTTTTATTCCTAAAAAAAACCCGAGGCCTACAACCCTAAAACCTAACGAAACCTCAACGAAATTCGCTCGAAGTTTCATTATTATTGAAACATTTTCGAGTTTTTCAAGGTTTCGTGCCTTTATATCCTTTTAAGAACTTTTAAAATGTATGTGTTCGCGTTGGACCAAAATCATTTAAAGCATATTGCTAACTTGTGACAAGGCATACAAATAGCTAAGTGCTGTACGCTTATATTGCTGAGCGAAAGAAGTAAAAGACACCAACGAGGTGGAACAAAGGTCGGCGCAGACCAAATGTAGAGTCAGCGCATTAGTGAGTTGACAGATTCATATATCGATGTAAAAATAGCTGTTGCCCGCGACTCCGTCTGCGAAGAACTATGCAATTTTATGGTATACGAACGACCCTATGTCCTTCCTAGAGTCTCAAACCAGCTCCATACCGAATTTAATCTAAATCGGTTCAGCGGTTTAAGCGTGAATGTAACAGACAGAAAGACCTACTTTCGCATTTAAAGTATTAGTAAGGATAAAATTTGGTATTTCAATATTTCAAATAAATAATTAAAATAAGTGTATTTTAGCTTGTGTGATTGTGATTTTTTTCAGCTTAAAATTCTCGTTGATATGATGATATTGATGATATGAAACAAATTTGATGCCAATTCAATTCAAAATGAAACACCTCGCTCTAGCGAAATTTTTTGCCCATACTCTGCGATTTTTTTTAGCGCCGAAACCGTATTTATGTGTATATTTGCTTGTGTTTTATATTATTCAAATGGTTTAAGTTTTACGCCCTAACCTTTTCATTTTTTCAACTTTTCATTTTGGAATTAAGTTCGAGCTATGTATCTACTTTTCATCTACAATTTATTTCTACAATATAAATGTTCCTGCAAATGAGCTTCGATGCCCATGCATGACAGTTATCCAGAAAGGAGTCGGTATTTTTACCTGGAAAATATGAAAGAACGCCTAATTTTGTATATGAGAGGTCCACGGAAATAACATGTCAACATGTTTTTGAGTTATAGCAGTTTGAAAGTTAGTCATCACGAACATTGCTATGGTAACCGTTTTAAAAGTGAAAAAAAAAATATTGTTTTCAGATATCCATATTTAATTCAATGCTAAGTCATAGTACTTGGCGAGCTCTACATTTTAAAACTAAAATCTCAGTATTCAAAAAAGGCAATTAGACACGTTCTTTCCGTGGACGTTCCTTATGAGTGGGTAGGTATTTAGTAGTGCAGTGCGAATACAGCAAAATTTCTGTTTTATGCCAATAGTCTATTTTCTTGTAAGCTAATAAGCTATTATTGATTTTGCAACGTAAGTAAATGTATGTTTTTCCGGTGCAAAATTTGTATTCTTGCCGACTTCTTGTGGTCGGATGACACGTACGGTCAAGGACTTTAATTCATGAGCCACCATGGAACCATTTCACAGTAAACGTCATAGTGACATAGCATTAATTAACAAGGAAAATCGTAATAACTTTTCCTTTGAAAAGGTTCCATGGTGGCTCATGAATTAAAGTCCTTGACTGTACCTATTTAATAGTTTGTAAATTAGATTCTATGAATTGTAAAAATGAAGTAACGTCAGTGAAGTAAAGACTAATAATTGCTTTTAGAAGAATGTGTGTACAATGTTTCCAATAAATTTCTTTTGCTATGTAATGACCACATCTATAAATACACGATGCGCCTGAAGATCGCCCACACCATCCCACGCAAATAAAGGATAGTTTTATCAAAGGCGACGCTAACACAATGAAGGTAAACTAATACACCCCTTGACTGCTAATGTATGCTTGTCAGTAAAGGCTATTGTGTTATTTATAATATAATCTACTAAACATGTCGGCTGTCGTTGCGGTCACTCGAGAATTATACGCTTTGCGAATGAAATAATAAATCTGTCATATATGAATTTCAATTATGTGAAAACAAAATGGCCCAAGTTAGTAACTTATTCTTTTTCTTTGCTAATGCATAATTATAGTAAGTGTTTTTTTTTATTACCAACTTCTAACTACTGAACCGATATTTATTATTTATTTAACAAAAAGGTGCACTATCTACTACAGTACCCGGTTAATAAAGTATAGTTTTTATCTGGGGTAAGTACCAAGTTCCTGCGGGACGCGTATGAAGTAGCGGACATCAACTAGTATTTATCATTTGCAGGCCTATTATCAGTAAGTTATCAAATAGACGAAGTTGTCTTTTGACCAAGCTGGGTAACATTCCCGTTAAAAAATCAAGGCGAAAACAGCTTTTGGCTCTGTTTCACCAATTTCTAATAACTTCTTAATATTTTATGTGGCGGATATCTCGCCGTCTCTGTTTATTAGAAGAGAAAAATGGTGAAACAAGACCTTAAAGTTGCAGTTTTAGCTGTCTTGTCTTGGCTAAACCGACTATATAGTCGAAGGAACGTTCTTTTGCAAACGTTTAAATAACAGTTTTGATGCCACCTTGTGAACGGATGTACACTATATTGTACACTCGACATCAGTTATAAGGAATCGCCTAAGTGCTTAAATAAATCCCGATATTGGGTGTTGTGACGCTCTACCGCCCTAAATAATAGACTGGTTACGATATTTGAGCACTTCGGCCGCTAATGTAAGGGTATATTTGATGCTGACTGCATGGTGATATTTTGGTCTAGCACGGCAGGTTTCTATTGCTGACTTGAAGTATTGATCCCTTTCTAACCAATTAGCATGTGCGAAAGGAATGGATATGGCGCGATAAATGATTTTCTATAGTGATTGTGCTCGGCAATGTACATTGCCCTATATGTACATATAGGGTATGCAATTTTTACTATATCATATCATATCGCGCGCCTAAGCTGCTAGCAGTATGCTATGCGCCTACATATTTAAAAAGTGAAAAAATTAGTTTGTTACACTAACTAAATAATCAAGTATGTCATTATTACAACTATTCCCAGGACATACATTTTAATCAGTGCTCTCTTGAAGTTTAATATAATATATCACGTCTACTTCTAAGTTTTCTCAAAGTTTTGCATGAGGATGATTTATGGGGGCTGTCTACAGCGATTAACCCTTTGTAAGGCAGAGGCGATTTAGCGACCACATGCATTGAGTTGGAATTTCAACCTTATGGATTACACTATACGTCACAATTTCCATTGTAATTATCGAAAATACGACTAGCTTTAAAAATATCCTTTGTCAGGTACGCATTCGACAGCTGCTTTTGATTCTCTGGTAGTATGCTCCAATAAATGGGGCCTTATAAAGGGTTAAATGTAAATTATCACATGCAAAGAGAGCTTGTCACATTTAGTTTAAATACGATCGGGAAGTGACACATGAAACTGGATAGATTAAACAATAATTAATTAGGGAATAATTTGGCTCACATGTACGTACCTACTTATTTTAATCTAGTTGCGTTGCCAAGGTAATGTTTGCTTTACTACTAAAATCAAGGATTATATAGACTGGATTAGCAATCACCATAGGACAGATCGTCCGCAGAAAAATAGTTCGATTGTTAAATCTAGATGGCGCTGAAATATATCCCGAGGCTTTGAAAGCAAAACAATAAGACTACAGATGTTTCATATTGCTACAAATGTATTATTTTTCAAAAATATTGCATAACTACACACATTTGCAGTACTTAATATGAAATATCTGTAGTCTTATTGTTTTGCTTTCAAACCCTCGGGCCATATGTCAGCGCCATCTAGATTTAATAATCGAACTATTTTTAATAAATAGAAGAACTATTTCTAATCCAGCCTATATCATCCTTGGTATAATACAGCCAAAATATGTTACAATGTACTAGCCAAGTACCTTCGTGTAGTTGTTTTTTTTTGTGCAAGCTTTTAGTTACATAAACATAAGTTATGTAAGTGACAAAAAAATGGTCACGTTATACATAACTAATGTAACGGTATGTAATGTTACGGTGTTGTATAAAGCTGCCAGATTTATTTAGTTCTCAGTTATAATTTCGCAAATGAATTTTGATATACATCCAGTGGTCTTACTTTTGCATATCTAATAATCAGTTTAATATATAGCCTTTGTCAATTTCAATTTAGTTTTGGTTTCATGATGTACTTGATATTGTTCTATGCCGTATAAAATTTAATATGACCTTGTCAACGTGCTTGTGCCTGCGTCATACACATTTTTTTGTTGTGTGGACATGGCAAAAGTGAATGGTCCATAGAATATTTCTAGTCAAGTCTACATCGGCGTGCGGGACGCCTGGCCAACTTTCGGCCCATTTAAATCAATCTTAAGTTGGCTGACTCGGAGTCAGTGGCGTAGCTAACGTGGTTGGCACCCGGGGCGGATATTGTAGGTGTCACCCCAAAACTCAATCCAAACTTAAAATAAAAAAATAAATGTATTGATTTCTGCCACAGTTTTAGGATTTTTTATAGGTGGTTACTGATGTTCACGGTCGGGTGTCACCCCCAAGTGGGTGACACCCGGGGCGGGCCGCCCCCGCCGCCCCCCTTGGCTACGCCACTACTCTGAGTCTAATTTTATGTCTAATGGAGAGACAACTTTTGTTTCTTACGCGATGTTTGACCCGCTCATAAAAGAGGTCAGTGGCCCTTACCCAAGGGCCCATCCATAAATTACGTCACACCAATTTTGATCAATTTGGACCCCCCCTCTTGACACACTTATTACTATGAAAATCGCCATTATTTTGTTCTAGTGTCACAGATCGCTTGACCCTCCCCCGCCCCTTAAATGTGTGACGTGATTTATGGATGGCCCCCAATTTGTAAAGGAACTTTTGTAATGGGGTCGGCGGTTGTTTCAGAAAATGCTGAACTTGATTGCGGATCGACTGGAGCGACGGCTGTGTGACGACGTGCTCGAGGTGGCGTGGTCCACTATGTGGAACGTCACTGACGAAACGCCCCAGAACTGCCAGCGGTTCCTCGAGAACCGTGGCATGGAGTTCTTCCTCGCTTGCCTTAAGGTGAATGACTTATAACGTTTTCACGGATAGCATAGAGTAACCCTAGCTTGAAGTCGCGTGAATCGTCGCCAGAGCTTGAACTTTTGGTGCGGATGACGTAAAAATGACGTCATTTTGTACACAGGATGATAGCACCAGGTACCACTACCTAAATAAAATAAGTTTTACAAAATTTGCTACCGTAATGCACGATTATTTAATATTTTTATGTTTAGTCTATACACTGTATTTATAACTATAATAAAAGTAAATATTGTGATTATAAAATAAAATAAAATAAAATTAGACGACCAGATGGTTTAGTAGGTATAGAACCTGACTACGAAGCTTGAGGTCCCGGGTTCGATTCCCGCGTCGGGGTAGATATTTGTATGAATAATACGAATATTTGTTCTCGGGTCTTGGGTGTTTAATATGTATTTAAGTATGTATCTTTCTATATAAGTAGGTATGTTTATCCGTTGCCTTGTACCCATAACACAAGCTATGCTTAGCTTACTTTGGGACTAGGTCAATTGGTGTGAATTGTCCCGTGATATTTATTTATTTTATTTATAAAATACATTTGACAATATCAGTATATTGTCAAATCTATTATCACATCGTCAATTTATTGCTATCTAAATGGCAAAGTCAGTCAAAGACATTATGATACTGCTCATTTTAAGTGACCTTATCATTTTAATGAAAGAGGTTGACAGGGGGTAATTGTTTACAGAAAGACTGTTTAAAATCACCCTATGTGTGACACATATAAACGTCATCGGTACTAAAAGATCGAGCCCTGGGGGGCTACTACGAAATCCGAAGTTTGTATCGTGCCATCCCTTTCACTCTGCTCTTTAATACTATCAGCGTGAACGGACCGCTACGATGCGAAGGAGAAGTTCGTATTGTAAGGCCTGAACCATAAGAATAAATAAGAACATAGGTGACCCTGACCCTGACTGAGTTCTCGCTTAGCGAGTACTCTAATATCGTGATCTTTGAGTCCGGTCGGAGCGGGAGTTTCCCTTCTACCTATGTTCTTATTTATTCTTATGCCTGAACGTCACTGTAGAAACGCACAAAGCACTAAGTGCGACGGCGCGTGTTGCCCTCTGCCTATATTTTAACACCATTCAGAGCTAATAAAATAAAAAATAAAACCAGATTAATTTCCAAATGTATATTCCTGTACAGTCGAGGTTAAAGATATCTTTACACATTAGTACCTACCTTGTCACTGTATGCCTTCTGTCAATTTTATACAAAATTCTAAACGCTTTGGGCTTAAAACCTCTAAATTTCATAAACCCTTATTCACTAATACCCCTAATTTTCAAATTACCATGGGGTCATAATACCTAAAATTTACTCACAATACCTAAAATTTAAAATTTTCTTATTCTTAAAATTTGAAATGTTAGGTATTATGAGCCCATGGTAATTTGATAATTAGGGGTATTAGTGAATAAGGTATTATGAAATTTAGTGGTTTTAAGCCCAGAGCGTATAAACGTGAAGTGATAATGATAATGTAAACGAAGCGTAAACGAAAACGAAACTGTACAATTTGATTTTTAGTAAATTTGAAATAATTAAATAGTTCATCAATTTAGTTGTCTACCAAAACAAGTGACGTCACAGTTCAGTATTAAATAAAATAAATAAATAAATAAATATTAGGGGACAATCTAACACAAATCGACCTAGTCCCAAACTAAGCAAAGCTTGTACTATGGGTACTAGACGACGATAAACATACTTATATAGATAAATAAATACTTAAATACATAGAAAACATCCATAACTCAGGAACAAATATTCGTGCTCATCACACAAATAAATGCCCTTACCGGGATTTGAACCCAGGACCTATTACTTCGGAGGCAGGGTCACTACCAACTAGGCTAAAGCGGTCGTTACCATACAAAATCTAATAGTAATTACGTTTTCATAGCCGACAAAATGTATGTCAATACATGTGTATATGTATGTGTATGTGTATTCTATGGCTTTTTTGGCAACTCAATACTCCCAAGTATTATCAAGCATTCATGAGCGGTATTAAGACTTGGCAACCTTACGTATTTTACAATTTTATCCCATATTCTTTACAGAGTTTTCCAGACAAGGAGGAACTTCTTCGCAATATGATGGGTCTACTGGGCAACGTGGCGGAAGTGGCAGAGTTGAGACCGCAGCTAATGAACAAATTATTTCTCTCAGTCTTCTATGAGTTGCTCGAGTCCTCTAGTGACGGTATTGAGGTAATATACAAATCAAGATGAGAATATCGTGCTCCACAGGTATATTTCACCATACATCAGTTTTCTGAACAAACTGTACTACCGCACTCAAACACTTCAATTAACAGTGAGGCTTTTCAATGCCATACGGCGAAGAAGTGTAGTGTAAGGTAAATGCAGTTTGACCGCGCCATTGATTGTCTCTTAACCTTTTCGACGCCAACGATACATATATCCGCACCGCAGGTTCAACGCCAACGACGGATATAAGTATACCTAGAGATTTTTCTAGCACAAACAACTTGTGGTTGGTGTTTGACATAATAATATCGATTCGATTTAATATTCTTGTTCTATATTTTCAAACTCATTGATATAATGCCACTTATAAGTATAAGACATCGATAAACTAAGTATTACAAGGAAAAGTATTCGTTTGTGCTAGAAAAATCTCTAGGTATAGATATAATAGTCACGGCGAGCTTAACGATATCTACTTACATGCATTTCTGTAGGGTTAAACTTCGCGTTTGACATTCCGATGTCAAGGCGTATGAGTGAGAACTGTTAAATTGTATTTTTCAAAGGGCTGAAAAGATTAACGTCGTGCGTCGTCGTCGTGCAGGTTTGAAGGACCTACCTGGTATTGTATTATATCTTCGAATGAAACAACTCCTAATAATAATGATCGAACTTCGATTCAAAAGTTTTTTGATCATCTATGTAGGATTGAGTGATTTGATCGAATGAGATGTTAGACTGAGGGAGTCAGAGCGAATGAAAGATGAGAGAAAGACTGAAGACGTGTACGAATAACGATAACGACGTATTTTTTGCTAAGATTATAATTTTTGAGTTTGATTATATATATATGTTTATTTAAGTCATTTAAGTGTTTTGCTTGAAGATTGAAACTACATCTATTATATCGTTTTGTTCTTCATAACGTTATAAAGGTTTGGTGCTGGTATTTAAACAAGCTACTTTTCATCAGGTGAGCTACAACGCAGCGGGGGTACTAGCCCACATGGCATCAGACGGGCCGGCTGCGTGGACGGTGACTGAGCCAGCGCGCGAGGCCGTGTTGCAACGCGTCGCCGCCGCCGTCGAGCGCTGGGACCTGAGTGCCGAGCGGAACATCAACTACCGCTCGTTCGAGCCCATACTGAGTCTGCTGCATGCACACCATACGCCACAGTGCCAGCATTGGGCCGTCTGGGCGCTGGCTAACCTCACCACCGTCTACCGTGAGTCTTTTGTTTTTGAGTCTACTAGAGTTGAGCACTGGAACCTGAGTGCCGAGCGAAACGTCAACTACCGCTCGTTCGAGCCCATACTTAGGCATGTGTTGCCAGCACCATAGCACAATAATAACAACTAGTGAGGTAACTCTGTTGTGAAGAGAATTATTTAGAATTCTTCACAATTTACGCGTGGATTATAATGGAGTTTCAATTGGGCCCGCAGTCTGACATCTAGCACTTTGACAGCGCCGGTAAAGTGACAATAAGTGACAGACCACTTCACCACGGAAAAAAAACAATGAACGGGGTGCCTTATCATCATACTCATTTATCATTTATATACAAGGAGCGGAATTTTTCATAGCAAAAATCAAACATCAAAGGGATTGAACATACTTTTCGTAACGCACCGAATTATGACTCACTACTCACTGTACTTGTTTGAAGTGATAATGTTTGTGAGGGAGGACCAATTTATCCATGTTTTTACGGGTAAACGTGGCAGGCAAGCAGGTCCGTCGCACAGGACGGTTGTGTGCAGTTCCCCGTCGAATGGCACTCTCGGTGAAGAATCCTCGCGTCATTGGCCCCACGCATTATGAGCGTCTTCCTGCTGAACTGAAAAATGAGCCATCTGTCGAAATATTTAGACGCAAACTGAGAAACCTTTTGTTGGATAAACCATTATACTCTGTTAGTGAGTTTGCTTGCAGACATTGAATTATAGTTTTTGACATGTATACTTATTTTATATTATGGTTTGACTTTGTATTTTACTTTTAATATTTTATTTGTTTCAGTTTCAGTTTCAGTTTATTTAATCAAAAACAATTTACATTGTGTATGAAATTAATTACAGTATATAGTAATTTTGACATGTATTTTAATAGGTTGATCCCTGTTAGTGACATTATTATTCTTATTAATGTTTTATTTATTTATTTTTATTTTAACTATGACGATCCTGAGAGGAGAAAAAATTTAATTGTAATTGTTTTATTGTTATTTATTATTTTATTCAAGTTTAACATTTTGTGACATCCATTTGATTCATTAATTTAATTTAATTTGTGTGCTTTTGACGACTTCAATATAAATTCGCGTGACTTGACTTCGTACAATTTATGATGTAATCTTATATTGAATTCTAATCTAATCATAATTTTTATCGACTATCGATAAATATTTCAGCAAATAGTAGGTACTTTTAAAATAGCACTTTTTAAGTTAATTACAATTAAAATATAAAACCTTAAACGGAAATGCAACGAAACTAAAATATAACCTTCATTCAAAATAACAATAGAAATCTATTTCTGTATTAATCGCATTTCTTCATCTTCTCTGTAGTAATAGAGAATTGTCATAATTTTTTCTACTCGTATATTGTCACCTTTCAAATTGCTCCTGTTATCATTGTAGATGTATTTATAGCTTGAGAAAGAGTGTTCTACCTCCGTTGATGTAAGTAAGGGATGTTTTTTATCCATTTGTTAACCGTTTTTCTTTTAGGATTAATCATTTTAATAACACGGGAATGACTTAGAAAAACTCAAGCGACATAAATGTCAATGTGACGTTGACGCGATTTATTTTAATATGGAGATGCAAGTCGCTTATCAAAGAGGTTAAATGTTACAAATAATGTTAAAAGGCGATAACAAGCGAAGAGTCGATTCGATAACATCGATAACTGGAATAGTCGATAAAACTTATGTTCAATCCCTTTGATGTTTGATTTTTGCTATGAGAAATTCCGCTCCTTGTTTATATACAGGGTTATTTGTAATTCACTAGCATCCTTTTAACCCTAAACTCCTACCACTTAAACAAATGTTTTTGTTTTACGACTTTTGTCATAACTTAATATTTTTGGTGTAATAACGTTTTGAAAATTTGAGATTTCCTCTTATTTTTACGATACTCTATGTATTTGTATGGAAAAAAAGTGCTTCATTTTAAAAAGTCGTAAAACAAAAAACATTTGTTTGAGTGATAGGAATTCAGGGTTAAGAGGATGTCAGTGAATTAAAAATAACCCTGTATATTTGTTAAATATGTAGCTGTGTGGGAAGTCCTTTATTAACTGACGACGTCAACCAAAATAGTTTCAATATTTAATTTTGAAAATGTAGTGAATTAAATGTATAAATAATTAAATTAGTGCCTTTGGTAAAAATATAAAAACTTTTGTTAATTTTTTTAGACACTCCTAAGGCTGCGTTTCCACGAGAGATGTGCGAGGATGCGTTGCGAGTGATGTGTTTGTCATGAATCAATAGAAACACTTCATTTACAAGGACCTTGGACCTTGCATCCTCGCACAGCTCCGATGGATACGCAGTCTAATTAGCGAGTCACTGGATAAATCATAAAAAATGCATGCTGTATTTCGTAATTTAAATCTTCAGCTGACAAGTACTGCGGGTTGGTGGAGGCGGAGGGCGGGCTGAAGCTGCTCGTGGACCTGCTCAACCACCCGTCGCCGTACGAGATGATCAAGGACCTGGCGTGCGTCGTGATCGGCAACTGCGCGCGCTACGCGAACCGCGCCACGCCGCCGCCCGTCTCGCCGGACAACTAACTAATGGAGTACTTCGAGGACATCGCGCCTCAGCTCCGGGAGTAGGACGCGGCACGGTCGCGCGCGCCACCGCGAGGGACCCGCAAAGCGTTTATACCGGCTGAGCTGGCAACGTTGCATTGTTGTTAGTTTTTCTCCATTATTCCATAAACATTGAATGAAGATTAAAAATGTGGTGTATACATCATCATCATTTCAGCCGTAGGAAGTCCACTGCTGGGCATAGGCCTCTCTCATTGATGCCCAATCATTACGATTGGAAGCGATTTGCATCCACCCCGAACCTGCGGCCTTCACCAAATCGTCCGTCCATCTCGTTGGTGGACGTCCCACGCTGCGCTTGCCAGTCCGTGGTCTCCATTCCAAAACTTTTGGGCCCCAACGGCCATCTGTTCTACGTGCTATATGGTCTGTGGTGTATACGAATTTTATTGTTCTAATATATAAGTTAATATGTCTACTGCAATAATTATTCGTGATAGACTTTTATTTTCTTTAAAAACGAACAAATTATCACCTAACGGTTTTTAAAGAAAATAAAAGTCTTATCACGAATAATTATTGCAGTAGACACATTAACTTATTTATTAGAACAATTCGTATGTACACCACATTTTTAATTTTCATTCAATATGGAATAATCGAGAAAAAATAACAAAAATGTAACGTTGCCAGCTCAGCAGGTATAAACGCTCTTAACTTGGCCATACACGTTACCAGCGTGTGTGGGGACATTCCGGTGTACAGGTTTACCGTACGGTGTCACTTGAAAGAATTGACTTTTGGTTTTGTCCGGTCGAAAAAAAAACTGCACAGGTCGGTTCCCCCGCGGGCGACCTGTACAGGTCGACCTCTCCGGCAATCCATAACGTGTATGGCTAAAATTAAGGGCATTTCAAAATAGGTACTCCTTTTACTAAAAATGCCCTTAAAGCCTAGCCATTCTACATATTTATACGCGCAAATACGTAGGCAGTTCTAATATCGTAGAATAGAAGACATAAGTATCTATACAGCGTTCGCGTCAAATATATGCAAACATCAACCTTAGGTTAGTAGTATAAACTTGTAGAGATATTTTTGACTCCTTGGTACCTATATATTTGGGTGGGGCCGGGAAGCGTTTCAACCCTCGTAGACTAGTCTAAGGATAATGTCCATGAACATGCATGTGTCTATTGCAATTATTCGACCACACACCACACCACGCGTGGTGGTGGTCGCTAGGATTTTTTAGTTGATGAACGTACATGTTAGTCGATTTTCGTGACGCACGGGACACGACGGTTGAAACGCTTCACCGCCCCACGCATTTATGAACTAAGACTGTACATTTTGCGCTTAATAAATATGTATTGTGCAAAGGCTCATGGGCCTCGTTGGTAACCGAGTTTGATAACTGGGTAATAAACAAATCGAGAAACAAAAGTTGTCTTTCCTAGTTTTTGTATTTTCTAAATTATTTTTGTAACTGATCTGGTTAAACGGGTTTTTTGACGTAGAAGATAGACGAAATGTTTACGTTAATTTTCAGTTTTCTACGCGCAAAAATCCAGTTTGCCAACTCTGCTAGTTTCGTAAATTATGTTTCTCAATAAGATCTACAGCTCTTGCGCTTAAATGAGGAGGTATATGGTTAACAAAACAGTGAATAAACGAACATCTCAATGTAGCTGATAGTGCTAGAGAAAAACAGGTGTATGCGATATAACTTCTGTTATCATCGTGTTTTTTTTTTGTATAATCAAAGGCATACCTAATAGGGCGTTGATCTTCTGGCGCTACTAAATTATGCGCTCTATTTACCTGTGAGTGAAAATTTTTCACAACGTTTTAAAATGGATCTTAATCTCCCTGTCCGACCAAAGCGGTCAAGGGAATCATAACGGGTCTGGGTGAGGTCTTCGTATTATTAATGCAATGCGTACTATATATATACACATTGAAACCGTGGAAAATCGTAATCATCATGTTTCTAAAACGTGAGTTAACAAGATTTTTAAATACCTCATCTTACCAAAGCAAATCTGACGCAATTATTTCGCATTACCTCAGTACTTGTTTAACTGATCGTTAAAGCTGGAACTGAATAAAAAACAGTTTTAAACAGTATCCATAAGTTGGTAAATTGATAAATTCCATAAATTCCTATATACCCACTTTCGACAGTAGAAAAAATTTAATACTTTCGTCTTTTGGTCAACTAGGTATATCTTTGACTATATGTCACGAAATATTTCATCTCTCCGTGCCATCTGGTATGCCGCAAGAAGCCACTCAGTTAAGTGCTAGACTTGGTTACCTACGAGGTAGAAGCGGTCTCGCCCCCTCCCCAATCCGCACCCCTGGCGGCCCATCCATCGGCAGTGATTTGTGTGCAGTGTCTTCGCTCTTCCCCTGATGAACTTTTGTGAACGAATTTAAACAGAACTTCGAACCTTATCTCGTTCCCGTATGTAGGGTTCTTATTAGTGTAAGAAAATTATAACGCCTTTACCGGCAAGCGACGTGTGGCACCATTTCCCTTAACCAATCAGAGTTTTTAAATGTTACATTATATCGAGCTTAGTGGTTGTCTCATTGCTGGGCGGCTTGCGAGAACCCCGAGGAGCGATCGCCAAGACGTATTCCACATTCACAGGTTCCTGCAAGCCCCTTTGTTAAACTAATTTCCCCAAGCAATGAACAAAAAAACAGGATTTAGATAATTATACACACCTTATTAATGTCTGTTTTACCAAGGTGAATAGACTCGATCGTTTATTTTACGCTATGGTGTGTTATTGGTGTAATTATAATTATATACTAAGTGTATTATGTAAAAACAAGGTAGAAATATTTATTTTATTTTGATCAATCAACAATGGAGTATTAAAACTAATATATAAAAAATCATCTGTATTTGTGTTTATAAATAAATTAGATATATTCGGTATAACTTTATGCTGATTACAAAGTAAATCTACGTACTTATTCTTATATTCAAAAATTAAAATTCACTATTCTGTCCGTTTTACAAATTAGAAATAGAATGTATTATTATAGTGTGAGAAACAACTGTCGAACTGGATAAGGATGCGCGGGTAAGGTGCAATATGTGAATTACCATTTGATCTATACACCTGTCAAGTAACAAAGTTTAAAATCGTATCAAATGTATCAACTTTATAGAACAAATGGGAACTATCCAATTTGTCATACATTTACATACACAGAAGCTGTCCACACGGTTCTCATTTTAGAGTCAACTGTCTACTGCAGTCCATTGCCGAATTCAATGTCTTCCCGTGAATCTATAATGCTGTCTCTATTCATACGTCGCTTTACATTGTCAGTCGCTAAAGAATTGAATTGTTCACTAACATTTGCATAAACTCGCTTCGCCGAAAATAATATAGTTGGATTAACGACGGCATCTATCAGATCCACGACTGCTTGTAGGCACGTCAGATTCCTCACATAAAGGGTATCCCAGACAGCAAAGAAAGCGATGAAACCAAAAATATATTATAGAAATAAGTGGAAACAATTAGTAAGGGGCAACATTCATTCTTACTCTGCCTATATATTTTTTGTTTCATAAAGCTTCTTTTGCTGGGGCGTGCTGTTGGAAAAAACCATAGAGAATGTGAATCTTGAGCCACATCGTAGCAATCACATCAAGACAGCCATAAAACGAGCATCGATGACAAAATTTACCCAACTAGCATGCCCTTATGCCATTACACTAACAACATTCATGACAAAACTTTTTTTTTAGTTTATTTTTAATTAGTTTGATTGATGTCGCTTTGTCTAATAGATTTGACTAGATAATTAATATGATTAGAGAAATTCAAAAATTAATTATTTATATGTCGAAGTATAAGACAGACCGACAAATAGATCCAGTGCCTGGGCTAGCCGGCTTACAACTCAAATAGGCAACGCGTAGCTGACGGCTCAGGCCTTTTATTATCAACTTTGGCTATATTCAAAGTCGGTTAATATGATAGAAATAACTGTACGCGTGTTTCACTTGTAAAAGGGCCATTCTACTTTTAAGTAACCATTAATCTTTTGTGAAATATAAGGCATACCTGGTGTTTTTTTTCAAGTGTAAATAACTTATATATAAACTGAAACACCTAAATTTAATGTTTTAAAGCAATAAAACTTTAAATTCAAAGAAATTTTGTGGAAAAAAACGGTAACTCAGCGGAAAATACATCAATTTCCATACAAATGGCGGGGACATGCATGTCCACTGCGTTACCTACTTTATAGATAATAATGATTACTTTTTACACGTAGTGATAATTTTAAATGTAAGCTTAATTATGTGCCTATTTAAATCTTAAATGATTTAAACCGAGCACTTTACCGCTTTTGTAAAATAAAATATTTGAAGAGCACAGTACAAATAATTACTGGTCAACGAAAAGTAGAATGGCCCAAAAGCCAATTTTTATCAATTTAGGCTTACAGAATCTCTATTAACTATCACAGACTCATAACTACTACACTGTGCACAAATAACCTCAGTTGAAAAAATACAGGCGTGAAACTCAACAAGTTATAATACGTTACAGTTATAGTCCGACAAGCTCGTGCGCGGCTCTCCGCGGAACCCTGTCGCAGTCAGCATTTGCCGCACTTATTAAAAACAATCTCGTTAAGGACAGCACAGGCTCCCTGCGACAGGGTTCCGCCGAGCGCCGCGCACGGGCTTGTCAAGGTATAGTTGCAACACTGTCGTCAAGACGTAGCTATGGTTCATTACTAGAAGCAAACAGATTACCTATTATCGAAATGACTCGATATTCAGATAAGATTATTTACCACAGGCACTTATTTTATGGATGCATTAGTAACCGAATTAAAATCAAAGCACTAAGCTGATTCAAATTCATTACATTATAGATTTTTGATTAGTATGACCATTCAATCAAGAATGCCTTCTTTTTAAAGGATAACAAATGTCATTCTGCCGTTAAATGAACCGCAAAATGGATCAAACTCAGGGCACCTCCAAATAATGTTTGACAGCTCTTTCGTCGCTTGAATTATCTATTCCACCGGGCTACGGAAAAATAAAAACTGATAGCGTCTTTATCAACCTGGGCATTGTCGAAATCATCGATAATATCGACGGAGCTACAGTTAAACATAATGCGATTGAGCGATAAATGCTTGTTAATCAACAATAATTACCTATTGAGCAAACCGCCTCGCGAGGCAGCCATTTTCGGCGCGATTTTAAGCCCCTGTATCGAACAAAATCATGCCTCATGCGCTTGCTTCGCGTGGCGGCTCGCTAAGTGGAACCGCCAATCGCAAGGCACTGCTCTTATAATTGTCACCGGTGTTGCATGCAAGTGCAACGACACAACGGCATATATTTTAATTAATTAATCAATTGAATTAATATTTGTGATTGATTTCTCATGTTTGTATAATTGTCCCATTTAAATAAAAAAAGTTGATTCACACAAATATAAATTGAATAAGAATTTTAGTAGGAACATTTGGCAGCTCTCGTCGGCACTTTTTAAAGATGGCTGCGCACAGCTCTGGTGAATGCGCAGCCTAAAAGTGAAAGTGTTCTAATTAGCTCTTTAACTATTTTTGTTATGTCACATGTTTGGTATTTCGACATGAATGAAATTAATATTAGATATTTTTCAGATTTTAACTTCGTGGTCGTATGAGTATAGTATAAATCTTCCCAGGTGAATTTTTCGCTTCGAGCCCTTATCTTTCAAAACAAACGGTATCTTCATAGTATTATGGTTCAAATTGAATGTAATGGCTCGAAGCGAAAAAATCACCTGGGAAGATTTATACTATACACTAGTATACAATAAATGTCGATTTAATGACTTAGTCCCATCTACTCCAATTATACTTGTTTCTGTTCGACAAAACGCATATATACATTTTAATATTTCTGTATTACCCGTCCGAGAAAAGAACGGAATACATTTTTTACTGAGATAAAAGCAATCGTTTTTTAAAAGTAAAAAAAAAACATTTTTTATTTTCTTGACTTGACTAAAACAATTTAATTTGTAATGGTCTGAACTTTCATCCTCGTCGATATGAACAGTGATCAGAGTTTAGGATGCCACATCGCGGGATGCCAAGTAGAAACTGTATTATGGATACGCCGTTTAGCCCGCGATACCTATTAAATAGTTCGAAAAATCAACGCTATGTCTGTGTTTGTATCAAGTATGTTTATAAAATAAACGACATTAAATAAGCAGTGTTGGTTTGGTATAATATAAATAAGGATAAAAAAATAATGGTTTGTTTTTTAATTTTACATAGAACAAAAGTAATAAAAAACAATAGGCAAAAAAATCGAAATAAATGATTTTATTGAAATGTATAATTGTACAATATTTTATGTAAAAATTACTGTTATTTTATGTTTTTATCATGTACTTACCCATATTAATAATTTAAAAATTTCAATTTTATTTTAAACATTGACCCGTAATAAATAACAATTGATTGATTTATTTATTATATTTTGATTAATATAATTATAATATAATATTATATTTTTAATGATGATCAATATAGTTATAATTTTATAATATGACAAAAACACTGTATTTTATCTAACCACACGGAAGCCCGGAATCCCGCGGCACATCCATACTAGCAAAATGATTGAGGTCATTCACCCCGAGTGGCATCCAAAACCCGATCACTGGATATGAAACATAAATAAATCATATAAAAATGGAAGGCAACTCCCTAACTACAAAGACATATTTTGTGTAGACTGACGTCATAAACTGGTCAATTAAAGGAACATGATAATATAACTCGGATGGGTAAAACAGCGTTATAATTCATAAATATCTGCACACCTTAGTTAGTCAAAAAAGTATCGTGATTGTATGAAAAAGTTCAGTAATGAATTATGTGTATTATTCTGAAACAATAAACGAACGATTGTGGGCTCAGATATAAGTCCGAGGGGCCAGACGGGTACCATACGGAAACAGACAAATTGCACACTAACTTGTAGGTAGAGTGATCCATAAAATTCTAAACACCATAAAAATGTTTATCTATTTATGATGTACTGGTTGGTACGTCATTTTGGTACAAATGTCTTAATATACAATGGCTCAAAATGTCTCATTATCAAAATGTACAACGGTCAAAAATTATGTAAATGTAAACATGTTATAATGTTTAGACGACCAGATGGCCTAGTAGTGGTTAGAGAACCTGACTACGAAGCCTGAGGTCCCGGGTTCGATTCCCGTGTTGGGGCAGATATTTGTATGAAAAATTCGAATGTTTGTTCTCGGGTCTTGGGTGTATAGTATAATATGTACTTAAGTATACCTATATCTATCTATATAAGTATGTTTATCCGTTGCTTAGTACCCATAACACAAGCTTACTTTGGGACTAGGTCAATTGGTGTGCATTGTCCCGTGATATATTTTTTATTTTTTTATTTTATAATGAACAAAATACAAAAGAATTAAATGCCACAAAAACCTGAGAGCCTAATAAACAGTGATCGGTTATTTGGATTCTCCCTCGCCGGATATCAAGTAGAAAAGTTAATAGATACGACAGTTTCCCGCGTTACCGAACAAACCGTACAAAAATAAAACAATTTAAATTATCTCTAAGGAATTTTAACTATCTATATTAACTTTTCTACTTGATATCCCGCGAGGGAGAATCCAAATAACCGATCACTGGTAATAAACGAACAGAAGATAAATGGCCAAGATCCGAAAATTCTCAATGGGGTTCGAAAATCCGTTTGTCAAATTGTACAAAAGTCAAAAAGTATATTAATGTACATAAGCACATTCAGTCAATCGCATTTTGTACATTTTGACCCCAAAGTATTCTGTCATAAAAACTTCCAGACAAAGACATTTAGACCACAGTGAACGCTGCCTTGGAAACATTCTGGCTAAAAGAACACCAAACCATGTTATGCCCCTAAAATATTCAGACAAAGTGACTTAGGGCCAGTTGTTTGATCAATAGTTAAATAAACTAATAGTTAAAATGTATGGCAAAGATAACAATAGTTAACGCATTTCAAAGGCAATTGACTATTAGTTTGTTTAAGTATTGATCAAACAACGGGCCGTTAGTGGCACAAACATTTTGTCATTTTTGACAACATCTAAACATTTTACGCATTTTGGCATTTGTACCAAAATAACCTGTTACCATTAGTAGAGTATGGCATTTCATTTGCACTTTGTCACTTACACTGAACCAGTGATTAAATCAAATTGAATGGTTATAATGGCCGTCTATCTCCAAAGCTGGTTGGTTATTTGTCACTCGTATTGTACAGTCACCATCATAAACATCGGAGCAGTCAAGGTGCCCAAAAATATTTGAACACGCAACAATATGAGAGCACGCGAGATTAACAATACCTATGCTATGAGATATTTTTGACCGCCTTGAACGATCCGATGTTTATGTTATGATGCCGACTGTACTAGTACTAATAATTGTTACCTTATTCTCTATACATAAATATTATGATACTAAAGTAATATCGGCTTGCCCACTTAAATAAATAAATAAATAAATATCGCGGGACAATTTACACCAATTGACCTATTCCCAAACTAACGAACCCGGGACCTCAAGCTTCGTAGTCAGGTTCTCTAACAACTAGGCCATCGGGTCTTCTGAAATGTCATGCCTGTCTTTGGTCAATCAGACTATAGCGATCGCCTCAGTAGTTCGGCGATGTTACTCGATGTCAACCACTATTGGACATTGTTAAAGGATGACGCCCAGCTACTAAAATGTACAGATATTTATGTTATGACATTGTCTCTAGAAGACTGTAAACCGCGCGCCCCTGTACAACGTCATATTGTAATTAATTAAATATACAAATAAATGTCGTTATCAAAATAATCATGGAATTTAGTTTCGTATTATTGTTGTAAACTATTGTTGTTCCGCAAAGACTTCGTTTTATTTGGATAAGATTTTCTTATTTACTTTCTGATATATTTTCATATGACAGTTCCCAGTATGACCCCTCTGATTCGGACCATATCGTCGCTTCTTTGAAATCATCGTCATCATCATCCCCGCCTAAATATGTCCCACTGTAGGACACAGGCTTCCTCTCAGAATGAAAGGGCTTGGGCTGTAGTTCCCACGCGGACCCAGTGCGGATTTGGAAATTCACATACACTATTGAATTTCTTCGCAGGTGTATGCAGGTTTCCTCGCGATGTTTTCCTTCACCATAAAGCTCATTATGAATATTTCAAATGTAATTTCGCACATAAATTCCGAAAAACTTTGAGATGCGAGTCGGGATTTGAACCCACGATCCTCTGCTTGAGAGGCCATTGGTCAAACCGCTAGGCCACCACGGCTTCTTTGAAACAAAACCTACCAATTACTTACTAGTAAGTTACTTAGGCCCTGAAAGTTAACATTGGCCATTGGGATTAATTTGGTTCAGATTTTATGAAATTTATGGTACCTACATATTATGCCATATAGCCTAGGATCCGAGTATACAACGACCTTCACCGATCTGGTTAATGGATGAAAAGTATTTAGTTTTTATATAAGCCAAAGGGTGACTTTGGGCCAAAGTACCCCAACTTCACGATTTGCGGTTCCGTACAAAATAAGCAAGCAAAAGTAATTTTGTATTTAACAAAAAAACAGCGATTTTTTGTGGTCGCTTTTATGTTCACATTTATTCCTTTACTAGTTTTGTACCTACCTACCTACTTTTTGCCAAATTTCATATTTTCTATGTCAACTTTTGAATAAATATGTTTTAGTTTTTAATCTCATGGATTTGGGAATTTCATGTTTACAGCTTCAAGAGATGTTCATTAGAAAACAATCTTGACAGACGGACCGACAGCAAAGTGTTACGAAATAAGGGTTCCATTATTTCATTTTGTGGTACAAAACCCTAAAAAACTTATCCCAAATCAACCTGTAAACTTCTTATTAATACACAATATGGTCTTGCGTTTGACCACGATCACGCCTGATGGAATGCGAAGATGAGGCCTGCGATGGAGCACGCTTGCCTAGTAACTGGAGTGAATCTTATGGAACATTCGGAGATAATACCGATAACTCTCTTAAGGCCTAGTTATAGGTAAGTGTCAAAGTCATAAATACACAAACCGATGGAATAACTTACCACGAGAGCTCGGCCACTTTCTATCGAAGGCGGTAGAGAAGTGCATAATGTAGTAAAATGTATACTGTGGTTTTCTTAGGGGGCGTCCATTAATTACGTGAGATATTCAGGGGGGGAGGGGGGCAAACCAAATCTCACTTGGGATTGAGGGGAGGGGGGGTCTCCGCAAATTCTTATCATATCACGTAATTAAATTTAAAAGTTTGGGTACATTTGTTATAATGGTTATATTAAAAAAATATTAAATTAGTAATACTTAGGCTGGATTTTACCAAACTTTTATTCCGAGAATAACGCTTACTCTCAGATAGTAATGTCCATGTAATGTTCAGTAATGTCAAACCGCCATAGTGATTTGACATTATTATCTGAGAGTAAGGGTTATTCTCGGAATAAAAGTTTGGTAAAAATCCAGCCTTAGTAGTAAAAAAAAAATGTTTTTTTAATAAATTAACGCATTTTTATACTCCATATAATTTTTTTGAATAATCTTACGTGAGATTTGGGGTGAGGTTGACGAGGCGAATCTCGATATCTCGCCGGGGAGGGGGGGGGGGGGGGGGTTTGGGGGATAAAATCAAGAACATAATGAAGTAGCGTTTCACCGATTGCATGTCATAAACCTTATAATATCAAGACACATTTTGTCAGGTAACCTTAAAAAAAAACTAAATTTACCTACTCAATTATATTTTTTTTATAATTAAATTAACTGAATTATATTGCTATTTATTTATGTATAGTATAATAGATCTCCATTTTATGGTTAAAAAATAAATCACCTGTGAAAATTTCAACTGTTTAGCTATCACGGTTCATGAGATACAGCCTGGTGACAGTCGGACAGACAGACAGACGGACGGACAGCAAAGTCTCAGTAATAGGGTCCCTTTGGGTACGGAACCCTAAAGATGGGTCGTCTGTTATTTTCCTCTATTTACAAGTAGGCGGTGGCGCTGCAGTTCACTGCGCGTGACTGCGCTGTCTTTCCATCCTTTTAAGTAAAACTTGTCCTATTTGTCGTTAGATGGCGGTAATAGTCTCCTTCGGTAACTTCTCATAGCAGCACTTAGATTATAAGTAGCAGCATTATACTTTGCGATTTCGGATTAGCGCACTGAAAACTGACAGATCAACTAGTTTAATAGGCTTGTTTATCTATAAATTAATTTGTCTTTATTAAACAGACAGAGGAAGGGCCTTTTCTTTCGTTTTGAAGCATACTTTGAAATTGAATGATACTATCAAAAAGTATTAGCGAAGTGATGACTTATGGCACTGAGACGTGGCCGCTATCGATGGGCCTCATAAGAAAGCTCAAAGTCACTCAGAGGGCGATGGAGAGGGCTATGCAAGGAGTTTCTCTGCGGGATCGCATTAGAAATGATGAAATCCGCGCAAGAATTAAAGTCACCGACATACTTAGCTCGAAGAACCAGACTCAAGTGGCAGTGGGCAGGGCACATCGCTCATAGAACTGATGGCCGATGGGGCAAAAAGGTTCTTAAGTGGCGTCCACGGACCGGAAGACGCAGTATAGTTGGGCCTCCAAAAAGATGGAGCGACGACCTGGTTAAGGTTGTGGGATCGCGTTGGATGCGAATGGCCGGGACCGATCTGTTTGACGAGCCTTTTAGGTTTTCTAGAACTTTGTAGGGTAAAAACTATTTATATTTAAAATTTGAAGCATGTGGGTCTGCTAGAAGTAGTGCCTTAGAATTATGATGATCGTGAGTGCGTGATCACGATCAGTGGCAAAACTTAGGATTTTGACGTCCAATAGTTTTGAAACTAGCAGTTCAAATTGAATGTTATTGAGATTATATTATCTAAATCTCATTATGCCCTACATGTAACTGAAAAATCAGGGTTCTAGCTACAGCCTACAGCCAGCACAAAATTACAGGAGGTTGAAAATAAAAAGGATGGTACGGCCGTCTTGTTTGGTCGACTTGGCGGGGGCACTCCCGAAATACACAAAATAAATAAGAACTACATATCATCTTTTAGAATGAAGTAATTTCAAAAATCGGTCCTCCTTATCCAGTCATCAATTTGACTTTAAATGAGTAAGAAACGAACCATGCTATGAAAAAAACGTTCTCTCTTCGCAATAAAAAAATGTCTAATTTATTTACTTAAAAAAAAAAAAACATTCAAGAAAATCCTAATTTTTGTTAAGAGTTTTTTAATGGGCGCTAAAATAAAATTAAATAATCAAACCAATTGTACAACAATGTATCCTTTATTTTCCATACTTAACATCTCATTCATATTAATAATAATATATGTATTCAAATATAACTTTAAATGAAAGTGAATTCATTTCATGCTAAACATATTATTTGAATAGCCGCATGCTGTACATAAACTATCATTGGAAATTAAACTAACAAACATTATAATTATTCGCCTACTTTATCACAAAAATCTATGTCGTGCTTCATATTCATAAGAATGTACTCTGGTGTTTGTTTTGTATGTGTCTATTTATATTTGTCATTACAATAACATTTTATTTAATTATTTCAGAATGGCTTGAAGTGTAAATTAAGAAATAGCTGCAGCATTTTTGTTAAACACAGGTGAGTGAGAACTAAACTATGAGTACTATGACGGTGTACTCGTACAATTTAGGCCGTAAGTGGCTTCTACATTTAAAAAAGTTAGCCTAGGTAGTTGCGAGTGGTAGGGTTAGTTAGATCTGTAAAACGCTGGCCACTGGGCAGAACTAATAACTTGGCATACCGCTGATGTTAAAGTTCATATCTATTTATTCATTTAACGCTTCACTTAACTAATTCTCATCTATGCAATATGTAAATGAACATGTTAGAAATAATGATATGTGATTACTTGTATACAATTAAACATCAAAGTAACAATTAATTTTAAATATCACGTAATATTCGTACAAATATTATCTTTTAATAAAATGTATAATATCTTTTAATAAAGTGTGGTCCTTTGTTACACACTACCACTATCACTTGTCCGCCATTTCTGGAAAACTGTGTGACATGCGTTACATTTAACATTTTGTGCTTGTTTTACTATCAGTTAAATAATGTATAATAATTAATAACCAATCGCGGCAGTTGTCAGTTGTAAAAAAAATACGATCGGGTGTAAAACCTACCTTATGCACAAATAGGCATTAAATACTGACGTACAGAGTGTAGGCGTTGTATTGGACTATCACTTGTGTGCGCTCATTATTATGAGATTACTTAACTAGCCAGGATCCCCTGGAGCCCGTTAACACGATCATCTCATCAGAACTATAAAAGTTACGCGTGTTGTGAGCTCTAGCTTGATACCTTCATATTTGAGGAACTTGGTTACATTTGTCGCATAGCTGTTAGATAGGCACATAGAGTGTTTGACGGAGCTCGTGGTGGCTGCGGGGCTGCGTGCCGCTGTTATTCGTTGAGGATGCAGGTGCGCATGAGTGCGTTCGTGACCGAGTACGGGTCGCAGTTGGACGCCGGCCGTCGGTCCTCCAAGTAGCCCTTCTTCTCCTCCGCCACCGCACGCGGTATCCGGATGCTGCTAGCGCGGCTGGCCACACCTGAACACACAAACGGTAAGTATAGTACGAAGTGGTACCAACAGTAAATCATGTCAGCACAAATAACTTTGAGCTTGCAGTTAACTGGTGCTTTATAATTGTCATCATTAGGTCTACCAGTCGTATAATTCTGAGACGTCACAAAAATTCCCGTGGAAAGTCTCAAAAATTACATCGTACCTACTCAACATTAAAGTTGCATAAAAAACACTCGGGCCAAATTTCATAATATGTATCTAAGCCTAGCGGTTGAGATTCGAGATTTTATCTTAATCTTGTAAAAATATCGGGATAAAAGTAGGTTACGTGATATTCCAGATGTCCGTCCAGTCGGCTTAGCGTGAAGTAGTAACAAACGAACACACACACGCACGCACACAATTTATATATGTATAGGATATAGAAGATTTCGGTACTTTCATTATTTAAGTACAGCTATTGCCCGCGACTGCGTCTGCGAGGAATTCGTTTATCGCTAGCCCATGGGAACTATGCAATTTTTCCGGGATAAAACTATACTATGTCTTTCCTAGGCTCTCAAACTATCTCCATACAAATTATCATCCAAATCGGTTCAGCGGTTTAAGCGTGAAGTGGTAACAGACAGACATACTTTCGCATTTATTATACTTATATTAGTAAGTATAAGGATTGATGGCAGGGATCAAGTACCTCATAATAAAAAGTGCATAGGTATTACGTTATCAATATGGACAGTCCCCCCATCAACTGGAGTATTAATCAATACATTGATAGGCGCCGATACGTGAGGTAATTAATCAAATAAAACGTACCTGCGCTGAAGTCGTTAATACTGGCTGTTTCGTGAAGGCCGGTTAACCTTCTCTCATTGTCCTTGCCTCCGCGAGGATCGTACACCTTGATGTGCTTCATGTGTACCTTCGACAGTTTGTCTATCGCCTTCTCGATCTCACTAAAAATAGAATTCCCTATTAGAATGCTACTCAAAATAATTTACAATTTGTCAGGCATCGTGTTGCCAACCAGCTCGACACTTACATGATACCGTTCTCTTCTCTCATCTTCTTGGTGGAGAAGTTGGTGTGTGCTCCGGAACCATTCCAGTCCTGCACTGGTTTAGGATCAAAGGTGACGATGACACCGTATTCCTCGGCGAGCCGATGCAAGATGTAGCGAGCGACCCACAAGTCATCGGCGGCATTTACGCCCACTGATGGTCCTACTTGGAACTCCCATTGCGAGGGCATCACCTCGGCGTTGGTGCCAGAGATCGGTACGCCAGCGTAGAGGCAGCACCTAACACAAACAAGAGAAAGATGATAAAACATGTACAACCGATAAATTTCCAAAGTGTGCGTACACACACTGAACAATGACGTGTTACTAATTTTGATTTTCAATAAAACAAAAGATGGTGGTACCTGTAATGTGAATCGATGAGATCCCTGGCGTACACTTTGTTGGCACCCACGCCGCAGTAATAAGGTCCTTGCGGTGGCGGACAACCGCCTGGCGGCCAGCCGAACGGTCTCAGGTCCGCGTCGAGGAGGATGTATTCCTGCTCGATGCCAAACCAGGGTTCCTCATCTTTGCATTTGTCGTACGCTTCCTGGCACTTGAGGCGGTGGTTAGTTTCTGTGGAAAGCGCAGAAATTAGTGCCCGCCCTTCCTGGAGCAACTTCTAATATTCCATTGAAGTAACTAAGTAGAAACTTGTTAGTATAAAACTTTAAGAACCTGTGGGCTCCATGTTGTGTTTGAAAGTGTCGCACATGACCATGACGTGGTTGCCCCGGCGGAACGGGTCCTTGTACATGGCGCGGGGCACCAAGTAAGTATCAGAATTGTGGCCGTCGGACTGCCCAGTTGAGCTGCCATCGAAGTTCCAGATTGGTAAATCTGTAAGTAATAATATGTAAGTAATATGATCACGCCAAGCTAACAACAACACCACGTGTTGAAAACAAAAATTTCCGCAAATAGATATGTATCGATGTTATCAATAGATTGTAAAAGATATGTTGTTGTTCACCGGATGTATAAATTAAAGTTCATAATCGGTCACTATTATGACTTAGCCTAATATGTCTTATCTTCAGCTACAACAAAGTGAACTGACAACAAGTCTCTTAGTAACAAAAGTCTTTTAAGCGCTAATGATGCGTCTCTATCTAATCTATCTATAATAGTTTAATTAATTAGGAATTATGAGTTTTCAGAAAAAAAATTACCCGTTCTGCCTTAATTATCCTTAATTTTCCATACAAAATTTAATAGTCAGTTTTGTGACGGTCCATACAACATGTATGGTTAACTGCGTCACAAAACTGACAGTTAAAAATGGTACACTTTTTTTATTGCTTAAATCGATAGTGCTTGAGATTCTGAGTAGAAATAGCCCATAATTTGTTAGGTTTAAAAAAAAGTACAGGGTATAGGTACACTTTTTTCTGAAAATGCCCTTATATGTAAACAAAATACCTACCTACCTATCGTCGAATCAACAATGATGTGGTTAGTACAGTATTTAACAAGTCTACACCGAAGCTAACTAGCGTTTCTACGAATGCGAAGCTCATTCAATATTAACGTGAAACCTTTCAAGTTCTCATCAAAGCTATCTCTATTCTCCCGCTCGCGCAGCTTGCACCGAACATCAAATACATTTTCTAGATCCTTTGGAAAGAAGTATGGCGGTAGATGTTCTTGGACGTGGCTCCATTTCAACTTCTCGTGGACGCTTGTTTGGAATTTTTTATTCATATTTTCAAGTAAACTAGTAAGTTTATCTAGAATGATGAGAAGAGTATAAATAAATACACGAGAAACACAACTGTGAAGATTAAAGAACATATGTCAAAAAGTTGGTTACGTCCCATTATTAAGTGGAAGACCAAATTATATGTACCTACCTACTTACTAAAACAATACGATACGAGCCATAAAGTGGCGGAATTTTTGTCGTTAACCAACACGATTCCAACTTTATGAAACTTACTAACATAGACATCACTTTCGTTTACCAAATGTCAAAACTTTTACCATAATTCATCGGGCTGTTAAAACTAGGTAGGCAAAACCGGTGTTGCAGATTGGCAGAAAGAGGCCGTACGTTTACGAGAACCGTCCAACTAATTGGTATTATTTGCCTGCATTGCATTCCAGCGTTATTTAGTCTACATGCATTCCACTTACGGGCCTGTACAGTAAAAGTTGCAAGTGCCTCTAAGTCAGTTAATTACGTTAATAGCCTGTCAAGTGTCACGGTTTCCGGACGGAATGTTAGCACTGTATTTCACGCAATAATATTATTAATGTTTGTTTACTAACTATCAAGTAATGGTCGTTGAAGGCCAAACATTTTACACCGGGTGTACTAATAAGGATCGTTAATGAGGATGTATCACAACTAGAATCATTGGATGTGTCGCATTTCATTAAATTTAAACGTAGGTACGTTTCTGTTAAACACAGTAAATAAATTAGACACGAGCGTGCATTCCGGTTCTAGGTTACTTCATAGTTACGCAACGGATTGCTCAAATGCGTTAAGCGTTGTCGAAAACCTAATGAAAAGTAAAGCGCGTGCGTATGAATAGGTACTGACCTTTCGCTTGTTTTGGTATGAAAGTCAAGGTGCGGTCTTTACACCGGAGGTTTTCGCCGGTGCCGTCGATCCAAATATAGGTGGCGAGCACCCTGTCTGCAGGCAGCGGTAGGTCCTTGTAGCGGCCCAGCAAAGTCTTCGAGAGCACAGCATTGGGCGAGTTGGTCAGCACTGGCCCGGACAGTATCTTGGGGTTAT